>CM046303.1:6668402-7918402 GCA_025267735.1 Mactra quadrangularis | reverse complement strand
GCACTATAATATGGAATAGTAACATTAAAAATACATTCAACAGTAAAAATCTAAAGACAGGGGAATTTTGCTACAACAAGGAGCCACATTTTGGCCAAACATTGCTGGAAAAAAACAACAGTTAGTACTGAGGAACCAGGAGGCGAAATTCAGTTGTAAGAACTTGATTTATCATTCAGTTACAATAAATCATTTTATAACTAAAAACTTGCAATAATATAAAATAATTAAACTAGACTTGCTGGAGCAGACGTAGCTGAAAGGTTAAGACATCAGACTGGTAATACAAGGTAATTAGATAGCTAGTTGTTCATTTGTTCAAGTCACATAAAAAATCTACCATCTTGTTTTCTTGAGCTTGAAGCTGTATCCTACTAGCTCAATACTTGAGGACCAGAAGGGGACAGGAGAGTGATTAATCTAAATTGTGAAAAACTTGTTTTACAATTAAGCTAAAAAAATAGTATAAACTGAACTATTCAAGCTTCAGGGTTCATACAGATTTTGAATACCAAATTTCCATGATTTTTCGATGACATTTTCCATTATTGCTCTCAGTTTTCCATTAACAAACAGAAACACAAATAGAACCCAATCTAGCAATTTAAAAACATCACATCGCAGCAGACAACAAAATTAGTAAAACAGAAAACAGTTCAGTAGTAAAATTCTCATTTCCGTACCCAATGGTGATGCATACTAAACTTTTTTTCTATTTTTCAAAATACCATGATTTTTCCAGAAAAATCTCATTTTCATGATTTTTCCAGTTTGTATGAACCCTGAGCTTCTTCAAATTACAAAGAACAACTTACCTGACACAACTGTTACAGGACCCTGAATACTAGTGAGTTTTTGCTTGGTAAAGTTTTTGACAATACATTTGAGTAGAGTTGACTTCCCTACTTTAGGTGGACCAACAACAGCAACAACAATGGGTGGTGGTTCTAGTGGTGTACGATCAACAATAGGAATGTGTTGTTTCTTTGTCTTTAAATCTTGAGTTCTATAATAACATACATAAACATTAGTGATTATTCTTAAACTAAGAAAAAGAGCAAAGAGGCAGAGGGTTGATGGTTCAAAGTTACCATTTCTACATATAGAGGAGCAAACAAAGGTACAGGAGGGATAATAAACTGATAAGCCATCAAATTGTAAAGAACAATCACTTCAACAGAACAAAATGATTTATGGTTTATAATTCTAAACAGAATCAAATGATCAATTTACTCTCCACCATGAAAAGAGGCTAAACATAAATGGAATAAAAAACAAAGAAACGTATTTTGAAAAATCTATACTATATGAATTACAATCCTGTTATTAGGAAATAAGAAATTGTTTTCAATTTTCACATAACTAAACAGATCATAGAATGATCAATTAATAGTAAATCTACCAAAACATTCTGCACAGAAATTTAACAAATGATTTCATTACAGTGTTTGTTAATGTTATAAAAAGTTAATGATACCAAAACCATAAATGCTATACATACCTCTGAACAGTTCTAAGTGTTTTCTTGGCATGCTGTATGGAGAAAGCTTTAGGATTTCTTTGTCTCGCAGAAAGTTCTTGATCAATGGGTTGCTTTGCTTTCTTTTTATCCGCCTTTGGACCAGCTTGCCTCTTTCTGTGAGCCTTATTTTCCATCTTAGACTCCATATTGAATATATTAATGAAATCAAAACCCAAATTCTGAAATAAAATATTGCATAAAAATATATGAATATCAAGAACTATAATCATTTCTTTAACAGTAAAAACAAGTTTGTACATTATTAAGGGCTTTTTCAGGGGGTTTTGGGAAAAAGGCCCCTGCCTAAATTGGGAATTTTTAACGCTGTAAATAGTCTGATTTGGGGAAAAATGTCGACAAATCAAACCAATTTGGAAATTTCATCATATATTTTTCTGCATTAAATCTTTATATGTTTTGCTTTGGTGTCTCTGAAAGTGCTGCAGTGCTCTTAAAGAGTTTGTTCTGACAGTTCAGTGAGGCATTTAATGCAAATTCTGATGTATTTATTATTTTTTGCATGAAATCTCGTGGTTTTTTAGTAAAGGCAAAAGACATCCTGTTCAAAGGGAATTATTTGATAAGATTGGGAAATTTTTTTCTTGAAATTGGGAAAAATGGTCCTTTTTTGGCATTGGGAACGGGGCCCATGTTTGGCCCCGTGAGATAGGCTGAAAAAGCCCTGTTATTTGTGAAGATACATTTTGAAATGATTTTAAAAAACAAGGGTACTGCTGAGTGATTATGATCACCTTTATGTGACATTGATCCTTGACTTAAAATGTCATCTCCTGACTCATCTGTGACCCTTTACTGGTCATGTGATCAAAGTTTTCAGAAGAACGTGACAAGATTTCACTGAAAATTCAAGGTAAATAAGTCTTAACTCTAACTAGAAGAATTAACTTCATAAAATGAAGTAGCAATATAACAGAAACTGTACTTAAACCAAAACAGAAATTAAAAGCTTGATATCTTTCAATAACTTCATTGACATCACAAAATGAACATAATATTAACACATCATATACAACGAGACAGGTTGGCAAGAGTTGAAGAAATTTCAATCATTTGTAGCAGAGGTATAAAACACTTGTAACCTTTTCAGTGTTTAATTTATGATTTGAATAATGTAGGGGATCTGCCCCCACCTCTTGAAAAAAATGAGGGTTTTTTGAAAAATGTGGGGGAAATTTCATACCATTCAGTATTTATAATGCATTAAGGCATTTAAGCACAGGTTGCGTTGTTTGTTAGTAAAATATATTGTAGTATATTATTCGTTATATAACAGTATTGTGAATTACGTGACCTATATGGTTCCTAACACGACAAAAATGACAACCAGATCAACAAATTTAGATGAAAAAGACGCAGTAAATGACATTTATATGTAACTGATTTTTATCAGACATAGTGCAGTCTAAACCTTGCGGTATAAATGGTCATCGTTAGGAATCCCGGTGGTTCTAATGTGACATGCACTTGTAACGCCTAAGGTTTGGACAGGAGAACAACATATCATCCTGGGCAAATAATTAAGTCCTTCATTATTACTATAAACTGTTAATACCTAAATATTAAGTAGCACAATGTAGCCTGCGATTGGAACTTAAATAAAAAGATTTAGCAACACTAATATTTCCATTTTTCTTAAAGTTACTTTTCTTTTTTGTTTTATAAGTATGATCATTAAACCATTGAGAAATTGTACAGTTAAGTTTGTCTATTATATCTGTATTGCATATTAATAAAATTTAACAGTAAAGTTGATGCAACTAGGTCAATCTATGAATTGACATCCGAATTTCAGTTTATCCGAAATGATACCAATTACAGAAACTCAAATTTTGATTCAATGAAGCAAATTAGAACGGAAATTTAAACGGCTATATATTATAAAAGACACACCAAGTATTAACGATTGGTTTATATCTAAAACTTGTTGTCTACTTACCTTGATTATGCGTTTGTTATGATTGTTTATTAAATACACGTGCAGAACATTTTTAGAGGTCTGTGGCCAAATGTTAAGCGATTTTCACGATGTGTAAATATAACAAAACACTGTGTGAAGTAAATGAATAAATTTTGTTTTGACAGGCAGTTCAGTGAATTTCCTGTAGTCAATAGTTTAGATCTGCGGTTCGATATTTATGTGTCATCTTTAACTTTGTTTGAAGGAATGGATATCCTTCGCTTTAGGATTAGCTGACGACTAGCATAGGGATTTATTACTCCGGAAATTTCACCCACCTTCGTTGTCAAAACTAAGGATGGTTCACAAGTATCAATCTCCCGTTCGGGTGTATAAATACCCGTTCGAGATTGTTATGGCGGTAAGTTTCAAAGATTATATGAACAATAAGGCAATTTATTTACTGGCTTGCCGATAAGTAATATATTGGTCGGGGTTGTGAGGACTTAGAATGAACTGTAACATGTGATCTGTCCGAGAACAAGATCACTCTTGCTCTGTGGGATATTAGGCAAAACTTTCAAATACAATATATGATTTGAGATTGTAGCTTTTAAATGTTTGCGTTGTTCTATTGCATATCTGTATGTAATAATAAGACAGAACTAATTTTCTACCACGTCGCCATAAAAGCTAGCTCGAAGGCAAGGGAGTACAAGTGCCGTATTATACCTCTGCTACAGTCTTTTAAAAGACAGTTCCTAGAGTTATGGTGCATGGCCAGTCTAGAATTACATGAATATGAAGTTTGATAACATGAATATGTTTCAACTTTTAAACATTACTAATATGTTAATATTAGGACACAACAAGTTGATCATATGTTCTATAGATTCGCTCGCACCTTAATTTTGGCAGTTTTTACAAAAAAGATATTTTTTTCCTCGCTTGCTCTTAAAAATTTGGTAAAACCGCTATAAAGCAAGTGAATTAATATTATTTTTTTCTTTGCTCGTCCCATTTTTTCCCCCAGAAAAATCCGTAGAACACATGATCAGCTTGTTGTGGCCTTATTATTATTATTAACAAAAGACATATTTACCGTTGCTACCTAACCAACTGTCATTACATGTGCCATTTTGGATATGGGATAAAGCTGTTCTGCATCAGAGTACTCACTAATAGTATCAAACATTTCATTTTTTGTTGGTACCATCATCGTATTCTGAGCTGTGAACTGACTGTAAATTCTGTACCACGGTATAGTATTACATGGTTTACTGCAGCAGGCCTAATTCCAAGTATAATAAAGTTGTTGGACTGTGTTCTTAAACTTAAAGCCGCCCTTTTGTACAGTAGAAACTGAGAATACTGCAAAGCCCCAGGACTGACATTACTGTCTGACTTTCTCAACTGTCCAGTTTTCTCAATGTGACATATAACTTAAGAAAAAAACTTAACACCAAAATACTCCACTTATCAGAGTGTGGGAAATTTTCAGCTTCATCCCTAAATGCTTGTTTACTCATATGAAAACTCTGGATTGACTGAATTGAACAGTTGTTAAAGTACTCCCGAAAGAAAGCATTTAATTTGCAAATTTTCTAGACACTAAAATGTAATACTTTTACTTTTAGGCATATGAGAAAAGATTTCCAACATGTAAGATGATACCTGTATTTCTGGGTAGTGATATAATGAATGAATATAAAAGTGAAGATGGTGCTATCCATGATGTGGAAAGAAGATGTAGACTTAACCTGGATGCTCCTTATTTACTTAGAAAGGTAAATTTGTTAATGTTAACTCAGAACCTTATCCAGCTATTTCAGGAGAAATCACTTTGCTTTGATTGGGAAAAAGGAATTGGCATTTTTTTAAATTTGAGAATATTTTTAAACTTAAAGTTTTGCCATTGGAAATGGGGCCTTTATTTGACCCCTTGTAATGGGGTAAAAAAATAGGGTTTTTCTGAGAAATTTTCTCAAAACTGACGTCCCTGTTGCCAGACATAAACACTATGAATGAATAAGGTATATCACTCTTAAATGGCATTTTTTTACCCAATTAGTGGCAAGTTTCTCCATTATAAATTATTCTTGTCCACAGGTTTATGCTTGCATGCATAGCTAATACTTTATTTTTCAACTGACATCACGATCTCTTGCATACACCGAAAAAATAAATTTAGAAATTTTGGGCGACAATCAGTTTAGGGCCTTGATCCATTTTAACCTTTTTGATGATATAATACTCATACATTTTCATTCAAACTTTGTGTCACAGTTATGATTTATGGTTTGTATATCCTGTAATTAAAAAGTGATTAATCTTCACAATTAAAGTGTGAAATTTTACATTGTTAAGTATCAGATACTTTATTATGTATTAAACAATACAATTAGACATTTTCTATATGGCCATCTCATATACATTAAAAAGAATAAAGTATACCACTTAAGTATTTTATAAAACACTTGTTTTTATTTACATTTGATTTTTAAATAGACCTCAAGTGTATAAATCTATCTCTGATAATAAATAATTTGACAAAAAATAAGTATTCTAGGGCTGCAACGATTTGATTCGATACATCGAAACTCGATTGCAGTGGTGCGGACTCGATTACGATTCGGGACCCGCGAGTTTCGATTCGATACTGACTTTTAAAAGTGTTTACATAAGTTATAACGATAAAATCAAAGGCGCGCTTAATAGTCAAAGTATACATTGACAGTGAAACTGGGTTCACTTTGTTACATTTCTGTTAAATTTCCATTACGATTTTATGTAGCATGATTGGAAACTCTGTTCCAAATATACATTCTATAGTATATGCCCCAATCCTCCGCCAATTGGGTCGGTGTGATTGAATTTTACCTGTTCTGACAAACTGGAAGATTTTAGGTTCCGCCTGAGCAAGCCAAGTTTTGTTTGTTAGTTTATTCAAATTTAAATAGTTTTGAATGTACATTTTCGCGACCTTACATTCGTACCCAATCCATTTCGTACTTGAATAAAGCAAATATTAATTATCAGATTTTCGAGCTTCGTGTTATCAAAATTTAATTAACACTTTTATTTAATTAATATTATTTAGTTTTAAGCTCAATTATATGTATAAATGCATATTTGTAGTAAATTGTACTAATAAAAGAATCGAAAAAAATCGAATCGAAAAAAAAAGTATCGAATCGCATCGAATCGACTTTCCGGTGAATCGTTGCAGCACTAAAGTATTCATATAATGATAAGAATTATTTCAGAAGTCCAAAATTGTGACAGATTCTATAGACAGATGAATTTCTGTTAGACAATGTTTGATTATTTTGCCAGGACTCGAATTTAAGCTTGCATACTGGCAAAATGTGAGTGGAATTTGAAAATTGCGAGTAACTTTTATTTTAACTCGCAAATTTTTGCTAGTTAAAATCACCTAAAAAATATTACTGTCTAAACTAATGAGGATCAAATCAGCATTTGAACGACTAGATAGATCGATGATATAATAGAATTAAAGATTTACAATAAACCATGTTTGATAACTTTGTCTATCCCTCAATAATGCACTTGTTCTATCTTTAGTTAAGTATAGTACTAAGTTGCTTTTATATTGCATATACGAATAGTCACTATGTATGCTATTAAAATTTGAAGAAAAAATTAAGAGTCATTATTTTCATTTTGCGAGTTAAAATAAATCAACTTGCAAAAATTTGCAAGTTCACATTTTTGTTAAATTCGAGCCCTAATTTTGCCACAACCAATAAAGTTTATCAAATCACAGAGATACATTTTACAAAAAAACGTTTACACTGTAGTCATTTGAATGTTAGACCACAGAGACATGCTCAGGCAAAATTTTGGGCGTTAACTGGTATTTATGGGGATGATCGCCTGATTATGGGAAATAAGGCATACCACACTAGGGCATGGGTAGAGCCCTGTAAATAGCCTCCCTGGCCACCAGAAGTTGTTCAAGTGGGGGTTATGGCACATTTCCCTTTGATCTAGACCAGACAAAGGGGAATTTATCTATGTGACATAATCCATCTTTTATAGAAATAAACCCCAGAAATATGAGAGTTAGTTAACTGCTATCAAAATTTCTGACAGAAAGTTTTATGATCTTATAAAATGCTGATAGCTCTACTTGGTCAATTTGGTGGCTGATTTTATTGCATATGCATTGTTATGATGTCCAACATAAATTATTCAATGGCCATTACTAATAGATATTTCAAACTAGTCAGGTTCTAACCTACCACTAATCAAAGCCTCTGACTTCAAATTACCTTAACTTCTCACCGATAAGGTTTCAAAGATTTGAGCCCAGCTACCAACAGTTGTTGTTATGTAAAACGTAGACTGTTGCTTACAGGGAATGAAAGTCTAGAACTGATACAGTTTACTATCTCATCATAATTGAACGGCCAGTCTCATATGACTATGACTATTGAGTGTTTAAATCCTGTTAAATAAAACTAACAAACAAAAATCTTTAAGTGTCTGGCAATTGTCCAGTGTTCTATGTGTGTATTTATGTATAACTATTGAGAATTCTGCTTTCCACTTAATGTGATATTGTAATATTAAACAGAAATATGATAAATCTTACCAATGACTTTCACAGTTTTTGTGAGCTATATTTAGTTTGTTAATTAATGAGCTTTCTTCACAGTAATGTTACAAGATGACCTCTGATGACCTGTGGTTATATATCTGTCTAGGTCAGGTTAATGTAGAGGTATATATACAAAGTCATACTGTAGATCATTAGTGATATTGTAATTTATATGTTCATGACATTGAATACATTAAGGTCTATTGTCATGAACATTATAATTAATTAAAAAATAATTAAATCATTCAGTTGTCTAGATTTTGTTGTAGAAGAAGGCATTGACACTAGCTTTCATTCGTGGTAATTAAATAGTGAGTGCATTAAAGCATAGGTTTTTAATTAATTCATTACATCAAGTGCCCATGTTTTATTTTACAGCATGACATTGAATAGTAAAGCTGTATGCTATTTCGATTTTAACATAGAAAAATGAATAATTTGACTGTTAATATATAAGGGGGTAAATTTTAACTGTCATGTGTGTCTTCAGTATTAAAGTATAGATGATGTCACATCAAATGTGGAGTGAAAATGCACATTTCCTTGTTAAAATGTATTTTCTCATAAACATTCAAGTCTTGGTCAGTATAAATCATTTTAATGCAATCCATTTTATTATTCTATTTAAACAACCTGTCTGTTTATTGTTTAATGAATTGATAACAACCATACTTTTCATGATTTTGCAAAATACTTCATGAAACCACAGCGTGGTTACCACACCAACAGTAATAACTACCGGTAGTTTTAATTCTACTAAATTAGGATATGAAAGTGGTTGCCTGAACAGGCCTATTTAGCAGCAAGCTCTATCTCTTGTTAATAAAAACAAAGTGGTTGTCCCTGGCAACTAGACACCAACTAATTTCGTAGAGTGAGTTTTTGTACCTGCTCATTTATTTAAATGAACAAGAAAAAATAACAACCTTTAGGCCACAACAAATTGATTATATGTTCTATGGACTGCACGCACCTTAATTTTGACGGTTTTTACAAAAAAATATTTTTATTATCCGTAGAACATATGATCAACTTGTTGTGGCCTTATTGAGCTATCTTTGTCACACGTCACATTCATGTTAACAAGTTCAAAATATGTTCTAGAAAATCAAGTTAATAATTTACTGTCTGAGGATACTTGGTTTAAAGAATAAATTTTATTTCAGTTCATACTATAGATTGTCAGATTTATTGTTTAGATGATTTATTTCCGTATTTTGTCTATTATCAGCTTGAATAAATTTTGAAAAGTTTTTGAAATATTGATATCAAGGAAATATGATCTTTTATTAAAAGACTTTTGTTCTACCTATCTAATCGACAATATTTTTCTATATATAGTGAGCATACTGTATAGGATTTAAACATTTTAAAGTACAAGTGTAAAGAATTTTTGACAAAATATTTTGATTGTATATTTATGTATATACTTGTATGTTGAGGTTAGGTTAAAATAACATTAAACAAAATGAATTCTAAATTTTGAATCTTGTAATAAGTATAGTAAAAAGGTACTGTAATACCATAGGGTAGCTCATTCAAGACCTTTTCCAAATGAAACCCTTAGACATATAGAGATTAGGGTCGTGATTTCTTAGCAAAATTTAGTTGCTAACAGAATTTTTAGTCCCTTGAATAAAACTGGTTGTTACAGGCAACCAGACTGCTGTTTTTTCTCAGACTGCTTTTAGACCCACGATATTACAGTCTATATGGTATATACCAAAGCAGGCCAGGTTTCGTGCCATTGTACTATATTATTAGAATATGAGCAGTTGACCTTAATAGAAAAAAGGCTCTTTTAATGACCACAATGCTGTCTTTGTTTTAAGATTGCACCACTTGTCTTATTTAGTTATACAAGTGTACAAGTGACCTATATTTTGAAGTATGACTCACATTTTAATATATGTATATAGTAGTAATCATTATAATGTATCACAAAATGTTAATTTAAGACATTCAGTAACATGTTCTCATATTGTTCCATCATGTAACAGATGGTTGGTTATTGTATATTATTTACATAGTACAATAAGTATGGTACTTATTACTTAACCTCAACTTTCTGCACTCGAAACATATCAATTGATATAATAACAGCGTGGCCGAGTGGTTACGATGTTGGACTAGTAATCATTGTATAACCAGCTCTGTGTTGGTTCGAATCCCATCCAAAACCCACCCTGTTATTTCATTTAGTTAAGACTTTATTCTATTTGTCCAGTACTTGTGAACCAGGAAGCAGACTCGGAAGTGATTAATCTAAGTTGTAAGACTTTATTTTATTTCCTCGCCCCCTCATAAAAATTTGGTCAAACCTCTATATAAACTATATAATAAAGCAACTGATTTAAGGTTTTTTATTTTTTTTTTCTTTGCTCAATGGCCCCATTTTTTTCAGGAAAAATCCGTAGAACACATCATCAACTTGTTGTGGCCTAAGTCAATCTCCGTAAACAGATATCCTGTAGAGCGTTGTCGTACAGGATCTCTACTTTCTCCGTAGAAGGTCACGTCGAGATGAACTTTGTTTCGACCAATCAATGCGTAGCTTTCATCTAGACGAAAACACTATTAATCACATTTTGATTTCATAATTTCTATTTTTAGACCAAGTTTTGCATGCTAATTTAACAGCGGTATTATTCACAGTCTGCGATTGTGTGACTCATTTCAAATTGTGTGACGTAGACGATGTAAACAAGTTACGTATCATAACAATGATGAGAAAAGGTCGCCTAAACATGACCTTCGTTTGAAAAAGGCCAGATCTAAATTAGCAAGTTTGCGAGTGGAAAATTTTAGATCTGGTTGTAATCAGATTGGGCCTAAGTGAAAATCAATTTTGTCTGTTGAAAATTTCCTATGTCATATAGTGACATAGTCAGGCTAGTTAATAATATTGCCCTTATTCATATTATGTAAAGCATCAGGCTAATTTAGAGCGATGACCAAGTTTAGAAATTAACAACTGATTTTATTTGGACTCTAAAATGGATTGTTAGTCCTTGAAAAGTCAGAATTTGGAATTTGATACGAAGCCGTTATAAAACAAGCTGTTTGCAAACTGATGTGAAATAACTAGAACATATTTGAAAGTAAATGTACTCATATAATTACTTGTATTTCTTCTTATCACAAAACTGTTACCATGACAACCAAATAACCATGCTGATTAAATATTCATTGGTTTTATGACTGCTCATTTAATAGATGAAGTAAAGTTGTTATGACTGCATATATTTTCTCTTTGTTAAGCATGATGTGATTATTTTTGTTGTTGTTATAGATGAAACATAAGATCTGACTGTATTGTTAGAAAATATTTATACATGTATACAAAGATCAGAAATTTCATTAATCAGTTAAATTAATTTCGAGGGTTGCCTGCAAGACTGTAGTAACTCACTCTTTAATGCATGCACTTACTACAGTCTTGCAGGCAACACTTGATTTGAGAGTTTAATCTTGTCTTTAATACTTAGTCAATAGATGTAATTGGAAACTCAAAGTATTGGGTATTTCTTGATTCACTAACAAGGTACTATTATTACACATTTTTGAAAGTGATGTACTTAAAGACTCCCACAAAAAATTGATAGAAATCTCCATAGTGACGAGAAAACTATTTATCATTATTATTTGCCCTACATAATTAACACTCATTGGTAGGAGGGAGAATGGCCGTAGAAATAATTTCATAACCAAGCTTCACGAAAGTTTGCCCGCACGGGAATTGAACCTACAACCGCTCAATCAGTGGTCTTGTGTGCTACCGACTGAGCTAGCCGGGTGGCTCATTAGAGTTAAAATACAGTAGAGAATTCACTAGTCAGATCATTTTATGGAACTTTTATATAGTCCATGACATCAGATGAACAGATTACAAAATGATTACAAAGTGAAATATTTATGATTTACTTGATCCGGTGTCTAGTTTGAACTCTCTTATGGAATTATTTATGTATTATTGTACATCTCACTTGTGTTTAATGTATTTTTAATGTTACCTTGTTACAGTTCATGTCATAATATTCCAATTAGTGAAAATTATGCTCAAAATACATGAATGATTTATAAGAATAGTCCTTTTTGAGAAGATGTCCTTTCATTTCACCTTGAAATTTTCTCAGGGGCATTGTCTGCTTGTTGTACACTTGCTTGTTTATTTTTTAGGTTGTTAAATGTACAAAAGAAAACATGGAAGAAATTAGTATACAAAGTAGACATCTTAGTTTTGAGTCATAGTACATTTAGCCTTAAAGATACTGGGCGTGCTCGATTGGGCTGTCACAACTGTGCCAGAATCAAATTCCGACATTTCACAGAATCTGCCAAACGAGTGAAATTGGATGTCGGAACTGAATCAAAATGCAAAATCCATAGGAAATATACTCGGTTCTTACTTTATTCATAGAAAATAGTTAAATTGTTATCGTAAACAATCGTTCAAAAGTATAATTTTAACAACATTCGCTTTCAAACACCAAAATCACATGTTTGCATTGATGCCGCCGCCATCTTGGGTATGAATAAACCGCGACCGATTCCATTCACACCACCTATTTCGATGGAATGGGTAGAACGCTGCCAGAACACAGTTCCGACACACTCGATTGGAGTTCTCCCAGTTCTAACAGTCTGAATTTCCAATCGAGCACGCCCACTGATAGGTTATGTAAGATTCTCTTTAGAAATACTATGGTGGCATGGAAGGAACTTGTTCAGTTATTGTTTATACACAGACATCATTCTACTTCATGCAGACACTGTAGCTGTCATGTTCTGTCATTATAATTATCATGTTTCACTTTATAATGAGTTTTATTTATGTAAAATAACTTCAATAGTGACAAATATCTGTTTTATACACACCGTACACATTATGGGTCTAAGTTTAAAACATTCATTACTGTATCTGTTGGTCAACATGGATGATACTTAAGTAAAATGTTGAAAAGAAATGTTAAAATCTACATTTTTGGGAGTTTCTTCATTTTAATTTTACATGAGTGGAACTAGTTTTCATGTTAAGAAATATGGTCTAAGCAATTCTAAGTCAGATATTTTTTAAATTTTTAAATTCAAAGTCAAGAAAAAAACTATGTTTCACATTCTTTGGCATTCATGGACATGTATACAGTTATTTACATTTATAGAATTTTATCATATCATTAACACAGGTTGGTAGTGCACAGGGATTTCGAATCTAGTGTCTTGAAGGGGGTACTTGTTCAAATCCCACCCAGGGAGGTTATACTATTCCATGAAAATATGTCAATTTTCTTCCATTAATAAGGTATATGGAGAAGTTTCCGGGCTTGTGGAAGGGAAGGTGAGTACTGGTTATGTGCAAGGGTCCAGGAAAGCTAGGTATGGTTTGCTGGATGACATAAAATAACCAAAATGTGTAGACACAGCGTTGTACCCAGTATAAATAAAATATCATGTCTTTATAAAAAGCAGGGTTTCGTTTAAACTTTTTGTACATCAGCCTGTGCTGAGCAACAGCTATTTACTTATTACATAATAATTACCAAATGTAAGCTCCTATGTGGGCTCATAAAGAATGTTTTATTAGATACTTCTTATGTCTCTTCCATGCCACCATAGAAAATTTTCTGTTCTTCCAAGATTTTATAATTTTGAATTCCCTGTGTTACAATCAGCAGCTCATCCCTCACAAAGATGCTCCTAATTGTAAACAAGATTTGAAGATTTTGTATTTATCTGTCTTGCAATTTGCAGCTCATATTACCCTCTCAAAGTTGCTCCTTAATGTAAATTTTGATTACTGGTTGATTTTCTTTTATCTCAACTCTAAGATCCCACATGTAAAAGTTCTCAGTTGTTGCATAAGTAATAAGTTTGGAATGTTTTTGTCTGACATGGAAAAAAGTGTTTAATGTTGGGAGAAGATGTTCAAAGTGTTACATGTTGGTGTATAATTTATGAAGTTTACTACTGAAGTTCTAGATTAGGTTTCTACATTTATGAGAACAGAATTCTCCTTGTTCAATGAAACATATTTTACTGTTGCTTCTCTCACAACTGTTGTAAGTTGATTTTCTCATCTAAGGAAATTTAATGACATGTTTTATGAATCATGAGTGGAGAATATAAAATACAAAAAAAATAAATGAAGTAGATCTTCTCAATTGATATGATTTTCAAAATTTTATATTATTTAGTTTTTGAAAATATGATGGCCTCTAACCTTTTGTGACAGAAAATATACATTAGTTTATCAAAATAACGGGTACAACTACATCAGTTTACATCATCAGTTCACGCTTATGTCAATGCCTGCAGGCAAATTGCACTTAAAGGCCGGACTTCATTTCTTGAAAAAACCGGGTGGTTAGCAATTAAGCCGATAAGGAGAAATGGGGAGGGATTGACCTATGAAAACAGAGGTCACCAACGGCTAAATTCTCTATGATTGTAAACGAATTCTAACAAATCTTACTACAGTGTTTACATTGTAAATTCCAAAAACGTGTTGCAAGAAGAGTATAAGACTAAAATACTGCAGATTTTTATCTAAGAATCAACAGTCATGGGAACTCTCTATGAGGGGGCACCGAGGAAATAATATTATTGGCTCTGTGAAGTTCATGAACTCTCTTTTGATTGGCTTAGTGAAGGTTATGAACCCCTTAGCTTCTCCCTACATATGTCAGTCAAATTTGAAATCTTTGAATTTATTTTCAAAATTTTTCTTTGAAAGTACCATTTCTAGGTAACATTGAAAACTAAAAATGTTTAATACTATTGAAAATATTTCAAAGAAACAGTATGACAAAATTCATTAAAATCTGATCAGTAAATCAGTCACTGTTCATGATTTTCTCTCTGTGGTTTAACATGTTCACTGATCAGAGAGTCAGAGAGAAGTGGCCATTTTCAAGATTCTCTCTCTTTTATAGTTGAAGCCCGGCCTTTAACCATAAATCGTTCAATCCTATATTTTTAAGTGTTTACCCCCTCCTTCAAAATTGCCACCTCTGGAGTTGAAATAGCTTTTTATCTGAAATATATGAAATTCACTAAAGTAAATGTAAAATATGTAAAAAAATGAACTGTTCATGCATGCCTCACCTATCAAAATATTCTCCGGTGCACTAATTTATTTTAGCTGATTGTAAACTTGTTCTTACAACTTAGATTAATCACTTTTAAGTCTGCTTCCTGGTCCCCCAGTACTGAGTAAGTAGGATAGTTTCTTACTTAAGGAAACAACGGGGTAGGTTATGGATCATTGGATGGGATTGGAACCATTGCGGAGCTGGCTATCCAAAGATTACCAGTATAACATCGTAATCGCTCAGCCAAGCTCTCTCCTACTCAAAATATACTCTATGGGGGCCTCTGAGAGGGAACATGTCCTATAGCCCCTTCCAGCATTGTTTTGGCAGAAATTCAATGACTTTCTAACAGCCAATTGTCCTGGAAACAATATTGCCTTGTTACATCTCTGACAATAAATTGTTGATGCAAGTGATTAAATTCTTAACAATTAATTTATAAGCTGCCATTATACTTTCTATACATTAACATGTGATTCTCGCTAGTTCATTAACACATAAAAGAATATTACTGAGCTAAAGATTATGTAAATATTATTATAATTTTTCATATATCGATCTTGCTTTTATATTGAGTGAAAAATCAATGGACAATTTTATATTTTTCGCTCTTCAGTTGGGGTTAAGTAGGTTATACCAAAAATACTTGGTCCCTTTACAAATTGATCATTGATTGCTTCCTTTATATCAGTCAAAATTACATAGACATCAATTTGTTCTTAAAGACTAAGTTTTTATTACACTTTGATGTCTTTCATTCTCATGGAATTCACAGGAAACTGTATATTTATGAAGTATTATTGCGTGATGGATGGCATTAAACAATAGGATTTTCTTTGTTAAAAAACTGGCTTTGTGCAGGACTCAATATTAAATTTTTAAGTAGGTTGCCGGGTTGGACAACCACCTATATCTTTCACTTGCCCAAACCAAATGTTTGCTAGCAGTAACAAGTTGCCTAAACTCAAATCTAGGTCGTCAGGGGCAATAGGACAACCTTTATTGTTGACCCTCTCCTTGTCCATTGGCTTGAAGTCCCTTTCTTCACATCATTTATCTTCTTGTTTACCGATCTGGCGTGTGTTTTTGAGTCCAGCTAACAGCCATAGGCCCATGCCTTTTTATGTTGAAAAGTCTGCAATTGCTTACTGAAGATATGTGTCTAGTATTTGTGAATCAAGCAGCTTGATCTTTGAAAGCCTGCCTCACATGACACAGACCATTAAACCTTTACTAGTTGGGACATGGCTCAACATTAAAGGTCATCCTATTGCCCCTGACAACCTATATTTAGATTTGGGCAACCTGTTAATGCTAATGGTTCAGGCAAGTTAAAAATGTATCTGGCAGTCTATTCTAGCAACCTAAGTTTAAAAATTAATGTCGAGTCTTTGGAGATGGCCCTTTTCACCTCAACATGGAAAAGCTATATCAAGATGCTCTTATTTCATCACTAATTGAGCTAGTGCTATAAAAAATAAGGCAATTACTGCTCTGGCATGTCAAGGAACCTTAATCAGTTAAATTAATGATCAATAGAACTTGACTTGAGATACTATACTTAGTGTATTAATTATTTATACTTTGTCTTAATGCTATCTATTTTAGCCAGAATGGTCTATAGTAGTTTATTTTATTGATATATTGACAATGGCATTGTGACTCTTGTCATCAACTCTATGGGAACTCTAAATGTGGTTATTTTGTTTCTAGACTTGATAATGTCTTTTCTCTTAGAATTGTAACTACTGGCGGTTCATGTGAACATTGCATAATATATAAACAGTTTCATTTAAAACCAATACTTGGGGTGAAATAGTATAACAATTAGTTAGTTGAAACATATTTTTTGACATATAAATTTGCATTGTTCATTAGATTGTGCAATGTTGACTATGAATGTTGAATGTTATCAAAGTGTTCTGATTATATCAGTAAAATGATAAACATACTTTACCTTATTCACCTATTGAATAGGCAAGTTCATTGTGTTAAGTACATGAACAAGCATGACCTATCATACATAGAAATAGACTTTATATAAATTACTGTAGTCCTTACCACTGCTGTGACCTTGTTTTAGAGCCTAGGATTTTGAATCAGAAAGTCTTGGGTTAGGAATCCTGGTAGTGACAGGTTATATATTTCCATGAAAATTGAATGTTTAGTATCAATCTTTCTCTAGTCTGTAGACGGAGTTGTTGTCAGTTCCTTGTGGAAAGATAAGCTATACTAAAGAAGTGTATCCATGAAAACTGGTGAGGTGACAGTCACCATATGTAACCTAATTAAAAATTATTGATAAACAATGTAAAATTGTATTTCATCTTGTCTTAATTGATTGAGTAATGTATCTTTAAACAAAAAATGTAGCCCAATGTCTCAATCTCAGTGAAACTGTATTTTAAAAGAAAGTTCTGATATAAAGAGTCCGCAATTAGGGACTTTAATCAGTTATCTTTCCCTGATAAAATCTGAAGCAATCCAATTGGTAAGAAGGTCCTTGCAATTGGAATCCTCGGATTTTATCATTGAATTCCTATGTAAGGGTAACAAAATATTTCATCTAATATCTTTCTTGTTTATGAAGATATTAACAGAAGTGATGGAATTTAGATAGTTGCTCATCTTAAAAAATAATTAGCTTGAATTTCAAACAAATTTAATGACATACAAAAAAGTTATTTAAGATTAAATTTGACAAATTAACATTGAAAAGTAAGGGTAAAATCCGAGTAATCCAACTAATAAGACCTACCTATTTTGAAGAGTATACTAGGGGAAATAACTGACTAAAGTCCCTTATTTTGTCTCTATTTTATATCAATTCATTCTTAAGGGTCTTAATTAAAAAAGAAGATTTTTTATAAGAACTTTTATAAAAACCTTTTATTTTTGACAGCCTGCTAGGAGGCCTCTATTCCATCATTGACTGTATTACAAATTACATCAATACATGCAGTGATATACTGTTGCTGATGATACTATATTATTGTTTACATTATCACCTTGGTTACTGTTTTATTGTTTACATATTTATCTAATATTGTAGATCATTATGTATTTAATAGTATTCATCATTAACATGGGGAGTTCCTATATAATATGTAGATTATTAACTAAAGTCATTGTCTAATGTTATACATATTATTATGTCATTAGTATCATTCATTCATGGTTTAGCCTAGTTTATGTAGATTTTTGAAGATCAGCCAAATATCTGTTCAATGCATTAAAGTGTATATACTTTGTATGCACTAAGTTTTATCTATTATGTATCAAGTGTGTCTTGTTAAGTATTTGTTTGATATGCTCTCAATCTATTTACATTTGAAATCTAATCTTGGTATTCTTTGTATTCTGATAAGGCTATTTTTTCTACGAATAATTATTATCATTGATTGTAATGTACTTTATGATATTGTCGTACTAAAGTATGCTAGAATATTGGGTACAACCCTTTAACAAAATATGATGTTATCTGTATGAAGAATGGTTAATATTAGTCTGACTTTCTTGTCCTTTCCATCATTACTTCCAGAAAATATTTCATTAGCTGACTACTTGTAGAAAGCAATCATACTTAAGGGTGTGGAATTCCTAGTATTTTCCACTTTTCCTTGGTCAAGTGATATCTTGAAATACACTTGTCAGGGATCAGAATGCACTTCAAGTTCTGTGTTAGTTTCATCCACAGAAGTTCAATATTCAAGAAGACATATTGAGAACTATGAGATTGAATACATACTATATGTAATAAAATAAATTATTATCGATATAACACAGTGTAGTTCTCTGTTAAATTTGACTGAAACATTTAGACATTAGTATATTCACAGGGGTCTAGCAAGGACCAAATTTTAGGGAGAAATGACTTCTCCCTGGACTTGAAATAGGGAGAAGTGGTGAGATTCTTGGGAGAAGTGGTGTTCCGTCACAAGCAGGTTGTAGCATTGTAGTAATAACCCACCCCTGATACTGGTTTAAAAATTAAACTGTGAACAGTAAATTAGACTATTCCAGGTATTTGAGTAAAGGAAAGCTATAAAAGACATAAAACAACTCATTCTCAGTTGATATTGATTAGAACTCTGGTTTAGGTTGCTGATATAAAACCTCTGTAACATTTTCCCAGTTTAAATCATATAAGGAAGTTGTCAGTCACTGACAGAAGTATGTACATGGTAACTGTTTTACAGCTAAACCAAAAGATTTAGCCTTTCCTGGAATGATGAGTTGGTTGAATGACTGTCATTATATTACCTATACAATGTGTTGCTACAGCATTTAAACCCAACAAAAAACGAAGAGTTTTGATTCAAGCCTCATTTACCTACTGTTAGAAAGTATGAAATTAAGTTAACACATGAATTTTAATTGGATAAGTTAAAGTTAAATGGGTTTAAAGTCTGCTTCTATATACATAGTCAACCGACTTTGCAATTTTTGTATGATAACTGGGTAGGTATGAGATGAGTTACCTAATGATAGGTGAACTTTATCCACATAGTACAAAAACATACATGACCTATAAAACAAACGCCTCTATATATTTTCAGATTGTTGGAGTTGATCATGTGATATTTATACAGAAGAATTGTCTTGATAGAAGAAACAGAACATTAAAGATTTATGCTCATAATGAAAGTTTCTCTTCTAGAGTTGTCATTAATGAATGCTGTACATATACTGTAAGTAATCCTTGGTTTATTCAACTGTCAGTTATGTATACATTGACCCTGCTGATTTAAATGCTCAATATTTGTTCAGTAATCCCTATGTATAAATACAGATATTATTAAACTGTCAGTGGTGCATACATTATTTCTGCTGATTTAAATACTCAATATTTGTTCAATAGTCCCTATGCATAGATATTGATGTCAATTTATATCAATCTTGAGAACAGAAGTACTATAGTGAGTATTTAAATCAGAAGGGTTAATGTATATACAACTGACAGTTGAATAAACAATATTAATGTTTTGTCTGCTAATTACATCTGACTCGTACAGTAAACAGAAGAAGTCTTCTTTGGCATCGGTCAGACTCAATGTTGAGATTTGTCTGGTCATTCATAGTTTTGTCTAAAACTGATTAAGCAGATGAGAAATAAGATTTGGTTAGAGGTCTTTGAATTTAGATGTTTGAAAATTTGAAATTTACAATATCCATAAAAACAGTAATTACTATGTCCATAAATGTACAGATGAGGTGTTAGATAAAGCCAGGATTATGAACTCATAAGCCACAAAAATCAAACACTAAGAAGTTACAGTCTTTATGTTGATGTAAACATTTTAAAATGTGGTTGTGCCCAACCAACATTGTTGTAAGTGGTCGTCTAGTTACACTGTTTTGTTCTCTACATTTTAGGTTCATCAAGAAAATCCAGAATGGACTTGTTTTGAACAAGAAGCTAGTCTTGATATTAAATCATTCTTTGGTTTTGAAAGTACTGTAGAAAAGATTGCTATGAAACAATATACTCATAATATAAAAAAGGTTAGTTAGTTGTCTTTTAATTGATCAGTATTTTTCAGCTCTTGGGAAAGCGGCCTTCAAGTATGACTGTCTAGCCTTTAACCCATGGGAATGTAAACTGCTAAAAAGAAATCAATAGTTAGCCTATGAAGATGTGATATGCAATGAAAAAGTTGTGTGCTTTCCTTCAATTTAGCCATTCCCATGAGTGACCCCATCCATTGTGTTATTTGATGATTCATTGTTAGTTATTTTGTAAAAGCAGTAATATTGAAAGCTGTATTCAACAGTTAGTTGCAACACTATCTGAGTTGGTAATTGTAACTAGTTGACTGTTTCAGCTGGAACCCATTTCATTGGAAATAACTTTAAGGTTGCCATTGTTGAGAGTTGATTGTTAAGAAAGTTTTTTCTGCAGTTTCTTTCTGTAATGGGCATGGTCAAGTTATAGTGAAAGCCAGCCCTACTATAGTTTGAATCCCTTCCAAAACCTACTACGCTTACACAAGAAACTTTATCCTACGAGCTCAATACTGGAGGGCCAGGAAGCGGACTCAAAAGTTATTAATCTAAGTTGTGCTATAAAAATTAGTATATACAATAATATGTTCAACATTTTGTAGGGTAAAGAAGTCATAGAGTTTTATATCAACGAATTAATCTCAGAAGGAGTAACCCATATACCTCGCTGGACGAGTACAGAAACAGTAAAACAAGTACAAAGTGATCAACAGTCTTCCCAAGATAGTGGTGTTAGATCCAGATCTAATAGTGTTGATAGTAATAACAGTAATCATAGTCATGGTAGTCAAGGTAGCCTCATTCTGGGTGCTACAGCTGCTACCATAACAACCGTGTCACCTGTGTGTGAAGGTGAGTCTAGAACATGTTCTTGCTTTTTGACCTTATACATAAACCCTGTACATATATGTGGAAATATCCACAGGAACTTTATTTTTGAGGGAACTTCATTTCTGCTGTTGTCTGCCTATTTGCTGAAATTGTGTCCCCTAAAATATCTTGCCTAGGTATCAGAATCGACAAAGAAAGATAAAATTTTAGCACACTTGATCAAAGTACATTTATTTGTCACTCATTACCATGCCTATGACCGTTTGTCATTGTCATTGAAAGTTTTACCATTTGTTTGTTAAATAAGACCAAGAAATAAGTATTTATAAATGAATCTGTTGAATGATATAGGTCTAGATTTTTGTGTTTTTGAGACTATAAGTTTCAAACCTTTACTAAAAAAATGTATGTTATAATATTTGAGAGAACTCTTTTAATGTCTACAGCCTGTGGTCTGAATAAAATGAAAAATTAATGTTGGGATCTGTGATTGAGCAACCATTGTTTTTCATTCTTATTTATATTCCACCAATGGTGAGTTGCCTAGAAGCATATCACTAGCTAGCTCTTTGCTCCCTGGTACTCTGAATCATATATCACATACTTATTCCTTTAGGTATGGGAGTACCAGGACTGTCGGACACAAAGCGATACATAGCAATATGTTAAGGCAACCCCTCATCTTGTTGATAATCATGATTGTGTTGATACATTTACAGAGCCAGTACATACATTATCAGAGAGTCCAGGTACTAGTAAACTAGATGCTGATTATATAGAAAGATATCTAGGTCATCTAACACCTGTACAAGAATCTCAACTTGTTCAATTAAGACAAATTATACAGAAAACACATAAAGGAAAGGTAGGTGCTTGATAATATATTAGGGGTCATATACTGTGCCCCGAAAGTCAGTGGACAAAATCCTGTTTGTAAGATAAGCCGATTCACATTTACCTAATTAGGAACTTTAGTCAGTTATCTTTTCCTGATAAAATCTGAAGCAATCCAATTGGTAGGTAGGTCCTTACAGTTGGAATCCTCAGACTTTATCATTGAATTCCATGTAAAGATAACAAAATATTTCATCCAATATCTCTCTTGTTAATGAAGATATTAACAGGGGTGATAAATTTAGATAGTTCTTTACCCTAAAATATTACTTAGCTTGAATTTCAAACAAATAATAGGATTTACAAAAAAGTTATTTAAGATTAATTTTGGCAAATTGACATTGAACAGTTAGGGTAAAATCCGAGTAATCCAACTAGTTGGACCTTTCCTATTTGAAGAGTAAACAAAAGGAAATAATTGTCTAAAGTCCCTTATTATCACTTATTATCTCTGGGCCAATTTATTTATATAGTAAAATGCAAAATTATCAATTAGCCTGACTTTTAAAAGAAGAAATTTTTACAAGTTCAATTTAATTTTCACTAGTCCTGGGTTTCACACTAGTGGGTTAAAGGAAAGACTGTTTACCCATGAGAAAATAAAAGCCAAGAGTCATCTAAGCAAATTCCAAAATCAGCGTTTATATGTTTATCAACATTATTTCAAACTAAGGAACATGAATAAGCTAGCATGATCAGTTTTTCTCAAAAACTCATATGTTCAAGAACTTTAGGAGGACACTATTTCTATTCATGGTACCATTCATTAATGTTATGAAACAGAAAATTTATTCTGTTTAGTAGTTTTAGGTAGGTGTAAAACATTTAAAAGAAAACAACATCTAAGAAATGCTATATAAGCTGAAGCCTGAATGCAAGAATTTCCTCCTCTTGAATCAATGTTTACAATTGTTTAGACTCTATGTTGTTAAACCAAATATATGACTCTAGGTGGTGCAAAAATACAGTTAAAAATTGTGGCTAATAAAAAGTAAATGCACAACTTAGTGAACATTTTTACAAAACTGTTCAAAGAACTTTATTGAAGTAAAGGGTGAGGGTTATACCTTGCAGTGTATGTATTAAAGTAATATTTTGATTGTATATTTATTTCAGATACCCAAGGATGCTCATATCTTAAGATTTTTACGTGCCCGTGATTTCAACGTAGACAAAGCACGTGAAATGTTAGCTCACTCATTAGCTTGGCGTAAACTACATAACATTGATCATTTACTACAAACATATAAACCACCTGATGTTCTTGAGAAATATTATACTGGAGGATGGCATTATAATGATAAAGGTGAGTGGACATTTTAACATAAATAGATGTACTTCATTTATTCTGAGGAATTACAGGGTTTGACATTAGTTTTTGAAGTACAGTCTAAGAAATTAGGATATGAAAGTGGTTGTCCAACTCCAACAAGGTAATTTTAGCAGCAAGTTCTCAATCTCGTTGGTAGATTTTTGGTTACCCAACAGAAATTTTTTGGTTTCCTCAACTAAAAAGTGGTTGTCCCAAGCAACTGGACACCTACTAATTTTGTACACTGTAAGTAGGTTGTCCAGATGGACAACCAGCTATATATCACTTGCCTGAACCAAATATTTACCTGCAGTAAAAAAGAATAAAAGTGCGGTCTAAAGTCTGCTTCCATATACATGTTCAGCCGACTTTACAATCTTGTACAATAACTCCTGATCACTGAAATCACCCTCAGGCAGGCGATCCCTCACAGTACCCATTTACACCTGGGTGAACAATTGTAGGTTAATTTCTTGCTCAAGGACATTAGCAGTGCCCCCTTAGTGGGGATCGAACCCAGGACCTCTCGATCCCTAAGTGTGGGTCCTACCACTGGACCACTGCTACTACACACAGTAACACAGTAACAAATTGCTTGAACCCAAAAATGGGGTCGTCAGGTGCAATCAGACAACTGTTAATTTGGAGCCCAGGAAAAATGTGAATTCCAGAGTTAGGGAACTTAGTTTCTGAATACATCAACTTTCAATCTGTAGAAAGTGTTTTTGAATGAAAATTCCTGCATTAAATGCCTGCTATTAGATCTTTTTTGTGGAAGTTGATAGAAGAGTCTTTATTTTAAAGAAGTGAACCTTTGTAAAAAAAACTTTTTTATAAAAGCCTGCCTAGGGGCCTGTTTGTACCTAATTTTGTATATTTTTACAGATGGTAGACCATTATATGTTCTAAGATTAGGATTGATGGATGTAAAAGGTTTGATGAAATCTGTTGGTGAAGAAAATCTGCTCAAACATGTAAGTGTTGTTCACTGTCACGCTTTTCTTTCTGAAAAATAATGAAATACTGGGTACTTTAAGGAAATAAATGGTGAACAAACATCTTCTAAACATGATATAATAGTAATAGTAATTTTTATAATTGCTTGCAGTGTCATAGCTTGGCATACTCCAGTACATATATGGAGGGGACGTGGCTGAGTGGTTATGACATTGGACTGGTAATCATTGGATAGCTAGTTCTGTGTAGGTTCCAATTCCATCCAAAACATACCCCATTGATCGTTTCCTTGAGCAAGAAACTTTATCCTACTAGCTCAGAACTGGCGACCAGAATGCAGGCTGGAAAGTGATTAATCTAAGTTGTAAGAACTTGTTTCACAATCGAGCTAAATGAATTAGTGTGAAAATATGTAAGGTTTTTTCATGTACACTTATAAGTTATATGCTTATATATAAAGCTTGATATTGAAAACAATGGATAGAACTACATTGTATATGACTATTTCAGGTATTATGGGTAAATGAGGAAGGTTTACATCGAGCTAGCGAGGCTACGGAACAAAGAGGACATCCAGTGAGGTAAGAGCAGTATTTTATATCATTTATTGTGCTATAATTGTTATTGTTATATTACTGATGTGTTTGATGGTTTAGTGTTTATATTATGTATATTGTTGTTTTATCATTGAGTTAAGGATATGGGAGAATACATAAAATTTTGTTTACTCTTGTTTTTTTTTACTTATTATAAAGCTATGTTGTAAACATTTTTGATTTGATGTAATAAGGTGTTGGAAGTATTTGATTAACAAGTAGTTTAGAATGAAGTCTGTTAGTCTAACCTAAGTCATTAAAAATTAAGATTACAAAATGCTCCATTACATTACCACCACTGCTGACCTGAAGGCAGTCATTCACTGGTCATGTTCAATTTTCCTTTCACTTGCCTGTTGTAATGACACTTATTAATATTATTTTATCTGTTGAAATTTTACTCAACATGCTGTTTGATTAACCTCCAAAATGGCAGTATCCTGGGTCAAAATAAAAGTGTTTTGAGAACTGTTTGTAGTTTTTCATCAAGATTTGGGTAGTTCTGGTGTCACAATCAGATGAAAACTACTTGACAATTATAGTTTATATGTAACCATTGATTGAATACCAGGATTATATACTTTTACTCAGAAGAGCTGTAATAATTGACACAATACTTTCGAACATTTTATGTTATGTAGTGTAACAGTTTAAGTCAAAATACAGTCACCACCAAATGTGGTGGACTGACAGACAAAACAGTAAAAAAATGGAAGATCTGTCTAGATCTGTAGGTTTACAGGACAGACTATCTGCAAAGAATCTGATCTCATTCACAGAATTTTCATTTCATCAAAATAAGTAAAATGTCTTTAGTTCTGTAGGTCCTGTAAAGTTTTGATCTTCACAGGACCTTCTGTCCAGTAGTAAACTGTTGAGTTTCACTGTGGCTGAAAGTATGTACTATATATCTTGTGAGTTTATTATTGATTCATCAAAGCTCAGTCTTTTATCTTTGAAGTAATATTATTCAGTATCGTGAAGAAGAACTAAAATATTATGTAACTATAATTTATTTTTATCAGAGACCAAGCTCCATGGAGGTATGGCAATGTTAAACTAGATTCTAACTTTAGTATTTACTGTTTTTATGCCCTTCAATGATTATTAAAATAACATTTTATTTTTCTTTATTTTTAGACATTTTGTTTTTGCTTTTTGAAAAATGCCTGTATACATAAACAAGTGCCATATTTGCTAAGATCTTGCATGTATAAATAGCATTTTTTATAGTTCATAACAATTGAAAAAAATGTGCTTGTAAATACAGTAAGGTTTCACTTACAGACCAGCAAACAATTTTGATTTAGAGACATTTTATCCTTCAGAATTTGTATAGTGCTCTTTTCATATTGAACATATGTTCAACAGTGCTTTACAATCCTATGCATAATAAGTAAGTAAAGTCTTTATTTATAGTGGATAACACATTTAACAAATATATGTCAATTTTCAATAAGGGAATAATTAAATGAAAATGGTTAAGAGATGATTAAATGAGTACATTTTTTTTCTTAGATTAAGCCTTTGGGTCTTAAAACATTGTTCAAGATTACATGATTTCACAATAATCAAAGTGGTCTTGTAGAACTTAACTGTATAACAAGATGTATATTGATTTTATCTGTCCAAAACTAGTCTAACTTGTTGTAAAGAAAGAAGAATGTAGACTAATTTTGCACTGATTCATGGTTATAGCTATTTAAAGCTTAGGGCCTACTTGCAGATTATGGGGATTTATGCTTATAGGTTTTTATTCAGACAGTATTATTTGAACATACAAGCTGATTGGACAACTGACTGGTTATATGTATGATATATATACATTCTCAACCTGTTTTCATCAGACTTTCATCCCATCAGAATATTAGTTGCCATGGCAGCATGAATGAGTAATACAATCATGCCATTCTACCAAGGATCACTAGAATTGTTGCCCTTGAATTTCCAGTTTGTGACATTTTGACATACTTCCATACATTGGTGGTGCCATTGCTTGTTTATGATATAACTCAGTTTAACAATGTGCCAATGCACTTTATATATTGTACCAATTTGCTTGCTGAATAGGCTTTAACTGACATTGAATTTTTGTTTCAACAAGAAATTAAAGTACTATGAATTTTTGTTTCAACAAGAAATTAAAGTACTATGAATTTTTGTTTCAACAAGAAAATAAAGTACTATGAATTTTTGTTTCAACAAGAAAATAAAGTACTATGAATTTTGTTTCAACAAGAAAATAAAGTACATGTACTATGAATTTTTGTTTCAACAAGAAAATAAAGTACTATGAATTTTTGTTTCAACAAGAAAATAAAGTACTATGAATTTCTGTTTCAACAAGAAAATAAAGTACTATGAATTTTTGTGTCAACAAGAAAATAAAGTACTATATGAATTTTTGTTTCAACAAGAAAATAAAGTACTATGAATTTCTGTTTCAACAAGAAAATAAAGTACTATGAATTTCTGTTTCAACAAGAAAATAAAGTACTATGAATTTCTGTTTCAACAAGAAAATAAAGTACTATGAATTTTTGTTTCAACAAGAAAATAAAGTACTATGAACTTTTGTTTCAACAAGAAAATAAAGTACTATGAATTTTTGTTTCAACAAGAAAATAAAGTACTATGAATTTTTGTTTCAACAAGAAAATAAAGTGCTATGAATTTTTGTTTCAACAAGAAAATAAAGTACTTTGAATTTCTGTTTCAACAAGAAAATAAAGTACTTTGAATTTTTGTTTCAACAATAAAATAAAGTACTATGAATTTTTGTTTCAACAAGAAATTAAAGTACTATGAATTTCTGTTTCAACAAGAAAATAAAGTGCTATTGCTGACTTTGGACCTCCCTGATAGAATTTAACATTTCATGGAATGATCTAATAACTCAGCTTTAAAATAACTTTAAACTTGCTTGTTATTTGTTAGGAATTGACATTTACTAGGTCTATAGTCATGTGATCTACAACAACAGCTAAAAAGGTGTAAAAAAAAAGTGCAGAGGATTCAGGGTAAATAAAAACAACTTGCAGGCTAATGTTGGCGTTGTCTAGAAAAGAAAAGTAGCACTTATTATATATGCTATGAGCCTACTTTCTTTTTATTATCCATGCAAGAATTTGATGAAAAACAAGTGTTAATTAACTTTTTGAAGATCACATGACTATAAACCATAAATTATGCTTTCCATTTTGATTAATACATCTGACAGAACGGCAAAGTACAGATGAGAATTTTTTTTAATGGCAATTTTATAGCTTAGACAGTTTGTTATATTATTTAATAGTATTAGTTACTTTATGGCTTAACTATTTGGATGAGTTCTGAATAAAAATGCTCTCAGCAACTACTGAAGAGACTCATTTAAAAATTCACTTAAATCTGAGGTCAAGTTAATTTTGATAAAATTATTGAAATCAGTCAAGATTTTGTACAATAATTAGTTTCCTCAACCTCTGTTTGAAGTGATTCACTTGAAATCTCGTCACAACCAGGAAATGGTTAAGTTAAGGATAGTTTAAATATTGTATTACATTTCCTGGATATCACATGTCTTTATCAATCATTCAATGATTGTTTTTATGTATTATTTACCCAAGATAAACTGTTATTCAACATACTATTTATACACAATATGTACATGCATAAATAACAGTAACAAAACACTTGGGTTTACATGTGTTCACTATTTATCAGAGCTTACTTGGGTTGCTGGTCAACGTATTTTATAATGTTACGTGGAAAACAGAAATTTTGATTAATTGAGTTTGGTCATTTTTTAGTATTTAACTAGAAGATATTAGATAAATTGCATTATGTTTCGAGTCTCTATTGCCTAGATATATGTTTGTTAATGGAAAAATAATCCCAAGAACTGCTTACAGGTATAAGTTACAGGGTCAAGATTTCACAACCATTGTTGTTGTTTTTTATTACATTATGATATATATAAGGTAGTGCACTTAGCATTTACCACAACAGAAGTGATACTATTAACAAATTTTACCAGTTATTCTCTTTCCAGAGTATTTGTACGTGTGTTTTGAGACACTATCTTTTTCTGATACATATGGCCAGTTACCTGAGGATATCGCTAGCTAGCACTATGTCCTTTGGAACCCTTATTTGTTGTTACATGCCTATTACTTTTGGTGTAAGACGGTAACTAGAGGATATAGCGCTAGCTAGTGCTACCCTTAGGAGACTGACCACTTAGTTTCTTTTACTTTTTTACTGTCGACATCATAAAGCTGTATATATATGTCAATATAATGATATATTTGTTTCAAGTCACCTAGAGTGACGCCTTTTAAATAATTTGAAATTGACGTCTAGAACGTCCTTACTATGTATACAACTTTTCTTTAGTATATTAACGATATATTTGTATATATATTTCAGTGCATGTACTTGTATAGTAGATCTGGAAGGTTTAAGTATGAGACATCTATGGAGACCTGGTATACGAGCCTTGCTACGTATCATAGAAACAGTAGAAGCTAACTATCCTGAAACGATGGGTAGATTACTCATTGTACGAGCACCACGTGTATTCCCTGTACTTTGGACGCTAGTTAGTCCATTTATTGATGAGAATACAAGTAAAAAGTTTATGATATATGGTGGTAATGATTATCAAGGCCCTGGTGGTCTAGTGGATTTTATAGATAAGAAATATATACCTGACTTCCTGGGAGGAGAATGCTATGTAAGTACACATATTACAGGGGTAGATCCCAGATTATTTCGTGGGGGGGAGCTTTTGTTCTGGGGGGTCCTAACTTTCGTGCCACAACCATATTATACACCGTAATATACACAGAAAAAGGTAACATTATAAATGATAATGAAAACTACATATCCATTGGATCTATTTTAAGCTCAAAGGTGAGCGAAGTAAGCCCAAGAAAAATTGCTTAATGCTGCTTAAAAATGGCTTACAGTTAAAACATAAACTCATGGACAGGTGCATTTTGAAAATTTCAGGGGGGCTCTAAGCCCCCTGAACCCCCCCCCCCTAGATCTGCCTATGTATTATATTGTTACTTTAAGATGATTATCTTCCTTTATTTTCATGTATTTGAGACTAGCTCTGTGCAGAAGTATCAATATATGAATACAGTGTCTGTGATATGTACATGCTTTGATTGGGACATATCACTGGAAAGAGCAAAGACTGATTGAGGGCCATCACTTTCCTGGTTCTTACAATTTTTAATGCTAAGAACCACAATTATGTCATAATCTGATATTTTGTATACAAGAAAGTTAAAAATGACTACAAGATTGTCAAGCACTCACATAGATTACTCATTTTATTCACTGCATGTTAAAAAGTTAGCATTGAGGAACTGTAGGAGCAGTGATTCTGTGGTACGACACATGCTTAGGGAGTGAAAGTTCCCAGGTTCAAACACCACTTGGGACACATCTTATTTCCTTGAACAAGAAACTTACCTTCAGTTGTTCTACTCTACCTAGATGTCAATGGATATTGTAAAGGGTCACCTGATTGAAGGTGATTTCAATGATCAGGGGTTATTATGCAAATTGTAAAGTCAACTGAACAAGTATATGGAAGCGGACTTTAAACCTCGCTTAAACTTTCAACTGTTTAATAATATAGCACACTGTATGTGTGTGTAATGTATATATAATATACTTGCAGTGTGATGTACCTGAAGGTTCATTAGTACCTAAATCATTATACATGGAAGAATATATGGATAGATCTCCGGATGATGATCCTTTGAATATAACAAATAGTTTATATAAAACTACTAATATTATCAAAGATTATCCACATGAGGTATGTAAACTATGTTATATCAGTCTACGAAATTAGTGGGTGTCTGTTTGTCTGTGCTACCAACCATTTCTTTTGGCAACTAAAATTCTGCAAATGAGATATAGTGTTAGCTCTTTAAATGATATGTTGGACAACCTCTTTCATATCCTTATTTTATAGACTGTTATATTATGTTATATGATTTCCCCATATGGGTTGGATAGGGTCGAGTACAACTCATCCCTGTGAACAACTCAACCTGAGCTGTGGACGTCTCCACCTGTCAGTTGAGACAATTCAACTGGGTGACATTTCAGTTGTCTTGGGTTCAGTTGCCCTGACCCCTTTGGAAACTAGGATATTTTGTATGAAATTGAAAGTTAATACATGCCTTAGAGCTTTAGCTTGAGGATATTTTCCATATTGGGACAATTATCAACTTTCAACCCAATTGTGCTGTATTAATGCTTATGTGCTTGTTCATCAAAGACTTGCATATTTTAACCAGTTTAAATGCTTTTCCAAACTTTTTCGCAGGTTGCCTGCAAGACTGTAGTAAGTGCATTTTGTAAAAAAGCAAGTTACTGCAGTCTTGCAGGCAACCCTCAAAATAGTCTTTTTCCATCCTACAACTGACAGCTTTACAAAACTACTGTGTTGTCATGGTGATTCATTCATTTTGTTTTCATGCGTGAAAATTCAAGTTGACATTTCTTGAGAATTCAAAGCTAAACCTTCTCAACTGAGTTGCCTCCTTAGATTATTAGATTAGTTCATACCATTATTACATTATAAATTTACAATTTCAGGTGTTAATACAAGTACCACAAAAAGGCTGTGTGATTACCTGGGATTTTGATATATTGAAGGGTGATGTAACGTTTACTGTATTCCGATCTAAAACACCATTAAATAGAGATGAGAATCATATACATCATATAAATGGTGTAACATCTAGCATACAATATATAGATAAGAATATGCAAGTTGGTAGAGATATGAGTATTGTTGAACCACCACATATATGTAGAGATGGGGATAGTGTCCAGGTATGTGTTTGTTCAATCTGATTAAAACCCGATCTAAAATTTTCCGCTCGCATACTCGCTAATTTAGATCTGGCCTTTTTCAAACGGAGGTCACGTTCAGGCAACCTTTTCTCATCATAATAATCATGACGAAATTGTTATGATACGTAACTTGTTTACATCGTCTACGTCACGTAATTTGAAATGAGCCACCCAATTGCAGACTGTGAATAATACCGCTGTAATATTAGCATGCAAAACTTGGTCTAAAAATAGAAATTACGAAATCAAAATGTGATTAATAGCATTTTCGTCTAGATGAAAGCTACGCATTGTTTGGTCGAAACTAAGTTCATCTCGACGTGACCTTCCACGGAGAAAGTAGAGATCCTGTACGACAATGTTCTACAGGATATCTGTTTATGAAGATTGGTGTTTGTTTAAATTTAAATAAAAAAACAGAGGCAAACATGACAGATTCAAACTTTTAATATTGCCATATGTTAAAATGTCGGGTAAAAATGCAAGATCCTAGTAGATTTTCCTAGTCATGGCTTCACAATTGAGAGAATGATAGACCTAAGTCTTTGTTTTATACTCTGAGCCAAATAGTAGGTGAAACACAATTTCTAATGAACAGATATTTGGGGATTTGTCATTTGCCAAAAATACAAAATGATTAACGATTACTCTTTTGATACTTGATACATGTTCTTATTTTTTTATTTTTGTCTATAATGAAATCAAATTTAGTGCTTAAACTTTAGTATGAAAACTAAAAAAATGGTGTCGACATCACTACGACTTCACAATAACGTCATGTCACCTGAACCCCCTACATTTGGGGGAAACTGATATCTAGTTAAAAACTTTATGCGAGCCTTTATCTAAATGCTGTGGCAAGCATTAATTTTGGACCCTGTTATGGGCACTTACTTCACAAGATTTGTTCTCAGTGTGTAGTTGTATGCTTGGCAATCTGATTAAACTCGTTCTAAAATTTTCCACTCGCTAATTTAGATCTGGTCTTTTTCAAGCAAAGGTCACGTTCAGGTGATTTTTTCTCATCATAATATTCATGACGAGATTGTTATGATACGTAACTTGTTTATATCGTCTACGACACGCAATTTGAAATGAGCTGTCCAATCGCAGACTGTGAATAATACCATTGTTAAATTAGCTTGCCAACCTTGGTCTAAAAATAGAAATTACGAAGTCAAAATGTGATATATAGTGTTTTAGTCTAGATGAAAGCTACGCATTAATTTGTCTACACAAAGTTCATCTCGACGTGACCTTCCATGGAGACAGTAGAGATCCTGTACGACATACTCTACAGGATATCTGTTTACGGAGATTGTATGCTTGGTTGAATTTTAATCTAGGACCATGGTCTAAAACCTATAGTTAATCTCTCTGTTAAAGATTCTACATTACATTATAGGGTTCACATGTGACAAGTATATCTGGTAGTTATATTCTACAATGGAAGTATTTTGAATCATCTAAAACATCATTTGAGTTCTCACTAACTACACATAAGTCAAAGGTCATGTATCATAGTGAACTTCTACAATCTGCTGCATTTAGGTTTGTATTGATTTATGAATATTGTAAATCTAGTCATTGCAGAAAGTCAAATCAGCGTGGTTTCCTGCTGAAAAAACTGTGTTGAAAGATGAGATTCTATTTTTTTTTGTCTACACATATTTACTTCTACCAATAAAGTTTGTTTATATGGGTTGGAAATGCAATATATTCAAGTTCCAGGACATGAAGTGTTCGGTACATAATGTAAAACTGGATTGCTGAGCAACTACTTCAAGAATGTGTCTTTAGTATACATGTATATGTAAGACCTTTGGACATTATCAATGCAAGAAATCTGTAATCCAACAAGTCCTTGAAGCAATCCAGCAATTGAAAATGCTTGCCTTGGTTGAACTGGGACACACCCATTCAAACACTTATATAATTCAACCTGAATATTAAGTTTTCTAAAACTCTCAAAAATTTGTATAGATACATTTTGAAAGCAGTGAAAGAGTGTTCAAATAATGACAATTTTAGTGCAAACTGCAACTAAAAAAGTTGGTGATTTAATGTATAAAATCCTATTCTGTTAGTCATGATGTAGATGATTTTAGTGGATTTTTGTGACTTATTTTATATTCCTCACAAGCTACTGGTCAGTTTGTCATATAGTTGTATAAAAACATGTTTTTCTTAGCACAAATACTGACACTGATAGGTAAGTTAAACCTACAAAAATAAGAGCTGTCATAGATTCCTATGATATCAATGTATTGTCGATATTTTTTATGATCAATAATTGATAAGCATTTTAGTACATAGATAATAAAGTCTATATAGGTAAATAAATAAATGTGCCAAAGTTTGCAAGACAAACCTTCTATCGTGAGCGGAAATTTGTGATAGATCTTCTTATTTATTTATTATCAATACAAATCCTTAAAACCAACTACTTACCCATTTAATGCTGGGTACCAAGGTATAACATTCATAACAAATACACATCTATTATGAGTTTATGAGCACTGTACTTTACTGCAATGAATGTATCAATATATATTGCAGTATTGTTGTTGTTTATTTCTCCATATATCAATATTGTTGATACGCTTCGAGCCCAATCAATGACAGCTCTACAAAAAAATAAACAGATCTATTAGCTATTAGCTATAATAATCAATTATACAATTGTATTTATTACAGAGGATCTATGACAAGTCTACAGTCTAGTGCGAGTGGTTTCTCCTCATTAAGTATTGGTACCAATCAGAGTATACCATCGGTTAAAAGACATTGACTAGATGCAACAGACTTACATCGTTCATCATTTAAATAGCATATCTATATTTGTTTGTTATCATACATCAATGTATATCTGGTGTTATATTGTTACAGACCTACATTAAATGGATTAGCTGATCAAAAAATATTAGTAAATATGCCCAGAGATATGTCATTTCCCTCTCATTGCTGTATGTCCACTTCGGAGGTGTCCATCCATTTATTAAAATTGCTATTCACTGTGTAAACCATGGTGAATTGAAGTTTATGATTATCAGCCATATGATAAAATCTCTTAACAATCCTTAACAGTCATTCTCATCAAATCCTTAATAATCAATTGATTTAGTTGAATAAAGAGTGGACATCACCTACTTTACTACAGTCTTGAAATGAAGGAAAATTGATATATCATGTTAATAGGCACTAAATGGTTTCTTTGTATTTCTGGAGTATTTACCATTTTCTAATGAATTTCACAGGTCATGTGGCACTGTTACCAATCTATCTAATATAGGTCTGTGATATTATATTCAACTCATGTATCATATTTGTCTAGACTGATCGTTATAGAATTTGAGAATGAACTCTATGTGAGAAATTCAGTTTGTTTTTTCTAGGTCTATTTTTGTACTTTATAAAGCTATGACAAAATTAATACATCATGTGACATGTACTTATTCATAGAAGTATTGAAGTCTGATTTTGAAATTATTAGGTTTTATTAAATGGCCCTTATTTGAAGGAAGTCAAGTGTGAACCACAGAGTTTATTGTTAAGTTTTACAACGTTCGGTTCTGATGTTGCATGCATATTTATATATAAGCATAAAAAATTTAACTGTTATATTTATTAAGTCACTAAGCTTGACTTATTTGTTTATGTGACTTTCAAGTCATTGTTCATTACTTAGTTAGGAGTTATTTTATTGTTATTTTTTTAACTGTATGTCACTGTGGCTGCTAGCCACATATGTGTATATCATTTGCTATATGTTATATTGAGCCGTTGAACTGGTAAACAGATAGAGGGAGAATTCAGGCAAATTACTGTTTCCTAAAAGAAGAAAGTCTGTAAGTTAAGAAAAACAGACATTTTATTCCAAGAATGAATCAACATTTTCTTGCCCTACTAATAGATACATCTACCTTTCAAAATTGATGAAGGTTATTGTTATATATTTTGCCTGTAAATTCCTCTAAATTTTTTGTATAACATAGTCCCTCTCACAAAATTGACTGTCTGTGACATTCATTGTACAAAATATTTGTATATACAATTCATCCCTCATTTGGGAAATATTTTAATATATCAATTTGTAGTGTAGCCCTTAGATATTTTAGACCTTCACAACATTTGTGATTATAGAAGTACCTATATCATATTACATAATACAAGTATCCACTGGTTGGGTAATATTTATTTTATATAATGTACCAATACTTCTCTGAGCTTTTTGTAATCTATTTACATCTCCTATGGTTTCTTAAAGGTGTAGTAAAAAGCATTAAAACATTTCACTGGTCAATGTACAATTTATTTATATATTTTTGTTGTTTTAGAAAATATTATCGTTTAGTTAACTTGTGCTTGCATGATAACCACATAGTAACTAATTTTGTAAGTTCATTGAATTTGATAAACATGTATAGCCATTGTATATAAAAATTTCACAAAAACTTAATTTCAATGTTTATTTTTATCAAGTGATTGTTTTCTTATTTAATCATTATCTTAATCAAAAGAAATTACTCACAAGTATGTAATTGATGTATAATATGGCACTTGTACTCCTTCCTTTGCCTTCAAGCTGGCTTTCTATTATAACATGGTAGAGTGTCCTATGTAGGAACTCTATTTGTGTCGCATACTTGTCTTTAGGTTACATTTGTACTCTTTTGCCTTCAAGCTAGCTTTTTATGATAACGTGGTTGGGTATCCTTTGTTGGATCTCTGTTTGTGCCACAGACTTTATCTCTAGGTTACATAAAGATGGGTCAATGCAAACTAGTCCACCTCCATCTCTATTTACATGTAGTTAAATTAGTTCTGTCCTGACCCATCAATAAACATTGTTATAAAAATATAAATTGAACTGGAAGGGGAGTGCACCAGTATAAGTGGTGGGAATTACATGACAAAAAGAAGAACTGGCTATTCATATCTTATGTATAACTTTATGTTATGTTTCACGTTCTATCTTTATGTATCCTTCATGTGTACTTGTGTATGTTGATGCTTTTATATTCTCGCTTCTGTGATTGGGTTTTTTAAACCTTCTAAGTACAATCTTGATTGTTTCATTTTTATACCCCTACAAACAAGGTTTCTAGGGTATGTGTGTGAGATTGTTGATTGATTTTTTGATGGGTGAGGATAATTAGTCCTTTTAGGCTAAATTTTTGGTTTCACTAATTTGTAAATAACCTTGTAAGGTCAAGTTTGAAGGTCAAGTATGAATATTGTAGGGTCAAAAATTAGGTCACTATGGATCAGTATGTGTCAGGGTGTGTGATCATCTTATGAGATGTCTACTTGGATAAATGATTTTCTTGGTCCATATGTTTCTATTTGATTTTTAAATGAGCCACTTGAGCCAGCTAATGTAAGGTTAATGATTCGAGGGTTGCCCACAAGACTGTAGTAACTCGCTCTTTCATGCAATGCTCTTATCATAGTCTTGCAGGCAACCCTCGACATATAGTAATAATAATAATAATATTTATTTGGTATAGTGTACAAATAGTAAAATTACATACAGTAGAACAAATATATCACAGACATGTAATTTACTATGTTAAGCACACCAACACCAGGGATAACACAAAAAAGGACAAGCCCTTATTTCCATTGTAGTCCCTATGTGCTGGTGGCATGACAAAGAGAGGCATTAGTAAAATAACAATGAGATAGTAAAATTTCATTTGAATCAAAAATATATACTATGAAATATGGGTTTATAAAAATGTGCACTAGCTTGAATTATTACAAATTACTTAAAAGGTATTTTTTGACAGAAGATTTAAAAGAATAAAATTTATTTAATTCTATTAAATAAGGTGGTAGACTGTTCCATAATTTAGCATCCAAATAAATAAAAGATTTTTACCATAACTTTTAACTGTAGGTAAAGCATATGTATATATACATGTAAAGCATGTGTTTTGTATTATTTACATATTATTTGAAATGATAATTTATATATCTCATATACAATATGATCTTTACTTGCTGGACTGTGATCTGTTAAATTGTACCCTACCCATTTAATGTTTCAAAATGGGTTGAGTTTATGTAATTTATTTTACCCCACCCATCTAGTGTACTAAGTTAGGTGGGGTATTTTATCAAGTCATTTTGTTAATTTTTATAGTGCCAGTTATTTTTTCATTTTATGATTTATACAATGACCCCTATCCATCTTGTGAACTCAGATATTGGGATGTTACTTTTTGCAGGAGTTATGTGTGTCAAAAGTTAAGGTTATAGATACATGTCACAATTTTATATAGCAGAAATGGCCTATTTCATCTTGTGTCATATGTGTAAAAAAGGGCAGATCATCATAATGTTGAACATTGTTTTACAAAGCTGCGTCAGTGGCGTAGTGGTTAGCATGTCTGACTTCAAATCCGGAGATCGCGGATTTAAGCCCGGTCGCAGGAGGTCATACCCTATACATGAGTTGTTGGCCTCGTGGTAGGATAAGTTAGTACTGGTGATAGAAAAGTGTCCAGGAAACCTATAGTAGAAAGAGCTGACCGTCGTATATATTTGACCTAAATATGTGTTGAATATGACGTTAAAAAAAAAATTCAAATTTTGCATGATTCTAAATCTTTAATACTTGGTATTACAATGCTGTACCAAAGAAGAAAGAATGTTATATTCTCAGACCACTAGTCTGGCTAGTTCTTTTAGAAGTGGTTGACCCATTTTATCTGATTTCAAAGTTCATGTAACTTCAAGTGATATAGCAGCCCTGTATGGAATGATTTTATTATAAAGTGTCAGTATTTAAAAATCCAGGCGCTTCCAGGTGTGAATGAGGTTATTAATATTTTAAAATAGGTACCAGTACAGTGTTAGCTGATGTTTTCATTATAATTTTTATTTTGCTCTATGTCTAATTTTGAAAATGACAATTTGCAGCCTCACGTAAAAAATAGACTTGATTTTATTGCAAGTTTCTGTATCAAAGTAACATAGATGTAAAAATGAACTGAAAACATGATAGTAAAATGACAAGCCTCATTTTTTTATAGTGATCACATGACTTGTTTGTGACGGAAAAACTGCAGGAAAACATTATACATGTATAAGTGTTAATGATGATGTTATTTTTTATTTTAGATAGAGCTACTATACAATGTACATGTAACTGGTACTTGTATTACATTCTGTATTGAGAATATTCATTAATTTTGTCTTTTTATCTGTATTTATTTTACTGAGTGAACTAAGAAAACATATTTTCAAGAGTGATGTAGTCTCAAGTAAAGATATTAGTTACTAGAAATTATTTGAAACACTTTGTATACAGTCAGATCTCGATACAACGACATTGCTCATTCCCATTAAATAAATAAATTAAATACCCATTGAAAACAGATTAACTGTGTGAAATACATGTACATGATATCAATGCACAGCTAGGAAAACAAAGAGATGTAGTCTAGCAACTTAAGCTTCATGCTAAAAACACCCAAAGAGAAAATCAATATCTGGCTACTCTCGGCTATTGTCGGAGTAACAGGTTAAGTTTATGCAGTAAAATGGGTTTTTGGAGGCCAGTTATAAGTGTTGGTGTAGGAAACATGAAAATATAAAACATGTCGGTAAAATGAGAATGTCGTTGTAACGAGTGTCGTTGTATCGAGATCTGACTGTACAAGTATTACAATAAAGCCTGAGAGAATAAACAAAATGTCTTAACATTTAGGGATGTTTAACTCAATATGATTTTTGTGTGAAATCAGGACCAAGTTGCATGAAGGTATTGCTATCTAGCACTTTCAAACTGCAAGCCAATATCTATGTTGTGGTTTTGCTTCAAGCTTGCAAAACCATGATTTGAGCCTGTACAAATGATAGTGGTCTTAATGTATTCAGCTAGTAAATCATTTCCAGGCTAATGTTTCATTGGGGATGACAGTGCAGTGCTAGGTAGTTACATCCTTAAATGACAATTACTGGCTCCTAGTTGTTAATATGTGCAGAGGCCAGTATAAATGTGTTGTACCACACTGTATACAAGTTATTTATCAAGTCACTTCAGTGTTTTTTTTACATGTGTATGTATGTATGTCGATAATTTTTGAATTAATATATATTTATTTGAATAGCAGTACATGTATATGTTTGATTGATAGACAGGTTTCTACTTAATATAATCCAGTATTTTAAATTACTGGAAAACTGTTCTCAGTTTTTCAGTCATTGTTTTTATTATTTTTCTGTTTTTAGTTTGTTAAGTTTCCTTTTTGTTTGTAGATTATTCTGCATTTATACAAGTAGTTTTATTATTTTGTTGTTGGCTGAAAGCATTATATAGGCAACATATTTTATTGTTGGAAATCAATGATTGGACTTTTTTTGCATAATTAATGGAACCAGTAGATCTAAGGCATTCTTGTGAGAATATTTTTCTTAATGGACCTTTCCATGACCTTACCTATTAGCATATTTAACTAAGGTTTACAGTTACATTTTGTCCCACAAACAAGGTGTTAACAATAGAGCACATGGCTATATTTGTGTGTAGATGTATTGTTATTCAAATAAAAAGTTCCCACATAGAAAGGTCAATTGTATGCCCCCTAAGGTTTTAAATAGTCCAACAGAATTAACCTGAGCTTGAACTACCTAATTATAATAATTACACTCTTCACTTACATAAAGTCGTGAGTTTCCGTATGCATGTGTACGGTTATACACGTGTTTATAACAACCGATGTGAACATAAATCAATTTATTATCATGGCATGTTACTGTACTTTTAATTTTGGACACAGTACTTTTAGGGTAAACAAGTAAGTCAGCAGTATTATGGCACAGTTTCAAAGTATTTATTCTTATGATAACAACAATAATTGTTCAAAACGTGTACATGTATTTTGCCGAAAACTTCCGATAAATCGCGATTTACAAACGAAGACAAAAATAGATTGTAAATACTCAGTTTAATATATTCTTGCATAAAGGTCAAGCTCAGGTTAATTCTGTTGGACTATACAACTTTATTATTCTACAAACAAATTTATATTTACAGTAGCAGTATTGTATAGTTCTATTAAAGCTGAATAATTCATTTTGATAGAGTTATATGTGTCTTTGACAGCATGTCTGGAGCTTGCATTGGGGACTAATAATTTGACCTTTTTGCTGGAAACTTGAGATACTTATTGGCTTCTATTATGTCTTTTTTAAAGCTACATTTTGGTACATATTTGCTATTTCTGTGAAATAAAATTGCATGTATTTTTAAACCGTGTTTAAAGCCATGTTTTGCTATATTCTTGCACTTTCTGTGAAACTATATTTCCTGTATTTTTGCTACATTCTTGCACTTTCTTTGAAACTTATTTCCTGTATTTTTGCTACATTCTTGTATTTTCTGTAAACAGAATGTAACCATGTGACATACCTTACATGTTGATCAGGTCATATGTCACAATTCTACATTCTCCATTATAAGGCCCTCTTTCAAAATATGTGTATATTTAGTTGTTATATTTTAACTGTACTAATTTTGATGTTGAATGGCCAAAATATCATAACTTTGTATAATTTCATATACCATTGTTCTAATGTAAAAGTTTGTAAAGAATAGTATATGTTCATAATGCATGATATTTACCTGATAAAATACATTTCCGTTACATTTTTTCTTGAGAATTTAAGACTAGCTACATTAAGCCATAAATCTCTGATTTTCAGCCAATTTGAAATTTCATGGTCATTTGGGTTTAACATGAGTGAAAGTTTTCAAAATTAATACAGATTTCAGCATTTTGAAAATAAGTTACTCTATGTTATTGGTATGAAGTCTGTCTATTTCAGTATTTTAAATTTAGGTTTTCAGTATTTTCACAGACTTTCTACTTCCATCCCATTCTCGTACCCCCAGATTATCAAGATTTTTTATCTAATAGTATCGAGAATCTTGATAGCCTCTGGGAACAAGAATGCTTCCACCAATGGTTTTATAAACTTTAAGCAGCAATACTGACAATAATAATTGTCTAAAATGTGCAGTCAATAAAAAATATGTAAGCAATTTTAAAGTTAATAATAAGATTCCTTTATCCACTGAAGATAGTTAGATATGATTGTGTATGATATTTTAAATGAATGATGTCTTCCATTTAAGCCTTGTACACATACATCTGGGGTTTAGCACATAACAGTTGTAACTCACACTTTTCTTATATTGAGTTACGACCATTTTGCGCAAAACCCGCAACATGTGGTTCATAAAATGTTATTATTTATGAATTTTTGTCATATTGTAGCATTAATTCTCATAACTCCATATTACCTTTTTCTTTTGATCATCTCTATTTACTGACCATACTTAGTAATCATTAATTTTTCATTCATTGAAAAATATTCATTTTATAGGCAATACCCGATACATTGCCTGAGAAATTGTGAAGAGTTTGTATTGGGAAATTTTATACAACTGTCAGTGGCACAAACATTAGCCCTGCTGATTTAAATACTTAATTATCGATAGTGAGAACAGAAATACTGTGGTGAATATTTAAATCTGCAGGTCAAATGTATGCCACTCTGACAGTTGAATAACATCTGTCAATATTTATCCTTATGAATAGTCATTCCTTTAAAATGTAACTATGAAATACGAGACTTAAAGGTGCCATGTTTGCATAGAGTATGTTGCACTTAGTTTTAATATTTTTACTTTTGCACTTAATATAATTATGATCTAGTATTTTTAGTGTTTCATTTCTTATTCAATAACTTCATTTACATGAAATAAGTTCTACTAAATATCTGCTTTATGCTGCCTGCCTATAAGTTCTTGCAGTTTGGGTAGCCATGCTGCTTAGTCTGATAAATAGAACCTGATACTCTACCTTTGTTCTTAAGTTCAATTAAAACATGAGTTTTACCTGATTCGTTACACAATTGATGACTGTGTTTTGATATCATTCATTTGCAGTCCTGTAGTGTTTATTACAGTTTTACAGATTGTATTGTAATATGTGTAGGCGACCTGCATGATTCTGAGACAAAAACACTGTATATACATATAAGGTATTATTAGAAAATGATATTTTGTGTTGAATGCTAAAAAGTTTAAATTATTTTCATTAATACCCGGGTAATTACAGAAATATATTTTTTCAATAGGTCATTGTGGTTTAATTACTTCAAGCACAAAATGCCATACTGTCATGACTTATCTGTCTTAAGGTGGGTCGGTACCTTACTCGGAGAAAAAAAAAGAAAAAAATATTATGATCACCGATTATGATAAAAGTTGGCAGGCAGATACCTTCATGCTTCTTGTTTGTTTTTCTGGTAACCTTAGCGACGTTGTCGGTTTTTTCGTAAAGATTGTACATTTCATCACTGAATTCAGGGTTTTCACGTCTAAAAGGTTTCACCAATTGCCGAGCCATAACATTTATGTTCATATTAAAGCAGAACGGTGGCCAAATTCTTACCGCGATTTTCGAAAAGTACACACTTTTTATGTCATTTTAATGAAATAAAAAAAGAAAGAGAATGTTCTCAGTTTTTCACAATTTCACATTCAAAGTAAAATTACCTTCATAACAATGACGTTGATATAACGGCTTAAAATATCAGTGCATAATGCTCTGCTTATTGAATCAATGTGGGCTTTTTTTATTAGCTATTCACTGATAAGGCCTACATTAGCTAAAAAATGGCGGGTAATTTAAATTCAGGTATTTGTTTTTCGATGAAGAAATTATTTTTGTTACTGAAGTTAATTTTGTACATGTTTCATGAAATTTTGTCAAAATTGTATCAATGTTTCATTAAGTCTTCAAAATTGATGTCTCCATTCATATTTATATCATAAGTAATAACATGTACATACAGTACCCACCAAAAGTTTGGAGACATTACCAGATTGTAGGCCTACCAAATATCTTTTATCTAAAATTTGGTTACTGTTTATTTTGAAACAGTTTGTATTTTTGCATTATTTTTCTGGTTATCATTATTATTATAGTTGAGACTACAACACTAGCATAAAAGCTATGTTACTGAAAACATGATTTTGGAGGCTGTAGGATGTCAGATGCTGAATCTTAAAAATGTGTTGCATTCATGAAATTTGTTTTCATTTTATCACAAACCATACTTAAATATATTAAAATAATGATTCTACAAAAATAATCATCAAAATTCAAGAATTGTAGTAAATTTACTTTGTCTCCAAACTTTTGGTGGGTACTGTACATATAACATATTCACAATGTCAATAAAAGGCTATGTTTGAAAGAAAAAATAAATATTTTTTTGTGTACGAATTTTTGTAAAATTAACATTTTTATGGTAAAATTAATGTTTTTTATGATCTATCTTGTTTATTGAAATTGCCAGTAGATTAATGCAGTGTTCGATTTACTGTTTTGCATAGTTGGAACTGATATCCAATATCTTGTAACAGAATTCAGTACATCACCTCTCTTAACTAATAAAGTTTAGAACATTATGACTGCTACTTAGGGCCCCATTATGTTCATCATCTTACTAAAAATTGTTGATATCACTATTCTACTGGAATCGAATTGAATTTTGTCTGAAACAGAGCAATATAGCACATCTTTTGTTGGATGCAGGCTTAGGGATCTAGGCAGCATATTATCAAAGATCTTATGATAATTTAACAATACAATATAGAAGGATTAAAGACTAAAATTGGTCGTAAGATGCTTGATAATACGGGCCCCTAGAGTTTTAAAAAAACACTAGAGACTAGGCTAAAATCCTTGTACCAGAAATGTTCCTACTATTACTTCACTCTACTTATGTGATGGTGGTATAATTCCATTGCGACATATACTGTGTATATAAAAATGCAATTACTTTTTTTCTTACTTTACCTATACTTTTTGACAAGTCATGTGATGTAATATTTCATATGTAAACTGTTATAGTAAGATTTCTTTCACCTTACGAAGGTCACGGCACTTACCTTTGTAAATATGGGCTAAACCATTATAAAAGAGGTTGTTTGGAAGGTTTATTCTCCGAGGATTTATTCTTCTTGGTCAATGTGAAATTGTAATCATATTTATAACTTCAACTATCGAAAACGGCTTAGCACAGTGGATACTGCTGCGTCTAAAATTACGTTTTTGACACAGTGGTCAGTGGTTATATAATATTAGTAAATATATTACATTTTTGACAATTTTTCGCGTGCTTACACGTTCCAGACATGATGACCTTACTAACACTTTAAACTTATTTGGGTCTTTATATACACTGTTTGATGCACGAGATTCTCGAGGGATAAAAACTTGGATAATTTATTTAATACTGACACCATATTATAGGTAATTGTAATTAACGCTTGCTAGTATTGTATTGCACACCTGTTCACCGCATTCGGATCTTCTTCATGATTATTCAATGCACTTTGACCTTCGTAAGGTGAAAGAAATCTTACTATACTTATTGTAGACTTACCATGTCGTACATTTTCTGTCTAAATGATGACTTTATCAGTACTTCATAGTATAGTATATTTTATAGTTTTTCAATCACATCCCATCTTTCTGTCATAGTTGTCTCATACCTCATCATCATATAGATTTATCATCCAAGATTTATTTTCATTGAGATTTTTTTGTTTCCATTGTGTTAACAGAAAACAATAAATTATTACCCCTTAAAATATTGTTGTTGTCTTTTATAAAAATATATACCCTATAAAAAATTATGTTTATTTTGACATTCAATCCCCTAGTATTGTGCGTAAAGTTTAACCCTGATATGACTTTTCGCATTTGCATCTAATAGTTATCTACAGATATTCCGACGAAAATCAGTACCACGCCTATTCTACACTTAGGCAGCGATTGTAAAATTGTAGAAGTATGTTTGTGTTAAATTTCAATTCATAATCCTCACGGCCACGGTATAGAGCATTAATACTACATTCGTATTCAATGTAATGAATATTCTTTCATAAAGGTCAGGTCAGGTCAGGTCAGGGTCATTAACTTTATGCTCAATATCACTGCTTATTTCTTTTGCAAGGCATGTGTACATATGACAATGCTTCTCTTCAATAAGGTGTTTTTTTTGTTGCCTGTATCTATGGAGAGAATGTTGGACAGGTAATTATTGAATAGCCAGCTCTGTGTTGTTCATATCACATCTTAAACCTACCTCCTCGTTTCCTGGAACAAGGATCTTATCATAATAACTCAAAACTTAGGGACTCGAAAGCGGACTTGAAAGTGATAAGTCTAAGTTGTAAGAACTTCCATTTCATGATCAAACTAACATTAATTAGTATCAACTAAAATGGTTGCCTATGACGGCATCAATTTCAGCAAGATACACGTCACTGCTTCACTTCAGCAAAGCAGTTTTGGGCATCTGATAGAGGCATTGTCAGCACCAGTCCTATGCCATTTCTGTTTTTATAGTGAGTAAAAATTGATCCCGACCTGTCCTTTCCCATTTGCATCTAATAATTATCTACACATATCCTGACGAAATTCAGTGCCACGCCTATTCTACACTTCGGCAGCGATAGTAAAATAATAGAAGCATGTTTTTGTGTTAAATTTTAACTCATAATCCTCACGACCACCGTGTTACAAGCATTAATACTACATTCGTATTCAATGTAATTAATATTCTTGCATAAAGGTCAGGTCGGGGTCAAATTTTACGCACAATACCACTTAATATAAACACATATGGAGCTTGGCAAATCTGACTATGTGCTGGCAGTAGGAAGCTATACCATAAATACAATTCAACAAGGTTAGTTCATTTTTTCTGCGAGCACATGAATAATTTCACAGCAACTTAGTATTCTTTGTTTTATACTCGTGATATTGAGATAGCGAGTATTCTATCACCGTGAAATTATTCAAATTTTGACAGTTGAGGAGAAAAAAATGGACATTACTTTGTATGTCTACAGGAAACATTTCCTAATGGTTATAAATCTGGTTTTTTACACTTGCCGTGACAACATATGCCCAGTCGATTGATGGTTTGAAGTGCAGCATCTATCTTGGGAGTAACAGGCTGGTTAAGCTCACCCTTGCCAAAGGAATAATCAATGGCCTGTACTAAACCAAGCCGGATGATGAATTACATTAGGATAACACAGCTGAACCCAGTTAAACTTCCCTCCACCAGCTTTAAGTAACTCACTAGTGTCTTTAAGATGTAAAGTTCACTCTATATAACCATGTTATCTACTACTAGCCATATTGCTAGGCATCTTACTGATACTTTCCATTCAACCGTTAGCAATGTTTAATTAAATCAACCCCCGATTACTTTCCATATAAGTATTAATCACAGTATTTATATGAGTGGGATTAATGTATGGGTCACCAACAGTTAAATTAAACAACACACTTCCACAAGTATAATGCTAGCATTATGTACAGAAATTACTTGCAATGTAGGGATACTAGTTCCATGTGATTTAGACTATGAAGTAACAATTCCAAGATTTGTAATGATGGTGCTACCATAATTTAATTCCATACATAAAGTGGCCGTCTAATGAATCTTGATAGTTGATATAGTCATTTACTTCAGGCAGGATGATGCAGTTAGTAGACAGGTCAGGTTGTTTGAGAAACAATTATGATTTCTTTCATTTCAATACAATCCATAGATGGCAAGTCAACCTATACGTCAAAATATTATGTACTATGCCAAATTTCAACAACTTTTCAGTTGCCCTCACGGTGTAAACTAGCAATAGAAAATAACACCTAGGTCAATCAGTAACTACAGAATTTTGTACAAAATACATGTCTCTTTAACATCTATGGATTACATCGAAAATAAATGAAGTATATATAACATAAGAAAAAATAATAAAAATAACTAAGAATGTTGAATTTACTACATTTATTTATTTATAAAAATGACTCATTACAAATAAAAGATCTTTATTATGAACATATTGCAAAACTGACAAGACAGAGAGCCAAAAGTAAGAATGAAAAAGAAACAGAAATAAAATGTGTCTTACAATTCTGATGTCATTGGTTTTGACAATTTTTTTCATGCTTCATTACGGAAATTTAACGAAAATACAATGTCAAAGTAATGTAGTACACAAAAACCACAATATTAACAAGTAGGTAGCATTTTGCTCATGATTATTTTTACAATGATTAAAAAATAAAAACACTTTACAACATTTAAAACATTAGTTTTGACAAATTTGATGAATTTTGATGAACTAACACAATAAATTCAAATGTAGCCTCATGTGATAAAACCAGGTCAACATAGACCCACAAAAACTGATCCCTCTAATACAAAACACGCCTAGATTAATGTAAGTATTTCATTTAATAACATGTACAGTCCTGCAACACAGTTTTCAAATGGGGAGAGTTGCACGCCATTGGTGGAAATGTTCCAATAAGTAAATAAGTGTGATGTGATAAAATTATATTGATGATAAAATGAACAACAAAACGACGATGATGATGATGATGACATAGTGACATGATGATCCTGAAGTATTCTACCATCTGCGGCCACCACCGCCACCTCCCCAACCGCCGCCACCACCACCACCTCGGCCTCCTCTACCACCACCTCCCCAGCCACCGCCGCCACCACGGCCTCCTCTACCACCACCTCCACGACCACCGCCGCCACCTAAAATATAGAGATTAAAACATTTGAATTTGTAGCATAGAGTATTAAATTTGTCATATATGTTTCAATTATTGATTGAAAAGTAGCAATATCAAATTGATCAGTCTTACTTATTATTTGATCATTATTGGTTGTACTTTAAACTAAAGGTCATTAAAATAAAATTGGTTGTATCGATCACACAAACTAAGAACCAACTGTTCTTTATGTTTCAATCATGTTGGATACATGAGTGAAAAGTCAGAATTTGCTAACACTTGCAATTTTAACACATGAAGCTTTGTAAGGTCCTTAAAATCTTGAACATCATAAATAAGTCTTGATTATTATCCATGCATATTAAGACCAACACTATATCCTCAATCAAGACCACTCATAATCAATAGATAAATAAAGAAGCTATATCTTACCTCCCCATCTACCTCCACCACCTCCTCCAGTACGACCACCACCTCCCCAGCCACCACCACCACCATAACCACCACCGCCGCCTCCCCAGCCACCGCCGCCTCCACGTCTTCCACCACCACCACCTCCCCATCCACCGCCGCCGCCTCCCCAGCCACCACCTCCTCGTCTTCCACCACCACCACCGCCATATCTACCACCACCGCCGCCGCCACCACCGTAACCTAGGAAACAAATAAAAAATATAAACATAATTATTTCCTCAATTAATAATTTGGACATATCTCACTGATAAAACATTTTCAGTTCTGAACTTCACTAAATTTTGAACTTTCAAAATATGGATTTTGATTTAAACAAAAAGTCTTCAGCACAAATGAAAGTTCAAGGCTTTCAAAATCCTGAATTTCTTGCTTTTAATCGCTTAAGCATTAGAAAATGGTCAATGACAGCATGAACTTTTGGACCAGTCCTGACAACTTTCACCATGTCCAAGGCATGCTATCAATATTATTAAGGTATTAGAAACTATGCAAAAGATGGTTTTGTCAACTATGAACAAATAACTTCGATAATTAAGATTTTTGAGCCAACATTCACATACAATAAATGCATGATACACACTATTACAGTAGTGGGCTACTACTTGAAAGTCTTTTAATGAAACCCAATCAAATCTTGAATCTAACAATCAGAAATGGTACAAGCACCAATTATAGTAGGACAAAGGTAATGTTACATAAATGCACATACAAGTATGACTTGTAAACTTCACAAGGATGAACAACAAAGGTCAAACACTAAGATACACATAAGGTCACAGAAATGAGAGGTTTGAAAAAAGATAGGATTTTACATGTAAATATGAATGAATCAATGAGGAATGGTACGAGAGAAATGAGTACAAATGGGCACATATATTCTAAAAAACATAAATTTCAAAGAGGTTTTACAATAAATTCACTTACTGTTTGAATATACATTGCAATTTATAAAACCTAAAACATGCACTACAACACTATTCAACCTTAACCCAAGTATTCCCTATATAATGTGAAATCCAACAAAATGTATGATGTATTTCCAAGTAGTGTAGTCATGTAGCAGTGTATATAGACAAACAGAAGTGTTATTTAATGCTTACCACCGCCACCACCAGCCCTAGCTCCTGCATTACCTCCAGGTTTGTCATTAGCAAATGCTAATTGTACAACACGACCATTAATTTCCACACCATCTTTATCTTTCTTTGCTGCCTCAGCATCCTCAACAGATTTAAACTCAACAAAACCAAATCTGAAGTAAAATGTAACAACATTCTAATTAACCTTTGTTTATTCCACAGTTACTTTAATTTTAATTGAATATGTTTGTCAACACTTTAGATTCAATTATGAGGGGCAACCAATTCACCAAACTTTTCTTCCTAACAGGTACAATACATATTGTAAGAGTAAGAAATAATTTACAGAGCAAGGATCTATCCTGTGACATTCATTGATGTGTGTAACTTTACTGATGTTTAATTTGAATGATTAATAAACACAAGTTGTAAATGAAAAAATTCTTTTGTTACATGGTATGGGTTTTTAACAACCACATTTTTGTGTAGGTTGTAAATATTATATGATAGAACAGTACACACCTCACAATTCCAGTTATCAATTTGTTCTTCATTTCCAAAAAAATTAAATTGAAGCATGAGAAATAATATTTTTCAAGTTTTATTGCAACATTATTGAAAAGACTAATACACAATATATTATAACACTAACCCTTTGGATTGTCCATATTCATTAGGTGGAATTCTACAAGCTTCACATCCAGCAAAAATTGTCTTTAATTCATCTTCAGATACTTGGAATGCTAAATTCCTTACAAACAATACTTTAGATGGTCCTGAAAAATAAACATACTTTGTGTAAAAAAATCAATAAAGTAAATTTCAAGAAATCTAATTTCTTGTATATTTATTTCAGTGCATTGAATCAACTAAGCACTTTAAAATGACATAGATGATAAAGTTTAAAATCATCACAATATTTTTACCATACCCTACTAACTACATACCTATAATCTTAACATGTAAATTCTAATAATAGCCAATAATACTAGAAGAGAAGAGTTGCTTGTCCACATAGACTTGACATAGATACAATTTCAATATCACTTACTAATATCGAACAAGTTTGCTTGCGTAGCAACTGAATCATATATAAATCTAGGTAAATACTAACACTAAAGTCTAAAGAATTATTTGGATCTCCCCATGGTTCATCAATATCATTTACCACAACAAGACGAACTACACTGAAGCAGCTTATATCTTGAACAACAGTATCTTACCAAATTCTTTATTTCCTCCTTTTCCAATATGCTTACTTTTTTCATCAGTATAATCTAAAAACAATTTTTCACCGTCCATTTCAGCGTCTTCATTTTCCTTCATTACTTGTTCTAAAATCTCTTCAGTTTCAAATACAACATAACCAAATCTATAAAAAAAATAATTCATTCTTGATTTTCTCAATTTACAAACCTATCTTAGCAATCAAGTTTTAATAATTTCCACTTTATTAAATTTATTATTAGTAATATCTACTTGGTAATACTTGGATAAGATCACAATTTGACTAAGGTCAAAACACGATAATGTAATCATTTTGTTTACTTAACCATTGAAAATACTTGTGAATAAAAAAAAATGAAAGCAATTTTTACTTATAGCTAGTTTAGAATAACATGCAACATTTTTTACATAGATTAGATTATCATTTAAATTTTTCTCAAGTTATCCTTAACAACCTATAATAAATAAACTGTAATTGCCTTAAAAACTAAAGGTATATATCAGATTTTAAAAAGAAAGATAAAGAAATATTTACCCTTTAGACATTCCTCCTCTATTCTTGGGTAGTCTGATCTCAGTAACAACTACACCCTCTTCTTTATTCTCAAAGAAATTTCTTAAATCATCTTCAGTAACAGATTCTTTAAAACCTTTGACAAATAATGTCTTGGAGTCACCTAAAATGTACAATCATAGAAATGGTAATATTTATATCCAATGATAACATGGAACACTAACACAGAATTCAAAGGTAAGAAAATCTATTTTATTCTTACATTCTAAATGTCCATTATCACAACATGTATTTCTAAAGTAGTTAGCTAGGTTGGATAACCAGCTGTACATTTCACTTGCCCAAAGTTAAAGTTCACTAGCAATAACAAATAACTCAAATCCAAAAACGTTGCCAGGGGAAAGAGAATCTCAATGTTAAGTCTGTGATATACAATTTATTTATTTTAGCAGTAGTAAGACTCAATGCATTTTCAAAATATCTGGACGAGTTCTTTCAATAAATTACAGCACCAACAATTACTAAATAAAAAAAAATAGTGTACACACCTCCTTGTACTCTAGTAGTTGTTTCTTGTGTTCTGGGTTTGGATTTTTCAATAGTGATTGGTTCACCGTTTAATTCTTTACCAGTCATTTCTAAAGCAGCATCAAGATCTTCTGGTTTTACATCTACATAACCAAACCTAGATGAAAATAACCAATCATTTTATGTAATAGACTATATACTAATACTATACTATCAATTATGAAAGGCATAAACAAAGATCACTAAAGTACAATAAAAATGATTTTAAATACTAAAGTCTGTCCCCAAAACAATCATATACTAATAGGCTATACATACTCTATAATAAAATATCAACATTTTGCTGAAACAGATGATTAAAATATGATTATGCGAGAGTATACATGCTTAAGACTACTATATAAGGATGGGGCTATGACCAAATGATGTTAAAACATACCGGTAAAACAAGACCTATTATTTTCAAACACTTGAAAATATAACAATTAGACAAGTATAGAACACATATAAAATACAATGCCATGGTATAACATAAATATATCAACAGATGTATAAAAAAGTAATTTTCTTTCAGAAAATGTTATTTCTACAAGCTTTGATACAGATACATAGTACAAGTATACAAAAAATAAATACAAAAACCTTTTTCACTCATTTTATTTTTGACTACAGATAGATACAACATGAAAGATTAAGATATTTCATTTAACATCATTTTAGAAGTGCCTATTATCAACTTCTATCTACAATCCAAACCGTCAACGTGTACAAGCATCGGTATAAGTTCAAAATCCCGAATTTAATATTATCATCATTTTTTACATTTTTTATGCTTCACAACCATTTCTTCTGTACTTTCAGTTGTTTAACCATACAATACACAAGAGCATTTTTACATGAACATTTTTTTATTTGTTTAAACTACCATAAGATTTTTAGTTATCAGACATTTTAAGAACAATTAAAGAAATAAGAAAGTATTTTTTATCACTTTACCCATAAACCTTTTTCTAATGGAACACTCGACTACACATTTTTCCTTTCGCAACATGCAGTTCATAATTCTATATCAGAGTATTTATGAATACATTTAAATATAGAACATAACTACATTTCACTTTTTCTTTATTTTCACATGGTTGGGTTCAAAAAGGCCACAGATGAAGGACAATGGGAACTGATTTATCACTAAAAAACTTAAGTACGGATCTAAAATAATTGAAAGGAAATAAAAAGAACATACCTGGTATTGACTACAGCATTGCCTTCAATCCATAGTTGTCAGGATAGGTAGACTTGGAGCCATTTATGCTGCCGGTTGCCAGTTCCAGTCAATATCTCTGTCATAACAATATAAAATGCCGAGTACCAGTACTAACCAGAGATAAATTCAATGTGAATTGAACAAAGCTCTGGCTATATGAAGCCAATGATGACAGCATTTTATACTGATATGACAGGAAAATTTGAAACAGACAGCTTGCCAGCTTTTAGACTCGGAGCAAGATTATAACAGACTCGGTAGCTAGTGTATACTAATAGCCAGAGACAATAAAAATACAAAAGACGCAAGGGCCAATATGAATGATAGTGGTGCAAATATGTACAAAATTTACCATTTTCTGCAGACACTCGGACAAAACCGATATTTCCAGACTAAGAGTTACCAGTTCTCCTCTACATGTACTTAGTACGCAGTCATAATAATAATAATAAGGATCAATATGCAGTAGGTCAGACAAATAAAAATCAGCAAGCATAATGATAAAATTAGGGCTCAGACATAATAAAATAAAATAATAAATTTATATATGAAAGTCATATACATGTAGTATAAGCAATAACCATGAATGTTTACTCCAGAATCGCAGCACGATTCTTTTATGACGTTCATCAATCAATTTATAGTTTAAGTGTTTTTTGTATTACACTTTAACCAAATTCGCAATTGTTAGACTGTTTATTTTGACTTGTTTATATATTTGTTTAACGCCTTGTCAACACTTTTTGGTCATTTTATGAAGTCCAGCGCACCTAACCTAGCTATTCTGGACTGTTGTCTATAACCAGTACTCACCTACCCTTCCACAAGGCCTGAAACTTCTCCATATACCTTATTAATGGAGGAAAATTGACATAGTTGTCATATTTTCATGGAAGGGTATAACCTCCCCGGATGGGATTCGAACCCGTCCCCCCTTGGGGACACAAGATTCCAAATCCTGGTGCACTCCAACTGTGCTATCGACCCAGGTTGTTTAATTTGAAGTTTATCGAATGTCACCAAGTAGATAACACTAAAGCATGTATTACTACATTTAGGTGACTATATCAATCATGTTAACTTTAAATGTTCATTACTTTTTCCTTATTACTCGATAAATTTTGAAAGTATGCATACTAACACGCTTAGATTGATTTACAACTGGAAAAGTTATTAAATACACACATGCAAATTTTTTTTTTATCTCTCAGCCAATGTTGTGGCATTTTATGAGTCACAAAATGCATACCAGTTATTTTAATGCAGATTTCATATATGTCAACTAAGCTTATTTTAGACAAATAACAGCATTTTATTTAAATAGATACATGTAGCTCTGGTTCGTTCACAGGTGATGCAAAGTTCTAATCAATTTTATTGTTGTTCGGACATCAAATTGGTAGCAAATCTTCTGACATCAATGCTTCGATAGTCTTATTTCATCAGGCTTTCACTCTCGGGCAAATTTTTCACAGCAGGAAATGGTCAAAGTTTGGTGCAACTCAGTCAGCTTCCAGGAGACACTTCTTCACTTCATTGTCCATTCGCAGACAAATGTAAATGTTAGGATTGGTATCCAGACCAGTCCATTCAAGGCAAGTATACAGCAGCCATCTAGATTTTGGTTTGCAAAGGTCCATCACGAGTTGTGCAAATTTTTATGTCAACTTTCTGTGCAGGTATTCCGAATGCAGTAATGCATCATACTTGTAGAATAAAGGCAGATATGCTTGTACAACAGGCTGTACAGTTAATAAGTTGACCGACATAAACAAACAAAGAGTCTATAGAATCTGAATCATCTGACTGCTTCTTTCGAACAGTCTCTTTTACATCTTTTCGGTCGACAGCAGACGAATAAAGGGACTTAAATCAATGCCCAGATGAGATGCATGGTTACCCTATATCTTAAACCTTTTACTATTAAATTACAGGTAAAAAACACAGAAATGCATGGGGAAATTGGGCAGAAAACTCGGGAGAAATTTCAGGACTGAAGGAAGAATATATCAGTGAAGGGTTTTGAAATCACATCAGATTTTAATGCTAAATGACATCTTCTAGGGTCATGGGTAACAGCATTTACGTCTTCAAAAGCTATAATGATGAATGAATGATGTGAAACTAGTGCTGCAACGATTCACCGGAAAGTCGATTCGATACTTTTTTTTCCGATTCGATTCTTTTATAAATACAATTTACTACAAATATGCATTTATACACATATTTGAGCTTAAAACTAAATAATATTATTTAAATTAAAGTGTTACTAAAATTGGATAACACGAAACTCGAAAATCTGATAATTTTTTTATATTTGCTTTATTCAAGTACGAAATGGATTGGGTACGAATGTAAAGGTCGCGAAAATATATTAGTTATGTAATATCGAACAGAGTTTCTATTCATGCTACATAAAATCATAATAGAAATTTAACAGAAATGTAACAAAGTGAAACCCAGTTTCACTGTCAACGTATACTTTGACTTTTAGGCGCACCTTTGCTTTTATCGTTTTAACTTATGCAGACACTTTTATAAGTCAGTATCGAATCGAAACTCGCGGGTCCCGAATCGAAATCGAATCGGCACCCTTGCAATCGAGTTTCGATGTATCGAATCGAATCGTTGAAGCCCTATGTTAAAATGTCTTTAGGTCAGAAAAACAGACCTACTCTGATGCAAGATACGAGTTCTTAAGAATAGTAAGGATTTAGCTATAAATTAAACACAGGTGCAGTTGCAATACAATTGCAATTCTGACATAGTCTACCAGAAATTAGGCCTAAATCTTTCATATGCATGTAGTCTTATACACTTAAGAAACTTATAACCATCGTCACACCAAAAATAATCATGTGATGAAAATAAAGCACATAACCAAAATATTTGACTTTAACTGCATGACTAAATTAACAATTTTTAGATTTCATAAATTAAAACACATTGCCTTCTACCAAGACAAACAATGAGTCGATTCCCCAACGAAGGACCTTATATCCTTGGCAAAGCATTACAAATTAAGATTTTGAAAGCACTCATCAATTTAATCAAGACTCTTGATGTCATTCTTATCAAGCAGATAGAATGATAAAACACAAAGACTTAAATTTCAAACAATGCAGTCTCAAGAAGTATTTTTCAGGCAAAAAATTACTCAAAAAAAGTTAGGTCACCATGTAGACTAATTTAATCTTAAACCACAAGAGAGTGTCCTTGTGAAAATAGTTATCCATCTTTAACATATCATTGTTTCCACATTCAGAAGGAAGTCTTGTGCAAGATTGTACATCACTGTGCTTCTAAGGTAGTTTTCATCCATCCTTCTGGCCATCAGGGACATCTTTATACGGTCATTTTTTCTAATACAGCTTCAAACTTTACCATTGAGACGCAAGTCTTTAGACTTAATTTAACACAAACATGGCAATCTGATATCAGTATTTTACTTCTCGTTCATTTTTTTTTATCTATGATTTTGTTTAGGTGCATGAGATGCTTGTTTAGACAACTATTTTTATCAACTACTGATATCATATTTGACATGTATATATTTATGTATCATTATTTTTGCTAGGCAATTACTACTCATTATTTTTGTAATGCCAATAATTTAGTCACATAATTGCCTTTCCAGGACTAGCTTCTGACAAAATCATATCAGGGACAGGCACAAGAAATAATACAATATGATAAAATAAATATCAGACTGAAGTAAGCAATGAATATATATGCTACGGTCATAAACATCACTCACCTTGCAACCTTACCTTTCTTTACTTCTATGAGCAATCTGACTGATCTATTGTTTAGTATCATTAAAGTGATAATAAATTTTGCGCCAGACAAGAAACTAATAAGTTCACACTAAGCAGTAAGCTATGGGTGTTACGTGAGTTATAATATGTGATAGCATTATCTAAGAATGAGATTATCACTCATGAACTACAAAATTATCTAGCCCAAAGACAGACAAAATATGAGTCATATTAATAAAATAAATGAAGCTAGAGACAATAAGGAAATCTCACCTACCTTCAAAATGATGATATCCATCAGTTAGTTCTAACAATGCTTTTAATAAGCTGTTTCCTTGTTCATCATAACTTTTAACTAAAATCAATGCTCCAAATTGATCATAAAATGCTACCTTCAATAATGTAGGTTAATTAAATGAACCGTCCCATAGTAATTTTGAAATGAGAAATGAAGTGAAACAGCTTATTTAATGAGTGATCCCCTAATATTTTACACAGACATATAGAGACCTAACCTCGGACATTAGCGGCAGAAGAAATTTGATGCCACAAAAAATATCCGCAGAACTGGGTAGGCAAAATGTCATTCACATAGTTATAACGACAGACAAATGACTATGTATAAATACCTTTTGAAGCCAATTTTTCTTGGGTTTGTAACATTGATGCCATTAGTCTCAAAGAATCCACTGAGAGTCTCTGATGAAAGATCTGGATCTAGGTTACCACAGAACAATGTGATTGGTTCTGAAAAGTAATATAAACAGACATAAGATAATTGGAGACTTATATGGCATAGTAATAAGTTTGTAAGTAATTTGTAAGTAATCAATTACATAGAATGAAGCTAAAATATGAGGCGATACAATTATCTCACTGCATGGACAACTTGAATCACTATTTTGTTCAATAATCACACTATAATAGGTCAAAATAATTCGCAACTATTCTCATAAAAAAAGACATTACAAGCAGCAACAGGACAATATACCAGGAAAAGTTGACCGAGCTGCTACTGTAAAAGGTTAACAAATGAAGCATTTTGAAACTAGAAACTCAACAAGTAAAACAAAACATGCATGTTAAAAATATTACATACTGTCAGCATCATCTGTTTTCTGTCTTTTTACTGGTGATTCCTCATCATCATCATCGTCACCACTACCATCACCATTCTCTTCTGCTTTACGCTTCTGTCCTTGACCTTCTCCATCATCTATAACACGTAACAACTTTAGTAATAAGTGCTATCAAATACTTCATTAAGCAAGTATAAATTTTAAGAGAACCTTGAAACTGAATATGATGAACTTGTTGCAGTTTAATCTTTAAATAAGACTCTAAATAATTGATGATTTGTTTATCTCAATATACTCATCATTAGCCAATGAATTTTAACATTTCTACAGTGGTTAAAAGAATTATCTTGTATGCTATACACGAGATATGGTTTCTTTGAAAACTTCTGTTGATTTTTTACCACATTTCTAAATGACAGGTTATTCAGGACAAATAAAACAGAAAGCAAAAAAGTTCCAAAATTTTATGAATTTCATGATCATATTTAACCAACTAGAAAGAAATTTTCATCAATATTATCATACTAAATTATAAATTAAATTAACATATTAACCTTGATCATCATCAGCTGTGTCTTGATCTTGATCATTGTTTACATCATCATCCTGAAAAAACAGTAAAATATCTTCATTAAAAAATTTCATGATTGCAACAATTTTCTGAAAATATAATTCCATCAAAATGCCAATTATATTTTTGAGTACATTTGTCACAATTTATGTAATGTTTTTTACATTTTATGCAAGAAAAAACCCATAAGTTTTAATAACAATTTGTACTTAAAACATAACAGCAGAAACTAATATTTAGTCTACTTCAACAAAAACAGTGCACATTTTTTAACTATAAAACTTATAATTTGTAACTAATTTTTAAGAAAATATATAATACAATAAACAAGAGCTGTCAGAGGAGACAGCATGCTCGACTTAGTAAGTGTTTGTCACAGGAGATGTGGTTGATGATAAGGAACATACATATTTTAAAATTTGAAAATATAACCTTAACAAATTCAAAGAAAAAAAAAAGAAATAAATAGAAAACTATAAGTTCAAGGGGGATAACTCTGAAAAAATGTATAAGGAGTTATGAATCTTGTCACATGAGATGTGGTTGATAATAAGGAACATATATCTAAAGTTTGAAGTCAATACCTGAAGAAATAAAACAGTTGCAGTAAAAACAAACATTTTTTAAAGAAAACTCTAATTTCAATGGGAGATAATTCTGAAAAAAAAATTATTTCGAGTTATGAACCTTGTCACATGAGATGTGGTTGATAATAAGGAACATATATTTAAAGTCAATACCTAAAGAAATAAAACAGTTGCAGTAAAAACAAATATTTATTAAAGAAAACTATAAGTTCAAGGGGGATAACTTTGAAAATAATGTATATGGAGTTATGAACCTTGTCACATGAGATGTGGTTGATAATAAGGAACATATATTTAAAGTTTGAAATCAATACCTAAAGAAATAAAACAGTTGCAGTAAAAACAAACATTTTTTAAAGAAAACTCTAAGTTCAAGGGGAGATAATTCTGAAAAAATGCATTCGGAGTTATGGACCATGTCACATGAGATGTGGTTGATAGAAAGGAACATATATTTAAAGTTTGAAGTTAATATCTTAAGAAATAACAAAGATACAGGAGAAAGTATTTTACTGCACAAAAACTTTAATCTGTGCACAAAAACTTCAATCAGTTCAAGGGGAGATAATTCTTGAAAAAATGTGTTTGGAGTTATGGACCTTGTCACATGAGATGTGGTTGATAGTAAGGAACATATATTTAAAGTTTGAAGTTAATATCTTAAGAAATAACAAAGATATAGAAGAAAGTATTTTACTGCACAAAAACTTTAATCAGAAGTGTGGACGCGGACGCCGACGCCGGGGCGAGTAGGAGAGCTCTACATTACTTCGTAAAGTCGAGCTAAAAATGACATTCATCAAACACTGGAAAAAAGAGAAGTTGAACCACACATCTAAATAAATGTTAACCCTTGGATCTCAAATAAATAAACCAATCAAACTACACTTTTTTGCTAACAATGTTGATTTTGATAATTTTGAATGATAAATGAGTGTAGTGATTACTCTGAAGCAGAAAAGCAGGACACAACACTGTCCGTGCTTTTGTCTCCTACCCAGGCAGAAATAGTTAAATTACTACTTATAAATGTCAACCCTCAAATATGCCCTGCCCTTTTTCTTCCAACCTTTCTGCCTTTTTCTGAGATCTAAAATAATCACTATATGACTTCAAGCACTAACATATAATTAATGATATACAACAAGGGAAATAAAATAGAAACTAAATGATACAAAAGCAGCTTTATTCTTTACAAAACTTACCTGACCATCATCATTTTGTTCCTGAGACATATCTACATCAGCAGTTGAATCATCTTGACTATCCTACATAACATATAGCAATATACATATGATACAAACATGCCACAAAAACCAGGAAAAAATTATACTAATAGCAAACATGGAGAATGAAATACAAAACTAAATGAATATTGATTATGTTCAGTAAACTACTTAGAAGAAGACAGGCATAGCAGCAAGTGTTTTTCTTCTTTCAACTTTCTTTAGACAGAAACATTTTTTACACCATGTAGTTAAGTATGATGCATACAATACAATTATTTAGATAATACTGTACTTCACATGTAAGAGCCAGTCATGGATAAATAAAAATATTGAATTTGAATAAATGTAAAGAGTGCAAAAAATTTAAACATTACATTCATTAAGCTCAGCTGAGAGTAAATGCATCATGTAATTATGTATGAAGGTTCATAAGCCAATCTTGAAATTTATATTCAAGTCAGTTTTCATAAAATATGTAACAATTTCATTCATGAAGCAGTTAAGCATGTATAACAAACCTTCAAATAATGAACAATGCCAAGTTCAGTGAAAGGGAACTTAAAATGCTAAATAATGAGCAAAATGAACATGCAAGAAATGAACTAAAAATTACAGATTAAAAGGAATATGAAACTAAATTCATACACAGGAGCAGCAACTAGAAATAATAAAACTTTAATCAAAAGCACATATTTTCACAGAAAATATGGTCACTAAATAGTACTTAAGCTTCGACAACAATTAAAGACCATCAGCAAAACAATATACCTCTTCAGTTTGATCTATGCTGTCATCTCCATCTTGAACTTCATCTTCAACTTTTTTACCTCTGCCGCGACCTTTACCCTGAAAAAGCATTTACAATAGTAAAAACAGTCTTCACGAATGAATTTTCAGAGCGCAAGACCTTCGGTCTGGTAAACGCCAAAATTTTACCAGACCAAAAAGACTTTTACCGGACCGAAGGCTTACCAATCATATTTTGTTAATATGTTATTTTATACTGTACTGCTTATATGTTTCTACCTCATATATGATATTATTATATAATAAACATTGAATAAAGAATTGCTTGACTTACTTGCAACTGCAAGTTTTATGTTTGATTAAGCACTTTTAGTTATATTGCTACTGAAATTTCTACCAGACACTCGGTCTTGGGATCTGTATATCTTAACCGGACCGTCAGTGTTTAAGACGGACTCGGCCTTCGGTCTGGTGGCTAAATTCGAAGACTGTAAAAATACTGATGGGCCATAAATGTATTATCTAGATATCAAAAAATGAACCAATCAGCCCACTGATAACTTGGCCTGTTTAAAATTAACTAACTACAATTTATATAAACAAACAATAGGGCTGTCACGATATACCCCTTAATTGCAGCTGCGGCAATACATACCGCAGTACGAATTTAATGTACCGGTATTGAGTGATATTCTTTATTTTCATTTAAAAATTCTTCCCTTTGCCAAAATTAAAGTAGCGAAATAATATAAGTTTTCCATGGTTCATTCGATTAAAGCTTTAATTCTAAGAATTTAACCGATTTGGGCTGTTTGGAATGCTCCCATAACTCTAAAAATGCCCAGTTTTTCTCCAGTCTGCTCCAGGCACTTACCCTACTTCAATACTGAGCAATTGAATAAGGTTCTTTAAGACAGAAATATTATTAAACCTTTCTTTTGTTTGCAACGCAATATATTGTGGTATGTATCTCAATACGGTTCTAGTGCATCGCAATATACCGCGATTCACTTCTGGCGTATCGTGACAGCCCTAACGAACAATATAACTTGATTGTATTTCTAATTTGTATTGCTTTAGGCAATGGCTAGAGTTTTGGTAGTCCTAAATATAAGACCCTACATAACTATTTTATCATACGGACGTTTTTCTGTTATGTAGGGTCTTAACGGATTGCTTCAAAAACGCATAGCAAAATATTTTTTTCAAAAAGTAAATGAATGTGGGTCAAATTAGCACCAAACGATAGATAAAAGTTTACTTTTATTCTTTCCATAAATCAAAAGATAATAATCAGGTTTTTCGCTTACAAAAACACTAATTACTTTTACTGCTATCCAGGGTTGTCGCCGTTCGCCGCCATTTTGAACTGAATTCTTGACGGTAAATAAAGTGTCGCTTCTGTTAAACGATTTTTTTTCCAGAGTTGTCGTTCTTGCCTTCAATAGCATACCTTATAAATTCGTTCAAAATCAATTTTTACAAATCGCGTGACCCAATTTGAATTCGGATTGCTTTGGCTATTATTGCATGGTTATTGTGACAAACTGAAAGTACTCGTCAATTAAGGACTTTAAATGGATTATTTGACTGTCTAAGGTTAGAATTTGAAATAATTTCACTTTTATCATGTGTACTTTTCGTTTAACTTTCTATTGGTGTGTCGTTTTATTGCAAATTTTTCGAATTAAAACGAGTAGAACGTTCAGACCTGAATCGATGTCTGTACACTAAAATTTTTGCTATGCGTTTTTGAAGCAATCCGTTAAGACCCTACGTAACAGAGAAATGTCCAAATGATAAAAAACATACATAGGGTCTTATATTTAGGACTAGAGTTTTGGCACTGTAAAAAACTAAACTAACTGTATTTTCTTGTTTTAATACTTAACAAAAATCATGAAAACTAAGAAAAAAAAAGTCCATGACTAGAACCTTATATATTGGATTTATTATATTTTAATTATGTGCATTTTTCATTCGTCTTTCCATTGATGCATCATTTTACGGCTAGTTATTCATAATTAAACACTCAGAACGTACAGATCTAAATCGCTGTCGGTACACTATATTTTTTGCTATGCGTTTTTGAAGCAATCTGTTAAGACCCTAAGTAACAGGAAAATGTCCAAATGATAAAAAAGTTACGTAGGGTCTTATTTTAAGGACTACTGTAACCTTAGCCACAGCCATTGCTTTAATTAATCTGCGTTATCACCATCACCTTCAATTTTTAATAACTAATTAATAACTAAATATAAACATAACATCATTCAAATAACTAAATATATAGTCAAAAATTCATAATTTTATATTAATTCCGATTTTTTGGCTTGTTTTCTTTGTCTCCAAATTATGATCCAACACGTGACGAATTTAATCCGTAAGAAATTATACATAACGGGTGCATTTAAGGCATCTACTGACATAAGTAATATCGGACACGAAAGAAAATAATATAAGCCGGTAAAGACAAGATTTTTGCCAGAACTTACTATATTTATGCAATTATTTTCCAATCTAGGCCAACATGGCGTGGGTTGAACTCGGCGAGGGACGCGACCTAATTTAGAAACCTAAATGTTTCATAATCCATTAACTAATGTGTTTCATATTTAGCCAAAAGTTGATAAAAGTATCATCTGATCTTTTAAAAGCAAATAGCTTACCTTAGGTGTTGTTTTTCCTCCCCTTTTCTTTGGTGGCATTTTGTTTTTTAGGATGGCGTGCTTTTTCGGTCTAGGCGGCTGTGTTCGATCTTTCAAAGGATAAAACAAAGAAAATCGAGATAGTTCTTATACTTAACCGAACTGCCAACTCGCTTCCCGCAGTATAACTACTGCTACGTTAAGTTAATCTTTTTTGGAATGGTATTATGTATAATAAATAATAATTGAAGTTATATGACTATATTTATAATGTTGTACTGAAATCAGAAAGTAGGGCATGTTAAGAGGTGAGTCTCTGGCTCTCGTCATTTATTTCACGAACCTGTACGTATTGAAAATGGGCCTGTGGCTTCCTATATAAAATATTGTTGTTCGGTCCGGCTATCAAGACGTACAGAAAATGCAAGAATACAAATTGTGTCTTTTTCAGAGACACCACTATACCAGAGAATTAGATATCGTTATCTACATGTATGTCATTTGTTCAGTCACTAAAAAAGGATGGACATCTTCAAAGTAATAAATGGCCGAAAATTCTTATTTGTGCTATGAAACAAAATTATAAATAAATATAATCGTTCAGAACAGGTAATATCATTTATCAGTATAAAGGTTATGTAGAGCAATATCTTGACAAAAATACGTTAGCGCTTTTATGAAATATCTTCTTATACGACAATGTAACAATCAAGCCCTTTTTAATGTCACATGACCAATATTAACCAATCGCCATTAATCTGGGCGAAAGTTTCAAATTCCCCGCAGTGGTTACTTCCCCTTATTGAAAGAATGTGCTTAATTGAAAATCATTCTCGTACCCAGAATCTAGTTGGATTCTCAATTCTAGTCTCTGGCGCTACACGGCTAATTTCGGATGCGCGCATGCGCAGTTAATTTTTTTACACACCAATGAAAAAACGCGTCTCAAAAATTCCGCGAAACGGCGCTATTTTTAAAAAAGGCTGTTGACAAACTAGCTAGTATTGAGAATCCTACTACAGTCCTACGTCTTACGCCAGTTGAGAGCATCCAATGGATGCTGGGGCTTATCAGAGAAACTAATTGTTTAATTGCCCACTATCATTTAGCACCGTTTTAAATCTCCATTTATTTGACACTTGCTGTGCTGGCTTGTTTCATGGTAATTTATCATGAAGATGTGAACAGATGGAATTTACATTGAATGAGGACATAAGAAACATAAAGGCACAGTGTTTTATTGTTGCAATGTATATTTTTGCGTGTATATATGAATTTAATAATATTGAGCCTATAAATTTTATTATGTAAGAAGAGTGATACAACACCATTGTGTATCGATTAATATATATGTAAATCATTATACGACTATAATTTTGGATATTGATATACATCTCACAACTATATTTTTTTCATAAAGGCTTAAGATTTAACTTTAAAAAGCAGGCTCGTAGAAACAGGGGGGGGGGGCTATGGGGAGCTTAGCCCCTCCCCCAAATATTTATATAACTATAGTGATTGAGGATCTTTATTTTATCTGTAACACTAAAGGCCTTTATGCAAATAAGCTATCACCAAAAGTGGCATTTATTTTTCGATGAAAGTCAGTTTCTATGAATTCATTCCTTAATTATAAAACATTATTAAAGATTCGTATTAACACGAATTTTGATAGGTAAGGAAGTCAGATTACTTATTGTCACTCATTGTGAATGACAAATGTTGCTAAATGTTTGTTCAATACTGTGACAACAGAGTATTTTCACTAGAATAATTCGAATTATGTATTTTTAGCTCGACTTTACGAATTAATGTAGAGCTCTCCTACTCGCCCCGGCGTCGGCATCCGCGTCCACATTTCTGATAAAAGTTTTTGTGCATTAAACTACTTTCTTTTATATCTTTGCTATTTCTTAAGATATTAACTTCAAACTTTAAATATATGTTCCTTACTATCAACCACATCTCATGTGACAAGGTCCATAACTCCAAACACATTTTTTAAGAATTGTCTCCTCTTGGACTGATTGAAGTTTTTGTGCACAGATCAAAGTTTTTGTGCAGTAAAATACTTTCTTCTGTATCTTAGTTATTTCTTAAGATAATAACTTCAAACTTTAAATATATGTTCCTTTCTATCAACCACATCTCATGTGACATGGTCCATAACTCCAAATATATTTTTTCAGAATTATCTACCCTTGAAATGAGAGTTGTTTTTAAAAAATGTTTGTCTTTACTGCAACTGTTTTTATTTCTTCAGGTATCGACTTCAAACTTTAGATATATGTTCCTTTTTATCAACCACATCTCATGTGACAAGGTTCCTAACTCCAAATATATTTTTTCAGAATTATCTACCCTTGAAATGAGAGTTGTTTTTTAAAAAATTGTTTGTCTTTACTGCAACTGTTTTTATTTCTTCAGGTATCGACTTCAAACTTTAGATATATGTTCCTTATTATCAACCACATCTCATGTGACAAGGTTCCTAACTCCAAATATATTTTTTCAGAATTATCTACCCTTGAAATGAGAGTTGTTTTTAAAAAATGTTTGTCTTTACTGCAACTGTTTTTATTTCTTCAGGTATCGACTTCAAACTTTAGATATATGTTCCTTATTATCAACCACATCTCATGTGACAAGATTCATAAATCCTTATACATTTTTTCAGAGTTATCTCCTTGAACTTATAGATTTTTATTTTTTTATTTTTTTTCTTTGAATTTTTAAGGTTAGATTTTAAAATTTTAAAATATGTATGACTCTGGGTACGAGAATGTTGAAAATATACAGGCAAACATTAAAAACCTGACATTCATATATGTAGGCCATGTAGTGTGGCAATTTGTTGTTTCTCAAATAACGCAGCTGTGACACCCAGATCCTCTCCTTAGTACACGAACTTTCTTCATCGCTTGATAAAGGCATACAGACCGATATGATTGTACTCGACTTCTCAAAAGCTTTCGACCGCGTTCCCCATCCAGGGGCGTAGCAAGGGCTTTTTAATGTGTACGCAGCATCCTAGGGTGTCAAGGGCATTCCTCCCCCTGAATTTGTTTTTACCTAGAAATTAAAACCTTAAACTAGATTCGCAAAAGGTAAGTCCCATTGAAACGTATTTCTATTCTTCGTAAAAATAATCGGAATTTAGTTATTTTTAGTATCATTAATTTTTTTCATGCGTTTCTCGATGATAAGAAGGTTAACAAATCACGCATACTTTTGATTAATAATTTATATTTATGGTCTGCGCATTAAAATTGCATCTATGAACCATCGTAGATTAAAGAGTTATAATTAATCTCTTGTGATGTTACATGGGTTAAAGTGCCATCCGAGTATCAGTAATGTGTCACATGATGAACTTGAAGTGGTTTATCAAACGCGGTTGTAACCCTTGTATATATGTATATAATTTAATTAATTATACGGTCCATGTATGCTTGAAAATCAAAGGAAGGTTTCATGACATATGATCCGTAACTGGAGTTTAGAGTAAGATGAGTACCGTGACTCGAAACAACACAAACTCCCCGCAGCGGTAGCAACGCGTGACGTAACCGCTGTGAGGAGTTTGTAAACAACAATGTGTGTTGAGGTTAAAGTTACAGGATTAACATGGATGCATTGTTTGTTTGGTTTAATGCCGTAGCAAGTTAGCAACTCATTGTTAATGTCATATAACGGCGGTCAGTCAATCTACTCAATTATCCTGGAGAGGCTAAATCTCTGGATTTAGCTGTTAACCAACTACTTAGCTCATACTTTCGTCAGTGACTGACAACTGCCCTACATAATTAAAAATCATCGGTAGGAGGAGGAATGGTCATAGAAATAACTTTATGACCAAGCTCCACGAAAGTAAGCCCTACCCGGGAATCGAACCCACGACCCCTCGATCAGTAGACTTGCGTGCTACCAACTGAGCTAGCCGGGCGGTACACATGGATGTAGAGCCACTGCCTTAAAGAAGCATTATTTAAGTCATTTCTATAAAAATGATAACAAAAAACACGTTTTTATAGACTTGATCTACATCCATAGGCGGATCCAGGATTTTAAGTTAGAGGGGGCGGAAAATTCTAGTTAGAGGGGCGGAAAATTAACGAGAAGAATAGGGTTTCAAGGGGCCGTAATTCCTGAGTTTTGGTTATTCTAAGGGATTCAGGCAAATTTCGAGAGCCACAAATATCCTTTCCCAGGGTATACAATATGAAGCATTTATATATATCATATAATTTTCTAAAAGCCGTTTGATATCATGTTAAGTCTTACAATAATGTTAAGATATTGTTTTAAATTGTATTCTAGGTCATAGTATTTCTGTACTCCCAGTCTCGTAACTTATTGCACACATAGCGAGTGGATGTTTTGACGAATATATATATTTTCCTATAATTATCATATTCATTATTGAAAAAACCAACCTTAGCTTGGGCAATTTTAGGGGGCGTACGCCGGGTCCGCCTCCCTTCCGCCTATGGCATCTTGGCAACATAAAATCAAAATTATTTTCATAATACATCAGAACAATATAGAATGATGAAGGAATACAGTCTTTAGTTAAACTAATCATAATATGGACCCCTGTACTGTAACTTCAAAACTTAAATTTTTTACCATTAAAAACAATTGATCGTCGTTATCTTTGTATCAAGTTTGGTGAGTTTTAATATATAAGGTATTGTTTTAGGATTATTTACATAGATGGGGTTGAATATTTATTTAGGAAACAATGAAATATGATAACACAGAAGAGTAGAGTTCATCGATTCACAAAATAAGCCTATCTGAGATCTACGGTATTACATTTTAAATATATTATAGTTATTTAATCCATTCACTGTATATGTCAAGGATGATTTGTGTACAACCCCAATAAAAATTATTGAATTCAAATCTTAATTTCAGAATAGTTAGAAGATTAGTGTTTGATTGTTGATTAATTAATCAATCAATTGATCAATAATATAATTCAGATATGAAAATCTACAAAGCTGCCAATCCCTATTTGTTTGCCTTTAGAATTCAACAGGGAAGGGTCGTGAAATACTTTTATCATGCACAAGTGTATAGTCGATCCACATCTGGGCAGCATGTCATCAAAATTGGTTTCATAATATAACAAAACAAAAGAATGAATAAGGACAATATCTTTATTAAATGCTTTATAATACGGACCACTGTAGTGTAACCTTAAAACTTAATGATAATAGAAGACGTTATTAAAAGCCATTATCTTTGTATCAAGTTACTATTTAATGAGGAAGTAGAATTATAGGTTATTATACAGTTTACTGTACAATATGGAAATATATTTGGACGAGTACACAGCTTGAAAAGCCATATTGGACGAGCCGATAGGTGAGTCCAATATGACTTTTCAAGCTGTGTACGAGTCTGTATAAAATTGTATCACATCCATTCTTATCACCACCACCATCAACATAACCACCAAAAGCACTATCACAAACATCATTTTCTATAAAAGCTCGGTCATTTTTAGAAGAAAATGTATTATCAATTCATGAATGTAGCGGCGAATAAATATCATTGCGTTTTGAGCGCTTGCATTGGTTAAATGTACTTATGGTATACTTTGTTTTACCAATCTGTTTCAAGAATAACGCTGCTATATAGTTTTATGTATTTAAATTGACAAAAATCGTCATACTAGCTGTTGTTTAATTATTCAACTAATTCGTGTAGAGTTATTTTAACACAGATTTCTTTGCGAAAAATAACTCATTTTTGTTCCATACACCCCTACTCCCGCCTCCCCCCCGACCATAAGTTTTTATTGCCTTTTTGACGTACCTTTTTGCGATTTTCTGGACCAATGTGTACGCAGCTGCGTACTCTGCGTACTGGTAGCTACGCGTCTGCCATCAACGCCTTCTCTCTAAAATTCATCACTATGGTATCCGTGGCAACACTCATCAGTGGATCTCATCTTTTCTTTCCAATCGCTCTCAGCAGGTACTGGTGGAAGGCACAACATCTGATAAGGTGCCAGTCATCAGCGGTGTGCCTCAGGGCTCGGCCCTTGGTCCTATCCTCTTCCTTATGTTCATCAATGATCTTCCTAATAACATCATATCCAAAACTAGACTCTTTGCTGATGATGCCATCATTTACAACCAAATCTATACTTCTGCTGACCAAGACATCATCCAACAAGACCTCATCTCCTTGTCAGAATGGGAATGTAAATGGGGTATGGAGTTTCACCCACAAAAATGCAGTTACCTTCATGTTTCCAAATCTAGACGCCCACTTTTGTACAGCTACCAACTAAAAGGCTTCAATCTCATACAAGAAACATCTACCAAGTACCTTGGTGTTGACATCCAATCTAACTTATCCTGGGACAACCATATTCTAAGAATCACCAAGAAGTCCAATAGCATCTTAGGATTTTTGAAAAGGAACCTACCATCTGCTTCCACCAACACCAAGTCTACAGCTTACTTCTCTTTTGTTCGTCCTAATCTAGAATACTGTGCAGCAACATGGAACCCATACAAAAAGAAAGACAACTATCAAATTGAGATGATACAAAGAAGAGCTGCCAGATTCTCTCTCAACCGCTTTCATAACACCAGCAGTGTATCATCTATGCTAGATCAACTAGGTTGGGAGTCATTGGAAAGTAGAAGAACCAAACTCCAACTTATCTTCTTCTATAAAATTCATCATCATCTTGTGGACCTAGATATCTCAGACTATGCTGAGAGGTTGTCAACAAAAACTAGGTCAAAACATCATCTACAGTACAGGCGGTTCTCCCCTTCAACAGACAAGTTCAAATTTAGCTTCTTCCCTCGCATCATACCATTGTGGAACTCATTACCAGCTTCTATTGCTGAGGCTCCTACTTTGACACAATTCAAAGAGGAGTTGTCTTCCCAACACTTTTAAGGGTTTTTTCTCCAGCTACTGTACCCCTATAAGTCATTGAGCTATGCCGGCGGGGACTTGTCCCTGGTAGCGCCTCGCAAGCCGGACAGGTCACCTCCAATACTAACTTTGTGGGGATATGGTAGCTGGCCAGCTTTCTTATTTTCTTCCTTTTCTATCTTGGTTCTCCTGACTGATTCTTTATTTTTTTCTTTCCTATCAATTTTTCTCTTTATCTTTATATTTCTTATTAAATTAGCGCACCGTGATAAGATTGTCAATTTTGACAGAATCACGTACGATGTAGATGGTAGTCCAACCAAATTAAAATTAGAGGTCAAACAAATTGCAACAGAAACTTTTCTGCGATGTATTGCCAGACAACAATATCCTAAACCACATACAAAAAGTCTTCAAAAATTGCGTGTAATAAGCTTGTTAACCAAGTATAAAATTTTCAGTTTTACGAAAACGTCCCTTCCGCTTCACCCACTGGCACCAGAGTCCTCACACTCGTTAAATACGCTCATATATAATATTTTGTCATCAAACGCAATTAAAAATCGGTCCCGTATACATTACCGTGTACGAGTTAATAAGACTAAGGCAATTAAAGCCTCAAAGCGAGCTCGACGAATATATAAATGCAGAGACGTAACCAACTTTTAAAAACTTGTTAACTCGAACAGGCACATAAAAGCAGGAAGCCGGAAGTTAATGGACATTAGAAGGAGAAAAAGAACCTTCTAAAGGAAATCTATTTTCAAGGCCAATCATTAAACACTCTTTCTAAACTATGAATGTGATCAATCTATGTATTTTGCGGTACATCAAATAAAGCGTCACGTCACAAAGAAATGGAACACCAGACTACAGTACGTGCATCCTCACAAGAATATCATCCAGCCTCCTGTTCCTATTGTATTTTTTGGTACTTTTAAAATGTCACTTTCTTGATGAACCTGGAGATCCAGGCTTAAATGGCCTTATAGTGGCTATCCCACTGATATATCTTATCGAGGTCCTATCAAAGGGACACATTAAATAAACTAGGGGAGATCACTGCGTAATTTATTGCATTCAGATTAAATCAGTCAAAATCTCATTCTTTTATGACAGAATCATCATTTAATTTTCCAAAAACATGTATGGTACATCTTTGTTTATCTCATGAAATGAGATAAAGACGAAAACGCCTCGATAAAACATTTACTTTTAAGATAGAGATGCTGTCTTTTTTAAACTATGCCTGGTATACCGATTACTGTGGACATCAAATTCAAATTCAATGCATTTTCTAGAAAAATTAAGTTTGACCTTTCTATACATTTTTACCAAGATATCGATTTACGTACACATTTTATATAAATATATGTATTATTGTTTACATTGTATTTTTGATACAGTACAACCTCTAATGAACAACACCCTCTGGGAGGGACTAAAGTGTGTTGCTGTTCAGAGGTGGTTGTTCTGCTGACGATTTTAAATTCAATTACAGTTATGCCTGAGGAAATATCAAAAACTTGTTGTGCAGAGGATTTGCTCTGAAGAGGGCCACTCTGCAGAGGTTATACGGTATTTGCATTTTTACTTAGTTTTCTAATTGCATTCTTGACGAAATAATGAGCAGCGGAGTCTGTTGTTTTTGACAATCTTAATGATAGATCTGGGTATTCAAATGTATAAAATGACAAGTATTAGCGTTCCCAAAAATGCTAGAAATCGCCGTTCAGCCGTGTATTCTTCCTAGAGCAAAAACATTCAAGCAATATGCGTCAGCGTTTTAAACCGTCCCAAGTCTATTTATAGAATACAAGAATTAGCGTGCCCTGGTACCGATATGTAAAACCATTGATTTAGATTCGCCCCGCAGTAGGGAAGATAGGTGAGAGTTTTAAAAGGAAAAAAAAACAAGTTGCAATTAGTTATAAAATGCATATTTTCTGGTGTTATATTGCAAACTCTTTAAATTGGTACTTGTTCATACATTGATATTGGTATTTATGGTAATACAAACAGGTAACCCGACAAAACATGGCGTCGACAAGTCTATACAGTCACCCATATTTCATTTTTTTTGACTGTTTGTCGTCCATTTTTCATCATGTGACCTTAAATACATCGTTTTGATTGGCTTACAGCAAACCGGCGTCAACACAAAAATGCTCAAATCTTGATAACTGTTAATTTCGCCGCCCAGCGGCGGCTATAATAATATTAACGCTCAAAACGACACACTGTTACTCTATAAGATCCCAATTATAAAATAATTTTCACGACATTGCTTATCATGCAGCATTCAGAACTCCTCGGCCATTTACTACGAATTACAATTAATTATTCAATGATTGTTCGATGTGTTCCGAATGATCCTATGTTAAACAAAAGTGAACCTCGTGCAACGGATTTTCTGTTTTAGAACAACATGAGAGGTGTTCTGGCTAAATCTGGCAGACCATATTTGGAAGTATCAAAATTGTGGGAGCATTCATCAATCCAATATGGCGTCGTTTTAAGTTTTATCGGCAAAGATCGGCCGACTTCGTTTTCGCACATGCGCAGTAGATTCTTTTATACTACCATATTTGGTCTGCCCAGATTTAGCCATAACCCTAGTGACATTGTCTTGGACTTCTCGTGAAAATCCGAAAACGCGACGCTCTCACAAAATATTCATCACATAAATAAAGGGGTTCTACTAAATATTTATCATGGCTTTAATGTAAACACTATATAAGTGAATGTTTTAACTTGGCGCGTCTATTTAACAAAAGAGTAGTTCAACTATCTCTAGTAGGGATGGATGAATATTTTCCAGAAATATTCTTTTATAATCTATGTAAAAACAAGTAAGTAATATCTACACTCTCATTCACTGAGCCAACGTATTAAATAAATCATTTTGTTTTCACAAAAATAAATACTTTAAAACTGACGCACAATTGTGTGGACTCATGAATGTGTTTCCCCCATAAACGGACGAATCCAAAATGAAAAGTACTATCATACATGTATATTGTATATAATAAAATGCCATACTTTGAAAATTGATTTATAATGATACATGTATATAGGTTGTTTAGGATAACTTGATTTTTATGTAAACAAAGTCTTATGTTAACCTACCGAGCTATATATATCTAAGATTTGGTCCAGGGTATGTTGTAAATACATGGCTTTAATGTAAATACATGTATACTGCACGTATACCTACGTCAGCGGGTTTAGTCTAATCTGGGCATTCATTGTGATCGTTAGTTCTTGCTTTACTACAGCTGTTTAAAGTAAACTACATTTATTGCAAATCAGAGCAAAAATGCGGACGGATTTTTTGTTAATGTTAATTTTCGCGTCAAGCAGCGTAAGTGCACGGCTCATTGTCGACTTGACGCACACGTTTGACAAAAATGCTCCGAAGTATCCTCTTGAGTTCTTTGGATATGATTCGGATACATTCACTTATTTCAATATGACGACACTGGTGGAACAATTCTACGGTGATATGTGGTGAGTTTACTTTGCCTCTTAGATCATTGGCCAGTTTCCTAACGAAATCGCTACCTAGCGCTTTGTCCTCCGGTACCTTTCTTGCATCAAAAGGAATAAAGTATGTGATATCAAATCGAGGGTATATGAACCAGGGGCGAAGCGCAATTTTAAGCAATTTGCTCAGGAAACTGGCCACATGTGATTAGAAACAATACTTACGCACGGCTACTTGTTGCAGTAAAAAAACTTGTGCGCAGCTCCGATTGCTCGCGCACTTGATGGTGCGCTAAATTCTTGCATTATACTTTTTAGAAGGAAGTTTTTACTAGGTGGCCCTTTAGCTAAAGGGACATATGATTAAGAGCTGCATCTGCAATGTAATCGTGTATCTTTAGCATATAGGACTAAAATACGCACGTCACGTTATTGTATATGGTGTATTTTTAAAACCAGGGATTTTATAAAACAAGGATTTTATATAACAGGGATTTGTAAACGATAAGAAAATGTAATAGATTTTCATCAAATTTCACTGTCATCGCCATTATTTCGGCCAATACGGAAAACAAATATAACAAGTTTAAATAAAGATATACACATGAAAGTTTGTACTAGTACCATTCAAATTGACATAAATGTTAGGGAAAATGTGTTTCGATATGATTTTGAGGTAAATAACGCTCACAGACTGTTTCACAAAATTTTGCATTTTCCCACCGATCTGCCATTTTAAGCCCCAATTTACATCGCCTAAAGTCATATTTTCGTTCATAATTGCAACTCTTTTTTTGTAAAAAACTTCAGAAACATTTACAAGTTGCATGGAAGACATGTACAAAAAATCAAGTTTTTAAACTCTGGAATAGTTTGTACAGCCTGCTTCAGCCAGTTATAGACAGTGACGACCGAGAAAATTAAAAATGCACTTCGTGACAATTCCCTGTTATATAGAATCCCTGTTAAAACGAAGAATTCGGGACATGACATACAATATTAAATTAGTGACTTTAAATCTTAAGTATCAATGACGGAGCATCAAAATACACACGGTGTTTTTTTATTTAATGAGCAAACCTTAAATTTCTATTCAGAATGCTTCTTTCAATATGTTGGGCGTTCTATTTTATGTTAATATATTTGTTTTGTCATATTTGCATTTATAATAGTTCTGTTTTGTGTACCGAAGGCAAGTGATTGTTGAATTTTCAATGAAGTTAGAATTTTACAAAATAGTGAAAGCATTATGCCATTGAAATGCGATATATATGCATTATATATTTGTAAAAGATTTCAACAAATGAGGGCTATATATCTTTACCTCGACATTATTATTATATTCAACAATATGGTGAAAGATTATAAATATTTACAATGCGCAAGTTATAAAATTCAGCCTATTTTAGATTGGTTAAACCGCCGCTTATGTAGCTCATAAATATTGGTTAATGAAAAAAAATGTAGTTTACCGTTCAAAATGTGCAGCCAACGTCACTGCATGCGGCATAACTCCCACGCACTGTAAGACCACGTGAAACGACGTTACGTCAGGATAGTAGGGGTAAAACGGTTAACCGGTAAATATTGCAAAACGATTTCTGACGGTTTTTAAACGGTTCGTTTTTCTCTGAACAGGTTTTCTAATAGTGTGCCGTTCTGATTGTTTTTTTTATCAGAGTCCGAATCTTAAATTTAAATGTTTGAATAAATGTAAAATATGTTGGAAACTTGAATAGGTTAAACATTACGTAAATGAGAGAATAACTGACTTTGAAATTCCATTTAAAAAAAAGCTATTTTATGACACATTCAAAATGTATTGCAATACAGGTTTTGTGTATTGCAATATATTGCAATACGGCTTTTACTATATTGTTACACCCCTACAGGATGGGCATATTCACATTGCCCATTTTACGTGGTTAAGCAGCTCACAGTGATGACGTCACATGTAATCGTTTTACCGCGCCAAATGACAGGGCACGAAACATCGACCTCATATGAGACAAGGAATGAGATTTTGGGGCTTATGGCACAAAATTTCGATTTTCATATTTTTGCATTTCTAATATCCTCTAGGACTGAGGAATAAATTCTGAAAATTTGAGACTGGTATCTTAAAATGGGCGATTTGACGTGGAATGAGACTTTGGGGCTTATGGGCGTGACGTCGTTTTTTCAGAAGTAGCGTCACAAAGATGCGCCATTTTTCTGGTCGTTTTTTTCAAGACCGCGTAAAATTTTTGTTCGTTATTAAACAAGTAAAAATCACAAGTTTGAAGTAAAAATGCTCTGATGTTCGACTTAATTGATGTACGAATAGGCCTATATTATAAGTGCCAAAACGGTACCGCAAAATCTCAAAGCTGTAGGTTTACGATGCCGACGGCTTATCGGTGGAGCACGAGTAACTCAAAGATATAAGCGTAGACTTAGAAAATTCAATTGTCTTAATAACGAAATGGTCTGAATATGGGCACATACTGTTTCTTCTCAAATGCATTTTCGTACCCAATGAATCTTGATAACCTGTTGGCACGAGAATGCTCGAAAATGCTTGTCACTAAAACAATTGTAAAATATCGCATTGTTTTGCCAATAACCAAGGTGGTCTTTATAGCGGAACTTCACTGCATATATGTATACATTGTATATACTAAGGTCATGCCAAATTGGAATTATGTTAAGCGTCAACTCAAATTTGACAAACCTAGGTACCTATTCACAAAAACACACAAACTAAAAGCAAAAACACAAATAGTTTTACGACAAAAACAATGCATTATATATTTTTTTCAATAGAACAACATCCTCATGATATGCAACAATGGTCTGAATTTAATATAAAATGACTAGTATTTTTTCATGTATTGTATTAATGACGCGGTTATGATAAATTGCTTACGATGAATAACGTCGTTGCCGAACACAATTATCCCTTGAATTAAATTGTCGTATCGAACCCGAAACATAGGAATTATTTAAGAAAATTTTACTAACAATTTTGTTTTTTGTTTTGATTGAGGGCTCTAAAACCTACGCGCACGCGGACGCTTAACAAAATTCTGATACGGCATGGCCTTATTTAGTACCTCAAGACGAACGTAAATATAAATTTTGTGGAAATTTAGAGGACGAATTTCATTTTATATTAGAATGTTCATTGTATTTAAGAAAAAAATATATTGATTGTTACTTCTGGAAACGTCCAAATATATAGTCCGATTTTATCCGGTGAGCCGTGACTGCACTTTTGTATTAATAGATTTTTGGAACATTCCTACAAAAAGGTAACACAGCTTATTTAACCAACCAACTGATTACAGTCTTTATTATAATTATTCAACATTGATTTAAGTGACTCAGTGGTCGTGGCGATAAGACACTTGGATTGTTAGACATTGCTTTTGTTTCCCCGGGTTCGAATCCTGCTTGGTATCCGTTATTCTTTTATTTTTTTATTTTTTTGCCATCATGGAAACGAACAACTTGAAATCTCTGTGCAGCACAAAGCCAAAAGTATATAAAATAGAATATGCATATTTGCCTGAGTTTGTGCTTAGTTATTACTTCGATGTCATACACTAAACTGTCTCGACCGTGTCTTATAGAAATGATTCTATGTACATGCATTTTATAAGAAAGAGAAGCGAAATGGGATGCATGTAACTTTGGCACATTCGTTAAATAGTATCATAGTCTGATTTGTATTCAGCCACTGCGTTTGAAGCCAAATGTATAATACATAATGTATTATTTTAGGTTCAATGTAAATAGCTGGATATAAAATATAAAGAACCAAGGAAATGAAACAAATAGGAATTAAACAAAATCAAATGATAGTACAACAATCATTATATGATACGAACAACTATGTATAAATTAAAGAATAAATTTAAAAAAAATATGGAGGCGGTGAGGTTCGAACCACTGTAATTATATCTATGCTTTAGCCAAATGTTTCCGAGTCGTTACCGACTGCGCTATTTTGAAGAATGATTTTGAAGTATTATATCATGCATATATTAGATATATTATAGTTTGTATTGATTTTCAGTGTAGTATTTACTAGTTATACCTATCGTCATGGTTATGATTAGACTCATCCAACCTGTCACGGCTCACCGAATAAAATCAGACTATACCAAAATTCATACAACTGTTTACATCAATCGATTCTAATACTATTCAAAATTTAGCTGTTTAAATTTACAAAAGGTTTAAATTACGAGACAGTGTTGTATATGTTTAAATATTTCTCAATTATCTTCTCTATCTGATCATTGATAAATTGTGTTGTGTACTTTCCTCATCATGACTGTATTTGTATTTATACTTATACGCCATTACCGATTTATACAATTTAACGTATTTATACCATATATATATATATACGTGTATTTACTTCTGTATTGTATTTATGCTGTAATATTTGCATAACTTGTAAACTGTTGGGCGTCATGCCTTATGTTTATCGAATAAAGTATCTATCTATCTTATTTACATTTACACCTTAGGTGGCTGTGCCGGTTGCCTTTGCAAAATATGGGGTCTGCGATTCTTCAGACAAAATCCATAGTTAACAAATTACCAGCTCTCCGTTTCTTTACAGGTTAGCTCTACGAACTGTTGAGTTCTATGAACATCAAGGTACACACATTGATGCTCCTATACATTTTGGTAGTGGACGTCAAACCGTCGATGAAATACCTCCAGAAAGATTGATGGGTCCAGGGGTAGTGTTAGACGTCAGAGAGAAAGCTAAACTTAATCCTGATTATGCTGTTACTGTACAAGATATAAAAGGTTTTGTATTAATTCATTAGTGAATATATACTTTTTCTGTGATGAATTTTCTCTCACTTAACCCTATTCTGTCGGCCTGGCCCTATCTACCACCCTGAGCACCTTTTCACAAAAAATCTTAGGAAACACGTTATCGTAAGTCAAATTCATAACTTTGCAGTTAAAAGCCAGAAGGATAAAAAACATAACATGTACTATGATATGATATTCATAAGGTAAAACATATTTGAAATTGATTGGCCAAAAAAGAACCGTATTATTAATGTTTCTTGCTTTTGACTTACGATAAAAATCATCGTAAGATTTTTTTTGTGAAAAGCGCCACTAAATTTCAGCAATTTTAAATAATGTAGATAGATGGTCTGACACTAGTTATTCAATGAGGTGATGGTATTAAAATGCACGTTAAATTTTAAATGCTTTTGTTATACATGTAATTACTCAACTTTCGAAAGCCTATTGTGGTAAATATAAAAGATGTGCAGCCAGTGTTGCGGATGGTATGGTACATATATTGCAAGTATCTTACCATACATTTATATTAATGGCGTATTTTCTCATTTTTACTGCTGAAATACCATTTGCGCGTCTATATAGATCTGAATCTATATGACAAAAAACTGACAGCGTTTCGATTCACAGGTTTGTAGTATAGTCCAACAGAATTAACCTGAGCTTGGACTACCTAATTATAATAATTACACACTTCACTTACATTAAATCATGAGTTTCCGTAAGCGTGTATACGGTTATACACGTGTTTATAACAACCGATGTGACAATAAATAAATTTATTAAAAGTGGCATGTTTTAGTACTTTTAATTTTGGACACATTAGTTTTTGGGGAAACAAGTAAGTCAGCAATATTATGACACAGTTTCAAAGCATTTATTCTTATGAAAACAACATTAATTGTTCAGTACGTTTATTTTGCCGAAAGCTTCCGATAAAGTGCGATTTACAAACGAAGACAAAAATAGCCTGTAAATACTGAGTTTAATATATTCTTGCATAAAGGTCAAGCTCAGCTTAATTCTGTTGGACTATAATTCAATTTGTTATACATGTACATGTATAAAAAACAGATAGCTTTAAGAAGTAAAATATACTTGAACGGAAAAATTATACACTCAGTAAAAGACAAATTTCACATACAAAGTTAAATCTAATGTAGATATGTTTGGTGTCATTCTTTAGAAGGATCGATTAACCACATATATTTTTATTTGCTTAAGATATTTACTGGAATTTAATGATATTTACATAAATATGTGGCAACTCGATTTTGCTAAAGAATGATACCAAACATATCTACATTAGGTTTAACTTTGTATGTGAAATTTGAAAAAAATGACATTAATTCGAATTTTCATGTGACAGTATAACTAGCCCGGGTGAAGCTCTAACCAGCAACCTCCTTGGTATGCTAGATTCGATATCCTGCATGTAGTCAATTGCACTACAGACGCAGTTTATTATACTCTTCACGGTGCTAACGTCAACTTTGCTACTTTTAATTCAAACTTTTTTTTATCTTTTACTACTAGAAGATTCAATTTATAGAAAATATTGAAATGTGAAAGATATTCGGCTCTTTGAGCGACAAATTTACTTGTGACGGCAGTGGTTATTGATTTAATCAAAGGAAATAACCGCTGCAGTGATTTGGGCGGTTTATAAATATTTTGTTTAGTTCCAAAAGGCGGTTAGATTTTTCAGGTTTCACTGTATATTGTGATTGCAAAAGAAAACTAGTCTCTAAATATTTCTACATGTTCAAATGTTCCGCTTGCTTGATCTTTAAGCACAAGAAAAGAAAATATTATGAAATATTTTGTACTGCATTTAACAATTATATGTTATTTGTCCACGGGCTTATTTCTTATTTATATTGGGAGTGTTGTGGTCAATGTTTAGGGTTGACTGCTCCTCGTATGTTCATTTGAATGCCCATACTTTAAACGTGTCCTACAATTAAAACAAGTATCAAAGTCTTTCTTTGACATAGACGTGTAGTTTTCTTTACAATAAAATGTAATTTAATGTTATAACTTGTTCAGATTGACCTGGTAGGCTGATACAGGTTATTTCAATGCCCCCCCCCCCCGATGCGTACATGATACGGTAAAATTTTCGCTTTAAGAACAATCTTGGTTATCGCAAAATCATTCGATTTTCACGAATTTTAATTACAAATGCTCAATTTAAGAAATATTCCTACATGATGCCTGTTCTACTATTAACATCATCGCTTTTGCCCCCGAACTTTCACGATCACACACATGAAAGCACCTGACCATTGGTAACTATGTTTTCATGATATGAAATATGTTTATAGTGTATTTGTACAGCACCTTTGAGCATGTTTTATACATGAAAATGGTCTCTAACACCAAATTATTTAGAATTCACTATACTCACTGTTAAATCTCTTAGATTCAACATAACTACATATCGACAGTTAATTTGTAAGACAGACCACAGATTTTGCATATACTGTGCACAAACAAAATTCACATTCATAGTTTAATATACTAGTTACTGGTCAATGGAGAATATAGTGAACTTATTAAGGTGTTCAATATATATTTGGCGTAATTAGGGACTTTAGTCACTTATCTTTCCTTGATAAAATCTGAAGCAATCCAATTCGTAAGTAGGTCCTTACATTTGGAATCCTCGGATTTTATCATGGAAGTCCTATGTAAGGATAACAAAATATTTCATCTAATATTTTTCTTGTTAATCAAAATATTAACAGAACTGATAAAATTTAAATAGTTCTTTACCCTAACAATACTTAGCTTGATTTTCAAACAAATTACAAGATTCACAAAAAGTTATTTAAGATTAATTTTGGCAAATTGACATTGAAAAGTAAGGGTAAAATCCGAGTAATCCAACTAATAAGACATACCTATTTGAAAAGTATACAAGGGGAAATAACTGACCCAGGTCCCTTCCCAGCCAACATTCTATATCGGCCCGACATCAAACCTATATGGTTTTCTATGACGGCCCGACGTCGGATTTAATCTCGGCTGCAAATAGGAATGATGTCGACCCGACATCGGTAGTACAATATCGGGCCGATGTCTACACAATATCGGTCCGATATTTCTTGCCTACATCGGGCCGACATCAAAACAATAGCGGCGTGATGTCAGTCAACAGTAGAAATTATTCTATATCGGTCCGACAGTAAACCTATATGGTTTTCTATGACGGCCCAACGTCGGATTTAACCTCGGCTGCAAATAGGAATGATGTCGACCCGACATCGGTAATACAATATCGGGCCGATGTCTACACAATATCGGTCCGAAATTTCTCCTACATCGGGCCGACATCAAAACAATAGCGGCGTGATGTCAGTCAACAGTAGAAATTATTCTATATCGGTCCGACAGCAAACCTATATGGTTTTCTATGACGGCCCAACGTCGGATTTAACCTCGGCTGCAAATAGGAATGATGTCGACCCGACATCGGTAATACAATATCGGGCCGATGTCTACACAATATCGGTCCGATATTTCTTGCCTACATCGGGCCGACATCAAAACAATAGCGGTGTGATGTCAGTCAACAGTAGAAATTATTCTATATCGGTTCGATAGCAAACCTTTATGGTTTTCTATGACGGCCCAACGTCGGATTTAACCTCGGCTGCAAATAGGAATGATGTCGACCCGACATCTATAGAACAATATCGGGCCGATGTCTAAACAATATCGGCCCGATATTTCTTACCTATATCGGGCTAACATCAAAACAATAGCGGTGTACATGTGCATTAATAAACCGTGGAGTGAAAATAAACAGCCAGTATGCAAAAACAAACGGATTTGTTACAAAAAAGATTATAAAAGTGAATATTTAGTATATTCTAACTATAATTATTGTTATAATGACATACTGCTTTCAGACCATGAATCATTGTATGGTAGAATTCCACAAGGAGCTATTGTATGTATGAATTCTGGATGGGCTGATAAATACCCTGATCCTGTCTTAGTGTTTGGTTCCACTGATTTAAAGAATACATCTGCATTTCATTTCCCTGGATTTAGTCTTGATGCTTGTAAAATGTTACTGAACGAACGACAGGTAAGAGATTTTTAAAATATTCTTTTTGAAACATGGAAAACCCGGGTCAGTAGCGCAGTTGGTAGCGCGCCTTGATATCGAATCTAGTGTCCCGAAAATGGGGGGTTCGAATCCCATCCGGGGAGGTTATACCCTTTCATAAAAAATTGACATTAATGTCATTTGTCCTCCGTTATTAAGATATATGGAGAAGTTTCCAACCTTGTGGAAGGGTGTATGTGAGTACTGGTTATAGACAATGGTCCAGGAAAGCTAGGTTAGGTGCGCTGGACGCCGTAAAATAACCTAAAAATGTGTTGGCACATGGCGTTTAACCCAGTATAAATGAATAAAATATAGAAAACGAAGTAGTGCATGTAGTTGACTTGCAGATTTAAGAAGACCCTTCTGTTTTTGTGTTTAGTTGTTCACCGGGATACAGATTGCTCCATATAGATGCATTATGTGCAGGACTTGGCTAGAACTTTATTTAATACTTCAACGTTAAGTTTCCGGAAAGACATTGCGTTGGAAGAACCTCCCTTCCTCTGTTGGTTATCATTAAGTTTTCGGCCATTCACCATTTTTCAGCGCCATTCAATGATTTTATGATTTTTTGACAATGAGATAAGGTCACGGTCACTGAGAAATTACAAGATCCCCCATTTCATATTTATTTGTGGCGACCCTTTTATAACAAAAGTTTAATTTTTACATGGGGTTTCCCCATGTTTAGTAGTGGACTGTGGCAAATTCACATCAAAATTTGTCGCGGACGATTACATTCGGTTGTGCGCACGCAAATCAAGGGATAATTACCACTGCAATTAATATAGTCCGCATTACGCGTTTACAAGCAGACGACAAGAAGCACGTGTACATGTATATCTTATCTGGTTTATGTAAGGTAAAGGTCCCTTGTATCGCTTCCATGAGTTGTATACAGGCATATACTCTACCAAAACCCCATGTCTGACAGCGCTATCGGCGCTTTGATTTTATAAAGAATCGCCCGTTTAGCTTTTGTGCTGTGTGATAGGTCTGTTTTACTGTTGCTGTTCCTGATATGTTTGCTTACATATTTTGATGTTTCTACCATTTGTAGGTAAGCGTAGTTGGAGTAGACACACCATCAACCGATCCAGGTCAAGCAGAAGCTTATTACTGTCATATGTATCTACAACCTAATCAAGTACCATTGCTGGAATATGTTGCTAATTTAGACAGTGTACCGGCACGTGGCACAACAATGGTCCTTGGAGCTATTAAGACACGAGGAGGCACTGGCGGACCTACTAGAATATTTGCCTTCATGGATGAGTATGACGATGAAACTAACAGCGCTGATATCTTCAGACCTAGTGCACTGTATTTAGTGTGCTCATTGCTGATTGCTTCTGTTTCATTTGTCATACATTTGTAGACTTGTATGAGTTTACTAATCTCAACGTAGATCACAACATAATCACTTAGTTATACATGTAGTAGATATTAAACATTTAATTTTTTGTCGTGTATTATTCAGCACCAGGTCTCGGATTCACAAAAAAGACTCAATTGTAAGTTTTCACTTATTAACATGTGTTCCCACTCAAATAATTAGAGTTTCCACTTACATTTTTTTCTCGATAAGTAGATACACAAATTTGAAGGAGATTTCTCTCAAATCCGAATTTTCACTATAAACACTTCAGTAGTTTTCTGAATAGCTATAAAGATATTATGAGTAACATTCACTACAAATTACAGTAAAGTTTCGTTATTAAGACCACTTTTGTTATTTCATAATCATGCGACCGACTTTTGACAATTATTAAGACCCAAATGCTTAATTTGTAAACAAAAGGGTCTTTATAATATGACCGTTTCACTATTAAGACCATCGATTCTGCTGGTCTGAATAGCGGAACTGTATTACTTTTCTCTCAAATGTTTCCGTGATATTATTTGAGTATATGAGTACATACTTCAAATAACCTTAGATGTATGTTGAATAACATTTGCTTTCTGAATTTAATAAAATCTGCAATTTTCAATCATGTGTATCATCGAAATTTTTCATAGATATAGAACCTACGTCGATTTTGATCGTTGATATATCTGAGACAAATCACTCATAAATGTAACCATTAGATATTCTTATCCTTGCACAAAAATTAAGTGTACTCGCACTCATTGTAAAAGAAACAAATAAGCGCGTCTTTTGTAATCATTTGTCTTTATTAGTATGTTTTTACATTTGTATTATGTATTAAGTATTTACAGTACCTAATAAAATACTAGTACTAGTATATTAGAATTGTTTTGTCACGTGTTCTTGCTTCTGTCAATGGGATACAAGGTCACGTGTCATAGTCACGTGATCTACAATCACAACTGATGAAGTAAACAAACGTGTTTTTCGCCGATTTCTATTTCCAGACAAATAAATGAATGACATCAACTAGGGCTGTCACGATACGCCAGAAGCGTATCGCGGTATACTGCAATACGCTAGCACCGTACCGCGATACGTACCACGATATATTGTTGGCTTTTAGATTCGTTGTGCCTCCGCTGTATTTAAAAGAAACATTGCACAACTTACCTCCAGCTACTGATAGAATCTAGCCTCTTTAAGTATATACGGTCATTTCGGACTGTGATACTTTTTTGCATATTAAAATGCTTAAGTTGAAAGAAACAACCATTCCCTTAGCTGCAGAGCGTCCTAGCAAACAAGCTCCTGGACGCCATGCTAGTTTCACAACTTTCAGTCCCGAAGTATTCGATTTGAGAACATGTTTTGCACAACCGATCGAACGCGCCCCATTCGTAAATTCTTGTATTATATGCTTTTTTTAAATTGAATGAACAATGGAAAAATGATGTTGCGCTATTTTCATTTTGCAAAAGGAAATATTGTCCGTTGAAATAAAAAATATCGCTAAATACTGGTACGTTAAATTCGTATCGCGGTACGTAATGGCACAGCTGCGTATTGCAATATACCGGTATACCGGTGTATCGTGACAGCCCTAGCATCAACTACACTGAAGAGGCACACTGTTAAGCATTGATTTTATGTGTTTTGTTCTGTGAAAAAAAATCTACTCATTTTATGTTCTTCATATATGCATCTAAAACGTTGAAAGCATAATGTGGAACTGAAGGAGTATCTATGTGACTTATTTAAAGTAGCTCTATTTCATGGTGGCAATACCAAGGGACTATGACATTATACAAACGCTACGGTTTAAAGAAGGAAACAGTGAAAATCAGCCTCGACTCTAAGTTATAAAGAGCTGTTAGCGTCAAGATAGTCTGGATTACCTGCCCCTTACCACTATCGTTATATGTCAAAGTACGACTGGGAACCAGACAAGCGTCAAGAACCATACATAAATCACATTAAACGCAACATTAAAAGTAAAAAATATGTGCCCCGGGTGAGGATCGAACTCACGACCTTCAGATTTCTCTATTTTATATATTGACTATGAGACTGACGCGCTGCCTACTGCGCTACCGAGGCACTTGATAACAAATGATAACAATCACAAACATAATGAGAAAGGTTGATGTGAACATCTTGTTTAAAACAAGTTAACATGTGTTAGACACGAACAAGAACATTATATATAAGTTTCATACGAAACAATGTAAGTATTCACTTGAATGAACATAAATTAATCATTTTTTTCTGTAGTGTATACATTCACCTCGCTGATTTAAATATTCACCACAGTTATTTCTGTACTCACTTTCGCTTTAAATAAAATGTTATCTGTATCCATGACAATTAGAGTGGTTAATAGATGCGTCACTAACAGTTAAATAAAATTTAACATTTCCTACATTTTCAATAGTTCGTCACATTGAAATGTGCAGTTTGAAGAACCATTTATTCCATTCCGTTCCATTTCATTACATATGCTATGAAAGTAAAAAAAAATTCGTGTGCCCCGGGTGAGGATCGAACTCACGACCTTCAGATTTCTCTATTTTATATGTTGACTATGAGACTGACGCGCTGCCTACTGCGCTACCGAGGCACTTGATATCAATGGATAATAATAATAATAATCTAATAATAATAATAATAATAATAATAATAATAATAATAATAATAATAATAAAATAAGATTTTTAACATTGTTCGAACGAATGAAAGCATTCATTATAATTAATATTTATATTTTTGTCATTGCTGACTACACTACATCACTTGTGTGAAGTCCCTTCATTGTTATCACGTGAAGTTACGTAAATTTACGAAAATATCCGAACGGATATGTCTTAAATTTTATTAAGGATGTTATGTACATCCAAGCAATGTTGTTTGACTATAACACAAAGCCGTTACATGGTCTGGGTTTCGAACCTTTGCAGGTACACAGAGTGGCAATATAGACTACTAGAATAACGTCCCAGGGCAATAAATGACAGTTGTTTCACTTACATTATGCTCAGTGACTTAAAACTATTCGACATATGCTCGATATTCCCATACAAAGATAGAAAACCGAGGAGTTCCGAAGGTATCGTTACGGAACGGTTTGGAACGTTTAGGGTAATTGAACAGGCTACTGGACATATATTTTATCAAGCAATCAACTAATAATATCTACACTTAAAGGTAATCCAAGTTATCTCTCTTTGACTGTTCTGTTTAAGCTATAGTAACCAACGCGAGAACACCTTATAGTAAGTCAAATGCTTAATCAAAGCGCCAATGGCGCTGTCTGGACATGGATTTAACAGGGCAAAATTTGGTGGTGTCATTAGAAAGAGGACTTGCAGGGACTTAATTCACTCGGCAAACTGTATAACGAAGGATCATGACGCTGATGCCACCTGCAGAAAAATGTGAATCAACCAACCATAATTATCTACACCACAGGTATATAATCTATCTTTAGACAGTGGAAAATTGCAGGCGTGTCTTTTTTAGCACATTGGAGGATTCAGTAGCTGTTGAATGTACGAAAAGAACAGAAACAGGTCAGAGGTTACCTAACTTGTTATCTATTATTTAGCAGATAAATGGCGGTGCTTAATAAAAAATGTTTAAGCGGAATTAACGATGATATTTTCATTTATTGAGTGATGACAACACGACTACTTGACCTAACTACATACGGTTGTTTTGAATCTGACTGCGCATGTCCGTCGAATGTCTACATCTGCGACATTTTGTGATGCGTTTCAAAATATGTCGCTTACTAAGAGTCTAAGACCTGAATTGTTTGTGCAATTCATGTCAAAAATTAAGTCGGATGCTTTTCAAGGTTGTAAAAATATCATTTACAATTTCTACTTTTATAAATACCCTGGTATTTAAGCTAAGTTCTGCTTCTTAATCATTTAAGATTTGTGCCTTTAATGTCATATGATTTGTTTTTGGGGTATCAGTCCTTACAAACATAAATTGTTAATACTTTGACCAGAGTTATCTTTATTGTTTTCATACTTATAACAACATGAAATATAGTACAAGTTATCATTGTTATCATTATTATCATCATTGTTACTATTATCATTGCTTTTACAGTCTGTTATTCAAGTACAAATGTATATAGGTCAATAATACATGTATAAGTATATATTTTGTGTAAAATGCTCGCGTAAAAGAAATGTTTTTGAAGGTAGAACACAATCTATACATGTACTATAATTTGTTTTTGATTCATTTTAGAACACGGAAGACAAACAACCCAAAGTGAAGACTTTGAAGTATTTAGACGGCTGCTACAGGAAATTCCAATTCCGAAAGAGAATTACGAGAATGCCGAAAAGAAATTGATGACAAAACTTAACAAAAAATGTTGGAATTGGTAGAAATGAAGATAAAAAGTACGTCACTTTCTCTCTGTATAGAAACATCACATTCTTTTATAATCTATAGTATAGTTGAAAGGAGTAGGTGCGATTCGGCCCTGTGAAATGGTCGATTTTTCAATTTACGAGTTCGGCCATGATATTGCACATGCAAGTAGATTTATCTTTAAGCTGCAAGAAAATGTATAATTTGTAATTTTTAATTTTAGTTTTGAGTGATTGCGGGGCCTCCGAAAAGGGTCAGGTACGGCTGTTTTCGCCGATTTTGACTGTTTTTGACCTCTTCTACTGTCATTTTCAATATGAGTGCAGCATTGCAAATATTTGAAATTTTTAGGAAATCTTTATTCTATCATATTAAATGTCTGAGCAAAATATAAAATCTTCGTCTTTTTGCACTCATGTTTAAATTTAATTTTTCTGATTTTTAGCGCATCTATGGCTGTAATAGGCATCGTAGATTTACGGTCAAAGGCTATTGCTTATTATTGAGCATGAGAATGCTATATTTTATCATAAACCGCTAGTTTTAGAACAAAACAGACATTAACTGTCTCATAAATCCGAATCATTAACTTTTTGTGCGAGGATTTAGTTCCAGCATTGACTTTCAGCGACGATCAAACTAGGCTTTTAACTAAGGCTAGTAGGGTTTGTTTGTTTGTTTGGGTTTTACAGCGCACCAACACAATAAAGGTCATATCGCGCCGTAAGTAGGGGGGCGCAACTCCCCCCTTAAATGTTTACATTTTGTGCGGAGAACGTCTACTTGCGTTCATGAACGCTGATAATAAAAAAGTTTTACCATCGGTAAGTTTAACGCTTAATCAATTATATTTTATTATTGTAATACTTGCTGCACTATTTTATGTGAAATAGCATACACGTATGTAAAAAGCCAGGTCCTAAGTTAATAAATATTCCTCTAAAAGTTAGGAGTCATGAAATCTGTTTTCATTTTATCACAAACCATACATAATGTATTAAAAATAATGCTTCCACGAAAAATAATCATCAACATTAAAAAATGGATTACTGCTGGATTACCTACTAAACATGTATGGAAGCGTATTATTAATAAAGCTGTAAGACAATATCAAGTGATGCTGACTTTACGCGTCTAAAATATCCAGCTAGATATCACCCCATCTATCAAGTGCCATAAGTAAGACAGACATTATACATGCAATAAAAACAGTGAAATTCTTGACATGGGCCTACAATCGTAGAGATATTCAAAATTGTACACTGTGTCATTTATCAATCACAGATATGCAAAGACATTTAGTTGCAGAGTGCTCTCAAGTTCAAATTATGAGACTGCAATTCTTAAGTTATGTACATAGACATTTTCCAATTAATCTTTGTCAGCTATTGAGTTATTTATCCGGTGAAAATTTCATAGAGACTATTTAACACCAATATTGTAAATCATTTTATAAGTGATAACAATTTACAATATTTATATATAAGACAATTGTGCAAATTTATTTACACAGTGTTAAAACATCATAAATTATAAACGGTCTACTTACAGACAAAATCACAAATGTGACATTCTGTCCAAACAAAACATCATATACAAACACGTAGTTTATTTGTTCATTTCTAGTTAACTTTTTGTTTATCTGTTTATTTGTTTAAACATGTACATTGTATTTTTTTTGTATGTTTATATGTATATCACCTTAATGTTGGAAATAAAGAGTATATAGGAGTGACTGTTTCTTAAAACACAATATTATAGTTTCTCCTGAGAGTAGATGTTGCCCGAAGCATTTAAATACATCATTATCATCTTTTGATGATAATATTATTAGCTGTATGAAAACACTTGATAGTGTGTATGTAAATGAAACCTATATTCTTGATCTTTTACAAACTGTTAGAAGTCACTTAAATCAATTGAAAAGAGAATGTCTTTTGACAACATGTGTACATTTACTGATGATGACATGATTAATTTAACTGGTATTGATATTGAAAGTTTCAAGACAATGTTATCTCTTATATGTAATGATATAAAAAATACTTCTTCCCGCAGTGTAGCTACAACACTTGGGATTTTTCTTTTTAAAATGAGATCTGGCATAAGTAATAAACGTTTGCTACATTATTTGGCATATCTAAGTACAGTGTTCGAAGGGCTATTCATTTATGTCGTATTACACTTATTAAAGAGCTTGTACCAAATAATGTTGGATTTGGTCACATGACACGTGACACGGTTAAAAATGATCATACTAGTGTATTAGCTAGGTCACTGTTTACTGATCAAGAAAATCAAGCTGTTCCTGTTCTAGATGGAACATATATTTATATTCAAAATAGGGGAAACTTTCTGTTTCAGAGGCAGACTTACAGTCTACACAAGGGCCGTACATTGGTTTAGCCTATGGTTATTGTTTCTACATCAGGCTACTGTGTATCCGGGCTGGGTCCTTACCTATCTAATTTCAAAAATAATGATGCCTCAATAATGAAACATGTTTTTAAAAATGACTTAGAAGGCATTTCAAGCTGGATTAAAGACAATGATGTTTTTGTTGTTGACAGAGGGTTCTGTGATGCATCTGATTTGTTGGAGAATTCCCTTTGACCACATTACACATTAAGTCAGCATAGAATTTATTGACGATTTTTTTCAGTGAAATTATTTAATTTTAAAATTGTAAAGTAAATGTTTACATTCGCATTAGTTTTTATGCAATTGGCTAAAAAGTTGATATATTTGATAAAAGATGGCTGAAAGAAAGAAGGAGAACATTAGATACAGATTAATTAACGTGAACTAGTCGATGTAACTAACTATTTTCAATTTACAAGGTTACACTATTCTTTTAAATTTTCCATTTTTTAACAAAAATTCTTACGAAAAATTGAATTGACTGGCCAAAAATGACCATAGTATTAATGTTTCTTGCTTTTGACTCACGATGAAATCATCATAAAATGTTTTGTGAAAAGCATCACTGCATATAAATAATGGTTATATGATATCAAAAGAATATAAAGTTTCTAAGGCAATGGTGACGTGTTAATATATCAAAATTAATAGCATTGAGATACATGTGGATAATCATCTGGAATATCATCGTTCTTTGTCATATCAAATGTAATGACAATGTTTATTGTTTGCAATTATTAACTTTCTATGCTTCTATTGTAATTTGTAGGTATAGAAGAAAACAACCAACAAAAGAATCAATCCCGTCGAAAGATAGTGAAACAACCAGCAAAACCAAATTACTGACAAAAAGCCAATCGTGAAGAAATAATCAGGAGGAATCCAACCTTCCAAAAAGTCAGTAAACCAAAAGCCAAAACAAAACAAGAAAGGGCGTAAGAAGAAGAGAAATAAAATCTAAGGTAGCAACAACTGCGTAACAGAAATAAAAGATGACTAAAAATAGAACTTCCTGTTGAAGACGAGGCTGTGTCAGATGTCAAAATTGAAACTAAAAGTATATTTATGATTGTTTTATTGATTCGTTGATTGTTTCATTTTACTCTCTAGGTCACGCTGTTGATATTGTACGTTGTACTGATGTACTGCGCGTCGCATGCCTTTGCTACATAGGACACCGAGGTGAAGGTGAGTGTCAAAGACAAAAAAGCTCACCCTGAATAACTATTTGTACTCTTCTAAATTGATGCAAAATTGGTTTTGCCGTGCATATGCAGAAAAGCAGAAATGCACAAGTGCATAAATTGCACGTTGTCAGTATTAGTGAAAATCATTAGTGTGTTGATATGCACAACGAAAAATCAAGAAATGGCTCGAATGTCGCTTCAAGAACGAAAAATTAATTTGCCATAGGTCTTTTGCCAGACGATGCGTCACCTGCAGAATAAGACTTCTAATTGCTTATTTTCTGTTCAATAAAACAATTAGAAAATCCTCCTATATCAACGCATGGGCGACATTGTTTTGCATTGATAAAGGAGCATAAAAGCAATGAAAACAAAAGTCAGTATGGTCCAAAAATCATTTCCATCATCGATCAGACTTTAATGTTGAAAAATAAGACCTCCTACAATACTGTAATCGGAGTACCTAGAAGTTTCGTTAAGTATATATCATGATGCAGATTATGACCAAAATAATCATAATGATGTTCAAATCCATCCTGATGTTGAAGATGACCAAATTGATGATGATAAAACAGAGCATGGTGTGTGCGATGTCTATAAAAATGATAGATAAATGATGATAAATCCGATTTTGATGTTGATGATGGATCATGGTTTATACGATGTCTATGAAAATGATGATAACGCCGATGTTGATAATGGCTATATTGATGATGATGATCATGGATTTATTGGTGGTATTATGGGAGTATTTTGTAGAAGGAACATACATGTAGACAACAAAGATAAGAAATTATCATGGTGGAGTGGTTTGATCGCTCATCATCTAGCAGGTCACACCCTGTCATAAAATTTGATAATAATGCACATTTTTCTCCATATTGGATGAAGTTGTGTGGCCAAATAAAATGGTTGACACATGGAGTTTGATATCTTGTGCTCAGCCATCCAATATTTTCAGCAGTTATAGTAATTAAAGATCAGAAAATTGGTGATTGAGGCTTTTATTATGGAGCAAAATGTCCAAATGCAGTGTAAAATCAAACTTATTTACATTTTTTGATACTTGTTAAATAAAGCCCCTGTTCATACCGGTTTAAAATATTAAAAAAGACCCCTTGTTCATATTTATTTTGACACGTGACGTCATACTGAAATAAACACATTGTCAGGTGTCAATCGGTCGTGTTCTACGTCATGTACGACGTCATTGTACTTTGAAGGTTCTCTATTGATGCTTGCACTTAAAACCAAAATATTATTTAGAGTTGTTAAATTCTAAGGAAATTTTGATATTGTCCAGCATCCCCGATATTAATTTCTATTTTTTTTCACAAAAATTCGGCTTATAGTGTTATAGTGAGCGAGCGGGCGTGCGTCCAGTGTCGTTATTAATTGCGTCAAAGTTTTTTTATTCACCATATATTTCAGCCATTTCTAGCCATATCTTTCATACAATGATAACATACCATGTAATAAACAGAATTAGAAAGTAGCCAAAACTACCAGGTTTTATTACGGAATTTTTGTCTCTGTAATTTTTGTGTAAAAGTTTCTTTTGTAACAACATAAACTTGATCTGAAGTTTCCTCATCTGCGGAAAAAGCCATCGTTAATGCGGTTTCCACACTATATTCCTTGTGTAAATTTCAAGTACCCCCCCCCCCCCTAAAACTGCTTCACAAAATGCCTTTTGAAGTTGACGAAAAAAGGAGTATTTTGAAAAAACTGTCGTTTGATTCAACTGATGCAGGAAAAAAGTGTTTTCAGCACTGATTTTTTTAGTATATATGAAACAGAAATCCATACAAAAACATATGCATGTGCAATAATACATCATACAGTCGATCCTGTGTCTAAACATTTTTTTTTCAAATGACGCTCCGTCAAACCTTGTTCCTATCCAAGTCCTTGGTGATGGAAATTGTTTTTTACAGATCATTGTCAATTCTTCTCTTTGGTCATGATAAATTCTAAAAAGAAATTCGGAAAAGACGCCGAGAGTAGTTTTTGAAATGATTCTTAAATGCCAGATTGTACAAAGAGACGGATACTTTCACTAAAATGTCTTGAGAACAGGTTTCTGTTGATTACATAAATAACATATCATCATGCAATGAATCAATTGTCACTGACTACATTTTTGGCTCTTTTAAAATAAAAGTCATTAAAGAAACTATTGATGGGCAATATTCTAGTCTCCTGCATATTATTGTAGCTGCAAATGTTTGAGAACGACCATTGCGTCAGTTTTCCATCTTTCTCTGAATGCTTCATTCGGAACACCCTCGGCCACTCGCAACGAATAATTCATGAAAGGTCGAGGGTGTTCCGAATGTGAATGCTTGTAACAATAGGGGTATCCAAAACCACAAAATCGTCTCACTGGAACATAAAAAAGACAATGAGTCAATACATATCACGTGGACACATACATTGAACACTGATATGACAGGTTGGGTACCAAATCATTTTGTAGCATGTGTCTCTATGGAAGAACCCGATTCTCAGAAGCAGAAAAGAGCTTTCAATTCTTCATGGTTTGACCGTTGGAAATGGTTGCACTATGTTGAATATTCAGACCATGCTTTCTGTCATGCATGCATTATATCATACAATAGAGGATCATTGCCTTGTCACAAGAAAGATAAGACCTTTGTATCGGAGGGCTTTAAAAATTGGAAAAAGCAAGCGGGTTTCCCAACATGAGAACAGTGATTGTCATCGTGAAGCAATTAAGAGAGCCTATAAGATATAGGCTAGTGTAAAAGATGTTGGTGAAGCTTTATTTTCTCCAAGCAAAGAGATAAAGGCAAACATAGTACAAAATCTGTTTAAATAATAGAGGCCACTAAGTATTTGGCCCAACAAGGAATTGCCTTAAGGGGCGATGAGGGACAGCAATTTCAATCAGTTATTTGCACTGAGAGGAATTGTCTAAGAGGTGATGAGGACGAAGGGACAGCAATTGCAATCAGTTATTTGCACTGAGAGGAATTGTCTAAGAGGTGATGAGGACGAAAGGGACAGCAATTTCAATCAGTTATTTGCACTGAGAGGAATTGTCTAAGAGGTGATGAGGATGAAAGGGACAGCAATTTCAATCAGTTATTTGCTCTGAGAGTCAAAGATAACCCAGACTTCAATGAATGGTTAAAACAGACAATAAATAAATATGTTACAGCGGACATCCAAAACGAATTGCTTCAGATTATGTCTAATCAGGTTTTACGTCAAGAACTTTCAGAGATTAAGTCATCTGTGTTTTGTTCAATTATGGCAGACTAAACAACTGACAGATACAATACAGAATCAAAGTGCTGAAAAGCACTGAGCAAGATAGCGTTGTTAGCTGTGAAACTTCATTGGAGTTCATTGGCCTTGGATGTAGAGACATGTGGTCATTAATTAAGGTATAAATCAGGTTATTAGACTAAGAGCTAAAAAGTTAAAAAGGCCGAGTATCATTGTGCATGGACATTTGTCCAGAAAGATTTTTTATGAAGACTGCTTGTCGAACTGTAAGCATATTTTGCCATGACGTCACACTATACATGGCGAGTGATTCAACAGTTGTATTGATATATTTTAGGATTTTTGTGTGTATCCCTAGTTTTATAGTATAACATTCTTTTGAAGAACAGTGGTCATTTTCCTGAGTGAAATCATTAACGATTGTTGAATAAGACTGCTTTAATTACATTAAAATATTTTACTATAACACAACAATATGAGGTTGAAAACAACATGACTTGTTGAATTTAATAAAAACAGCAATCAATTAGTAGAGTACGTCTAGTAGGCAGTATTCAAAGAATTGGATCCATTTACACTTTTACACCTTAGAATGGTCTAAGTCTATGCTGAACTGATATACAGCTTTAACAGCAACTCAATAAAGTCAATTGAAGATATGATTTAATATTGTATAGCACTGATCATTTGCTAATCTCAACTACAAGCAAGGAGTCATAACTTTCGAACCACATAATGTAACATAACAAAATCAGAAAATATGAAGTTGAACATTAGCCTATATATCCAACGTAAAGTGTAATACAATCTTTTTGTTTTGTTAGTTAAACCTTGGAGGAATGAGATAGTAAACCCTATTGTGCATGGACTGTACACTTGTTATACGCCATACTAGAGTAATACACCTTATTTGTCTATAATTCTTCAAGAAGTTTGTATAGATAGCAATGGGTCATGGATTATTTTCCTGAGTTGGGCCTATTAACACCGGCAATTCCGACTAAAAACGATGGGTTGCCGTGGAAATAGCTGGTTTTCACGTTGTTTAGATAAGTATATATTTTGGTCGATATTCGATTCTGATTCAGTGAACCCTAAGAAAACAGTTGGAATTATTGACAAAAAATCTAGTTGGGTACAGGTTGGAACTCACTGGTCTTCTGACTATTTGGTGATGGAATATTTGTTCCGGCCATTGTCACTCCCACTACTTCTGTGTCCAGACAAAAAAATGCCAGTTATTGTCAAAGGTATGTGCTTCAAATTAAGCCTGTCCAGTGACAGTAACTGACCTTTTCGAGTTGACTTGAAGGTGTTAAAATGCGACATATATTAGATATTTTAGTCTGATACCTGAGAAAAATGCTGCAGTTTTGCGTGTCTTAAAGCTGCTCGTTTTCATAGGCCCGCTTTAATACCAACTTTCTATAACTTTCAAAACTGTAAAGAAACATTTTGGAAGCAGTTTTTAAACTTAGAGAAAAAGTTGGTATCTACGTTGAATTCTTTGAAAGGGCAGGTTTAAGACACACAAACTTTAGCACATTTCTCTGGTATCTAGAGCTGGTATCGATTCCCTCGATATCGCTGTATCGTCGATATTCATTTTTCGATCAATAATCGACATGCATTTTAGAAATAAAGATATTGAAGCCTGTATAGGTAAATATATAAAAGTCACAATTAAATTTGTGAGCCGAACCTTCTATCGTAAGTGGAAACAGGTGCGCTGTCATAATATGAACTGATAGGTCTAACACATTGACAGCACCACCATGGAGGAAATAGCTTCAGTCCACAGAAGGTATAACATTCATGACAAATTTATCTATTATGAGTTTATGACAACATATATGGTCTGTAAAGTACTGCAGTGAAGGTATTGATATGTATGTATCGGTGTATCATCGATACTTATTTCTCGTTATACCGCTATCGTCGATACGCTTCGAGTCCAATCAATGACAGATCTACTGGTATCAGGTTGTAATAAGTAACTCATTTCACATTTTAGAATTTTCGAGACAACACGTGGAGGTCAGTTACTGTACAAGGAGTAACTTAATTTGAAGCACATACCTTCAACAATGACTGACAATTATCTTGTCTGGTTACAGAAGTAAAGGGAATGGTAATGACCGGCGCAAATATTCCATGAGGTCACAACAAATTGATCATATGTTCTATGGATTCGCTCGCACCTTAATTTTGACGGTTTTTACAAAAAAATATTTTTATTTCCTCGCTCGCTTATAAAAATTTGGTCAAACCGCTATATAAAGCAAGTGAATAAAGACTTCATTTATTTTTCTTCGCTCGCTCGTCCCATTTTTTTTCTGAAAAATCCGTAGAACACATGATCAACTTGTTGCGGCCTGACCAAATTGTCCACTAAGTCCGTGGATGCGATTCCAGGGCGGAGCATACTTTTGTGAAGTATGGTCATGGAATGATATCTTCGGCCTTTTCCTTCCTCCCACCACTGATTCTATGGTATGTGTAGCGCCGGGAAATGTCGCATGGCCGGAAAACGTCATAATCTACGGAAAATGTCGCACCGTCGCCGGGAAATGTCGCAATCTGCTGAAAACGTCGTAAACCCCACTGCCGGTATATGTCGCATTGTTGACGGGAAATGTCGCAAAAAAATGCTGCCGGTATATGTCGTAACATCGACGGGAAATGTCGCAATAATGATTAATATTGCATTTTGATGATTTTGAATTTATATGCGATTACATGTATAACGATTTTTATTGAATTAAAATGTAAACTCTTTGGTTTAAATGTTTGTAAAATGTTTATTGATTGTGTGATGTGGACTTTTTGTTTGATTGAATTTGGGAAATCATAAGTAGCGGATCCAGGATCTCAGATTAGAGGAGGTGTGGCTTTCTGGTTAGAGGGACGTGAGCAGTAAATAACCTTTTTTTCAACCAGATACACTAGTATGCTTGCAAAGTCAAAGAGTGTTCTACTTGAAATAGATGTTGTGCTTTAATTTTATGTAAAAATATGGTTTTAAATGGAAATTATGATATAAAACGTTATAAGTGTTTGTCATCAAGGTTGAAAAGTCCGGCACTTTTAGTGGAGGGGGGGGCGGGGAAGGGCGTGCGCCGGGTGCGCACCGGGCCTCTGAATTCGCTAGTGATCATCCGCATTTGTATAAGATATTAATCAATATTATATCTCTTGTTGCCATATCTCCATATGCAGAAATTCTTCATAAATGGCCATTAAATGAATAAGATTAATATGTATAGAAAATATAGCCCCTTTTTCATCTTGGAATACCCAAAGAAATATAATTGTTCTACATAAAAACAACACTTTATAGTCCGAACGGCTACCGGTAGCTTTAATTCTAGTGCATGTACAATACAATGCAATGAAAAACAATGCATGCAATGCAATGCAATGCAATGCAATGCAATGCAATGCAATGCAATGCAATGCAATGCAATGCAATGCAATGCAATGCAATGCAATGCAATGCAATGCAATGCAATGCAATGCAATGCAATGCAATGCAATGCAATGCAATGCAATGCAATGCAATGCAATGCAATGCAATGCAATGCAATGCAATGCAATGCAATGCAATGCAATGCAATGCAATGCAATGCAATGCAATGCAATGCAATGCAATGCAATGCAATGCAATGCAATGCAATGCAATGCAATGCAATGCAATGCAATGCAATGCAATGCAATGCAATGCAATGCAATGCAATGCAATGCAATGCAATGCAATGCAATGCAATGCAATGCAATGCAATGCAATGCAATGCAATGCAATGCAATGCAATGCAATGCAATGCAATGCAATGCAATGCAATGCAATGCAATGCAATGCAATGCAATGCAATGCAATGCAATGCAATGCAATGCAATGCAATGCAATGCAATGCAATGCACTTGTATTTTTTATTTGATCGAAAATTCAATAATATGAACAGTTTATGAACAGTTTTAGTTTAGCACTTTGATTTTATAAATCTTTGAAAGGCTCGTGAAATACAAGTGTGGACAGAAATGAAGTAAGGTGATTTTCCCGCTAATAATTGACTGAACATTCGTTAAATGAGGGTGAAACCCCCGTTTTGGTACGCAAAATTCAGGCTTGTCTTAGGCCGTACGCAACTTACGCACATATTTTTTTAAACATCGCATGAAAGTAACGTTAACATTAAAGCATACGTCAAATTCGGGCGTTGTGACATTTTTGCTAGACACGGGATTTTTTCAACTACACTCTGCTTAATGCGATATTTACCTTCATTTCTACATAAGTGTAAAAATCATATCAAAATTACATTTTGTTCATGTAAAAATCAACACTTCTCTATTATACATGTATCTGTAAAAGACGATTAAACATATTGAATCGATACCATCAACGGAAATGGGACACACTTTTCGCTCACTTTAATGCTGTGAAATCTTGATAACCGGGTGCTTATTTCAGAAACGATTTTGACGTCTGCAGCGGAAATGACGTCAACGTCAAAACACAACTTTTCGCGGATTTTCATCTGTTTTTAATAAAACCGCAGCATTTTTTCGAGTAAAAATGATGCGCGCATGTTACGCTGGGACAGGCAAAAACGGCATTGTCGCGCTTCACATATTGAACGACAAATTCCTTACAAACAGTTTATTTCCTTTCATTTGAATATCATTGTAATCAGCAGACAATATTCGTTCTTGTGATGTGTAATATACCAATGTAGATTCATTGTACAAAGTACTATGCCAACAGAAATCGTTGAAAATACGCGAAAAACGTCATTAGTCGAACACCGTGCGCGACGTCAACGGTGGTGCTGATCATACTAGGATTCTACTATGCTTTTAGTATGGTTAAGCGATGATGTGCATATCTTTTGGGTTTCTGAAACGTATTTTACTTTATTTTTCGACATGAAACACGTATAAGTGATTACTTATCTGTCTTTGTTTTAACAAAAAACAAATTTAAATGGAAATTGAGCTTGCGTAATTTTTTTCATTTACAGGGATGTTTAACCAGTTAGATGTAAAAAGCTGTACAAATGATCGTCATTACAAATGATGCTACATTTTAACATTCTAATATTAACGCTTTGAAACAAACTGCACAAGACTGTACGACGATGTTACTGGTATACGCTTTTACTACAATCAATTGAATTGTATTTAATTTATAAAGAAGACCTCACCACCAACCTTCCCCGCTGCTGGTACAATTGTGCTGCGTCTACCACGCTCCTTATACGCTTCTACCCTGATTCTTGTTTGCTACGATCCTACTACACTTGTTTTGAACATGTCCAAAATAAGCGTGTTAGGAGCGTAGTGCTCCTCGATCATAAAGACACTACCTCGACCCTACTACGCCTATGAAGACCCAACAAAGCTTCTACTACGATTCGACATGATCGACATTTATAATAATTGCGACATTTCCCGTCGATGTTGCGACATATACCGGCAGCGATTTTTTTTTGCGGCATTTCCCGTCAACAATGCGACATATGCCGGCAGTGGGGTTTACGGCGTTTTCAGCAGATTGCGACATTTCCCGGCGACGGTGCGACATTTTCCGTAGATTATGACGTTTCCCGGCGATGCGACATTTCCCGGCGCTACAACGTATTCCAACTATCGATGACACTGTTGGAAAAGGAGTATTTACGATTTCAGAAAACAAACTCCAATGTATGTCCGCTACGCGTTTCGACTATTTATTAGTCCTCATGTTTGAACTTTTAACATTTATTTTCTACATTTTAAACATTTTCTTGATTTAGATTGTTTTATCTGTCTTTCTGATAATTTTATTTCTTGGCATATCGGATGAAACCATTGCTGTATTTTCGTTCTTTTAAACATATATTCTTCATCGGGCGTTCTGCACGTACAGAACACAGGGAAGTTATGTGCCTGTGTATATTCAACACTTGGTTTTATTTGGGAACTAGGAAATTCGGACATGTATCCATCGTGTATGCATTTTAATAAATGATCACGCATTTTGTCATTTGCATAACTGATATTTAGGGGGCCGTGTTCATTGGCCAAGGAAACTGCAAATGCAATTGCGTAAAAACCACAATCATTCGAATTTGGCTGAACATCGTTATTCATAATACGCCGTTGATGTATTGAGTGTCTCTACTTGACAAAGAATGTCAAGTTAATGAACGCGTTTGACGACAAAACTGATACGTCATAGTAATCAAGAGACGTAACTGTGTCAAAAACGTTCCGAAAATCATGAATGTTTTGTTAAAACAAATTTTCTTTCTGTATTTGTATCATCATGTATATCGATCGCTCATTAATTTTTAAATAAGTAAATTTTAAGCTCTCGGTTACAAATATACGACTGAAGCCCACGATTTGTTACGACTGTTTAAACAGTCATAAAATGAGTAATTCTGTTAATTCTATTTATAATGTAATACATGTTATATTTCATCGTATATTTTATTAGTTTGCTTGAATTATCATTAGTTTACATTGTATATTCATGTGCTTTATTAATACATTTAAATTCCGTATAAGTTTACGAGGATAGAGATGTCCACGGATTGAGTTGTAACATACCCAAAGTAACAACCAGCCACATATAACAGCATATAACTTGAAAGCAATCCTGTCGGATACTGAAATTACAGTGACAATGCAGTGACTTACCCTGATTACAAATGCCAGGGTCAAATCGCGATATATCGTTCTAGGCCTTGATATGTATCATGACCCTGACGTATCGATAAGTATCGATATATTGGCATATGGTCTCATCCCTTATCTCAACCCCAAGTTTTGAAAACTCAACATATGGACAACTAATTCCGTATTATACATTATAAGTTAATTGAGTTATTTTAAAACAGTAATTTTCTTGCGCACGGGCGATATTTGTAAATAAAATAATTACATTCCAAGAAATTGTCATACCATACATGTAAAAACAGAAGTTTTAAAACAAGATTCATTATCTTCATACACTTATACAGAACGTAACTTCAACTGTGTATTGCTTTTACTAAAATAATTGTTTTATCCATTTCTTTTAATAACCTTAAAGGCTTATTGCTAATGTGTTTTTGAACCGACTTTTGAAAGCATTCCCCTGTTGCGTTTATCTTCAAGGTGTTAATAAACTAATGAAAGTAACTATTGTGAATGTTTTAACAATAATTTAGAATAACTATCCATATCGTATCGTATATAATCATATCGTCTCCTTTCGTATAGATACGTATCGTATCGTGCGATGACTGTACGTAAGAATAAGTATTCTTGCGTCAGTGCTTTCAGCGCTTAGGTCAATGAGATAAATGAGGCTGTTTAATTATACTGTTCTTCCGAAGTATCTAAGATTGTGACGTAGGGAAATGAGGCGTTTTATGGTTAAAATTGTTAAATTATTATAATCATTTACTTTCAATAATTTCATTATTCACAAGAACTATACACATACAGTAAAGTTCCGCTATTAAGACCCCTTTTGTTACTTCAAAATCATGCGATTTTTTAAATTATCAAGACCCAATTGCTTAATTTGTGAACAAAAGTGTCTCTATAATAAGACCGGTCCGCTATTAAGACCATCGATTTTGCTGGTCTTAATAGTGGAACTTTACTGTACAAAAAAATATGAGTAAGTGAGCATGATTTGCATTTTATCAATGATTTTCTGAGTTAAGAATGTTCTAGTTAAAATGTTAACGACTATAAATCCCACCTTTTTGGTCGCAGATATATTAAGCAGATTCTATTCATTACTTTAATACATAAATACTCTGAGTGGCATCATCGAAAGACAGACATTGACATTCTCGTAAGGAAGAAAGAATGTTGTCTCAAAGCGCTCAATTTAATTTATATAGGTGTGTCCTAAAGTGCTTTATTTTTCTCCGTTGACATACAAAATTTATTATTTTTCCAGTCCTCGTCCCATCTTTGCCCAACCAACGACTCCTTCAGTCCAACTATGCGAAAAAAATTTTAAGCGAACCTTCATGTTTTTATTACACCTGTGCACACCCACTTACGATACCTCTAGATCTGTGGTAAGTCAAAAGCATTTTTGGCTCATCAATTTCAAATATTATAGAATTGTGTATATCTTTTGAATACCATATCATAGTTATGCTTATTATTCATCTGACTTTAAACAGCCATAATATGAAATTGACTGACGATAATTTTTTTTCTAAATTTTTTTTGTAAAAAGCACCACTGACCCCGATACTGAAGTATACTTTTTTTGGCGAAACATTTTCATGACTGCTTAAAAAGGTCGCAATATGTTTCTAGGGCCATTTCAATATAATTTCTATTTAGCTAAAACTTTAATAAAATATATGTGCTGGTCCAAAGTGCATGTATCCTTCTTTTACTATGCAAATCTTTAAGTCGTTCATGTCGTCATTAACGTATTGACGTCGTTGCCAATGTAACGGGGCAATAAGCATGAGGAATCCGAGGCGGATCCAGGATTTTTTCTAGGGGCGTTCCGAACTTTTCTAGGGGTCCGAACTTTCGAACCACAACCACATTATACCCATTTTACAGAAAAAATTGCAACATATTAATAATATAACTACATATTCATTAAATCTATGTTTAGCATCGAGGATAATTGCTTCATGCTACTTAAAAATAGCTTACAGTAAAAATACACTAATTGACTGGTACATTTTCCAAATTCTAGATGGAGGGTCCGGACCCCCTGATTCCCCATCCCAGATGGATCCGCCTATGGGGATGAAGAAAGGCTACTCATACGTCTAGTACAATGTATTATCATATTCAGCGGGCATGTGTTTTTTTTCAGACGATTTCTGAGTAAAGTTTCGACCAATCTTCGTTTTATGATATTTCTTAAAGATGTGCATTCAGTTCTGGCGATTCGAACCTATTTAAAAATGAAATATATAAAATAACTATCTATAATTTGAAAATAGGAAAAAAACATCTTGTTAAATCTTTCGGCCGAACTATTGAAAATATATGTATAATAACTTATTTGATTATAATACTTGTGTATTCCCTTGGACATAAAATTGGCCGTGATATTTAAATATGATCGTAATGCATTGCAAAATTTTACAATATCGTCTGCTTGTAGTCTGGGTAGATTAGTGAATGAAGATTCATAGATATTTTGTCCACGTGTTCTTTGTGTTTACGGAAATAGTCGATCATTTACGGTTATAAGTTCGTGATTCCTCGTGATTCCTCGTCAAGTCACACAATGAGTATTGCTAATAAAAACCGAAGTTATCCGACTACTGTCGTCTGCGTTCGTCGCGTTTACACCTTTCCGTAAGAACTGGTTGAGTGATTTTATCTAAGGTAATTACACGACCACATGGCTTAATCCGTGAGTGTGTTAAAATTTGAAGCAAGTCGACGGCGAGTAGAAGATTTATGTTTGGACATTAGTTATATCTATTTCTATGAAGAATTTAAAGAAAGGTATACAATTTATTTATTTTAAATAATGTGTACTTATAGTTGATATTAAGCCGCGGTTTATAATATAATGATGAACTTAGAATTTTTGACACCGTAGAGATGGGAATCTTTTCCAGAAGAAGTTTCTATTTCATTTTTTATGCTTACCAATGCAGGTCGTTTAACAGGTCATGCGTGTTTTTGTACTTTAACCCTTTACTGCTTGCGACATGTGTGATAACGCGCCAGGGCTATTTCAAGAAGCTCTTATTTCGTAACTAATCAACAGACTGACAGGCAACTGGACCAAGCTCTTCCCTTGGTGACTGCCTTTCAGAAAAACCAAGTTGAGTCCCGGTCCCAGTAACCATGGCAATGCTGGGGCGAAGCCAAAAGGGCAAATAGTGGAATTTTCGCTCTGTTTTAACCCCATTTTTGCATTTTATTCAGTAATATTTTGCAAAATTGAGGTAATTAGTGTCAGTTCCTTTCAGAGACTAAAATCATGTTTTCTTGTTATCATCATTTTTCGCCACTTCTCTGCACTCAATGACCCCGGGGTTTTTTTGGTGATGAGAGGTTTTCGCCTCTTTCTAACCCCAGCAACAAAGGGGGCACATCTCCCCTTTGGATCCTCCTAAGACATCCTTTGACGTGGGAGGTGCGCGAAAAAAAGCTCATTTTTGGGGACAACTTGAAATTCACAAAATCCAGATAAAAAAACCAACCAATTTCAAGCTTGTGGCGGATAAATATTTTAATAAAGAGGGGGAGGGGGGGGGGGCAGACACGTAAAAATGCGGGACTGACCAGTTTATTGTTAAAAAATGGGCATATCAAATCAACAAGTTACGATTGTTCGTTTTTTCTCAACTGTCAATCATGAATAATTTCACGGTGAATGCGTTTGTAAAAAATATCGTCGTGATACATTCATGAGTTTCCGGAAGTGTGCTATGACCGAGCATAGCTGCTTACGCCGTTTGATATGTTTTAGTCAAGATATATTTATTCAAAATCAGGCCGTCAGTACAAAAACAATATATTCAGTCACCGTGAAGTTATAGTCAAGCTTTGACAGTTGAGAAAAAACACAGACTATAAATAAGCTGTTGCACGTACAACAGTAGGGAGTTCAGTTACTGCGAACGTTACAGAACGTTACATAACGATACATTCGGAAATCCTCGGCCATTCACTGCGAATAATCTTATCTAATACACAAATATGCGATCGTTTAGGCATTGAGTGATGTTTCGTTTTTAGTCCGTAAATTTTGAAACATCACTCATTGCCTTAACGATCGCATATTTGTGTATTAGATAAGGTTATTCGCAGTGAATGGCCGAGGATTTCCGAATGTATCGTTATGTGACGTTATGTAAAGAGTAATTTGTGTACTTGATCACGCTACAGTTTACTGTTTAAATCAGACCAGTGTAAGATTCAAAACCCGGGTCGAAAGCGCAGTTGGTAGCGGGATTTGGAATATCGTGCCTGAGGGGTGCGGGTTCGAATCCCACCCGGGGAGGTTATACCCTTCCATGAAAATTTGACAATAAAGTCGATTTTCCTCCATTAATTAGATAATATGGAGAAGTTTCCGGCCTTGTGGAAGGGTAGGTGAGTACTGGTTATAGACAATGGTCCAGGAAAGCTAGGTTAGGTGCGCTGGACGCCGTGAAATGACCTAAAATTGTGTTGATACGGCGTTAACTCCAATAAATAAAAAATAAATAGTAAGATTCAACATTTTTAATAAATACCGCATGTGAACAGTGTAAACTTTATTCAGTGATATTGTTTGGCTACAATAGACATGGATTCTGTAAGTATCCGTAACAATTTACGGCTAAGTTCGTATACATTTGTCAAGTTTCGCCGGTTTAATAAGTGACAATGTATTTATATGAATGAAAAAATACCAATCTAATTATATCAAACGGTTTGTAGTGCCAAGGTACTAAAATTCATGGAATCCGTGAGCCGGCGTGTACTCAAGTATTTGTAAAGCATGTACCGATTATGTTTAAATTGCAACAACAAATATCTTTAAAAAAGACAAACGGCGTAGAATTAGGAGACAAGCGTAATTTGTCAAAGAGATTATTAACGAAATATCTGCATCACGTGCGATTAATTATTTGCATCTCTCAGAAAGTTTGTTTCCTTGCATTAACATTGCTTATACGAGTTTTCATTGATTACCCCAAAATAAATGGTTCAACAGCGTTGTCATATATCTTTCTTACGCAATTTGAATGCGTTTTAACGTAGTTACTGCAGCATTGTTAATTCAAAGGTTAATCAAATAAAGTAAAAAATCATTTGTTACAAGCCTGACTTGCTTCCTAATTTGAATCTGAATTTCTATGACTTTCATATCTTGTACATTTTCTTGCATTCTCGTACAGGGGGTTATCATTATGATTCCCGATAATCTTGACAACCTCTTGGTACGAGAACGGTGTTCTTGGAAATGACGATAATTGTAAGACTTTTAGCGGACTTTTCAAAGAAAAGGAGAGCTTATGCTATCACGTTTGGTCAGTGTTAGTCTAGTGGGCTGTCCGTGGACTGGTGTTGTTAATTGTAGCACTAACGTGACTTCATGATAGATTATTTTTATATTCATTGCACTGTGTAAAAAAGGGAAGTAAATCTTTCTTTGCATGTTTATCTAGTATGTACTAGTTACCTCCCTTGTTCAATATTAAATTTTAAGGAGACGCATTACTGATACATGAACGTTCTTTATTTCTATTTTAGCACAGAGGTTGTGTACATATAGTGTGACCTGAAATCAATTTACTTGGAGCATGGTGATAATTTGAGCCAATTTGTAAGTAGTATTTTTTTTACTATATTTCAATGTATGCAGTACCCACCAAAAGTTTGAAAAGATTTTCACTTTGTAGACCTACTAAGTTACATTGTCTTTGTTACTGTTTTATGTTGAAATGCTTTTTAGTTTTGTTTTATTTTTTGTTATTGGTTGATCTATAGTTGATACTACTAAAATAACTTTTAAATTATTTCTACGGCCATTCTCCCTCCTACCAATGATTCATAATTACGATGTACGGCAGTTGTCAGTCACTGACTAAAGTATGAGCTTAGTAGTTGGTTATAGCTAAATCCAGAGATTTAACCTCTCCAGGAAGAGTGAGTAGGTTGACTGACCGCTGGTATATGACCTATACAATGTGTTGCGACGGCGTTAAACCTAACACAAAGCAATCAAACTAGATTACTAAATCAGACTAAAATTATAATTTTGAAAAGAATAAGATTGATCATAATTTTAGAGGCTTCGGGCTATAAGATGTTGAATCCATTGGTTATGATGCATTCATGAGATGTACTAATGTACATTTATATCATCACCAACCATACTAAATGTGTTAGAAATAATAGTTTTAAAAGAATCGTTGGAATTTAAATTTGATATATTTCTTTTATTTTTATTTTTTTATTGGGGAGGGGGTCTGTATTTTGTTAATTATTTAGTACATTGCACTTTTTTTTAATATCTCTTATGTTTATCACTTGAAACAAGTGATAACATGAAATTTAATGCAAACTTGTTAATAAATGCAACAATTTTCATGGTAATGTTTAAAAAACACGACAAAGCATGTAGGTCTGGGTTAAATATTATCATAAACGACAGGTGACCGGCACCGTCCCGAATCAGAAGCACTATATATATGTATATATGTTTATACAGTGTTTTTGAGTAGGAACAGTGTTGGTCGCTTGTGGCATACATGTATACCCAAGCCATATTGCGTTGATGGTAGTCGAATAATCATAGGGCCCGTTCCGTTAGGCGAGCACTTTGTATCGCTACCTAGAGATTTCCTACGGAATGGTTTGTATGATCGAGCTAATTAATTCGCTAGCTAGCGATATGTAGCACGTTTTTTTTCTTGCTGGCCGTTTAATTTGGAACGCTTCTGCTTTTTCAAAATGGTTTCCCTCTGTAGTACCGTGTTTTTCCCAAAAATACTGACTTATTTTTATTTAATGCGTATATTTCGTCAAAAAGATTAAATCAAGAAAAATCATGGGGATAATTGATTTGAATAACTTTCAATTGTATTGATTCTATTTTCATTGAAGTTAGAAAAGTCACCATCTTGGATTTTCTAGCTTGAATCAAACCGTTTCGTGTACGTTTTATGCTTCAAAAAATCGCTTCAAAACCCTAGCTAGCGATCGTCTTACGAAACGGGCCAAATGTTATGTTTTAACAGATGTCATAAACAACAAGTTAACCCGGGTCGATAGCGCAGTTGGTAGCGCGCCGGGATTTGGAATCTCGTGCCCGATGGGGTGCGGGTTCGAATCCCACAAAGGGAGGTTATACCCTTCCATGAAAATTTGACAATAACGTCGATTTTCCTCCATTAATAAGATAATATGGAGAGGTTTCAGGCCTTGTGAAACAGTAGGTGAGTACTGCTTTTAGACAATGGTCCAGAAAAGCTTGGTTAGGTGCGCTGGATGCCGTAAAATGACCTAAATTGTGTTGACACAAGGGTAACTCCAATAAATGAATAAATAAAAAAAACAAGGAACAAGTATTGCATAAGGAGCTTTATTTCAACATTTCATGTCTGTGGTTCATGTATAATATTGATATAGGTTGTTTGCGTACAAACTGGGCCCCTATAAACCCTAAAATATCTAACACATCAATTTTGCCTAGATTTTGCACACAACCTTATTTTAACTTTTCCTTCTTCTGGGATGAAGATCGGGTCGATAGCGCAGTTGGTAGCGCGCCGGGATTTGGATACTCGTGCCCGAGGGGGTGCGGGTTCGAATCCCGCCCGGGGAGGTTATACCCTTCCATGAAAATTTGACAATAATGTCGATTTTCCTCCATTGGTTAGATAATATGGAGAAGTTTCCGGCCTTATGGAAGGGTAGGTGAGTACTGGTTATAGACAATGGTCCAGGAAAGCTAGGTTAGGTGCGCTGGACGCCGTGAAATGACCTAAATTGTGTTGATACGGCGTTAAATCCAATAAATAAATAAATAAAATGGGATGAAGATTTTTTTTTTTGACAAATAAATAAACTTTCATAATTATGATGTACTGCAGAATATTCGCAGTATTTATATAGAGTACAGAGGAAGGGATAATAGGCTGGTCTGATTATAAAATTTACATACTTACAATGTTAATTGTACGAAATTAGTGCGCTTATCGTAAATGTGTCACTTAAATACACATTCGGCGGTCTGCTTAATTGTAAAGCATATGCCGATCTTTTGAATTATACTGTGTATTCAATGTTGGAACATCGACATTAGGTCATACAATTTTGACTTTCAGATTTGGGTACCAGACCTGAATAAACTTTCGTAGTTTCTGTTGGCAGTTATATCTTATCATATTTAGCTATTATTGTGTATCTACTGTTACATAGCTGTTCATTTAATAATAATCTAAAGAATAAGAGCTAAGTAAACAATATATGCATTTGAGCTCGATTATACGAAGTATATATAGAGCTCTGCTACTCATCCCGCCGTCAGCGTCCGTGTCCAGATTTAGATTTAAGTTTTTGTGCAGTAAAAGTTTTTACTATAATTTTTATATTCCGTAGGGTATCAACTTCAAACTTTATATATGTTCCTTATTATCAACCACATCTAATATGACGAGGATTAAAAGCAATATTTTCAGTTATCTCCCACTGTTACTTCTTTATTTACTAAGTGATCAGCTTCAAAATTTAAGTATGTGTTTCTTATTATCAGCCACATCTCATGTGACACGGTTCACAACTGTCAATGCAATATTTTAAGAATTATCTGCCCTTGAACTAATATGTTATGTTACTTTTCTATAGGTCGTTTGCGTTAACGCTGGACCCCTATTTGCCGTAAATATCTTTTAAACTATAACAGAGATTTTGCTAAAACAATTGATACAATCTTATTTCAATTTTTCCTTCTAGGATTTAAAAAAGTTTTTTCATGAGGTATAATTAAAAAAATATGGATTTTTTTATCAAAGTTCCGAAGGGAGGTAAAGTAAGCTGTTCTGATTATAACATTGTCATACTTCCAGTGTATTTATGCAAAGTCCCGTGCGTTTACTGTAAATTTGTCGCTTAAATAAAAACTCGGCGGTCTACTGAATTATAAAGCAGATGCCCGTCTTTAAAATCGTACGTGTAGAATTTGTATAGATTGGACGATACAGACGACAGTGATGATGATATTTGTGTGTGTGTATACACTACTCAAAAGTTCTAAACCGCCACTAAATAAAATCGAATAACTTGATCATCGTTTCATTTTCAAATATGACATTTTGCATGTTTGTCAAGCACAAGTTACAGAATCGTATTTGCAAATACCGACATCGGTTTTAGTAATGTGCGGTGAATCGGAACGGAAGTGTCTTTTACGATAAAATGAGCACAAAATTCCCGTGCAATAAGCTGCACAGGTTTTTGTCTTCGTTTCATCCATTATTCATGTTACGACATAAGAAAAACACAAAACATGGCGAGAATGTGACTTGAAGAACGCGCTATTGCAGTTGGAATGATCGAACCTGGTACCTCTGTAAGGCAGGTATGTCAATTATCAATCGTGCGGTCGCATTGTTATCATAAAAAAGGTACTACTTGATTTTTTATGTCCTTGCGTGTTTGAATGAGATTGCGAGAAGATACCATAGACATCAGGGGCGGATCCAGGATTTTTTCTTTATCTAGAGGGGGTCCAAAGGTTCGAACCACGACCACATTATACATGTACACTGTTTGCAGGATAACGTAACATATTCAAAAAAGATATTACATAACCATTTTATCTATGTTAAATACGGCGAGGGGAGCGAGGCCGAGAAAAAATTGCTTCATGCTACTTAAAATTAAACGGCTTGAAGTTAAAAAAATACACTCATGGCCGGATACATTTTTGAAATTTCAGGGGGTTCCGGAAACTCCTGACCCCCGCTAGATCCGCCTATAGACATCATTATTTCATTCAACAACTTATTGATAAATACCGACAGACAGGAATTCCCGACCTAAAACCTATGAAAATGTGCGGGTCTGGAAAAATGGGAGATTGGAAGGTAAGCTGCAAGAGCTTTCACGTCTGGTTGCCCGTGTATTGGACAGTTGTCTGCAGCACACAGTAACTATTTAACTGTGTCAGGTCCATGAGACGTCGCTCTCAGGCTGTCGTTGCAGTTGCTGGTGGTCACATTCTGCATTAAATTAAAATTGTGAATTCCCAATTTTGGGGCTTGTTACGTTTACGTTATTTTTTGTGAGTTATATTAATATGATATGAATAAATTGTTGAAATAAATGTAAGAATATTATTGGCTTGTATGTTAGAATAGAAAAAAATCATTCCCTAATTATTTAACTATAAAACAAAGCCATGTATCTAGTGGCGGTTTAGAACTTTTGAGTAGTGTACTGTTATACTTTGTTATCAAATACAATTTCTAACCGGGCCTCATTATTTGCTATTATTTTGTATCTACTGTTATGTGGCTGTTTTGATTATGGCACATACCCATTTAACAAAAGACTCTTTTTGGCTTCAAAATTTGCATTGCATGTCTATGGAAAGTATATTATGTAATAAAAGAAAAATTCTGAATATTTGGATTTGGGAAGGAAAATGCTAGTTATGATCACATACATAATTTAAGTTAATTCCATCCGATAGATATTGAGATATTTCATGATTTTAGCGGTCCAGCTTTAACGCAAACGACCTATACTATTGCTCATTATTTCTTAAGGTATCTACTTAAACCTCAAATGTATGTTCCTTTATGGACAAGATTCGTGTCTATTTGTCTACAAAATCTTGAATAGAAATATTTTTTTTACTATCAAATACTTACTTAGTCAAGCTGTCTATTCTGATAGTTCTTGTTAGTCTAAGCTTTTTGCTTTAATATTGTACTTTTATCAACTTCTCATCTTCTTGTATGTATGCATCAAGATAGTCACCCGGCTAACTCAGTTGGTTGCAAGCAAGTCTCCTGATCGAGGGATGTGGGTTTGATTCCCGGATAGGGTGTACTTTGTGGCTTTGGTTATGAAATGATGTTTACAGCCATACTCCCTCTTTCTACTGCTTTTAAGTCATGTAATGCATTCGTCAGTCGAAAGTCTGACGAAAGTATGTGCATTGTAACCTGTTAACAGCTAACTCCAGTAGGTTGACTGAACACCATGATATGATCTATTCAGAATACAATGTAGTGTTACGGTGTTAAACCCATAGAAATATCTATCAATCCACATAGGAAATCTGGCTAATGGTATCTATCCATCAATTTCCCTGGGAAGTCTTTTACACTGCTTAGTGCAGCTGACATATTGGCGCAACGAAATTATTCCTCCCTCGCAGATGCACACCTTAATGGAGTGAACCAACTGTGGGTTCATATCTTTCTCAAGAAAATTGGCAGTGCGCGTGATGGGGTTCGAAACTTGGTCCTCTCTATCCTTAAATGGACATAAAATAATAATGTGATAGTAAAACTAGAAAACAAACATGATATGAAGAAACTTGTTCAAATTTCAGGTTGATGTATCAGTTGACAGTACTTGTGTATTATACGAAGAGTATTGTTTCCATGGTGATGTATGGTACTTTCAATAGTTGTAAATGTTGTTGTTGTTGCAGTTGGATCGCATGTTACAAGATAAGTCTTATTTCTTATATAAATTTATACCAAAATACACTGCTCGCCATAAGTTCCTATACACATTTACAGTTTACATGCTAATCAAATGAGTTTTAAAAAAGTTGTAAAAGCAATTTATTGATCAATCAATTTATACTTAGTTTGCTTTTGAAATCTGTATACTTTTTCTTTTGATTATGAAATAACAAAATTACCTAAAACTTGATATTGGTTCATTGTGATACATTGACCGTAGTTTTGGAGGCTGATTTATAACTTGTGCTGCAACTCAAAAAATGAAATGTACCAATAGAAATTTGTTTCCATTGCATGAATAATGAAATAAATAAACAATGATATAATAATTCTACAGACCTGTGGTGATTTTCACACAAAAAAATCGAAAAAAATCTTCGTAAGATAGTTTCGTATAATAAGCACATCAAAGTAAGACGGTTAATAAGCATAGCTATGATATGATATTCAAAAGGTATACACAATTCTACACAAGTCTATAATATTTAGAATTGATAAGCCAAAAAAGAGCGTATTATTAATGTTTCTTGCTTTTGACTTACGAAGATTTTCTTCGTAAGATTTTTTGAAATCACCACTGATACTTGGAATTTGTAGCAATAGACCTAATCTGGACTTCAAATTTAATGTGTTTTCGTCCGTGCACAGACGGTACAAATATGTTTTCTACAAATTATTGCTAAACAGCACGAACTATGGATTGAATTTTATTGTTCTTTTTACACGTGTGTTCATTGTAACAGTGCAAGTTTGTTTGTACCCAAATATTTGAATTCCAGATATAGTCTATTGATTTACTTGTAATATGGAGGAACTTTTGGAGGACAGTGTACACATGACTACCTGAGACAGAGAATTATATGTTTTATTATGTCATAGGTTATTTTAACTTACATTGATTTCTTCAAGCTTGGTATAATTTCTGCTTTGAATTATCCCTCATATCTACACAATGTGAATATGGTTCTAGCACAAAGAAACATTAAGCCAGACTCTTGTTTGGCATTGACCAAACCCTTTAATTTAAAGCAATATCTGATATACCGCTCAGCTATGAGAAGTTTATATACAATACGACAGACGTTCAAACTTAGATTGTAATGCATACATCGTTTATTTTTCTATCCTTTAATATCTCTATACAAATTTCTGGTTGATCATTTCAAAGATTCATAATAGTCTAATCACAATATAGTTCATACCAAACGGCAAAGCCAGCATCATGGTTATTGACAAACTTATTTACTGAATAGTGTTCTTCCTTAAAATCTGGCTTATGCATGACTCTTTCCTCGCAAAAATAACTGTTTACCTAATAACATCATACTTCTTTTAGGTATTTTTTCTTGCCGCTGTATGGCAATCATTTCACGCTATTCTTTATGAACTAAACTGCATTTGAACCCCATACAAGTACTTTTATGGATAAATTCTTTCTTTGTCGCTGTATGCCATCTACTAACACAATAGGGCACACAAAAGTCGACCTTTAAACCCCATAAAGGATTTGTTTGTATTATTTCTTTCTTGGTCACTACATGATATGACGGTCCACATGATAAAGCATCCGATAGTTGTGCTTTGAACATCATAGAAAAATATGTTTGTATCATTTCTTTCTTTGTCGCTGAATGAGATCTACTCTTACAATTAAGCATCCAATAATCATGCTTTAAACAGCATTCACTTATTTGTTTCTAACATTTCTTTCTTTGTCGCTGTATGACATCTACCCAGACAATACAACATCAAAAAGTCATGCTTTAAACAGCAATTTTTTTATCATTTCTTTCTTTTTCGCGGCATGACATCGGTTCTCACAATAAAGCATCCAATAGTCATGTTTTAAACAGCATTCGTGTATTTGTATATAACATTTCTCTCCTTGTCGCTGTATGGCATTTACCCAGACAATACAACATCCAATAGTCAAGCTGTAAACAGCAAACAAGTATATTTTCTTAATTATTTCTTTCTTTGTCGCTGTATGACATCTATCCCCCTCTATGAAGCATCCAACTGTCATTCTTTAAAAGCAAACATTATTCATATATATTACTTCTTTCTTCGTAGCTCTATGACATCTTCTCCATACTATTATAAGTATCCAATAGTCATTCCGTAAACAGCAAACGTGTTTAAGTTTGTACTATTTCTTTCCTTGTCGCTATTGGACATCTACTTCATACAATTATACTTGAACCCGGGTCGATTGCGCAGAAGTCACGCCGGGATTTGAATACTCTGCCCGAATGGGTGCGGGTTTGAATCCCTACCGAGGTGGTTATACCCTTCCATTAAATTTGACAATAATGTCGATTTCCTCAATTGATTAGATAATTTGGAGAAGTATCCGGCCTTGTGGAAGGGAAGGAGAGTACTGGTCATAGACAATGGTCAAGAAAAGCTTAGCTAGGTTAGGTGTACTGGACGTCGTAAATGACCTAAATTGTGTTGACACGGCGTTAACTAAATAAAACAATAAACATCTAAAAGTCATGCTTTAAACAGCATACAAGTATTTTTGTATTACCTCTTTCTTTGTCGGTGTATGACATGTACCCCACACAATACCACACCCAATAGCCATGTTTTAAACAGCATACAAGTACTTTTGTATTACTTCTTTCTTTGTCGCTATATGACATATACACCGCACAATTCAACGTCAAACAGCCATGCCTTAAACAGCATACAAGTAATTTTGTATTACTTCTTTCTTTATCGCAGTATACATCTACCCACACAATACCACACCCAATAGCCATGCTTTTCAAAGCAAACAAGTTTTTTGCACGACCAAATATTGTCGCTGTATGACATTCATGCCTCGCAATAAAACATCACATAGCCATGCTTTCAACAGATTACGGATATTTTTGTATTACTTCTCTCTTTGTCGCTATATCACTTCACTTCATACAAACCACACCAAATAGCCATGCTATAAACAGCAATCAAGTTTTTTTGTATTCTTTCTTTGTCGCAGTATGACATATACACCAGACAATAAAACATGCAATAGCCATGCTTTAAACAGCATACAAGTATTCTTGTATTACTTCTTTCTTATTCGCTATATGACATCTACCCCACACAATAAAGCATCCAATGCTATGCTTTAAACAGCATACAAGTATTTGTTTGAATTATTTCTATCTTTGTCGCGATATGACATTTGCTTGACAATACTACATCAAATAGCCATGCTCTAAAGAGCATACAAGTAATTTTGTATTATTTTTTTCTTTGTCGCTTAATGACGTCTACCCCACACAATACCACATCTTAAAGCCATGCTTTTGAAAAGCAAACAAGAATTTTACACGACCAATTCTTTGACGCTGCATGACATTCACGCCTCGCAATACCACACCCAATAGCCATGCTTTAAACATCATACGAGTACTTTTGTATCACTTCTCTTTTTGTCGCTATATCACTTCACATCACACAAAAACATCCAATAGCCATGCTTTAAACAGCAAGCAAAGTTTTTTTTTATTCTTTCCTTGTCGCTGTATGACATCTACACCGCACAATAAAACATCCAATAGCCATGCTTTAAACAGCATACAAGTATTTTTTGTATTATTTCATTCTTTGTCGCTGTAAGACATCTAGTTCACACAGTAAAGCATCCTTTAGTCATGCTTTAAACACCTTACAAGTACATGTATTTGTTGGTATTATTTCTTTCTTTGTCGCTAGTTGACATCTTCTCCGCACTATAAAGCATCTAATGCTTTGCTTTAAACAGCATACAAGTATTTGTATGAATCATTTCTTTCTTTGCCCCTGCCTCTCATCTATCCCTCGCTATAAAGTATATAATGCATCAATAAAACAACATGCAAGTTATGTAATGAAATCTTGTTTTATTGTTTTTTTAAATACAGAAAAGAACATCAGTATTCTTTCTTTTGCACTTTAATTCGTTTACTGCTTCTTATACTTTCTTTGTTTATGTTTGACTCCAGCATATGTTATTCATTATAAATTGGCAAAAAGATAATCGTTGTTGTTTATAGTTCTTTTATTGTTGCTGTATTAAAGGTAAATATAGTCATTGGATGGAAGAAAATTTATAACCAATAATACTGTATTTTGTTTTGTTTTCTTTTAGTTTATTTTTGAAATTTTGCCCAAGTTTTTTTAAATCAGATATTTACTAACGGGAGCATCCATTATTCTCTATTTTTTCGCTGTCTTACAGGACTTGATAGTAGCTAGTAAGAAAACATTTTCACAAAAAAATTAATATAAAATACTGTTAAGCTGATTTGATCATGTAGACATTGACATTTATTGAATGTCATATATCAGTAGGCATTTTTTTCTGTTATATAGGTTAAGATTTGGTGATTGGCTTTGCATAGACTTCCTTTTACATTGAGCCAGGAAAGTACCTGTCATTGTTCTGAACACTCAATTTTTCGAGTGGTCAGTAGGTCTTATGCCTCCTTATTGCTCTTGTGGAATGATTGGGAGGTATATATTTCGCCGGTCAGCAATGGCTAAGACATTACTGGTACTGTACGGTGCTTTTAAAAAAACTGTACAGTGGGTTGACCTGTCTTGTCAATCACTTATGAAATCTTATCTTTTTGTCATCAACATATTTATAAGTTTTTTAATCAGTGTAAATTTTTTAAATGTTAAGTCACGGATTAAATGTTCAGCACATTCACAACTTATGTTGAATGTTATTGAAGTCGGTTTACAAATTTTTGCGAACCTTGTTTTAATCATGCTCATTGTCTATTTTTAATATTTAGTCAGCAACAAATTGTATACCACTAAAGTTTTATATTAAGACATATTTTTACGTTATTGAAATACTTTAGTTTTTTTGTATATTCTTAATGTAATACTATGTTTTATTTTACGATAAAGCATCCTGTTGTCGTCCTATAAAAAAGATTAAGTATTGTGGAATCATTTCTTTATTTTTCTCTGCATGTCATGTACCCTTAAAATGAATCAATTAATAATCATGCTTTGAGTGCTATAACACAAATAATTAAATATAAAATACTGTTAAGCTAATTCGTTCATGCAGACTTTGGCATTTTATGAATGTTATATATCAGTAGGCATTTTTTCTGTTTTTAAGGTTGAGATTTCGTGATTGACATTGCATGGACTTCCTTTTACATTGAGCCAGGAAAACACCTGTCATTGTTCTGAACACTCAATTTTTCGAGTGGTCAGTAGGTCTTATGCCTCCTTATTGCTCTTGTGGAATGATTGGGAGGTATATATTTCGCCGGTCAGCAATGGCTAAGACATTACTGGTACTGTACGGTGCTTTTAAAATAAACTGTACTGTGGGTTGACCTGTCTTGTCAATCACTTATGAAATCCTGTGTTTTTGTCATCAACATTTTTATAAGTTTTAAATCAGTGTAAATTTTTTAAATGTTAAGTCACGGATTAAATGTTTAGCACATTCACAACTTATGTTGAATGTTATTGAAGTCGGTTTACAAATTTTTGCTAACATTGTTTCAATCATGCTCATTGTCTATTTTTAATATTTAGTCAGCAACAAATTGTATACCACTAAATTTCTATATTTAGACATATTTTTATTTTATTGAAATGCTTAAGATTTTTTATATTATTAATGCAATACTATGTTTTATTTCACAATAAAGCATCCTGTTGTCATCCTTTAAAACATACAAGTATTGTGGAATCATTCCTTTATTTTTCTCTGCATGACATGTACGCTTAAAAATGAAGCAATCAAAGATCTTGCTTTGAGCACTATACTGTTAAGCTAATTTGTTCATGTAGACATTGACATTTATTGAATGCTATACATCAGTAGGCATTTTTTCTGTTTTTAAGGTTGAGATTTCGTGATTGACATTACATGGACTTCCTTTTACATTGAGCCAGGAAAGCACCTGCCATTGTTCTGAGCACTCAATTTTTTCGAGTGGTCAGTAGGTCTTATGTCTCCTTATTGCCCTTGTGGAATGATTGGGAGGTATATATTTCGCCGGTCAGCAATGGCTAAGACATTACTGGTACTGTATGGTGCTTTTAAAAAAACTGTACAGTGGGTTGACCTGTCTTGTCAATCACTTATGAAATCTTATCTTTTTGTCGTCAACATATTTATAAGTTTTTAATCAGTGTAATTTTTTTAAATGTTAAGTCACGGATTAAATGTTCAGCATATTCACAACTTATGTTGAATGTTATTGAAGTCGGTTTACAAATTTTTACGAACCTTGTTTTAATCATGCACATTTCTATTTTTAATATTTAGTCAGCAACAAATTGTATACCACTAAAGTTTTATATTAAGACATATTTTTACGTTATTGAAATACTTTAGTTTTTTGTATATTCTTAATGCAATACTATGTTTTATTTTACGATAAAGCATCCTGTTGTCGTCCTATAAAAAAGATTAAGTATTGTCGAATCATCTCTTTATTTTTCTCTGCATGTCATGTACCCTTAAAATGAATCAATTAATAATCATGCTTTGAGTGCTATAACACAAATAATTAAATATAAAATACTGTTAAGCTAATTCGTTCATGTAGACTTTGGCATTTATTGAATGTTATATATCAGTAGGCATTTTTTCTGTTTTTAAGGTTGAGATTTCGTGATTGACATTGCATGGACTTCCTTTTACATTGAGCCAGGAAAACACCTGTCATTGTTCTGAACACTCAATTTTTCGAGTGGTCAGTAGGTCTTATGCCTCCTTTTTGCTCCGGTGGAATGATCGGGAGGTATATATTTTGCCGGTCAGCAATGGCTAAGACATTACTGGTACTGTACAGTGCTATTAAAAAAACTGTACAGTGGGTTGACCTGTCTTGTCAATCACTTATGAAATCTTATCTTTTTTTCATTTACATTTTTATAAGTTTTTAATCAGTGTTAATTTGCATAATGTTTAGTCACGGATTAAGTGTTCAGCACATTCACAACTTATGTTGAATGTTATTGAAGTCGGTTTACAAATTTTTGCGAACCTTGTTTTAATCATGCCCATTGTCTATTTTTAATATTTAGTCAGCAACAAATTGTATAACACTAAAGTTCTATATTTAGACATATTTTTACTTTATTGAAAACTTTAGTTTTTTTTAAAATCTTAATGCAATACTATGTTTTATTTCACAATAAAGCATCTTGTTGTCATCCTTTAAAACATACAAGTATTGTGGAATCATTTTTTTTCTGTGTATGACATGTACCCTAAAAAATGAAGCAATTAATGATAATGCTTCGAGCACTATAACACAAATAATCAAATATAAAATACTGTTAAGCTTATTTGTTCATGTAGACATTGACATTTATTGAAGGTCATATATCAGTAGGCATTTTTTCTGTTATTAAAGTTGAGATTTCGTGATTGACATTGCATGGACTTCCTTATACACTGAGCCAGGAAAGCACCTGTCATTGTTCTGAACACTCAATTTTTACGAGTGTTCAGTAGGTCTTATGCCTCCTTATTGCTCTTGTGGAATGATCGGGAGGTATATATTTCGCCGGTCAGCAATGGCTAAGACATTACTGGTACTGTACAGTGCTTTAAAAAAACTGTACAGTGGGTTGACCTGTCTTGTCACTCACTTATGAAATCTTATCTTTTTGTCATCAACATTTTTATAAGATTTTAGTCAGTGTAAATTTTTTAAATGTTAAGTCACGGATTAAATGTTCAGCACATTCACGACTTATGTTGAATGTTATTGAAGTCGGTTTACAAATATTTGCGAACCTTGTTTTAATCATGCTCATTGTCTATTTTTGAAATTTAGTCAGCAACAAATTGTATAACACTAAAGTTCTATATTTAGACATATTTTTACTTCATTGAACTTCTTTAATTTTTAAATTCTTAATGCAATACTATGTTTTATTTCACAATAAAGCATCTTGTTGTCATCCTTTAAATCATACAAGTATTGTGGAAATCTTTTCTTTATTTTTCTCTTCTTGTCAATGTACCCTAAAAATGAAGCAATCAATAATCATGCTTTGAGCACTATAACACAAATAAGTAAATATAAAATACTGTTAAGCTAATTTGTTCATGTAGACATTGACATTTATTGAATGTAATATATCAGTAGGCATTTTTGTTGTTATCAAGGATAAAATTTCGTGATTGACATTGCATGGACTTCCTTATACATTGAGCCAGGAAAGCACCTGTCATTGTTCTGAACACTCATTTTTTTGAGTGGTCAGTAGGTCTTATGCCTCCTTATTGCTCTTGTGGAATGATCGGGAGGTATATATTTCGCCGGTCAGCAATGGCTAAGACATTACTGGTACTGTACAGTGCTTTAAAAAAAAACTGTACAGTGGGTTGACCTGTCTTGTCAATCACTTATGAAATCTTATCTTTTTGTCATCAACATTTTTATAAGTTTTTAATCAGTGGTAATTTTCATAATGATAAGTCACGGATTTAGTGTTCAGCACATTCACAACTTATGTTGAATGTTATTGAAGTCGGTTTACAAATATTTGCGAACCTTGTTTTAATCATGCCCATTGTCACTTTTTAATATTTAGTCAGCAACAAATTATATATCACTAAAGTTTTATATTAAGACAAATTTTTACTTTATTGAAATACTTTAGTTTTTCTTTTATATTTTTTAATGCAATACTATGTTTTATTTCACAATAAAGCATCCTGTTGTCATCCTTTAAATCATACAAGTATTGTGGAATCATTTCTTTATTTTTCTCTGCATGTCAATGTACCCTAAAAATGAAGCAATCAATAATCATGCTTTGAGCACTATAACACAAATAATTTAACAAATATACTGTAAAGCTAATTTGTTCATGTAGAAATTGACATTTATTGAATGTAATACATCAGTAGGCAATTTTTCTGTTATTAAGGTTGAGATTTCGTGATTGACATTGCATGGACTTCCTTACACATTGAGCCAGGAAAGCACCTGTCATTGTTCTGAATACTCAATTTTTTCGAGTGGTCAGTAGGTCTTATGCCTCCTAATTGCTCATTGTGGGATGATTGGTAGGTATATTTTTCGCCGGTCAGCAATGGCTAAGACATTACTGGTACTGTACAGTGCTTTAAAAAAAACTGTACAGTAGGTTGACCTGTCTTGTCAATCACTTATGAAATCTTATCTTTTTGTCATCAACATTTTTATAAGTTTTTAATCAGTGTTAATTATTCTATAATTTTAAATCATAGATTAAGTGTCCAGCGCATTCACAACTTATATTAAATGTTATTGAAGTCGGTTTACAAATTTTTGCGAACCATGTCTTAATCATGCTCATTGTATATTTTTAGTATTTAGTCAGCAACACAGTATATAATACTAAAGTTTTACATTAAGACAAATTTTTACTTTATTGATATACTTTAGTTTTTTATATTCTAAATGCAATACGATGATTTATTTCACAATAAAGCATCCTGTTGTCATCCCTTAAAAACGTTCAAGTATTGTGGAATCAATCCTTTATTTTTTGGTATGACATGTACCCTAAAAATGAAGCAATCAATAATTATGCTTTGAGCACTACGCTAGTGTTGTTGGTAATATTTCTTTCTTTGTCGCTGTATGACAACTATTCTTCTCAACACACTAAAGCATTCTATAGTCATGCTTTAAACAACAATCAAGTATCTATTTGTATTGCTTCTTTCTTTGTCGCTGTATGACATCTACGCCACACTATAAAGCATCCAATTGCCGTGCTGTTAACAGCAAAGACATTGCTCTTTCTAGCATATACACCCTTTCAAACAAATATTCTCCTTTAGGCAGGTATACTCTTTCAAACAAATTCACTCTTCCATAAAAGAATACTCTTCTAAACAAATACACTCTTTCAAACAAATTTACTCTTTCGCATTTGTATCCTTACTAACAAGTATACTCGTGTAACCAAAATACACCCTTCCAAATGAGTATACTCTTTCAAACAAAAACACTTTTCCAAAACAGTTTATTCTTTGAAACAAATACACTTTTTTAAGAAATTTCCTTTTTAAACAGATATTCTCTTTTAGGTAAGTATACTCTTTTAAATTACTACCTTCAAACATCAAAATGAGTATACTCTTTAAAAAATACTCTTTTAAACAAATGTTCTCTTAAAGGTAAGAATACACTATTAAACGAACATTCTCTTTTAGGTTGGTATACTGTTAAAAACAAATACACTCTTCCAAAAGGGTTTGCTCTTTCAAACAGATACACTCTGTCTTACAAATATACTTTTTAGCAGGTGTAATCAAACTAACAACTATACTTGTATACTCTTTCAAACTGATTACACTCTTCGAAATGAGTATAATCTTTCTAACAAATACACTCTTTCTTGCAAACACAGTCTTCGAAACAAATAAAATCTTTAGGTAAGTATGCTCTCGCAAATAAATACTCTCTTCAAAACAGTATATTTGCTGAAACAACTACACTCTTTGAAATAACTTCACTCCTTTGAGCAAATATTTTCTTTCAAATCAGTATACTCTTTTAGGTAAGTATACTCTTTCAAATAAATACACTTTTTCAAGCAAATGTACTCTTTCAAAAAAGTGTACCCTTTTAAGTAAGTATACTCTTTCAAACAAATACACGCTCGAAAAGAGTATACTTTTTCAAACAGATATAACCTTTTAAACAAATACACTCTTTCAAACACATACACCTTATCAATCAAATATTCTCGTTTAAGTAATTTTATCTCTGAAAGAATATACTCCTTCATATATAAGTATACTCCTTCAAACAAATATACTCTGTCACACACATAAACTCTTTCAAACAAATATACTGTCTCAAACAAGAGTACTCTATCAAATAAGGACCCTCTTTCAAACTAATGTACACTTCAAACACATGTACAAATAAAACTCTTTCAAACAAATATACTGTTTTAAGTATACTCCATTAAAATAGGACCCTCTGTCAAACTAATGTACTCTTTCAAACACTTATACTCTTTTAGGTAAGTATTCTCTTTCAAGCGTTTCAAACAAAAACACTCTTCCATGGAGAATATATTCTATCAAACAAATATTCTCTTTTAAATAAATACACCCTACCAAAAGAGAATACTTTTTCAAACAAATATACTCTTTAAAGTAAGTTGATACTTTAAGGTGAGTATGCACTTAAAACAAATATACTCTTTCAAAGAGAATATTCTTTAAAAACCCTATTTCAATCAAATATACTCTTAAAGGTAAGTATATACTTTAAGGTGAGTATACACTTAAAACAAATATACTCTTTCAAACAAATACACTCTTTCAAAGAGAATATTCTTTAAAAACCCTATTTCAATCAAATATACTCTTAAAGGTAAGCATACTCTTTCAAACAACTATACTCTTTCAAACAAATATACTCTTTTAGGTTAGTATACTCTTTCAAACAAATATACTCTTTCAAACAAATACACTCTTTCAAACAAGTTTACTCAATCAAACAAGGACAATCTTTTGATAAATATACTCTTTTAAACATATACTCTTTTGGTAAGTATACTCTTTTAAACAAATACACTCACTTTAAAATACAATTTAAAAAACATTATCAAACAAACTATGCACTCTTAATGTGTTCTAGGGTATATTGTTTATGTCTGTGGTTTGCAAATTGTTTAGTGCATGTTTTGTTATTGATAGGTAATAGCTAATCTTACATCGATTACGTAAAAGTATATGTTGCAAATCTGTATATTTTAGTCTGTTACCTTGTTTTTCCACAAGTATAGCACTACGGCATGTGTAGATATAGTCAGAATAGTGTGTATGAAGTTTGTATGTGTCTATATATTAATGACTTAGAATCATTTTGTTTTTTTATCTCAGGACAGTTTTGGATCTGTGTGAGTTGTGTACTGATAGGATAAGGAAATCTACAGACATCTTAAGGTACATTTTCGCAATTTTATTTGTTTTAACAGATAGCTCGTTAAAACATTTTGATGGATCAGCGCAAAAGTACATGAGCATTCATTTCAATCTCTCATACAGAGTTGTCGGTCCTTACAGTGATCTATATCTCTGTAAACGTCTCGGGTTTTACAAGAATCTTGAATATAGTAATATAATTTAGATTTTGTATCGAAAGCGTAATTCGTCTTTTATATATAGTATCTTAAAGTTTTACGTGAAATAAAATTTTATTATAGGCGAGATCCAATTTTTAAAAAGTTATATTTACAAGAACTATTTTCTTGTGAAACGTCTTCCTATTCTGAGTAATTTGGCTGTTTTACTCATCCGCTAAAAATGTCAACAATAGATGATATTGCTAAAAATATGACAAAAATTTAGTGCTAAGGGACTGTCAACGACTAGCCTTTGAACATCTACAAGACAAGGAAGGTGATCTGTTAGTTAGTTTGTCTTTTGCCGTGTGTTGCGTATGGAAAAAATTCAAAAATTGTCACATGATCATTTTAAACGATCACGTGTTTGGGACTACTTTCGAGACGTTAACAGAGATAGAGATCATTGTAAAGATCAACAACTCTGTATGAGAGATTGGATCCATTTCTTTATGTTAGACACTTCCGTAATAGTATTTTGAGTTGTATTTCTATCACCAGTACTAACCTACCCAACCACGAGGCCGACAACTCATGTAAAGGTTATGACCTACCGCGACCGGGCTCGAACCCGCGATCTCCGTATTCGAAGTCAGGCATGCTAACCACTACGACACGGCTGTGGCTTTTCTGTTTAACTAGTATGCATTTAGATTTTTTGATATTGATCAACATTTACATGTACGTGTTATAATTTTTGTAGTGAGAACAAAACTCAATTTCACTTTTGTCTAAAATCAAAATAGTAGTAAACTGATTAAACTTACGTAACTGTTAATGTATGAGTTTAGAGCCCGTGGGTTGAGTTGTCAATGTGTGCAGGTTTGGTTATCTTCATGTAAAATGATCCTGTTCCCTGGACGGATTACTGCTTATTCGTGTAATTGTAATTCATGGAGCCCCTGCTTGAAATGTATCTAGTTAGGTTCCACTGCTGGTATCTAAGTTCTGATATTAGATTGAAAGAAGTTGTGTTGGAAGGTTGACGCACTTAGTAATACAAGACAACCCGGGTCGATAGCGCAGTTTACAGCGCGCCGGGATTTGAAATCTTGTGTCCCGAAGGGGGTACGGATTCGAATACCACCCGGGGGTGGGGAGTTTATACCCTTCTTTCAAAATTTGACAATTATGCCAATTTTCTTCCATTAATAAGGTATAATATGAAAAAGCGTCCCGCCTTGTGAAACGGTAGGTGAGTACTGGTTATAGGCAAGGGTCCAGGAAAGCTAGGTTAGGTGCTCTGGACGCCGTAAAATGAAAAGTGTTGTAACGGCGTTAAAGCCAATATAAACAAACAATTGAATTTAAAGACGGAGTTAGTCTTGTTTTGTGCTTACACGTCAATTTTTATTGCAAGTTAAACATATGATGCTCGCGATTATGGAGATATATGTAAAAAGTAAGATTCTCAAGAAAGTGTATGACATGCGTAGACAAAGAAATTTACAAAATGTTTTCAACTGACAGTGATGTATATATTAACCCCCACTGAATTTAATCCTAAAAATTTGTTCGATATTCCGGTTCATAGATATGGGTACCCAATTTGTCTACTCTGAGAACAAAAATGAAGAAATAAGTATTTAAATCAGTGGTGTTAGTGTATGCGCCAATGATAGTTGAATATTAAAATTCAAAAAAAAATACTATCTCCATGTTTTTGACAATGATAGATTGGTAATCTCTAACATGCTAAGTTATATACATATTTACTGTGACTTTAATCTAGTGGTCCAGTCGTTCTAACTCTAGACCTAGAACCAAAATATCTGGTCACAGCAGTTAATTAATTCTTTGCAAGCATTACTAATTTATTTACTTAAGGTTCTGGAACTGTAACTAACTTCGGCAAACTTCGACACTCGGTATAATCCGGTTTTACCCGAATAGCTGTCGTCGTCAAGTTTCGTAATTGCTATTTTTAGTAATTTTCATCTCGCGATCCGGGTTTTCCATGACGTCATAGTGTAACCCATTTACCGAAAATGGCGAAACCAGACGCTCTACAGCGTGATCGTAGTTAGTTATCGTAAAAATAATGGTTTATCGACATTAAAGCAATGAAAAGTCGTAGTGCATCGAACCTCCTGAGTTGATTCTGTGTGTACAGGTGTAAAATGCACGGTTTTCATCTTGTTTTTGCGATATAAATTGCATATGACTAAAACACGCAATGGAGATTTTGAGGCGAAATGGACGAAGTGGAGAATCTGGAGCTAGACAGCGTGATCGTCGAGTCGTTTATGTAAAATAATGGTTTATCGACAAAACAATGTTACGTCGTATAGGATCATAACTGTTGGGTTAATTCTGTGTGTGCAGGTGTAAAATGCAGTGTTTCATCTTGTATTTGCAATTTAAATTTGCCATCATAACCGCTAGAAGATAGCACCACAATACTATGACACACAACACATCGCCATATTTAGCAATTTGGCATGCGGTAGAATATAGTGAGGCATAATTCAGGGGTGGATCCAGGATTTTTTTCTAGGGGGGGGGGGGGGGGGGGTCCGAACTTTTCTAGTGGGGTGCGCACTTTGCTAGGGGGTTCAAACCTCGAACCTCAACCACATTATACACATTTTGCAGAAAAAATGCGACATATTGATAATTAAAGCTTGATAACCATTAAATCTATGTTAAGCACCGAGAAATAATTTTTCATGCTTCTTAAAAATGACTTACAGGCAAGAAATACACTTATGGACAGGTACATTTTCCAAATTCAAGGAGGTCCGGACCCCCCCCCCCCCCCGCTTGATCTGCGTGTGCATATGAAGACAGTGTCTTTGTACTTTTCTGTTTTCAATGTAATCATTATCTACTTATAAAGTAAATGATACAATAATCAGCATTATTTGAAAGCTATGGCTCAAAATATGCCAACATTACTAAGTCTGGTGTCAAAATGTGTATGCAAAACTACTGCAGAAAACACGTCAGGATAAGGTTTAACGTCTGCTCAACTTTCTCTGATATTTTTCTGGCTGGTCAGAATGGACTTTTAAATGTGTTTACGAGTCAAAACTGTGATAGTCAACCAAGAGTCTCTAATACAAAAAGTGTTTGACTCCGTTATGCCTAACTAGTCAGATTTTTTACGAAACAACGTGTGAAGTTGTAAGTTTCTAAAATCCCCTCAAACCAGCCAAAATCAGTAAAGACAAGATTTCCATATGATAGTGCGGAGTTCTACATTTATAGTTCTATATCCAGTACCAATTTAGATGATATATTTCAATAAAAGAGTATCATCAGAAATTTACCATTTTGACGTAATTTTTTCGCTATAAATTCCCTTGCAGTTTCATAGTAGTAATCTTATACATATTCTTATAAAAAAAATTAGAAACGGTAAAATTTCTTTAATACTTCATATCATGGGCAGAAAAGACTGCAGAAAATTTTAAAACTGGTTGCATGTGTCTAACTAACTTTAAACTTGAAATATTACTTTTTAAAGATAGGGTAATTTTTTGAACACTCTCAAAAACACGGATTTTTGCTCGGGGGTACATGTATACAAAGCACTATATTTTTAAAAGTATTTGTCCAAAGTGTAATCTGATCGTCCTGGATTATCATGATATGATTGTGTTACAGGAAAATTGATTAAAATGTGAATATAAAACTGCAGAATTTGAAAAAACAATGTTTTTTTCATTTTTGTCACGGCACAATTTACGGTCTCTTCGAAAATCAAGGGTCACGTTATAAAAATGCACATAACTTAAGTTACGAACGGTAAACTTCCCTAAAAATTCACCATTCAATGTCTTTAATAATATAGATTCAAGAAACAATATCATAATAAAGATTGTGGAAGGTCACCATTACAGTTCCAGAACCTTAATGACGCGGCTGTTTTAGAGTGGTATTCGAAACTTAATTAAATAATCGAGAAAACTGGTCTCATGAACCGATGCACATTGCAAATTATTTTATTGTAAAATCAGTTAATTCTTGTAACAAAATTTTAATCATATTGTGGTTCTTTAATGCTGATATATTTTTTATCGGAGTTAACGCCATGTCAACACAATTCAGGTCAATTTGCGCCGTCCAGCGCTCCTAACATAGCTTTCCAGGACCCTTGTCTATTACAAGTACTCACCTACCATTCGCAAGGCCGGAAAATTCTCCATATTATGTAATCAATGGAGGAAAAATGACATTATTGTCAAATTATCATGGAAGGGTATAACCTCCCCGGGTGGGATTCGAACCCGTACCCCCTTCAGAACACGAGATTCTAAATCCGGCGAGCTACCAACTGCGCTATCGACCCGGGTTAAACATTATTTTTAGATGACTTTTTGTTTTTGAGTTAACAATGTGAATTTATCAAAATTTCTATTCGTTTAAACACTATCAATAAGATTTTAATAATTTTTGTGTGTCTTTTTCAGGAATGTTATGGATATCTGTGTTTCATGTACTGAAAAAATAGGAAATCTACAGAAATCGACAGGTAAATTTTTGGTTGTTTTTATTGTTTTAACTGGTAGATTGTTTTGCATTGCGCTACACCACCGCAAAACTACATCTACTTTTACATGATAGAAGCTAACTTAGTCGATTTGACAATTATAGTTTGATTGTAGCCAAGCAAAATATATTTGAAACTGGTATTGATGGAGCAATTAGGGACTTTAGTCAGTTATCTTTCCCTGATAAAATCAGAAGCAATCCAATTGGTAAGTGGGTCCTTACAGTTGGAATCATTGATTTCCTATGTAAGGATAGCAAAATAGTTAATCTAATATCTTTCTTTTTAATGGAGATATCAACAGAAGTGGTGAAGTTTGGATAGTTCTTTTCCTTAAAAATACTTAGAATTTCAAGCAAATTAAATGATTTACAAACAAATTATTTAATATTAATTTTGGCACAGTTTTAACAGGACCTAACTATTTGAAGAGTATATATGAGGAAACAACTTACTACCTAAGGTCCCTTATAGTAAAAATATGAATGGTCAAGGTGTTCTGAATGAGGATAAATTGTTTTCAAATAGAGTTGTCCTGACCCCTGACTGATTGCAGCTTAGTCATGTAATTGTTTCAGTGAGCCCCTTGCTTAAAATGTAAGAAGTAAAAATACCTTGATGTATCAGATGGTCGTAAGTTTAAAGTTTGTTAGAAGTTGTAATTGAAGGTGGCGGTTCTTGATGACACGATATGTTGTCTGATTAAAAGGTTAAAACTAGTCTTACAGCATGTAATTAGGGAAGGATGTAGTCTAGTTTTACACTGCCCATTTTGATTTGTTTCTCATCTCAGATTTCGGTGATCAGAGTTCTGAGCATATACAGTACCCACCAAAAGTTTTAGGACAACGGAAATTTAAAAAAAATAGTTACACTGATTGTTTTTGGTAGAACCATCATTTTTCATATACATGCATTTAACATGGTTGATATCTGAATGAAAACCAATTTCTTGAATGCATCATATTTATAAGATTCGGGATCTGATATCACAAAGCCACCAAAACCTTATTCAAATGTATTTTTTTCTATAACACAGATTTTAAGCTACTTTTGTAACCTCAGCAAGTATGATTAATGGTAATCAAACTTGTGATAAAGCATAATTTATTATGTATTAGGCTTACAAAGTGAAAATGTCTCCGAGTTTTTTGGCGGGTATTGTATGTAAAAGTATGTCTGTTAAGAAGTACATACAAAACAGTGGCATAGATTTAAATTTCATTTATCTGTCAGTAGTGCATACATTAACCCACTTATTTAAATACTAGATATTTGTTTTACTTTCCCCTCTACATAACTATGGGTTTCCGTTTTAGCTCGACTTTTCAAAAAAAATAAGAGCTATTTTCTATGTAGAATATCTTCAATACTAATCGAGATATTTGACTTACAGTTTGTATACTTATTTGTCAGTACGATATCTACACGACTATGAAGGGATGTTAATGTGGATGAATTATTTTTTGAGTAATTGCCCTTTTATACTAAAAAAATTGCAAAATATGAGGTTAAAGTTTTTCCTATGTTGAATATATTCAATACTGATCAAGATATTTGACTTAAAGTTTGTATACTTAATTATTGGTACTATATCTACAGGACAATAGAGGGAGTTAACACTAGATGAATTTTTTTTTGAGTAATGTTCCTTTATACTTGAGCATTTAAGATTAAAATTTGTTCTAATGGGATATTTTTAGTACTTGCAAATACATTTGAATGAAAGTTGAAATGCTTTTTCATCAGGGGCCACTTTCTCAAAACAACTTAAGTTCATTTTTATACTTAAGTTGTTGCTTAAGTCTAGTTTTTATCATATCACTGTTTCACAAAAAAACTTAAGTCGATTTTGAAACATAAACTTAAGACAAAACTTAAGTCACCTAGGGAGGTGACTTAAGTCTAAAACAGATGACTTAAGTCAGAAATTTCAATATGGCTGCGCCCAATGTTTTAATTCGGAGATGTCATTTGAGTAGACCGCGAATAATTAGAATATATTTAACTCATGAGAAGTGTTTGACGACCAATACTTAATAAATATGTACAGGTTATCCCAGAACAGCAAGTTACCTACTAGCAGGTCACATACGTAGTTTGCCAGTTTACATGACAGTTCTTGTTACATGTACCACTATTTCTATGAAGAAGCGAACAAATAAAAATGCATGTAATGACGATTAAAGCTACCCGATAACAAAATTGAGGTTTGAATGCAAAATAAAAGCAAAAAAAAAATAAATAATGCATCAGTGAATGTTTAAAAGCAACGAAATGCAGAATTTAAAAAAGAAAATATTGATTTACCTTTTCAGTGATAGCCTTACAAATCCAATCATTTGGCTGCTTTCTAATTACTCCTGAAAGCTTTGCCTGCTGACTGATTTTGTTTTGTTTTTCAAACTGTACATAATATATAATAATTATATTACATCAACCTCTTTTTGTTTTACTTTCGTTCCCCGTTTGTACAAGGATAACACGAGGACATCGTGTATTGATATTTAATGTGTTTGTGTGATGTGTATATAAGTCATTGCTAAAAGATTGTACATGTATTACAGCATACTATTGACGATTTACACATTACCTGTTTAAAATTGACAGATTTAACAGCGTAGCTATGAAACATTGATATAGTCAAAACTTAAGACCAGACTTAAGTCAGGAACTGATAAGATTGTCTCAAGTTTTTTCGAGAAACTGACTTAGTAAAAACTTAAGTTCACCACAACTTTTAACTTAAGTCCAAGCTTAAGTCTTGACTTATGAAAAAACTTAAGATTTTTTTGAGAAAGTGGCCCCAGGTCTTCATCTATCGGACTCTAAAAGGACATTACTCTGGATGAATTACTTTCCGAGTTATTTCCCTTTATACTTTAATATTTAAGGTTAAAGTTTGCTCAAACCGAATATATTTTGTTTGATAGAAAGTTAGTATGCTTTTTCATCTGTACTACATCTACTCGACTACAAAGAGATGTAACTCTTGATTATTTTTTTCTGAAGTTGTGCACCTTTACAACTTTTAAATAAGGTTTAAAGTACTTTAAACTGAAATATTTTCAATACTCATCAAGATATTTAAATGACTGTTAGTATGCTTATTCATCAGAACTACATATACACGACTTCAAAGGGACACAACTCTTGGTTATGTTTTGGAGTTATTCCCCTTTAATATTGAACTTTGTTTTAAATTGAAATATCAGTAGTTTCGTATAAAGATATGTAAACGAAAGTAGGTATGCTTATTCATTGATACTATGTAAACTTAACTTTGAAGGGACATTACTATGGATGAATGTTTTAGGAATTATGTCTTTTTTTATATTTTACAAATATGAATTAGTAATTATTGTTTGATTGATTTATTTCATTTCAAAAATTAAGTCCTGTCGTGAAATCATTTTTGTTTTAAGATAAGCCTTGCCATGAACAAAAACTCGAAATTCGAGCGTGCTGTCCTTGGACTGCTCTTGTTATCGATCGTGAGCATAATATACTAATATAATATAACAAAGCATCACCACAATACTTACTACAGTGAATATTTAAATCAGCGGGGTTAATATATGCACCAATGACAGTTGAATAAAATTTGCATATACCACATCTTATGCTTTACTTTGGAAAATGAATTAAGACTGATATTCTATTCCCTACTAGTTGGAATGTAAGCAAAAGTAACTCATTTATTCTTGAATATCATACGTAGGTAAATCGAAGATTCTTTAAAATAAAAAATATCCATCTCCATATGCTACTGTTTATTATCACGACGACTCTATCTTTATGTTAGGGGTAGTTTGTAGAATAAGGGCTGCTTATTTGTATCCTAAAGTTTAAAATGGCTTTGTAAAATGTTTTCTCAGAAAACAATTTTCCATACTTTCGTCTTCAGTTAATATGGTTTTTGAAAAACATGAGATATATGTAATGATATGGATTTGTAAAAGCTGTTAATGTTACGGTCAAATTTAAGTTAGGTAACATTCTTACCCAATTTTGTGAACATACATAATTAAGGCTGTTTAAGTGGCTGGAAATAGCAATCCGTGTTGTAACGAATTATTCCACTGTCCGTGGCGCATACGTTAACTCCGCTGATTTAAATATTTTTATCAACCGTGAATACAGAAATACTGTAAGTGAATATTTAAATCAGCGAGGTTTAAGTATACGCCAATGACAGTTGAATACAATTTGACCAAATTTTGATAAACATTGGTTGAACTATTGCTTTCAGATAATTGTTCTCACACTTAGTTATACATTAAATACACATTTTTATCAGTAGTTAGTAGCATTTAATCACTGATTGTAATAAAACTGTGTTATATTTCAGGTCTGTTGCTATGGTTACAAAGATTATGAAACGTGTCAAGATAGTTTGTAGTCTTCAGTCAACTGCTGAGGAAGAGGAGTCGACGAATATCAAGATCCGCTTACATGTTAGTCTGTCCATCCCAAACAAGTCAACTCGGACTTTTTGTCCTTGAGATGCTTGTTGTCCCATTACGCGTGGATTGTAACCTTAGTCCTGCTGATATTTAGCAAGTCATCTCGGACTTTTTGTCCTTGAGATGTTTGTTGCCCAATTACGCGTGGATTGTAACCCTAGGCCTGCTGATATTTAACAAGTCATCTCGGACTTTTTGTCCTTGAGATGTTTGTTGTCCAATCCCATGCCCTTGATATGATTTGGCCTGCTGATATTTAACAAGTCGTCTAGGACATTATGTCCTTGAGATGTTTGTTGCCCAAGTACAGTTTAAATTCTTTGGTGTTGCTTTTAACTCGAGAAATATTCATCAACAATCACAACTAACTATTCGTTTATAGTTCGGGTTTTTTTCTCAACTGTCGAAACATGAATAATTTTACGGTGAATGCGTTTGTTAAAATTATTGTAATACACCCATGAGTTTCCGAAAGTGTGTATTATGATTAAGTTAAGCTGCTTATGCCGTATGATAAGTTTTAGTCAAGATTTTTAATAACAATTAGGCCGCCAGTACAAAAAACATTCAGTCACCTTGAAACAATTCAAGCTTCGACCGTTGAGAAAAAACGAACTATACCTCCTGGTAAATTATGTTACATGGAACCAAATCGCCGATAAGTGCGATCATTTGTGCATGTTGACATCGTCCATTGTTGAATTTCATTCAACTGTCGGTGGCGCATACATTAATCCTTCCTATTTAAATACTCGATCGTTTTTGTAGATAAATGATGGTTCGTTATCTGTTTCATTGATTGTAAATACAGAAGTAATTTAGTTAGAATATTTAAATCAACGGGATCAATGTATGCGCCACTGACGGCTAAATACAATTCAATGTCTGGTTGTGTTTAAAAACTGGTGACATTCAGAATTCTTCGGTCATTCATTGAATGAAATAAAAGCAGAGGAGCTCCGAATGGATGAGTAATTAGCAGTAGCTATACATTCGGAACTCCTCGGCCATTCGCAACCTCGGACATATTTAGGCGCCATTTTTAAACCTAAGTGAACAAATACACGATCGTTAAGACGATGACTAAAGTTTCGTTAATAGTCCGTAAATTTGAAATTACACAGTTCAATGATATCGATAAACACAATTTGGTTCAAATTAAAACAAAGACATATGTGTGTATTAGTGTATTTCATTCATGAAAGGTCGAAGTGTTCCGAATGAGTAGCTATGGTCACGGTATATTTCCTTGAGCCCGAGTTATTTGTGAGTTTTGACAACCCTGAGAGGCAAGTTAAAGTTACGGATTACACTTGTATGTGGCGAGGCTAAAGTTACGGAAGTTCCGTAATACTAGACTACCCTTTGAGGTGAGTTACGGAAGTTCCGTAATACTAGACAACTCTATGAGGAAAGGCTAAAGTTACGGAAGTTACGTAACACTAGACAACCCTAGGAGGAAAGGCTAAAGTTACGGAAATTCCGTAACACTAGACATCCCTACGAGGAAAGGCTAAAGTAACGGAAGTTCCGTAACACTAGACAACCCTTTGAGGAGAGGCATTTGTTACGGAAGTTCCGTAATACTAGACAAAACTATGAGGAAAGGCTAAAGTTACGGAAGTTCCGTAATACTAGACAACCCTATGAGGAAAGGCTAAAATTACGGAGTTCCGTAATACTAGACAATCCTAAGGGACGAGGCTAAAGTTACGGACGATCCGTAATACTAGACTACCCTTTGAGGTGAGGCTTAAGTTACGGAAGTTCCGTAATACTAGACAACACTAAGGAAAGGCTAAAGTTACGGAAGTTCCGTAATACTAGACAACCCTATAAGGAAAGGCTAAAGTTACGGAAGTTCCGTAATACTAGACAAACCTATGAGGAAAGGCTAAAGTTACGGAAGTTCCGTAACACTAGACAACCCTATGAGGAAAGGCTAAAGTTACGGAAGTTCCGTAACACTAGTCAACACTTTGAGGAGAGGCTTTAGTTACGGAAGTTCCGTAATACTAGACAATCCTAAGGGAAGAGGCTAAAGTTACGGACGATCCGTAATACTAGACTACCCTTTGAGGTGAGGCTAAAGTAACGGAAGTTTCGTAATACTAGACAATCCTAAGGGAAGAGGCTTTGGTTACGGAAGTTCCGTAATACTAGACAACACTATGAGGAAAGGCTAAAGTTACGGAATGTCCGTAATACTAGACAATCCTAAGGGACGAGGCTAAAGTTACGGACGATCCGTAATACTAGACTACCCTTTGAGGTGAGGCTTAAGTTACGGAAGTTCCGTAATACTAGACAACACTATGAGGAAAGGCTAAAGTTACGGACGATCCGTAATACTAGACAATCCTAAGGGACGAGGCTAAAGTTACGGACGATCCGTAAAACTAGACTACCCTTTGAGGTAAGGCTAAAGTAACGGAAGTTCCTAAACACTAGAAAACCCTTTGAGGAGAGGCTTTGGTTACGGAAGTTCCGTAATACTAGACAACACTATGAGGAAAGGCTAAAGTTACGGAAGTTCCGTATTACTAGACAACACTATGAGGAAAGGCTAAAGTTACGGAGTTCCGTAATACTAGACAATCCTATGGGACGAGGCTAAAGTTACGGACGATCTCTAATACTAGACTACCCTTTGAGGTGAGGCTTAAGTTACGGAAGTTCAGTAATACTAGACAACCCTATGAGGAAAGGCTAAAGTTACGGAGTTCCGTAATACTAGACAACCCTATGAGGAAAGGCTAAAGTTACGGAAATTCCGTAACACTAGACAACCCTTTGAGAAGAGGCTTTAGTTACGGAAGTTCCGTAATACTAGACAATCCTAAGGGAAGAGGCTAAATTTACGGACGATCCGTAATACTAGACTACCCTTTGAGGTGAGGCTAAAGTAACGGAAGTTCCGTATAACTAGACAACCCTTTAAGGATAGGCTTTGGTTACGGAAGTTCCGTAATACTTGACAACACTATGAGGAAAGGCTAAAGTTACGGAATGTCCGTAATACTAGACAACCCTATGAGGAAAGGCTAAAGTTACGGAAGTTCCGTAACACTAGACAACCCTATGAGGAAAGGCTAAAGTTACGTAAATTCCGTAACACTAGACATCCCTACGAGGAAAGGCTAAAGTAACGGAAGTTCCGTAACACCAGACAACCCTTTGAGGAGAGGCTTTAGTTAGGTGAGGCTAAGTAATACTAGACAATCCTAAGGGAATAGGCTAAAGTTACGGACGATCCGTAATACTAGACAATCCTAATGGAAGAGGCTAAAGTTACGGACGATCCGTAATACTAGTCTTCCCTTTGAGGTGAGGCTAAAGTAACGGAAGTTCCGTAACACTAGACAACCCTTTGAGGAGAGGCTGAAGTTACGGAGGTTTCGTATCACTAGACAACACTATGAGGAAAGGCTAAAGTTACGGAAGTTCCGTAATACTAGACAACCCTATGAGGAAAGGCTAAAGTTACGGAAGTTCCGTAACACTAGACAACCCTATGAGGAAAGGCTAAAGTTACGGACGATCCGTAATACTAGACAATCCTTTGGGAAGAGGCTAAAGTTACGGACGATCCGTAATACTAGACTACCGTTTGAGGTGAGGCGAAAGTAACGGAAGTTCCGTAACACTTGACCACCCTATCAGGAAAGGTTAAAGTTACGGAAGTTCCGTAACACTTCACAACCCTATGGGGCAAGCCTAAATTCACGGAAATTCCGTAACACTAGACATCCCGTTATAACGAGGCTAAAGTTACGGAAGTTTCTTCACATTAGACAACTCTTTTAGGCAAGGCTAAAGTTACGGAAATTCCGTAACACTAGACATCCCTACAAGAAGAGGTTCGAGTTCCGTTACACTAGACAACCCTAAGAGGCAGGTAAGAGTTACAGAAATTCTATACACCTCTGTTAGAAAAGGTTAAAGTTACGGTTTCCGCAACACTGGGCAACACCGGTTTCATTTGTGCCTCAGTCCCTTTGTATGGTCCAGACGAACCAGGAAATGTGCCACAACCGGTACCTGAGGCACTTCCGGGGGCCAGCGGGTCCATTTACAGGCCGGTACATAGACCCATTGTAGCGCCGGGAAATGTCGCATCGCCGGGAAACGTCATAATCTACGGAAAATGTCGCACCGTCGCCGGGAAATGTCGCAATCTGCTGAAAACGTCGTAAACCCCACTGCCGGCATATGTCGCATTGTTGACGGGAAATGTCGCAAAAAAATTCGCTGCCGGTATATGTCGCAACATCGACGGGAAATGTCGCAATTATTATAAATGTCGATCATGTCGAATCGTAGTAGAAGCTTTGTTGGGTCTTCATAGGCGTAGTAGGGTCGAGGTAGTGTCTTTATGATCGGGGAGCACTACGCTCCTAACACGCTTATTTTGGACATGTTCAAAACAAGTGTAGTAGGATCGTAGCAAACAAGAATCAGGGTAGAAGCGTATAAGGAGCGTGGTAGACGCAGCACAATTGTACCAGCAGCGGGGAAGGTTGGTGGTGAGGTCTTATTTATAAATTAAATACAATTCAATTGATTGTAGTAAAAGCGTATACCAGTAACATCGTCGTACAGTCTTGTGCAGTTTGTTTCAAAGCGTTAATATTAGAATGTTAAAATGTAGCATCATTTGTAATGACGATCATTTGTACAGCTTTTTACATCTAACTGGTTAAACATCCCTGTAAATGAAAAAAATTACGCAAGCTCAATTTCCATTTAAATTTGTTTTTTGTTAAAACAAAGACAGATAAATAATCACTTATACGTGTTTCATGTCGAAAAATAAAGTAAAATACGTTTCAGAAACCCAAAAGATATGCACATCATCGCTTAACCATACTAAAAGCATAGTAGAATCCTAGTTTGATCAGCACCACCGAACGTTGTGGTAACGTTGTACAGTCGTCTAGAACTTCGTAGCGTTGTATTATGATCTTGAATGTCGTAGTAGAGGCGTACCGTAAACGCAATAAACTCAGTAGATGGACAGCTGAAGTCTGTGTAACATCGTAGTAGAAGCTGGGTAGCAGCGTATAAGACGTAGTATCACCGTAGTGCTTTTGTACTAAAGACCATCAACTGCCAAAATGCTCAACGTTTACCCTGACCGACGCCGATCAGCCACGATCCATATTTTTTTCCAGATCGTGGTATGATCGGGATGGTCGTCGTACAGTCGTCACTTTGTGGGAACGGGGAGTTACTTCATTACAAACTCTGTTATGGTAAAATCACAGTTGCTTGATTAAAACAATGATAAAGACAATGATTAACCATTAACGATATACATGTATTGATTAATCAAAATAATGATGCATTAATACCTGCATGACAGTGACGGGCTAGGAAAAAAATACTTAGGGGGATTTAAAGCTGAGTTTTGCCCATGTTTGAAACAGCTGAGTGCTTTTCGGGTTTATTTATTTACTGGTCGCTTCTCAGCCAACTTGGGAGCTTTAGCCCCAATCAGCCTTCCAAAAACAAATTAATAATAATAATAATGGATCTATATAATGATCCGTTTATTGGCTCATACTTTTAACTGACTTTATATTTACTCTTTGAATAACGTCACATTGACTTTTTCGAAATTCGCTGATCAACATCGATTCATTAATTTAACGCATCTGTCGACAAATGATCGTTTCAATCGGTTTTATCAATGCTTGATGCGCAATGTTTATGACAACGTATACCCTTGTATTGTTATATACTGTTAATAGTGTTCTGTCATGCATGCATTTTTCTATTAGTTTTGTACCAATTGTATTGAAATCTGAATTACCGTAATGTCTTATCTCGTCAGTAAATCAAAATTTAATAAGAGCTACGCCTTAGTTAAGCTACGTCTATTTTTATAAAATGATTGACTTACAAAACAAGCGTGTTTTTGATGCACATTAAATCATGTTTATGGCTTTTTAAAACATGTGTTATGATAACAGTAATTTAAGTCATATGATATTAGCATGCACATTTATTAGAAACTATATACATACAGGAAACACGTGCTTGCTTTGTCCGTGTATCGTTAGGATGGTGTATTTAAACTGTGTTGGTTTGGGAAAAATTACAACTCTTGTCAAGGATCTGACGCTCTAACATGTGTGTTGCCCTTTTGTGAAACTGCTAGTGACCATGGCATAGCAAAAGACGTGTGTTTGAGATTTTTATTTTTAAGAACGGTTCAAATTATACATCATTATGTATCGGTGTGCAAGAAAACATATTTAATATAAAACAAAATAAATATAGACATTGCATGTTACAAGCGTTATCAAATTTACAAAACTACTTAGTTAGCTATAAACAAAATCAACCATTATAAAAACAAAACACACTTCAAACAAGCTTATGAATAAGAACAAGTATCAAAAACTGTATAACTGTGAACGTATAAATGACGATAATGATTGTACGTCATTGAGCGACCCAAAACATAAGGTAACATACTCTGTCAAATCTGACTTTATGTAAAATACTGAAAACAAACATTATGTCGATACTACACAATAACTGCGAACTGTTTCAAAACAATATCAACTGTAAAAAGTCACATTATTTATGCAACAAATTGTCTCTCGAGACGACACAACCTTATTAAAAGAAATGTGGCGCAGTCATAATGTACTAATGAAACATGATTTTTATTGAAATGTTTATTTCTTATTGTAGTAACCATGGCGTCTGAACCAAATCCCTTTACTATGTACCACCCGCAAATAGTTGCCATTCGAAGAAATAGCCAGGCGTTTGACCATGATGAATGATTAATTACATCTCGGATTTCTTGCACAAGTCCACTTCCTGGGCCAGCTACGGATATGATTTTACGAACACTAATTGGCCAAACCGACACATCTCTAAATCGCTCAGGGTTAAGATAAAATCTCGGTGGAGGTGTTTGCATCACAATTTCTTTAAACATTCTGTTAACCCGTTGGAGTGTAAATCGTGACATTGGACTCACTTTCAAAACAAGGTTGACTATCAAATGCCAAATCTCTGGAGGAAGTTCAACGTAAAGTTTCTGTTGCTTTTGTTTCTTTTCCCTCATATAGCGTACCATGTCGCGCAACTGTTCGATGTTACCATTGCACTCTAAAGAGTAATTGTTTCTAATACCCACTTCCTGCGTATTGAAATTGTCTTCTGCGTTGGGAGTATTTTCATTGCTTAATTCTGCATTGTCCGAGGTCGAATTCACATAGCTAGTTTGTGCGACGTTTTCGTTGACTGCGTCTCTAGTTTCCAATGTTATCTGTGGAGATCTGTCTATGATTGCTTCTAAGGTTTCTTGTTCATATCCAAGGGCTACGTAATGCTCACCAGCACCTTCTGGGTAATGTCCCAATATTATAACAGGGATGTCGTTAGACAGAACTGAACTGCCACTCGGGCTAATTAATGTTGTTGCACTATTCATCGTGGATACTACGATGATTTGTACGTTGTATAACTGTGACATAGCTTGAAGTGTTATCTGATCACCAAACTCGAATTCCCTTGACATACGGGCCAAGTACATCTCTGGTTGTTCCAGAATAGAGTCCCACCAGCATCCACCGAAATCACTGCTGCCAAGTCTTGGGGTTTCACTAAAAAAAGTGACAACTTCTTGTCGCATTGTCTCCTCTGATCGATAAATTCCATGTTGTCGTAATTGATATAACACCGCCGAAAACTGACAGTTCTGCGTACTAAAAGACGACCCTTTGCGTACTGCGTAAGTTGCGTACGGCCTAAGACAAGCCTGAATACTGCGTACCAAAACGGGGGTTTCACCCTCATTTAACGAATGTTCAGTCAATTATTAGCAGGAAAATCACCTTACTTCATTTCTGTCCACACTTGTATTTCACGAACCTTTCAAAAATTTATAAAATCAAAGTGCTAAACTAAAACTGTTCATAAACTGTTCATATTATTGAATTTTCGATCAAATAAAAAATACAAGTATTTGTACAAGTATTGTACAAGTATTGTATTGTATTGTATTGTATTGTATTGTATTGTATTGTATTGTATTGTATTGTATTGTATTGTATTGTATTGTATTGTATTGTATTGTATTGTATTGTATTGTATTGTATTGTATTGTATTGTATTGTATTGTATTGTATTGTATTGTATTGTATTGTATTGTATTGTATTGTATTGTATTGTATTGTATTGTATTGTATTGTATTGTATTGTATTGTATTGTATTGTATTGTATTGTATTGTATTGTATTGTATTGTATTGTATTGTATTGTATTGTATTGTATTGTATTGTATTGTATTGTATTGTATTGTATTGTATTGTATTGTATTGTATTGTATTGTATTGTATTGTATTGTATTGTATTGTATTGTATTGTATTGTATTGTATTGTATTGTATTGTATTGTATTGTATTGTATTGTATTGTATTGTATTGTATTGTATTGTATTGTATTGTATTGTATTGTATTGTATTGTATTGTATTGTATTGTATTGTATTGTATTGTATTGTATTGTATTGTATTGTATTGTATTGTATTGTATTGTATTGTATTGTATTGTATTGTATTGTATTGTATTGTATTGTATTGTATTGTATTGTATTGTATTGTATTGTATTGTATTGTATTGTATTGTATTGTATTGTATTGTATTGTATTGTATTGTATTGTATTGTATTGTATTGTATTGTATTGTATTGTATTGTATTGTATTGTATTGTATTGTATTGTATTGTATTGTATTGTATTGTATTGTATTGTATTGTATTGTATTGTATTGTATTGTATTGTATTGTATTGTATTGTATTGTATTGTATTGTATTGTATTGTATTGTATTGTATTGTATTGTATTGTATTGTATTGTATTGTATTGTATTGTATTGTATTGTATTGTATTGTATTGTATTGTATTGTATTGTATTGTATTGTATTGTATTGTATTGTATTGTATTGTATTGTATTGTATTGTATTGTATTGTATTGTATTGTATTGTATTGTATTGTATTGTATTGTATTGTATTGTATTGTATTGTATTGTATTGTATTGTATTGTATTGTATTGTATTGTATTGTATTGTATTGTATTGTATTGTATTGTATTGTATTGTATTGTATTGTATTGTATTGTATTGTATTGTATTGTATTGTATTGTATTGTATTGTATTGTACATGCACTAGAATTAAAGCTACCGGTAGCCGTTCGGACTATAAAGTGTTGTTTTTCATTTAATGGCCATTTATGAAGAATTTCTGCATATGGAGATATGGCAACAAGAGATATAATATTGATTAATATCTTATACAAATGCGGATGATCACTAGCGAATTCAGAGGCCCAGTGCGCACCCGGCGCACGCACTAACACTTCTAACGTTTTATATCATAATTTCCATTTAAAACCATATTTTTACATAAAATTAAAGCACAACATCTATTTCAAGTAGAACACTCTTTGACTTTGCAAGCATACTAGTGTATCTGGTTGAAAAAAAGGTTATTTACTGCTCACGTCCCTCTAACCAGAAAGCCACACCTCCTCTAATCTGAGATCCTGGATCCGCTACTTATGATTTCCCAAATTCAATCAAACAAAAAGTCCACATCACACAATCAATAAACATTTTACAAACATTTAAACCAACGAGTTTACATTTTAATTCAATAAAAATCGTTATAATCGCATATAAATTCAAAATCATCAAAATGCAATATTAATCATTATTGCGACATTTCCCGTCGATGTTACGACATATACCGGCAGCAATTTTTTTGCGACATTTCCCGTCAACAATGCGACATATACCGGCAGTGGGGTTTACGACGTTTTCAGCAGATTGCTACATTTCCCGGCGACGGTGCGACATTTTCCGTAGATTATGACGTTTTCCGGCGATGCGACATTTCCCGGCGCTACAGTATGTACAGCTGTTGTCACACACTACTGATTCTATGTTATGTACAGCTGTTGTCACCCACCACTGATTCTATGTTATGTACGGCTGTTGTCACCCACAACTGATTCTATGTTATGTACGGCTGTTGTCACCCACCACTGATTCTATGTTATGTACAGCTGTTGTCACCCACAACTGATTCTATGTTATGTACGACTGTTGTCACCCACCACTGATTCTATGTTATGTACAGCTGTTGTCACCCACCACTGATTCTATGTTATGTACAGCTGTTGTCATCCACCAATGATTCTATGTTATGTACGGCTGTTGTCACCCACCACTGATTCTATGTTATGTACGGCTGTTGTCACCCACCACTGATTCTATGTTATGTACAGCTGTTGTCACCCACCACCGTTTCTATGTTATGTACAGCTGTTGTCAGTCATTGTCTAAAGTTTACACAGCGAAACTAACAGCAAAATTCAGAGAATAAGCATTTCCAGGAACGGTAGGCTATGAAGGTTTAATGAACGAATATTTCGTTATAGTGGGGTCGATAAGTGTCATTTTTCACGACAGTCTTTCACTTTGTGATACAAGCACCAAATTTAGTACAGTTGTTGTACATAGTGTGTAGTTTACAAAAAGCACGATTTCCACCTCCAAATTCAAGATGGCCGCCATTTTTTCAAGATGGCCGCCGATTATAGGGATTTTTGCCCTGTTCATAGTAAATAGCATTTTTTTATTTTTTTTATTTAAGTATATATCAAAATAATTTCAATAGTAAATGACTAATGGACAATTCTGTTAAATTCTTTAAAAAAACCCAATTTAATGGCTTTCAATTCAAAATGGCGACCATTTTAAGACGCCAAATAATTTTATACACTAACGCTTATTCTCGGATGAAATTCATTGCATTAAATTGATTCAGAACATTTCTCATTTATAAGAATATATCTCAAAGTAAAACCAGTGCATCTGGTGACATCACAACAGTGAAACATAGGCATCCGGCACGGTTCCGGATCGAAAACATTACATATATGACCGCCTGTGCTGTGAAACTCAGCAAGTAGATTTGTGTCATTTTATAGTGTGCTTACTGCTGTGTTGGCACAGGATATCTTTATTTGTTTGTGTGCCGTTAAGCTAAAACAGGTTTCTGTAAGTTATATTAAAGTGTCCCAAATGCTATCATAACAGCCCCTTTTTATATTATATAACTATCGTTAGTCGACGTGGAGGAGCCAATGTTAACAGGGCTTACCACAACGGTGTAGAGCTCACACGGATTTCAAATAACTCTGAATGAACTATTTGGTTAGATGTAGGATACTCTTTCCATTGCCACACATTAAGGAATGATGATCCCGGACGACTATGAATTAAATTCAGTGGCATTCGTATCAATTAGTACAAATTAGAAATTAATCCGTTATCATCCATGACAACGGTTTGAATCCAAACTACTTTTTAACATATTCAAAAAGTACTACATGTCTCAGTAGCTACATATCCATTTTGTCCGTACCCAACCGATTTCCTTCTTCTGTAAATGTGTGGTCAAGATATTTAAAAGTATATACCGATAGAGGTATCACATATCTCAATGTGCTTTTACGGTAAAGCAGTAAAAAGATTCACTATAAAGCAGAAAATGTCTACAAAACCCATCATGTATTTCTATAACAACCGATTTGGAGAAGTGCTGCCGTCTCTATCAGACACATACAAAGTTCAAGTCTCCCCAAATTTGTAAGTAGCTCAAATTAATATTCTATATTAAATTCAGATTGTTTTTAGGTTTAATCCATCTTTGCTAGACGATGGATCTGCTATTGATGAATCTTTGTAATGCAATAGTGCAAATTATCAGGAAACTTCCTTCATCAAATGATTACTATTTGCAAATTTGCTAGATAGCGAGCAGCCTAACATAATAGTCATTCGTAGCCACACAACCAGCAAACTCTATACAGGTCAGAAACATCAGCTGACCAATACTTTTTTTAGACTACGATCATAATATCTGACAATCAACCTACTTCCGATGCAATTTTTATTTATGGATTCTTTCTCGTACATTCTTTTTCTTAGAAAGCATTAAAGGCCTTTGGATAATATGCTATTAAAGATTTTATTACATAGGTGCATGCGTATGAATCAAAATATAAAAGGATGCACACATGTTATTAGTTTTTGATGTTTACGAGTGTCAATGTAAAAGGGAGCGCCATAGAGTAGCAATTAAAACAAAGTTACCACCAATTGGCAAAAAATTGTACGTGGTAGTGACAACAAGATCGAACTACATTCGGTTCTGATCTGAAAAATAATAACCATGTGTTTTGTTATGTTGTGACAATATGTGAGATTTCACTATCAAATGCATCCATCAGTTTTACAATAGAATGAATCCTTGTTATCACGATGGATAAGATTCAATCCACTTTATACTATAAAGCAACAGGCAAAATATGTTTAAAAAGCATGTGTGACAAAATGACGGTTTTGAAAAATCTAATAGAATGTTGTTCTTCCTCGATTTTACTGGTAGTCATTTTATGTCAGTTTTTGCTAAGTCCATATTTACCAGACAGGATCAAGATTTCAAAAAATTCCAGATATTTGTCATAATTATGTGCGATTTGAACAGTCTTTTAGACAATGTTGCGACGTTAGCTTGACTTGTCTGCCCAAGAGCAGATATCTTATGATGCAAATACACATACAAAGGCGTCTTTCTATCCACATGTCAAAGGTTCTGTCTTCCACGCTGCATGTATTTGGGTCAATTGATGGTTATCAAGATCAAAATCAACTCGACTGGCTCTGGTAAAACAATAGCGAAGGGTAAGAGCTATTTGTAAACCTTTCACCGATTGCCAGATGTTGTCATCAGTTAATCAAATGTGGTGACAAGGGGGAATGTCATGAGCGATGCAAATGTAATCGAGTCAGTTTTAAATGAACTCGTTTATGTGCTTGCATGTGCAAATAATGAAATCATCACACAGACTAAACCATCTAATGTTTGCATTCGATAAATTATCACAACAATATTTGAACTATCTATACGACCTTAACCTTTAATTGTTGACTTCTAGACATGTGTGCATCACGCATTATTGTTGAAACTTTAGTTTTTAACAAGGATTATGAGAATCGTTGCTTCATTTTCGTGAATTGTGTTAAATTTATGATAAAATCACTTTATACATATACCTTCTCATTTGACATTGACCTTTGACCTACACAACATGTGGACAAGCATAAACATTTTAAACACTTGATGAAGGCAATCCAATATATGTGTTTATATTTCTTTGTCAAATAATAGTCTCAAATAAACCAATTGTTTGATTATTTTATTAGTATTTACGGGGTATTAACATCCTCCTTGGATCAAGGTCAAGGTCACGGTAAATGTCAATTCATGCCTAAATATTTGTTAAAGATTCTATCAAGTTAATTTGAATAATAACTATTTTCTATTTGCATCTCGAACCCTTAATGATCATTAAAATGATTCAAACAGTTTGAAACAACTTTCTCTTGTATGTTACCTTTACCATGACCTTGACCTTGACCTTGGAATAATATCACATGATGTAAATCAATGTCTTAACATGGTTAACATTTGTAGAATGCAAAAACACTATAATGTATCATCCTATAATACATTTAAAGCGGTAAAAAGAAGTTTAGTCGCTTTGGGATACTGACTTCCAGGCGCATGCGCAGAAACGACGGCCATCTTGAAATTCGAAGTGGAAATCGTGCTTTTTGTGAATGGTAGACCATGCAGGTCGTCTGTGCCAAATTTGGTGCTTGTATCACCAAGTGAAAGATTGTTGCAGTTATCGACCCCACTATTAATAGCGTAAAATACGAACGCGCACCAAATTTATATTAACATAACAATAATCATAAGCGTATTATTTGATATAAAACTTTAATATAAAACCTTCACTCTGGTGACATAGTATGCACATTTTATGTAGTTGTTTATAAAACGTGCAGTACTGTTTTTCGTAAACCTAAATGTCAAATTTCACGAAAATTCTTACAATATTTAAGAAATTAACCCCAGGAATTTCTATCTTAGCTACATGTAGATCCGACCGATCAAATGTAATCAAATCGATTTTCAATTCTTTCATGGTTAAACAATTATTGATAACAAGCTATCATTGGCAATATGAAATATGAATAGGGACGTATCAATGACTGGTTGAGTTAGATAGAAATAATATTAATTTTCAGAATACTGTTAATATTGTCTATTTATCAGCTTTTGTTTCAATCAATAAAATATTCATGTTTTAATTGTTTAATCTAGCATTTAATACAACTTCTCATAATTTTATACGGTTTTAAATTGTTATATACATGTATATATTAATTATTCAGTCGAATCCTTGGAATAAGGGATATGACCATTACAAAGTTTGCAAGAACTAGTTGTGACAGGTTGACCTGAGCAGTATACGAAATTAGGATATGAAAGTGGTTCTCCGAACAGGTCATTTTAGTAGCAAGCACTACATATTATTTGTAGATGTTTGGTTGCCCAACAGAAATTATTATTTACCCGAACTAAAAAGTGGTTGTTCAGGGCAACTAGACACCCACTAATTTCGTAGAATGCCTGTGAACTCTCAGTTACCATGTCAACCGCGTATTTGCCGGTTTATTGGCCAAACCCTTTCTATTCTCGTTTCCCAAGGTCATCAAGATTATGAATATATCATCAAGACTTTGATGCTATTGTCGTAATTGATGCTAAACGTCCCATCATTAACGCTTAATGTCCAGTCTTAGACCCATAGCAAATATCCATATACCCCTAGCAACCACACTTAGATTCATAGCACCCACTGTCTCGCCTTAATTAAGCCAACCGCCCTAAGGTCCATTGCATCTACTCTGCCGCCCATAACAACCGCTTTGATTTCCATAGCAACCAGTATTTCTCCTCTACCAACCACTTGAATGCCCGATCCAACTACCATCTCGCCCTTAAAACTTAATATCATTATACATTTTTGATCATTTTGAGATTAACATTCAAACTTGGTCGCGTAGCGTTTTGAAATATACTTGCACTTGTAGTTATTTTTTTATTGTATTTATTTTATTCTATGAAATAAAAGTTTAAGATTTTATTTTAATGTGCTTAATTTGTCCCGACTCTTTGATAAACTATTTTAGCAGAAAGTGGTACCAGGGACATATTATATGTCTTTGGTGATACTCATTTATTATCACTATTAGCCTATTCAATACTGTTTTTCAAAAATATGAAGTTTGCTTTACCGCGTATATGATCGGTCCTATGGGAGCTCCTATGTATGAATTCATATTCTTTTGAAAAAAAACATGATTCAATTTCTTTATGTAAATTAAGTTAGCTCTGCTACGTTATTTATTACTAACCTTCCTGATACTATTATTTATTCATTTACTAATTAAATATTTGATGAAAAACATGTTATTCGATATTTCTATGTCCAAGCTATTGATATGCTTATAAGGTGGCAGAGAAGCAATCTATTAAATTGCTTTGTTTTGCTTCTTTTGTGTTGATGCGATTCAAATCTTGAAACGTTATGCATATTTAATAATAACTTTTGTTATTAACTCTATTGCTAATCTTTTTGCACGTACAAAGGTACCTAACAAATAGATAGTCTATCTATACATAATAAATTGTAATACAAATACTATTTATAATGTTAATAATTTCTATGCAGTTGCTATTATTTAGCCGAAGTATGTTCCTAACGAAGAAAAATATCGCAACGCCGTCTAATTCTGACGTTATGCTAATTGTCGGAATTAGTCCAGGAAAATAGGGGAAAATACAGCCCTGTTACCCTGACGTTAAGCGTCGCAACGCTAAGGATAAACTTTCCACAAAAATCCCCTAACGCTAAACGTCGCAACCCAGACGCTAAACGTCGCACTTGGTAGGTAGTTTTTAGTATCGTACCTAAACCACACATATATTACAATGGACTTATAAATATGAATTCAAAACAACTACTATTAGACCCATAGCAACCCTTCACATAGCCTTATCAACCACCCTTAGGTCCTCAGCAGCCACAACCACACCCAAAGCCACGGCATATGACATCGGAAACTAATCCAAAATATTAGTTTAAGCTATACATCTAATGCAACACTATGATCTGTGTAATACAATAATCCTTGTATTACTAAAGGGTCCTTGAATCAACAACATTGATCGTGCAAATGAAGTTTGTGAAAAATTAGGTATACATGTACATCAATTAAATACAAAATTATAGTGAAGCGGGATGGGTTATATTTGAAGAGTCACCTATATCAAAACCCAGCGAAATTCAAACTTCTGATTACTGAATGTATATGCGGTCCCATTTTTGATCTACCATATCACGGTAGGCAGTCAACCTACTCGCCGTTCCTGGAAAGGCTAAACCTAAATTTTGCTTTTTGCAAGTTACTGGGCGCATACTTCCGTCAGAAACTGACAACCACCCTACATGATTCAGAATAAGTGGTAGGAGGAAGAATGGTCGTAGAGACAATATTATATTCAAACTCCTCGAAAACTGTCCCGCCGGAATCGAACCCACGACCCATCAATCAAGTGACTTGCGTGCTACCAACTGAGTAAGCGGGGCGGGCTATTTTTGGAAATTCAAAATGTAAGAACTTCTGAAGAAGTCTTTTAATTCTGTTAAATTTGAACTTTATGTACTTGTTTGAAGTCCTTATCTAGGGTTCGAATGTCTTTAGAATACATCTGATACTAGGCAATGACAATTTTGTATCAAATCATGCGTGTCACATTACGTATAGGAATCTCTGGTCGATATATCCTCAATTGATATCAGGACTCAGTTCTCAGAAAGCTGATAGCAATAATCATTTATATAAATGGCAATTGTTATTGTTATTGTAAAGTCATTGATTTAGCCTTAATATACAGGATACAATTAATAAAATAACTTAAAAGCATTGAATTTCTAGCGACGCTTTAATTTGGACTGATATTTTTATAATCGGTGAATTTAATTTAAACAAAAATTGTGAGATTGTAGATGGTATAGAAATGAAGTTCGTATATTCATTGACTATTTATTTAGTCGCGTTTGTGGTGAAAATTTCATGCATCTGTACCGACGTGACGCCATTGGTGGATAAAAATGTTGGCCTCACAGCCACTCAGTTTTGGACCCACACGGCTCAAGATGTTAAACAGTGTATGCAAATGTGTGTTCGAAGAAAACCATGTAGATCAATTACATACAATTTTAGTAATCAACAATGTGAATTGAATTCAGGAACCAAAGCAGATACTCCTACCAGAAATGATGAATCTATTGTATACTCGGAGTTCGACTGGTGGAACAAGGATGTAAGAAATACATAGTTATACTTATTGAAATATTGCTAAGGATTTCACAAATCGTATTACATTGTATATTTCTGTAAATCTTTCTTCTTTTGTTTGTTGTTTTTTTTGTAAATCGGTCTCTTATTATAGTGTCTCGTACCAGACTTCTTAAAGCGTACACGAACAAAAAATAGCCTACATGTGTTTGGTTTTGTATCGTTGCTCCAATGACAAATTTCAGAGTTTACAGCACAGTTGTTTATTCACCACTTTAAGTAAGGCCATGCCAAATTTGAATTTTGTAAAGCGTCAACTCAAGTTTGACAAACCTAGGTACATGTACCTATTCACAAAAACACACAAACCGAAAACGAAAACGCATGTCCATTCTAGCTAGTATTCACACAAATAAGTACTTGATAGTACATGTATGTTTATGACATTAATGTGAGATTAAAGTAATTCCATAAAAAGTATATACACCATACACATATACATTTCATTAAGACAAATCCGTTTTCGAATCGCGGAACAACATAGTTACTTTTTTTTAAAAATCAACAATTTTTTTTTTTTTTTATTGAGGAACCTAAAACCTACGCAAACGCGGACGCTTAACAAAATTCCGGTATGGCATGGCCTAAGCATTTCTGTATTTTATATTTTATGAACGATTTAAAGAGTTCATGTTACTTTTCGGAAAATCCACCCCGTTTGACCTTGGCTGTGCTCCTCACACATAGTTGCAGTTGGATTCGTATATTTTATCTGCACCATTCAATACATTTTCACCATACCTAATATACTCAGTTTCAGAACTTAATTTTGTGTTTACGTGTGGTTCGTCTAGTTAGCCCAGTAGGTAGCGTGTCTGACTACGACACTAGGGTCGTCGGTAAGATTCCCGGGCTTGACCTTCATACTTCAAGGAGATTAGTCATGAACTATTTTCTACGCCCATTCTACTTGTCAAGCAGTCATTGGAGAAATTATTTTATTAGTACTGGCATTCGGAACACCTCGATCTTTCATGAATGAATAATCTCGGAAGGATTCGTGGGTTATCTACCCTGGCGGCTTGGGATTTTACTACCTACGCGACGTAGCGATTATGCAAAATAGTTCCTGTAAGTATACACACGGATCTTTGTAAAAACATATTTATATGTTATATATTGAACAGAACAAATATTGTTTAGCGGTATCATTGAACTGTGTTATTTCAAATTCACGAACGAAAAACGGAACATCACTCAACGCCTAAACGATCGTGTGTTTGTTTACATCAACACCGGTAGTTTCAAAATGGCGCATAAATATGTCCGAGCTTATTTATAGCGAATGGCCGAAGAGTTCCGAATGTAGCACTAGGTTAAAAACTTTGGCCCAGAGATCTAGAGACCTCCATCCAGGGTAGCATGAGTAGAAAAGATTACCACCGCGCAATTTGTCTTAAAAAAGTTGAAGTACGGCCTGAAGCATCATGCGTCGCTTGAGTGTGACTCATCTTTCATATAGAGCCAGGGATCTATCATGAACTAACCATTAACTCCCAGGTGTTTCATGTTTTTGATACTTTATTTGCAGATAGACCAACATTGTTATTCGCGTCCATGTCAAATAAACGAAGTCTGTATACCAGGAATAAAATTAATAAAAGCTGGCTCGTCAGAAAGTTGCCAGTATACTTGTATGCTTGCCGAAAGTAAGTGGTCAAATTAATTATTTTTACGTTAATTATTTTTATAATATTAAGAGCAGTAGTCCATTGGTAGGACGCGCGCTTATAGAGGTTCCGGGTTCGAAATCCAATAGGGACACTGCTAATTTCCAGCAAGAAAAACAGCGATTGCTTCACTCCACACAGGTGTAAATAGATGCCAGCGAGAGTAGTATAATTCCATAGCGCCAATATGTCGACTTCACTAAACGGAGTAAAAGACTCCCCAGGAAGATTGATAGATTCGGGTAGCCCGATGACCAGGAGTAATAGCTGTAAGTCGCTGAATGTGCATTTACATCAAACTTAGACTATAAAAATGCCATTACAATATTATGAGTACAAGTGAATATATGTATAATTACACTTTGTTTACTGTCTACAGGGGTGGATCCAGAATTTTTTACTAGGAGGGGCCCGAACTTTTTCTAGGGGGTCCAAACTTTTTAACCACAACCACATTATTCACATTCTGCAGAATAATGCAACATATTTAATAAAAAATATATAACTATTAAATCTATGTTAAGAACAGAGAAAAATTGCTTCATGCTACTTACAATCAAGAAATATTCTAATGGACAGGTACAATTTGGAAATTCTAGAGGGGATCCGGACCCCCCTGACCCCCCGCTGGATCCGCCTATGGTCTATTAACAATAATGAAACAGAAACAGGTATGTATAGTCTAAACACAAATCACATCCAAAACATGATGTACATGTACGTAGTTCGTTCGTCCGTGTGATATTTGAAATAAAAGATGTTTACAGAGAAATTATTGATCTATATATAGTTCTTTGCTCGAGTTTTAGGTCAGATCGTTTATAATTTTTATGTGGTTGTTATTATTCTTACTTACATTGTTTCAATATTTTATAATGGACTAGTTTTATCAATTTAAAGTGCCAAATACCATTATTTCTGCAATGCACTTAGTAAAAATGAAACTATGCATATACTTCAAAATGAACGAGAAAGTTTTTGTGATCAATTGACAATCGTAACAGCGATTATTTGTGTGACGTGAGATTTTTTAATTGCACTTGCTTTACTATTGTTTTGACTGCTTGAAATTGATTAAAAGTACCGAATTAAAATTACATTAAATTTTAAAATCTAAAATAGTTCACCTCTGCTGGTTACGAAGTCATATTGGTATACATGGAAATGAAAAAGTAGACATTTTAGCTAAAGAATCTTTAAACCTTCAACCAATAGAAATCAAATTACCAAGCAGTGACTTCAAATGTTCAACCAACACGTTAATTAAGTCAAAATGGCAATCAATGGGTAACAATGCTATTTTTAATAAGTTGCATGACATAAAGACATGATTCATCTTCGTCAATAATATTTTCTAATCGCCGAGATCAAATAGTGATTACGCTTTGTAGAATTGGTCATACCCGATTAACACAATCATACCTTCTCAAAGGAGAGGAAGCACCTAAATGTATACCATGTGACGAGCATTTCAATGTAAAACACATTCTCCTTGCCTGTCAGGATCATAAATACATCCGTGACAAACATTTTAAAGTTAATTCACTTAAAGAACTTTTTGAGTCTGTACCATCATATGCGATACTTAACTTTTTGAAGGAAATAAATGTATATAATAAGATATAGAGCTTTACATCATAAATATCGTTTGAATAAATAGTATCATTGATTGCTTTCGGCGCGATATGACCTTTTTGTGTTGGTGCGCCGTAAAACCCAAACAAACAAACAAAAGCTTGAAATTGTCCGAAATGAAAAAGTAACAAAACAATATAAACAACTAAGGGCAAGCTTCAAAGAGGTAGGAGCCGGGTAATTTGAAATTCATATAATGCTCATTGTTTGACAAAATTTCTGAAACTAAATAAATGTTTATTTTAGGAAGAGTATGTCCTATGCCAGTTGGTGGTGTGACTGCTGGACGTAGTGTTGGAGATATTAATGTATTTACATGTGAACATGGTTACATAGGAAGTGATTCTGCAACTTGTCAGGAAAATCTACAATGGAGCAAAGTCTTAAACAGCGTCTGTACAGGTACATACATGTACATGTATATTACAGATATGTAGCTTTTCCGGCAAATTTTCATTATGAGACTTCGTTTGTTAACACGTTTTATTTTTTTTTCTTTGAGAAGAAAAGGGTCCCTGTATTACTATCAATGCCTTTATTTCGATTGTTTTAATGATGGAGTTTTACTGTATCACATTATACAATAAAGTTCAACAATATAGGTATGATTATTCAATAGCCAGAATGGTCTTTATAGCGGAACTTCATCGTATAAAACAAATCAAAGTATTGAAATACAGAAAGACTTTTGTGCACATTGAAACCTAACGCACCCATACTAATGATTACTCTTTACACATAAGATTCAAGTACGAACCGAGCAGACAAAAGTGCGAACGAAGTGTTTATTTCATCTTATATAACTGGCAAATACTACTGCTTAGTGTATGAACGAGATTGACTCCGCACATTTACACGTTTATCAATATAAGTAAATACCTGTCACTGACCCTGAAACAAAGACGCGTCAGTTGATTGATGGAAATACTTTTATCGCCTAGAAATAAACTGCGTAGTAAATCAGAGACAAATGTATAACTCCGCAGGTTAAACTGGTCAGGCATTTGAATCGTCGATAGTTTTCGACTTAAGGTATAACTTAAGCCTTTCAGCCAAATCGCCAAAGTCTAAAACCTGCGTTTAGGCAAATACAGTGACCAAATACAACACTGTACTTCCTTATTTAATAGTCATTGCTCATTTTGATTCTTGTATTTTGTCCGAATATTTCGGATTTCAACATGAGCCTAAATGTTGATGCAAATAGCTCTCTTAGAAGAAGTGCAGTGCACACGAAGCGTTACCTACCATTTCTTAACTTAGGAGTAATTTGTACCTTTGTTTTTTTTTGATTATGTTCATACAAATGTACTTTCAAACTGTTGCTTTATACTTGAATTTCGTCTGAGGCATAGACTAAAGTATTTATATAAACATAAGCTAACATGGTGGACGTGAGACTCTTACATTCATAATCTCATAATCTAGTCCTCTGAATTATTCATCTAATATAAAACGTGATAGACACAGTTTGTAACTACTAGCAATTGTTGGCAATATGCTTTTTTGCAAAATTAATGTATCCGCATGCATTTTTAAATACAGAAACAATTTTTGTTCAAAATACTATTGAATATACTATTTTAATTATTTTATCAGAAATACACAACCATGCATGTACAGATGGTACAATTTGTCAACCTATAGATGCTATTTGTGATGGTGGTATATGTATTTGTAGTCCTGATAAGATGTACGACAGCAACGTACGAATGTGTGGTAAGTTTCTTATTTCTACCAGTGTATTTGATAAAATGCGTACTGGCACATTCATAGGAATCATTTTAAAGCCAGAGTTGGGGCCTCAAAGTTGAGTCCAAGTTGGGACAAGTATAATAACATATACATATACTCCGACCTAACTACACCAACATTTTTAAAAGAATAGTATATTCCATCTTGATTAAGTAATTATTGAAGGCCAAGGAGACGTCATAATTGCTAAATTAGGAACATATTTAGGAGAGTACTTTTGTTTTAAATTGAAATTCAATAAGATTTCATTATGCTACTATACTGAACACATGTAGAAGATTGTATAGAGTTACTCTGTGTTACAAGCCGCGGCCGTGGCGTAGTGGTTAGCATGTCTGACTTCGAATCCGGAAATCGCGGGTTCGAAACCCGGTCGCGGCAGGTCATACCCTATACATGAGTTGTCGGCCTCGTGGTAGGGTAAGTAAGTACTGGTGATAGAAAAGTGTCCAGGAAACCTATAGTAGGAAGAGCTGGTCGTCGTATATATGACATATATATGTGTTGAATACGACGTTAAAAAAACAAAACAAAAAACAAACAAAAAAACCCCCAAAAAACTATGTGTTACATGTAATAAATTCCATATCTATAGTGTTTTAACTTTTATTTGTCTATGATTTTGTCATGGAATAAAAAACAGAATATCATTTGAATACATTTATTTAAGTCATCTATGCTGTTCTCTCGTGAAATAATTTCAACGCTCTGAACGTGGTGTCCATGCAGTCACACAAAGGAGAGAAGTAAATACATGTACATGTATCGTACTTAAAATCGATTGCTAAATAACCATTTTAGGTACATTTTTACGCTGAATCTATGTAGGATATATGGTTATAGAAAAAATATTCAAAAACGCCCTCTGTGCAATAGCTTAAAGCTTAAAAATTATTAAAAATACGATTTTCTAAAATTACATTGTAGCTCAAGTTTGTTGTGCACAGTAATCTCAAATTTTACAAATCATTTGGAACATGCGTGATTCCACGACAAAAATACAAATTTAAGTTATTTCTTTTGCGTAGTTTCGCTTTGATAAGTGCATCTTTATGACAACCCTGGCCGTTGTAAGTCTCAATTTTTATGTATTTCTTTTAGTGGTTCCACCATGTGACGCACCACCGGTTATAGAGGGCGCTACCATCGGTGGAGCTGATGGCGATACGACAAGAACGTATCAATGTGAACCTCTACTTCAACCAGCATATGGTATAAATGATAATGGTAGTATTACATGTACGTCTGGCACGTGGTCATCTACCGACTTCGAGTGTTTCGGTAAAGTATTCATTTTAATTTTGATTTTAATATTCTTTTAGTGTATGTTTTTGAACATCTGAATGAAGTTGATATTTCAGCTGGAGTTTATGCCGTTTCAAAACAATGGACTTACCCGCTAAATAGGTAAATAAACTGATACACATATAGGGCTGCTGCGAGTATCCAAGTACTCAGATATTCGCAATCTCGACCAGAAAATCGAGTATGAATATTCGTCACGTCCGAAATAGTTGGATCGCGATCTATTTTTATTAGAAAAAAAGAAAGAACAGTTTCAGCTTAATTACCACTGAAAACGAGCCGCACTACTAATGAAAACTTATATTTATGTAGGGACCGTAATATTTTGTGTCAAAATTTCGATTGAAACACATTTAAACAAAAATGTTATCTCTAAAAATTTCCATAAAAGTCTGGTATTGAAATGGTTAGAATACATGGTTTTCCATATGGTAAAAGAATCTGTACAATTCTTCACTTATTTATGTTATTACAATCATGAATTCCTGTATGCTTCTCTATAAAGTGATTCGTGGGTTCGATTCGTGAATCTCTGCACATGAATCGTGGTTCGGGTGATCGCCACTAGCTCGACGATCCACAGCCCTATACACATACCACATTCTATTGATTTAAACGAACTATTTTGACATTCAGCATTTATCATTAACTATCAAAAGTATTTAATTGTCATATTTAGTATTTCAAGCGCTGAACGGAACACTATCGACAATTGTATTGTATTGTAACTCACTTGTTTTTCAAATGGAGTTACAATAGTGGTTTCGTTCAGCCAACGATTTAATCCCCAAGTATTTGTGTGTTGTGAAGCTGGCTATGAAGTTTATATAATCGCAATGTCTACATGAACGACATGTACATGTAGTTTTAAAGAACGTTGAGTAGTAAAAAGAAAATTGAAAAAGTTCTTATAAAGTTTTTATTTATCAAATTCCCACATAACAAATCAGGGGCCCGTCTTACGACTGATTTTCATCGTAAACCTTTTTATATTACAATACAAAATTATCGTACGATGTTTGATAATATTCTCTCTAGTAATATAATGTTAATGCATTATGTCTTGCAGGAATAAAATTGACACAAGACAGCTCAGTGGCTAACATCACTGGATTACATGTAGGTTATCTCGAAGTGTTTACAAACGGTGAATGGAGCAATGTTTGCTTTGAACACTGGACATGGGAGGCTACTGTAGTTGCCTGTAGACAGCTAGGGTACAAGTAAGATTAGAGTTCTATACCTTGATTTTTAAAATCTTCTCTCCCTTTAAACCGTACATGAACTTTTCATTATGAATTGCTACAGACGCGTTAAAGATGATAGACAGCATAGTAGATTTCAAACCCGCTACCCTGAATAGATTCGTGGTCGTGTTTTTAAAGGTTTAAATGGCATCACATTTGATATAGAATTAATTTAACAATCACAAATGTTTAAATGACGTCACGTTTGATGTAGAATTAATTTAACTATCAGAAAAATGTTTAAATGACGTCACGTTTGATGTAGATTTAATTCAACTAACACAAAATGTTTAAGGTAGCTCCACACTTTACCAATTAATTTTCGACTTTCCTTCGGTCTTGCTCAAATTAAGTACACATGTCAATTAAAGATCCGTCTTTTCGGTTTTGGTGCTCAAAATTATTAAAACGTTGCCATGGTGACGTCGTGCCGCGAATTTGCGCGTGACGTATTTTGTGCTGATTTTTGCGTTTCAGTGTTCATAAAATGGACAATTGTTGACGGAAATTTGTCAAACAAACTTGTAAATATTCCACATACACATGACAAAGCGATGCAAATGCCGGTGTTAACGAATTACAGTATATATTGTGTTCTCATAGCTTTAAACGTGTTTAAAATGAAAGCAATCGTTTTATATCATGCATACATAAGAAACACATGAAAAATGATTATGTCGTAACGTATATCAACTTAAAAGTATATTCCACCAGACCAATATTAAAATAAAAGACAATGGTTTTGATCAGGACATTGCATTTGTTGTTTTACTGCATTATTTGTTTAAACATCGCTTATCAGATTTTTATTGATACTACAATCACGGTGTATAACCGAAAACGAAACTGTACGATCGCTGTTGATCGGTATTTTATGATTTTCCTCTAAACCCAACCTAAACACTGAAAATTGAAGAAAAATAAGATTAAATTCTGTACGATGTCTGTTGATGTGATGTAAAATGATGTGTACGACGTCTGTTGATGTGCTTGTCCGACTACTGTTGATGCAAATTTTTGATTTGTTACATTCTGTACGATGTCTGTTGATATTAATTTATGATAATATACTTGTTTCTTTATTATTTCCGCCACCGAAGTAAACAAGTAGACCATGTTGTGAAGATGTGCATAAAGAATATAAATTCTGGTAGAATTTTAGATAAGGGAGATATTTCACTTTAATTTTGTACAATAACAATTGTAAGCTTGAGAGCAATAGATACACAAAAATTTTCATACACTGACCACAAAAAAAGTATACAGTCCATTAAATTTTATTTTTTCTGCATTATATAGTATTTTATTATCTTCACTTTTGCTTTTGTAATTTTATTTTACATAGTGGAAAAAACAAGCTCAACATTTATTTATATTTCAATACAATAACAACAAAATCAATATAATTTACAGTTTGACCAGAAATTATTGAGAATTTAGATGTTGTTTTTGATTTTCTCTCTTGACTTTGTCTTTGAAATATTTGTGAATATTGACCTGAAGGTCAAGGGAGACTACTCAGTCAATCATTTTTCAAAGTTTGCTTAGAGTGATCTCCCTTTTATAAACAAAATAGCAGACGACCTTGAACAGCACTGTCAAAATGTCAGCTTTTGAGAAAAGAAAGATTGTTCTTGAGTTATACAACGAAGGTTTAACATCAGCACAAGATCTATCAGAAAGAACAGACATTCCTCTATCAACTGTGTACAGGATTGTAAGCAATATCCAGAATGGCGAAAGTATTGAACATAAGAAGGGAGCAGGTAGGCCTAAAAAATTAACAGTCGGTGACAGGAGGAGGTTGGGAATCATTGTCTCTAAAGGCAGACGCATGAGTATTTCGAACATTCGAACTGAAATGATTCGTAGAGGAACTGTTACTGTCTCTAAGGAGACCATTAGATGTCAACTTCAATCAATGGACTGGCATAAATCTAAAGGAATTCCTTCACCGTTATTGAAACCTGAACATAAAGAACGTCGTTTGAACTGGTGTTTGGAGCATGTAAACTTTAACTGGGAGAACGTTATTTTCTCCGATGAAAGTTCAGTATGGTTATACCCTAACTGTATAAAGATATGGACAAAATCGTGCGAGAAACCTATTTACCAGCGACCTAAATACAGTGAGAAGTTTCATGTGTGGGGTGGGGTATCCTTACTTGGGTCTACACCACTTTGTGTTTTTGGTGGGAATCTGACCAGTGAACGGTACACAGATATTCTGGAAGGACATCTGATTCCTACTGCAGAAGTTTTGTATGGAAATGATTGGATTTTACAGCAAGACAATGACCCAAAGCACACAGCCAGGCATACCAAGAGGTGGTTTCAGGAACAAAATATCAATGTTTTAGACTGGCCCAGCTACAGTCCTGATCTTAACCCAATTGAAAACATCTGGGGATGTATGAAGGAAAGTATTAACCAAAAAAATTTGACAAATATACATGATATGAAAGCAGAGGTGGTCAGATATTGGGACAGTATGAGCCATGATTTTCTAACTTCTTTGTTAAATAGCATGCCACGACGAATCGAAGCTTGCATACAAGCCAAAGGAGACCTTACAAAATATTGAAAACTGTATGATTTTGAAGCTTGAGGTAAGTGCTATTAAGTTTGATTTTCACTTTTCTCTGTTTAATTTCATTTCCTTTGAAAATGAGAAAGTTTCTTATTCTCAATAATTTCTGGTCAAACTGTAATTATCAAATTTCAATCAAAATTACAGAAGAGGTCCACGACGGCAATACAAATAACACTTAAACACAGTTAGTATTTGGTGTAACCCCCTACAACAATCCTGCGTGGCATACCTCTAACCAGCTTCTGGTACTTCTCCACAGTGGTTCTGGACTAGTCCGATTAAAGATTAGCTTCCAGCTCTGTAAGGTTACGTGAGCGATACTGTTGCACAGCTTTTTTCAACTTAAACCACCAGTGTTCAATAGGGTTTAAGTCTGGGCTCTTCGGGGCCAACATATCAGTTCCATGATGTCATTATTCTCTTTCTGTTTATGTGTTCATTCATTCTCCTGCGAACGTAAAACCCACCATCATTCTGGAAGAGAGTGAATCTTGACTTATCTGTACACAGAACATCACTTCAGTCTACCCTGGTCCAGTCTGCATGATTGTTGGCAAATTCCCTCCGTTTTGCACGATGAACAGCTGTCAGGAGTGGTTTCTTCACTGCTCATTCTGCAATAGAAAAAATGTTTAACTTGGGTCAAATAGGCAAAAGTGTAATGCACTTGGTTTCAGGTTCAATCTGATAATAACCCCAATCAAATTTCCGCTTGCATACTCGCTTATCATGGACAACAACGCCCTACTGGATATCTGTTTACGAAGATTTTTTAAGGTCAAAACAACAATGAAAGTGAAAGAAGAAAGAAAATACTACGCAAAACCTCACCTTGTTACTCCCTTTCTTCGGCAAACTTGGGCCGCACACTCAACCCTCTGTTCAATTGTTAGTCACATTATCACTTTTCTTCTTGAAAATAAGTGTCAGGAAAAGTTAATAACTACCAATACCATTATCTTAAGGCATTTCATTCATTTGATGAGAACCAAAGTAAACAAAATTTTAATTCCCCCTCATAGCAGAATACTGAAAAAAAATTCCTTTCAACCTATGAAATTGTGTACCGTAAGGAAATTACCCCTTATTTTTTTAATTTAATATACTCCTTTATTGGACAGTTATCTCCCTTCTTAAAATGTAATGTTTCGGCCTTCCCATGCAGAAAAATTGATGTTTGGTCATATTTTGTCTGTAAAATTAGTTTTAGACACTGTATACTTTAATTAGGTGGGAACAAACAAAGGGTACGAAAGTACAATTAAGTTAAATATAACCTGTTTTATGAATTATGCATTGCTTATGATAGTGGTACATGACTAAACTCTTAAAACGCAATAATATCATATTAAATCACACAATTAAATCAAACGAAGTCGTACAATACGTTAAAGCCCGTGTCACATATTCGCCAGTTGGTACTGCGAGTTTCCGCGACGATGGGCGAGTTTAATCTCGTGGCCAAAATGAAAGAGTTGTCACGACATTTGGTTATAAAGAGTCTTGCACGACATCTGCTCGAGTGTTGTACGACTCTCACACGAGACGTCCACGATCATCGACGGTCAGCGACGATTTATAGCGATCGACATACGAGCGACATGTACATGATATTCTCTCGACATCTTACGACATTCATACGAGCTACTACGAGTTTCGACGATTTATCCCGATTTAAACACGACATGTTAACGAGTTCATTACGATCTGTGGAGAGAGTAGTGCGACACACATTTTTGATGACACGACATCTTGCGTAGGCTGTATAAATAGCAAACAAAGCGCATGAGCACCAAAAGGTGAAAGACATGCAGGATGATCAGACTGGTGGCATTGATGGCGCATGTTGATAAAGAAGATGCCGATGATGAACTTGAAATATCAAGATTGATTTAAATTTGTTTAACAAGAGATAGTATTGGCAGAGCGCGCCGACAGTGTTGGGTTAGACTATGGATTACGAGAAGGATTGACTTTGGACATTAAAACAAAGAAGACAAAAAATCGTTTACCAACTTTCTGCGTTTACATCCAGAGATGTTCATCGAAATGAATGTTGACAGATTTCTTCCGAAGTATATTTAACTCGCGATAATGTCGTGTGATTGTCGCAAGGAAGTCGCGCAAACTCGTGAAGATGTTGCAAAAACTCGCAAAGACTCGCTCTTATCTCGCGGTGGTAGATTTCACGGCGACATGTGACGACATTACTACGACACGAGTACGAGTTTTCACGACATGCATACGACATCCTCTCGACAACTACAGGAGATAAAAAGTTCGGCGATCCACCGCGAGAATTTTAAACGGTTTAAAATTGTCGCCGCGACAAGCCAAGACGCTGCGACATGTGGAGAGATGCATCGACATCAGTACGAGATCAACACGATACCAGCCGAGTTGCTGCGAGTTGCAACTCGCCGCAACTCGCGGTCAAATTTTTTGCCTGTGTGACACGGGCTTTACATAAAATCGTTAGTAGTCGTACACAATCATTTGTCGAAGTCGTACAGTATGTCGGCGAATGCACACGACATAAACGTCAAGTTTACACATAGTAGCATTCAACATTCTGATAAATTATTGATATAATACAATAAATAATTTATTTTATACCAAAAAGTCTTCATACAATAACATGAATGTGATTTGTTTTCTCGAAATCGAGTTTACAAGACTAGCTATGGATGTCAACAAAGCAAAATAGTTCGTGATTTGGAAGTGATTGTTAACGTTTTTACTATAAAAGAACGATATGGAATCAGCAAAACTGGTGCAAATAGTTTATCACGAGCTAAGGTTTATTTTGAAAATCTGTCTATGTACCAGAAGATTTGTTGTTCCATAAAAACTTATAAATTGTACCATTGTATAAATTCACTACCAATCCCAATCACTGCTGTCGTACAGTCGTTTATACACCGTGAATTGTCTTCCTATGGATTTTTTCTATCGCTAACTCGTTGCTACAACGCTGGACACGAAAACAAAAGGAACATTTTAGTGTGATTGTCATGTTCACCAGAAAGGAGTAAGTGCGTTTACCCCAAAATTTGGCCCTGTTGCCAAAGTGGTTCAAATTATGTCATATGATAGGGAAATGAATAAGTTACCCAGAATTAACATTTTTAAGTGAATTCTGTGAAGTCTGTTACCATGGCAACAGAATAAAATAAATGACTTAATTTGAAAATATTGATATCCCTTTAAACTGACTTTTAAAATTGATAGTTTTATAGTCACATATTGTCACATGAGGGAAGCAATTTCTCTTTGAGTTGTTGATATTTGGTTGCCATGGTAAACAATTTCAGAAATTGAAAATCTTTTATTTTTTGTAAAACAAGTCCTTTTGCAATTCTAAAGAAAGCTTATCCAAACAGTATTTGGATGTAATTATATAAAATTAACAACACAACACTCTGACCTCATTTATTTTATTATTAATTACCATGGAAACAAAATAAATATATTCTATACTAAGAAATAACATGTTTAAAATAGAATGTTATATTCTCACTAACAATGTAAAGTTTGAAGTTGAAGTTTTGATTTTGAATGTATGCCTAGTTCTAATGGTCTGATTATCTCGTCTATGACTGAGAAAATTTAATTGAAGAAATACATTTTTAGTTGATAGGTTCTTGTTGCCATGGAAACTCTATTATTTTTACTTAAACTATGATATTGGAACATATATAGTTTTTGAATAATTTTGATTCTAAATTTTATCCCATTTACCACATACATGTAATTGAATTGAAACAGCCAAAATAATACATAAGCACTGACTTAGTTACTCGTTGCTAAGGTCGTTTCTAAGGCAACAAACATCCCAGTTTTTGAGCATTACAAAATGTTACTTAAATCTGTCAGAGGAGGATGTATCATGCAAATAGGCCAAAAACAGTATTGAAGTTAAAAGTGCTTAATTATTATAAAGTATCAGTATGCAAACATAACATTACATTATTTATATCTTTTGTATGAGTGGTCGCCATGAAAACAGAATTAGTAAATATAGTTCTAAAACAGAGATTCAGTCATTGCTACAATACTGCATAAGCTAAATTAATGAAATTTGGTATGCAAGATGTGCACAGTTTGTAGACCACAATCAAATGACATTCTTCTCTATTGAGAGCCCAGATAGACTTTTATATTTGATCATTTGCAACATTCAGTTAGTCATATAGCATTAAACTTGTAAAGATGTGGAACAAAGATCCTTTATCTGCCATACTTTTGTCTTCTAATCCAAATAAGGGATTACTTAATTAATAAATTATAGTAAAATGCATATACAAATGGATTTAATATAAAATTTACACTGTACATCATGATGTACAAAACATAATACAAAATTCTTTTATATTTTTACTCATAACCATGGAAGTCAGATTTTTATCTGAATCTTGTACATAACATCATTAGTGTATAAATACTCATTGTGTAAGTACCAGATTGTATCATTTTTGTAGGGTTTTTGACAAACTTGTTTGACTCATTTGTTTTGCTGAAGGAAAAGCAAATATTTTCATTCCACTACATTTTGGCAGTTTTTGTATTTGATAAAGTTACAAATAGTACATTTTTTAAAAGCATTGTGTACAAGCAGGAGAACAATAATAGAGAAAATAAATTGTCATTCACAATGGCTTCAAATACAAGCTATGCATTGCAGCATATTTGCAGGCTAGCAGGCTGTATTAAGAGTTTTTATTTTGTTATATTCATAAACAACTTTTCTTCCTATTGCATATTTATTTTGCATCATAGATCTAAAAATTCTGTGAGGTATAAGAAAGTTCTGAAAAATTGCTCCAGGCAGTTGTTAATATGAATGAGCCCAGCTGAATTTACTATTAGAAATTAGGACTATCAAGTTCGCAATTTAGAGAATCTATGTATTTTATATCAAACCTAAGCATTGCCTATGACTTGTGTAAAGATATACATGTACATGTTTTACAGAACAGCAGCAATTGGTTTCAATGCCAAGATATCTCAATATTATTGCTATAATGCAAATTCTGTGAAAGTTTTAAAATCAACTAGATATACATGTACCTGATTTCAGGATATTTACTAGTTTACAAGACAATGATTTAATTGTAATCAATAAGAAACATTATTCAGAGAAATCGTAAGACTCAGCCTATCTAAGGTCAACGCATTTAACCAGAAGTGCTTCGCTTTCACGGGTTGTCATCTGTGGAATGAAATACCACATTACATAACATAAGACAAGCTCGTAATTTCACCCATTTTGAATCTATTGTCAATTCCATCTGTTGTCGGAGCTGTGAGATTAATCTTACTAATAGTTTTTATTCTCAGTTGTCTGGTGTATTTAGTAGTTTTTGTGAAACAGTATTTTTTGTAATAAATTACCTTCTGTGATAGTACACTTGACAACTTTTCTAAGCATACACATTTCCCCTGCAGATAATTTCAACAGTTGTTAAAATATTCAAACGAAATTTCGTGAGTCAAGTATTAGATACTATATCTTTCATGTGACACTAAAGAAGTAAATATCAACCGTGTAGTTACCGACTTCTAAGATGCACGTGCATTTCGTGCTTTTTACTCGTATGAGCCAAACGGTTTACATTTACACGTTTATTTTGTACATGCCGACATCTATAGCAATTTACATTTAGAAAGAACATCTAAACTTTCACAAGTCGTAAGTATGAAACGAATAAGCTTGGGAGAAAGAGCCCAAGCTATCGGAATGATACATGCTGGCTCATCAGTAAGAGAGGTAAATTTAATTGAATTGCTATCTTATGTCTTGCTAGTATCATATTCACCATATTCATCACTGAGACATTCTAAGCATAGATGCAATGCAAAAACCTCCAACAATCGTGACAAAGTGAAACCATTTTTCAGGATGCCCGTACTTTCAAGCGTAACCCTTTGACTGTGATGAAACTTTTAAAAAGTTTGAGCGAACCGGAAGTGTTTAAGACCTTCAAAAGCAGAGAAGACGCCGTGTGACGACAAGACAGCAGGAATTGGCTATAATACCACAAGATATCGTTCAGAAAGAACAACAAAATCTCATTTTATGAGTACATTATTCAACTGTATGAAGTACTTCAGAGGCCAAAATATGTTAAAGTTAAACAATTCCTGATGCATTGTACGGTTGAAACCGGTTTTAGTTATTTAAATAAAGGTTTTTAAACGCTCAATACTTGTCTTATTGTAGATTGTTTACTAATTCATGAATAGTATTGAGCATACAATCTCATGTTTTCTGTATAATGAAACTCAAAACCCCAAAAATATACATTCGATTTATTGTATAGATAGGTCAGTTCACATTTATTTAATTATCAATGTTTAAAATTTAACAAATTATTTTACTACGCATAATGTTTATTACTCATTCCAATTATAAGAAATATAATATTATAATGGATATATAATGCATGCTGTTTTTAAGTGTTTTATTATGATTTCTTCAATAAAAAACTCTTAAAGATCGGCACGATAAAAAATTGATATACAGGCCAAATCCTTTAGCCATGAACGAACAAAATGTGCTATGGTACAATTTACGATAATGGTAATAAACATATTTAAAACTGCTATTACTGTGTTTATACTAAATGTATTATGATAATTTATTATTAACCTTGTCATTGTAGTCAATCAATCTTGTACTTAGTCGTTTTGTTTGATATAAATGAGTAGATTTGTTTTTATGTCTAAGATATAATCTATGTACAGATGTAAGTAAACATATTTCAAAAACTATCTATCATTAAACGAGTGCAATACAATCAGCTTGAGTTCGCATAAATATTCATTTAAAGTAAAGTAAAGTAATTTAAACGTTGATCAATTATGTCATAATGATTCAACCAGACAAGTCAGTGAAAACGTATTTCGTTATGCATTTATAATCAAACTTTTCCAGAACTCAAAATAGTATATTCTAATAATCCACTAATGCTATTCAATTTGAAACTCAAATCTTGCTTCAAGATGTTTGAAATGTAATCGTTTTTTCACTTAAATCGTTATTGTAATAATATCCCGGAAATTAGTATTTTAAAATACACATTAAAAGTAGAGCAATTATACTTATTCGCTTCTTTTTTTATAAAGACGCTAAACCTCAGATAGGCAGTTATTCTTATACAACTTCATGTTTGTGTTTCTTTTATAAAACAAATTAATTTGAGGTAAATATAAGCCTATAGACATGTAACTTATCATCAACAATACTTGATATAATTATATTGTTTGTTAAAAATATTTACATATGTTAATAGGCCTATATGTTTATTATAAAACTCATTGGAATACAATCATATTCAATGTAACATTATTTACAATCAAATATATCAAATAACAAGTTGTTTAAGTACATAAACTGAAACGTTAATCAGTGAAATCCAGAAAACAAAGTCATTCAAAATTATCAAACACGGAATAATGTTCAAATTTTAATTGTAAAACATTGATAAACTTTGATACTGTTACTCCATTGACTTATTCAAATGTTATGAGATAAGCAATATATAATTGCTAGCCATATCCCCAATGTTTGTCAGTTCCTCGGAAACAGAAAAAGAAAATGTCAATAGAATATCATATACATACGTATAAAAATGAATGATTCAATAAATTTAGTATCAATAACTTACACTAGTACAGAGTTAATAATATAATTCAAAACAGTATATCACTTATCCCACATGCACGCTAAGACAAATTACAAACTATAGAAAAATATGCATAAAGATGATTGTACAAATGTTATAATCAATAAAAAATATCAAATGTAGCGTATGCGATTACATCATTTCACCATGTGCTGATAACATAGTAGTTTTCATAAAATGATATTTTAAATAACAATATACTTGTTTCTTAAAACAAATAATCCTTTTGAGTCTACTTCTATTAAGTACCCTGAATGATTTCTTTCTGTTCAAACTCAACATTCCGACGAGTCTATTTATGGTCATCATCATCGCTATCTGGAAGTGGTTCAGCTTTCTTTGTAAAATCTACAAGATCATACGGCGTAGGCTCATAAACTGTCATCTCCTTCTTCTCAACAGGTTGAGGTTTAAATACTAGATCAGCATAATTCAAATCGTATTGATTAATATTCGACATCTGCAAAGCAGAGTTGCCTTCAAATGTAAATCATAAATAAAAATCTGGCATACTAAATTTTAAATAAAGGTCTAAAATGTATTAGAACTAGCTGTTTTCTTTAGCAAAGAATGCTGTAATTATATTTGTTCACATTTAATCAGCAATATTTTCAATGTCATCGAATACTTCGACTAAGCGTACAGGGCTCGAAATTAACAAAACAATGGACTTGCAAATTTTTGCGAGTGAATTTTATTTCAACTCGCAAAATGAAAAAAACACTCGCATTTCCCTCAAATTTTAATAGCATACATTATAACTATTCATATATGCAGTATAAAATGATACAGTGCGATATTAAACTATTGATAGAACAAGGGCGTTATTGTTGGATAGGCAAAAACTATCGAACATGTTTTTACTATGAGCTTTACATTGATCCTGTCGATCTATCTGGCAGTTTCAAAGTTGAATTGAGACTCGATCATTTAGTTTAGACAGAAATATTTTTGCGGCAATTTCAACTCGCATTTATCAAAATTCACTCGCATTTTGCGAGTAGGCGAGCTTAAATTTGAGCCCTGTTAAAGCGTAGTGTGTTTTACTGTGGGAAATACGAGCATTTTTAATAATTTTAATACTTTACCTTTGATTCGTTAGTCGTTGCCTTTACTTTGGGAGGTTTCTTCATATCGCTCTTCTTATTGTTATCAGTATTGACGTCAACAATTTCATATTCATTAACTGTAACATCTTAAACAAAAAAAAACGAAGTGTGAACAACTCTTACAAACCATAAGTATACGTGTATGAGTTCATTTTTGTATATTTCGATTCAACTCTAAAGATACAAAAGAATGCCAAGTCATTTGCATATGCTTCATCTTAGATCAATAATATAATTATCAAAAATAAAATAGGTCAAATCGAGCTAATAATTTTTGTGTAGGGTTTAACGCCTTAGCAACACCATGTATTGTTTATTTCACAGCGATCAGTAAACCTACTTAGAGTTCCTGGTACGACTAAATCTCCGGATTGTTTACTATTAAATAGGCATTAACGACTGTCAACTGCGCTACATGATTCAGAGAAAGTAGGAGAAGGAAGAATGACCGTTGAAATTATTCTATGACCAAACTCCACGATAGTTTCTCCCGCTCTAGAATCGAACTCAGTAGACTTGAGTGCTACCACCTGAACTAACCGGACGGGCTAAGCAAAACAATAAGGTACTGAAGTTTGTAATATTATACTGTAAAATCATAAATACATTAATAAACAATAACAATTGCCTTTTTTCTTTGTCTTCTGAACTTGAGCATACAAGTCATTACCACCATTTATGTCAGGTTTAACTAGATCAGCTTTAACATCAGAAGATGGTGACGCTGGACGTGCAACGGGACTTGATGATATATACATTGAATTGTCTACTAAACCTGTAAATAACTTTCATATGCTTCATTAATTACATTAATAAGACTTAAACATTTTTCATGAGAAAAATTCAATCGCTTTAAACTTTCTTTGCGATCCATAGACACATTGAGGTCATGTATTCTACTTTCGTTTTCAAATGTCTATGTTAGGAATTACAGATGTAAACAATATTAGTATATGGGTAAAAGAATCCGCTTTAAAAGTTTTATTTCACGTGCATACGTTAGTGGATATCAATAATTATATTACGTAGTCACAAAACAGCATAAACATGTAAACATTGTCACGTGTTCGGGTATATGAATATTTTTACTCATAATGGTAAGCGTCTCTGTACAATGGTCAGTAAGACCGTAAGTGTACAAAATTAGACGTACGCTGTTTTGCATATCGAATTCTATCTACACTAACTCCGTCTACTTACCGTCAGAAAATTTATATCTTCTGATAATCACAATGATAACAATGACAATTATAATACAAGCAATAACACCGCCAGCAATACCACCAATCAGAGGTCCAAGATGAGTAAAAGTAGCTAAAAACACAATAATACATTAATGTTTGATACATCTTACACAAATGTCATAAAGTTTATTATCAAGGAATCAATACCATTACACTTAATGATGCCAACGCTTTTTGCAGCAACAAGTCAGCCAAACTTGGTGGCCATAAACTAGACAATGACACGTTTGATTTCTATTTCAAAATGTATTCGTCGTCAAAGCATCATACATTATGACACATAAGATATCAACACAGTTCTGTGCCTTTTGGAGAAATAGTGTCTATAGAATTTCGGAAAACATCGATTTTCCAGCGCAAAGGGAGGCGTTTTGTCTTCTAGCAGATAAGATAGCATGTTTTTTTTAAAAGAAAAGAATGCATTAGATACGATGTCCATTGTACATAAAATACCGCAAAAATCCATTTTAATATCAGAACAAAAATAGGTTATCAGTCCCTATCACATACAATTCATTGTTTAACTGAAAACGCGTGTTTTTTAGGAATTGCCAGCACTATCTTAAATTCGAGTTAAGTAAACATTTCATATGTTTAGTTGCTGTAAGCTGAATATACTTACTTTCAATATGGCACATTGCCAAAAAACATGCAATATCCTCTGATAGTACGCGGAACATATAATCAACTTGTTTTAAATTACGTTTTAATTACCTTTCGTTGAAGCAACCAACACTGATGAATCAGATGAGTTGCCAATTATATTTGAAGCAAAGATGACAATGTCATATTGTGTTGCATCTGCCAAACCAGTCAATGAAATGTCCATGGTTTCTTCCCCGCTGTCAATAACAATGAAGTAAGACCATGTTGAATCTGAACTCGTTTTATACTTAATGTAAAATGTTTGGGTTGGCCCACCATTATATCCAGGTCTCCATTCAATATGTATTGATGATGCTGTTGTGTGGCTTTGAATATGCTTCAATTCTGTTGGGGTATCCGGAATACCTGTAAAGTACATAACATTCTAATATATTTTAAATTTATTTTTAACTGAATTTTCCATAATTGCACGACACAGATAAAGAAGTTTATAGTATAGGTGGATTTTTTACTGTTTTATAAAAAGTATTAAAGTGTTGCTCGATGATTCTTTGATCATTAATGTGATGCCTGCTAATTTTATGAATTCACAATAAGACCTTAGAAAATACTTCATGTCTACAGTATGTAGACAACTAAATTATTGTTATATTAAAGATTCTTTAATGAATTAATTAAGATAGCACGTTTCACCTTATTAATAATCATTATTTCTTACCGTATGGTGACAGAGTAAAAGTTGTTTCTATTCGACCAAATCTATTTGTCACAATCACTCGATATTTTGTAAAATCGTCCATACCAACACTGCGTATTGTAAGATTGGACTGGAAAGCTGAAGAGTTTGTGACAAACTTGTCTTTATTATCAAGTGAAGTCCACGTCCCGTCCATCAATTGGCTCCAGGTAAACGTAGGAAGAGGATATGCTATGACATTGACAGTAATTGTTTTCGATGCATTCTTTGCACTTGTGATATTTGTATTCACTTCTCCAGCAGTCCTTGGTGCACCTGGTAAGCATATCATTAGTAAGTCAATGACAGTTCAAGTGGTTAATATATTAACGCTTGTAAGATTAACAATCCGCTTAACGATTTTAGCATGATTACAAATATAGACCCGTAGAAGTCATCGACTATGATAGTTTAGAGATTTACAGCATCAGTTTGGGCGAATTATAATATGCATTGAAATACGAACACTAGAGAAATAGTGTCATTAAATGAATGAAAAACGTATAAATATGGGTTGTCTGATTAGGAATAATTTTACTTTGAGTATATATAATGTAATGTTAGAAATGAGTAATTGATTGCGCAAAAAATACTTTAATAAAATGGTGTACATGTACTATAATAGAATAACATTCATATACTTACAGTTAACAAATAGTTTTACAGTCTGAGCAGAGACATTTTTACTAATTTGTTTATTCGTTGCAGAGCAGTTGTAAGTTTCTGCATCTGAACAGCTTGCATTAGCAATGTTGTATTCCACCTTGTTTGATGTAACAGTCTTCAATATTTTACGTTCATGGCTCAATGTCATCACAGCTTCTGGATTACTATCAGCAGTACAAATAAATTTTACTTTGCTATTTTCATTTACAGTCACACTAGTTTGAGAAATATCATCAATGGTGAATAATTTGATCTTTGCCTCATCTGAGAATATGAAAACATATAACAAATTTTATATCAAACATGTAATTATAAAAAAACATCATGGTTCTGATTACCATTCAATAATGCTACCAAGTATCTATTTTCTTTGACATTTAGAATTTTGATATTATTTATAGCTAAACTTGCTTTCAAAAGCTATAAATATTGATTGGCATAACTTCTTGTGACCTTACATAGTTTGTTACGATTGGACATACTCTTTCAATTGCATAGCTTCATCGATTACTTATCGATGCCCTGTGATACGCCTCTGTACTTTTAAAAATGCAGATGTAAATCCTACAATATCAATATCAATATCATAGAGTCAAACAAACTATAATATGTAAAACTATCATCATAAAACATTCAAAGTACGTTTATCACAAATGTATGTATAGGCACGACAGTAATAGAAACACGTTTTCGTACTTTCCAACTGATAAACCTATGCCCATCGAAGATTATACTCACATAGTACAACTACATCGACATCTACTGGCTTATCTTTAAATCCTGACTGATGAGATGTACATGTACATGTTCCTTCATGATTTCTTAATACATTCCACGTTAATGTTGAAGTGACATTTCCATTAGAGATGATAGTCGATTGGCGTGTTGGTGAAATTTTTTTACAACTCCAGGATAATGTTGGTGTAGGATTTCCTCCTTTAACAGTACATGATAATATTCCATTAGTGTATTCTATCACACGATAATCACTACCTTCAACAATATACGGATCATCTGAAGTATCTGCAAATATGTGTATGTAAATATATATAAACAAACTGTATCATAAAACCATATTATTAATATTTGATTTTTCACAGACGAAATAAGTTTAATACATGGATCTAATTTATCGATCATCACCTTAAACTACATATTAATGAAAAACTGTTATTGTAACATATAATGTATTTGAAATACTTATAAAGCGTTATCATTTATAAAGCATAGTCGGTGTGTCCTTTAAGAAAGATACGATCTGATACTACAATCTTCGTTGCATAAAGTACGCATCATGTCATGAGTTTGTTTGAAATGAATTTTGACTTTTTCTGATGGCTACATGTGACTTATAGACAAATAGCAATTACCAATATAAGCATTATATTTTATGCCTGAGAATAAAAAACTGGCATAATCTTTTAATGACTGCCGTTGATCCAATGGTTAACAGATAATAATTGAGCGGTTAGAAGTTGTATATTTTTGACTCCAAGTACATCAAAATTTTGTTCATGTAGTTGTCCATGTTTGTTTTATTTTTTTATGCATTTCATTCGTATACAGAGTATTACTTGATACATTTAATAAAGTCGATGTCATGAAATCTATAGAAGCAGTATATATATAGTAAGTAAGTTTATACATACATAAAACATTAAGTAGTCTTTTGGATGTTCTCAGCTCAGTTTTGTTAACTGCATTATTTGCTGTACAAAATACCTTTGTATCATTGTCTTGTCGTCGTACAAACAAACGTAGTATACTGGTTGTAACTCTTAAATCATTGTAATCAGTCGTTTTAGTAACGTTATATGTTATTTGAGTTTCGTGGCTAAGTTGACCATTTGTATATCTATACCAATATACTGTTGCAGCAGGTCTTGCTGTTGATGTTGTACATGTTAACTTTTGTTCTGTATTTTCTTTGACATTTACTAGATACTTAGACGGTGTCATTGTAACTGATGTTACTTGTGCTGAAAGTATATTGTTAGTATCAAATGATTTCGATTCAATTCAAATGCATACACATGCATATGAATACATATTGATAGTTTCTCGCGATGTTTTTGCTTTGGGCATCACAAGAGTTAATATTTTCAAACATTCAATTATTCCTCATCTTTGTGTTAATTATCTCCATAGGTGATAATAGATTTGACTGGTGAGCGTATTGTTTTCATTGCGGAATGATTTTAAGTTCATTTATGCACCAATGTAAGGCGTATCATAGAGTTCTCTATTCAACAGGTCTGTTGCACTATATTTTGATATAGTTCGGAATCGGGGAAGGGGGACAGTTTTTGAAATACAATGTATGTACATAAGTTAACAATACAATACTGTGTGGCTTACTACGATAGACATATATAGTAATATTTTAGATGTATATGAACACCAGAATCCAATATCTAGTACATGTATTCAATTTACTGCTTGCTATTTTATTGAAAAACTTATATATTACCATATTACAATTATGAAATACCTTTTATTACATTAAGGATCCAATTTGATCCTGTTCCTTCTGTCTGACCAAACGGTGTACACATATACAATACAATACAATACAATATTCTTTATTGCATTAAACAATAACAATGTTTATAGCAAACATACATGGGTAAACATATAATGAAAACATGGTATAAGACAGTGGTTACATGTGATTATTATTTTTTTTTTAATTCAACAGGAGCAATAGAGTTAAACATCATTGGAATATTAAATAATTTGTTTTCTGAGAATATTTGCATGATAAATATATTTTGATAAATTAAGTACTGTTTGTTTGGACTGATTTGCCATGAGGTTTGTAAATTTTTGAATTGTAGGGAATGTGTAATAATATCGTTTTAAATATTTATGTCTTAGGTGTGTGTATTTTGGACAAGTTAATATGAAGTGAAATTCGTTCTCTATGATATTATGACTACAATTTTTGCATATTCGTTCGGAGTGTTGTTGACGGAGATGTCTACCCTTTTCTATGGCTAAATTATGCGATGATACTCGTAATTGACATAATGCTGTTCTATATTTTGTTGTAGTTACATAATTAAGGTATTTTTCTGTTTCAAATGAATGTTTAAATAAACAGTATGTATTGAGACGTTATGTTCACTTCTTGTAACATTTAATAATGTTACATGATAGACTGTCTGGTTGCATGAGTAGTTGTATCTACTTGTATTGTCTAAAAATGTCACATTGCCTGGCGTTTTACATGTCCCACTTTGTTCACTCATAGCAGCTATGTTTACTCCTATGTTTCTGTTCCAGTTGACAATTGTAACATTAGAAGGTACTCTGCATACAAATGTTGCATTGTCTCCCTCAGTTAGTTCTATTACATCAAATAGAACTGTTTGTAGACAATAGCTACAACTATCGGCTTTATAGACAATATAAAGAAAATGCATCACAACATAAATCATTTAAACAAGCAAGCATTACTGTTGCTTTAATCGACTTAACATTTAGATACAAGAGCGGTGCAACACGTTTGCATATAAACTGGTCTCCGCATTTATGTAGAATACGCATGATGGTACATCTATTTTATTTACATAATACAAGTTTTTATATTTATCCGATATGCTAATGTATTTCAATGACACTGTAAGAATTTAAATTTGAATTATTAACACTGAAATATCTAATAATTTTAATGATTTATTTGAATATTTTTTGACTAGTTAGGTTTAATTTATCGCCATTTACATAGCTTAATCAGTCCGGATTATGGGTGTATTAGTCATATCAAGTTCTTCTAGCGTAAATATAGTTCAGAAATTATGTTCCAATGGTCAAATATGTCTCTAGAATGGTTTACCTTCGTTTGTTTTAATAATCCAAATTGACCCTGTACTGGCTAAATGATATGCATCTTTACAAGACAATATGTCGTTGTTTCTACTTACAGCATGATCTGGCTTAACTGTAATTTGATACACTGTACCGTTACATGCATAAGAATATCTATTACTATTACTTAGAAAAGAACCAGATGGCGACACAGTACATTGTCCATTCTGATAACTCATCAATGATGTGCCTGTAGATCCTGTCAAGTATGTCCATCTTGTTAAATTTGTTGATGGTGATGTATTACATATAAAAGTGTAGCTATCGGTGCTGGATAACTCAACAACATCTACAAACAATCTTGTAGACTGACAATGACAAGCAAATACTGAAAAGTGTTAATATAGAAATAAGATAGCAATATCTCTTATATATATCGCTGAATTCGGTGGACGAGTCAAATGAATAATTGCAACAGCATTGGATATTGAACTTAAGATTTGATTACCAAATAACTTAGAATGATACGTTATCGAAACAAAAACAGAGATGTGAAAGTTGTTATTAATTGTATTTGATTATTGAGGAGTTATGGGCATATTTAAGTTGATCTTCGTCATACTTCATTATGAGAAACTTGTATTTTGAAATCGAATTTGAAAATCATTTACACTTTATTTAATGCCTGTAGTTTCCTGCATGTATGTCCAGGTTTTTTATGAAATTCACTTAAGTTATCATTCTGTATTATAATAAGTATTGATATATTTTACCATTACAAGTAAGTCAAGTTTTAATGTTTAAAGAAATCTACAGCTACAGTTTCTATCAATCCGTTACAATTTTCCACTTACTTATTGCTAGCAGCACACCTAGGAAAATCTCAACTTTCATGTCGATTGATCTGAAAATATATACATAGAATTATCATGTCTAAATTAAATTATTACTTTTCGAAACAATTACATTCAACACAAGTTCACATACTAAATCACACACGTTACCAAGTAATGTAAAAGTTGCCTTAATTATTCATGTACAGTATAGCCTTTTTTGAACAACACTTATTGAAGTTTGTCTCTATTTAGAGGTCGTTGGTCTACAGACTGCATATGTTAAATTAAATTAAACCTACGCAAAAGAGAACAATCAAAGGAGGATTTGTACAATTAAGAGCACAAATTTGTGGAACACCATATCAAATATGAGGATGTTTATGTTGATGTGACAATTGCATCTTAACTATTTAAATTGACTTCTTCCGGGTGTGAAATAGACATTCAGTGTTTATAAAAATATAATCAAAATCATAAAAATAATATTATAACTGTTAGCTTGATCATGGCGCTTTTATTTGCCCATATATTTACATAATTAAAACTGTTTATGTATTATATACATACATTATGTAATAACGGCTTAAGAATATTAAAGCCCTATTTCAACTTCATATGTTTGTCTGTTTTTAATTATTCCATACAAGCTTCACCTAATGCCTACGCCACGAGGAATATAAATAATATTAATAATACATACATACATACATCTTTATTGGCAAATGACGGCATTTACATATGCCTTTGGCCATTTACAATATTCATGGCAAAGACCACACATTCAAAAATATATATCAAATACAATATTCAATATAATGAAACAGTTAAACAATAACAAAACAGTAACAAAATACAATATATATATATTATAAACAGTAATTAAGTGCTGATACAACGATTCCTGATAGATAGAGCTTCTTTTATAAATTTTGCAATACTTATGATGTTAATTTTTTTCTTAGATTTCATATGATAAATAAATTTGTCAACAGTAGGCCAGGAACAGTTACGAAAATATTTAGATCTAATGGGGGAATATCTACTACAACAGAAAAGAAAATGATACTCAGATTCGACTGAATTTTGGGTACACAATTTACACAAGCGTTGGCTACGTTCAATACCTGCGATTCTACCGTTTTCAATTGCCAATTTGTGATTACTAAGTCTAAATTTAGAAAGATGTATTCGTAAACTGTTATTAGTAATAATGCTTAAATATTTTTCAAATTCAAACTCTGTTTTAAATTTACAGTAATAGTTAAGTTTCGGCATCGCAGATATTGAAGTTCGCCACTCTTGTATAAATTGATCATTTATTCTATTTTTAATTACAGGGTAATAGTTACAGTCTGTATTAAAATTTTGATGTATATGAGTTAAACCCAAATGATCAATAATAGACTTAAGGCGAGATGACCATGTTAAACCATGTCTAATATTACATAATTCCTCATACATAGAATACATTAAAGAATTTCTATTTTTCATGAGTTTTAACCAAAATTTAATTGACCTTAATTTACAAATAACTGACAAGGGATATCTACCTAATTCACCATATACTGCCATATTGGGTGTTTGATTGGAAACTCCTAGCATTTTTTTACAAAATTTAATGTGTAATTTATCAATATTTTTAAAATTATATATACCTAAGACCTCTTAATAATATTGTTAATATATTATTTACCGAAAGGTTTAATCATCTATAAGTTCAAGTATTTCCGTAAAAATACTTATGATCACTCATACTCATCGTCTTTAAATTAATGTATACTATTGTATACATTTAAGCTTGAATAATTATTTTATAAAAGGACAGATATCAAAATGCACAAAGCTTAAACGTTCCATTTGAACAGTTTTTCAGCCATATCGCGGCGACTTTGCCAGTGGCTGGCAACTGCCAAACGTTATTTCAAAAAAGCGTCAAGGCTTAGTGCAGATTTGTGGATTGCAATTGTGTTTTTGAACAAAAAAAATATTAAGGGATTTTCCTGCAGCATGTTCAGTTACCTTGAACGTTCCAAAACGTTCCGTAACGAAAATGTCGGAACAACTCAACCCATAGACAACTCAATCCGAGACAACTCAATCTCCCACTAACGGATTGAGTTGTCTTTACTTTGAGTTGAGTATTGCACGGGTTGAGTTGTCTTCGGGTTGAGTTCTCCCTTACCCGTAACATTAGCTAACAGTAGTTACTGAACAAGGGACTGGACTCAATCGCATGAAGGAATTAATCGTTACATATTTTAAAAAAATAGACTAAATTTTTTACAATTAATTTTTAACTACATTATGGGTGTTGTCAGTGGATAAGGTGTGTCAAAGATCACTAGCATATTACGGGTGACAATAATAGCGTATATGTAAACTATATGGTTAATGTTGTAGTTACAACGTTTTTACTATTTAAAAAAATATATATTTAAAAGATATTCGGCGCTATGCAGGGATCAGTTTGTTTAAAGTATAAATAGTCATATTTGCTGTTCAGTCATACCGCTAAGAGCGTACCACGACAAATGTATAATCAATTAGAATAGTGAGTCACTCATAATACATAGAGTTAATTTTCAACAACTACTGTCCGTGCTACGCACCTGTTCAATACAAATAACCAATTATATCATACATTTTATTAATTTCTGTGCACAGACATGGATTTCATTGGACAGAAATGTATAGCAGAACAAATTTTGCATAGGTTAAATTGTAGGTCAAAATTTTGGCCTAGACAGCTGTGCCAAAATATGCGAACCCAGGTCGATAGTGCAGTTGGTAGCGCCGGGATTTTGAATCTCGTGTCCCGAAGGGGGTACTGGTTCGAATTCCACCCGGGGAGGTTAAACCCTTCCATGAAAATTTGCATTAATGTCATATACCCTACTTACGGTTTGAGTTGTCCCAACTTTGGATTGAATTATTCATGAGTTCTACGGTTTGAGTTGTTCCGTATCTGAAACGTTTCGCTAACAGTCGTTACTGAATACACTGCTGGTGTAATAGACTCATAGTTACTGTTCTTTAGGGTACACTGAATGCAGTCCTGTTAATTAATTAAATGCTTTGAAATGTATAAGAAAATAAAAAAAAGGTCCCCTATTTTTATTGTTTAATTTAATATGAATAATTAAGTATGAATAAACTATATTAAAACAGGTATTAATTAGAACTAAGAACATTAAATAATGTTTTTTTACTTTTGGTATTACATAACCATTTAACCATTAATCAGGCAATAATTTAGCTGATTAATCGACTAAATATTATGAACCGATTCCCAACACTAATCATGACTAAACTCTACTATGTTATACATGTTGGTCTTGTCTGAGATTCGAACTAACGATAACTGGGTTCATAGTACGACGCGCTACTGAGCCAACAGTAGAGTTGGGTACCGCAAGCTAGTTTGTATTACGATATTTATCACGATAGTAACATTATATCACGATATGTATCACAATAGTGTATATGTTATATGCAAAATGGAAGAAGACAAAAGCAAACGTATACAAATTTAATAGTTACCTTTTTGTCTCGTCAAAAATCCAAAATAGTTATATTGAAACACGTTTAGTGAAACAAAATAATGGTTTGCATGATATGAGAAATATAATACTTAAATATAGTCTTAATAATACGAATAAATATCTACATGTAATTTGATAAGTGTTTACTAAATATTCTGTTCCAGGTTGGATCAGTTTAACACTTCCTATAACGGTTAACACTAATTTTACAATCAAGTAGCTGTATATTTGGGGAGGGGGGGGGGAGTTAACATTTCTGATTGAAGATATCAAATTATGCATTTATATAAGGAAATAAATTTTTAACAATATAATGAATAGACATAAACACATCTTTATAACTTGTATGGACGTATTTTTTCAGCGATGTTAAATTTGTTTTATGTACTCTAGTATAAATGTTACGGTTTGTAATACAGAATTTTAAGTAGATCTATTAACTATTGTAAAACATTGTAAACCGATTCAGACCCGGAAGATATAGTTTTAAACGCACACATTGCATAAACGTTTCGTTTCGAGCAAGATCGAATGAAAGTCGAAAATTAATTGGTAAAGTGTGGAGCTACCTTAAATGACGTCACATTTGTTGTAGATTTAATTTAACTACCTTAAACTTAAACTTCTTCATTTTTTATTAAACGCCTATTTCTATGCATATCAGTGAATTACTACCACAAAATGTTTAAATGACATCACATTAAGTCGCCTCCATCTTACAATGTCATATCTCCATTTTTGAAAAAAATGAGATGTACATTCAAAGCGATGTGCATGACCTTGTTCCATCTTCTAAAAAAGTTTCTTTACTCTATCATGTCAAACAGCTCAATCCACCAATCGTACATTATCCTATCTCCTCACATTTTCTCTGCTCACAGCGTAAACATTGCTGTCCAAGAGATAATTCATTGTTCAAGTTTAAATACCGTTATCCGATCAAAATTAAAGGTTTGTCTTTTGTTTAATGTCCTAGTTGACGCTATCAATGCTTAAAGTCCATAAAGGCTCGGTCGAACATTGCTCTATCTCGTTTTTGTCCAGTCGGAGTACAGTATTTAATCATCGGGTTTTTGTTCTCCAGTCACATTGATGCCCTGAGTTCACCTGTATATATGTGTATGCTGCCATAAAGGCAGTATTTCAAACTAAAATTTTAGAAATGTGCACAAATTTCATTGAATTATCCTCTTGGAGATAACGCAATGTTAGATCTAGATGCATCAACCAAAATAAGCAAATTTTGATCTACCTCCATACACGTAATTGTAATTTTTACTAGTATTATTATTTATACTGTTTTTACTATCTCTGTTATATTTCTCATGTACCTGTTGAAATATATTGTTAATCTGCCTGCCAAGTCTCATCTTTAAACATATTGAAACAACGGTGCTATCACCTTATGAACAATTGAAGTCGATTTCCAAAAAAAATAAAAGTTTGCTAGTTGGACATTGTTAGACTGAGGCGACGATTTGTTGTAGATTTAAATTAACTGCCACAAGATGTCCAAACAACGTCACATTTGATGGACATTCGTTGCTAGTCGACTGCTGGCAATACAGTAAAGTTCCGCTATTAAGACCAGCAAAATCGGGGGTCTTAATAGCGGACCGGTCTTATTAAAGAGACCTCTTTGTTCACAAATTAAGCCTTTTGGTCTTAATACGAGTAATTGTCAAAAATCGCATGATTTTGAAATAACAAAAGTGGTCTTAATAGCGGAACTTTACTGTATTAGTTGGTGTCTGGAATGTTTCCATTTGTAGATTGAACATAAGATTTGTAGAATTGAATATTAAAAATAAGCTTGAGATATATGTAATATACAAACATGTTTTCAGTTTTGGAGGAAGTTTCCACAAAGATTGGTATGATAAAGAAAATCCTAATCAATCCGGGAGTACTACTAAACTAAAGGATTTAGACTGTACACAAGATAAATCTAGTTTAGATGAATGTTCTTATAAGGTAGAAGGCTGTGGTGACCATTCTAAGGATCTTGTACTGTCTTGTTTTGACTTCGATGTACAAGGTAATGTTAAATGTAATATAGGCACGGCCTATTGATGGAAAAGACATGCAATTTAATGAAGAAGTCAGTTGGTCGTAAGGACCATAATATACCTAATAATCTCCATTTCGCCAATGTCTGATTTATTTCGCTTCATTACTTGTTTTAGTCATACCGTCCCACAATGCAACGATTTGTAAGCACAGGAACAAGAAGCGTTCCGAACTTGAAAATTTAGTTTTAAAAAATGAAGGTATATTATTATATCCCTTTTATATGATTTTTAGAATGACCAAGGGGAGGTAACTAAAAACAAGAAGCGATCCACACAAAATTCAGTTTTGACAGTATACACAAATTAATCCGCCAATACTCTCGCGATTCCTTAAAGTGGAAAAGACATTCGTCTTTTCCATATAACTCGTAAAATTAACCTGACATGTTTTGTTCTTCTGAAATAAACTTGCATTGACATTTAATTTTAGTTAGTTAATCCGTGTGTCTTTATAGTTTATATGAATAAACTGAACATCTAAGTTGATGTTATGTATTGTTCTGTTACACGATCACTGCATTTGTTGAGCCAAGTTAATGAAACAAGACAACAACATGCTTACGTAATGTGATTACAATATCTAATAGTATATGTTAGTACATTTTGAAATACTTCTGTCACAGATATGTAAAAGGTTAATGTATTGTAATGATGTCGTAGCTAAGTCTTTTTGATGTACAGAAATGATTTTTTCAGCCTGAAATATTGTATTGGTTAAGTCACAGGGCACTCTGGATCGGGTTTAACTCTCTGACTTTGATGGTTCATGTGAATTCAGCAAAAAGAGACGTCAGCTCTTTGTAGGCTGGGTCGCTAGTACACTGTACTGGTAAAAGAGAAGTCCCCAGGAAAGCTGGTTGATGCGGTGGTCGTCGTACTAGTTACCTAATTAAGTGTGTTGACAAAAGCTAGGCGTAAAATCCTGATATAAACTAATACATGTACATAAACATTTTAGCCGGTACATATCTACGTATAAACAACGGAGGTACCAGTGGCGAGGTCTGGGTAGAATGGACTGGAATCGATAGCCAACCATTGTGTGAACAAGGGTGGAACAACGATGCTACAGATATAGCATGTAAAACTATTAACCCAAGTTGGAGGTATTGTATATTTTTCTAGTTGTATTGAAGAACCCGAGGAATCCGAAACCCGATAAATCTTTATCGCGGACTTAGCGCAAGATGGTCGTAACTCACCCCTTTTTTAACTTGAGTTACGACCGTTTTGTGCTAATGCCGTAATATTTTGTGTAACTGTGTAACAGCGGTTGATTAATAGCCCAGGGTTTAGAATCTGGAGGTACCTGATTCGATTAACTGACCACGGCAGAAGTATCCTTTTTTTAAATGTTGATATTGTATATCTATTGCTTCCGTAGAGGAAGTAGGTATCCAAGTCTTGTTTAAGGGTCTTAGTTAGCCCATACAGCTAGAGAAATGTCCGGGAAAGCTGACTAGATTAGTGGCCACCATAATAACCTAATACAAACTGATGAAAGAGTTTTAGAAGTCGATGTTGCGCAACGAATTGTAGAATTTTAAAGAAGTTAATTGAACGTTTCTTCTACCCTAAGCCATACTAGGCTAGGGCATTCTGGATTAAGTGTGCTTCAAGATCTAAGATGGTCATAGAGGCAAAAACGAAGGAGTTCCAAATGACAAAAAGTATACTAAGAAATGTGGTTGAAGCTATCATACCGTTCTCTTGATAATAAAAAAACTACCAACGAAATGTCGTTGATGATCTTTATGTATTTTTACACGTTGAACAATATACATGTATTTTTTCTAGTTTCTTGATTTATTTTCAGTAGCCTGTTCAATAACCCCGAACGTTCCAAAACGTTCCGTAACGTTTGAGTCGGAACAATTCAACCCAAAGACAACTAAACCCGAGACGACTCAATCCCCTAATAACGGGTTAAGTTGTCCCAACTCTGAATTGAGTTATCCTCGGTTTGAGTTGTCTTTCGGGTTGAGTTTTCCCGTACCCGTAACCCTCGCTAACAGTCGTTACTGAACACGCTGCAGCAGTCTTATACAATGTTAAACTTGTATACAATTCCTAATCTTGAATAATTTATATGACCAAAGTTATTTGTATTGTTTAAACTGTATTTGTAAATTGATGATGTACTATGCACAAATCTTGTAAATTGTATGTTCTGTTCGGTTCTATATTTGCAGCAGGGACGAAGAGGACAGTGTTACAATTAATTCAGTGTCCCCATTTGCCAGTGAATTTAAATGTGATGGAACGGAACCACATTTGTTCTTCTGTATGAATCAAGGTTGGGGGTATAGTGACAGTAGCGATTGTCCTTCGGACAAGTTTATCAGCATTACTTGCAATGACTAAACAAGCTGTCATCTACATGTAAATAGAGATTCTGGTCGATTTTTTACCAAAAAAAACCCGACTAATACTTTGTAGTTTAAAGATAGATAGATAGATACTTTATTATTTGATTTGTGCGTAAGCACATCATCATATTACATAATATACATTACAAGATTTACTAAACATTACAAAACATACATACAATAAACATGGTACAAACACATATTCTAACACACACCACACACACACCACACTCAACACATAGCACACACAAACACAAAAAACTATCATTCACAAATATAGCTTTACTCACAAATGTCTATCATTTTATGTTAATTTTCAAAACATTACAAAAGAGTGAAGACAATAATCACGATACAAAACACATATTCTAACACCACTCCACACACACCACACACTCACACATACCACACACAAGCAATCATCCACAAATATAGTCTTACTTACAAATATATTTACAGATTTATTAATCAACATATATAAACTATAAAAAGACCATATAGTAGAAATGTTAACATATATTAAATATTTTTATATGTACATATATGGAGAAGAACGGTACAATTGTTGTTTTAAGTCATTATTGAACATTAAGGAAACTTTTATTTCGTCTTTCGAATGCTTTTGCTATAAAATTGCCTAATTTAGTTAAAATATTTGTATTATCATTATTTAATAAATCTAAAAACTTAAGCATGCTCGGGTTACGATAATAGTAAAGTGGAATATACTTTTCACGTAAATCTGAATACTTATTACAAACTAGAATAAAATGGAATTCATCTTCGATGTCATTATGCGGACACAGAATACACTTACGATCATGTCTTTCTTTTCTGTTTCTGCCATAACGTTGGCTTTCAATAAATAAGTTGTGAGCTCCTATTCGAATTTTAGTAATACATGAACGTAGTTTAAACGAAAATATTTTAGACATATAAACAGGTGAATTAAAGCTATCGTTGACATGCATGTATAGAGTATTAAGACAAGAATTACGAGCTACGTCACCATACCATTTTTTGTACAAAACTGTCGATTAATGTTTTCTTAAATAATTCACAACAGTGGCGCTTTTCATAAAAATCTTACAAAAATATAGTTTATTTATACTAATTTATTTTAGCTCGGTTGTGAAACAAGTTCTAACAGCTTAGCTTTAATCACTTCGAGTCTGCTTCCTGGTCCCCCACTACTGAGCTAGTAGGATAAAGTTTCTTGCTCAAGGAAAAAACGGGGTAGATTTTGGATGGGAATCGAACCAAATCGGGGCTGGCTAGCCAATGATTACCAGTCCAACGTCGTAACTACTCGTTCATTATTGTAAGTTAAAAGCAAGGAACGATCAGTATAGTACGATCATTTTATTAGCTAATCAGATCCAAATATTATGCAGTTACGTAGAATAGTGTATACTTTCTTAACATCATAATGATTTTCTATTATCCTTCGGACATTGAGCTGCAAATTTATGAAACTGACTTACGTTATTTCTTTCACTAGTAAGTTATGTTTTGTTAAACGTCTCGCATATTCATTTATAAGATGTTCTCTTTTGTATATATATCAAGCCCAATACATTTAAATAGAACTCAATATTCGTTCCAAACATCGTCTCGAAATTGTTTTTGTCTGACCCTTCAACCTTTAATGACAAATGTATAAACAAGACGTACGATTATTTGTATCGTAAGTTTGTGTAAAAATACCAGAAGAAAACAAAACTTTGATTACATGATGCCCTAATGCAGGCTGATTAACCCTGTTTGGTCATAAAATAGTAACTGTCTAAATATTCAAATGCCTTTTTCTCAAAATAATCAAAATCTTCATACGTCTGTTTGGAATTAAGTAATCAATGTATTTCATGATCACAACTTATAGTGCCAGTGTATTGAAGGTGCCAGCTTTATTGAAAATGACACAGTTTTTGAAGAGTTCTGTATACAAAGAGTTAGTCATCATATGGTGGTGGAGGCGGCGCTGCTGTAGTAATAGTAGTAGCAGTAGTTATTGTGGTTGTTGGAATATTTACTATTTCTCTTCCGAAGCAAAGTGTACTTGTGATCAGGTCAGCGTCGTCCACAATATCAGTGAGTAAATCACATAGACGTGGTACTAATGAAGGTTTATACAAGAACGATGAACAATTTGGTGACTGAAAGCAGGCTGTAGCACAATCAATCTGTAAATAGAACAGGGATAAAGAACTTTTAATATACATTTGAACATTCTGTAATATTTAGTTATCTCAATTGTGAAATTGAGAACTATACTTTCAGTACTTTTCAGCACTTTGATTCTTATTTTTCAGAAAGTTTTTTCAAATAAATAATAATATAAATGAATACAAAAAAGATATTGAAATTGTGTTTCGTGATAAATATGTAAAGAAAAACAACCATGGATTGGTTTCCATGCTTATTTTTTTATTTCAACAAAAAATACAAGTTAAATGGTGTACTATCAAAAATCGTTATTTTAAGAAATCGTAAAAAATCGTTAATATGGTCCTAACTTTAAGATCACTAAGACCTACTCCTAACTCGATCTTAGAACGCTACAAAATGGCCGGCGCATTGTTGTTGGATGCTAGGCCAGGAAGGAGAAAAAGAAGATTTGCTCCCAGTGTCGGATTTGAGAATATTAAATCCAATGAATCCTTGACACCAATGACTAAGAGAAGCCAATATATCCCAGCAATAACAGAAGCAATAAAATTTTAAATATAACAAAATACAGTGTTTATGGATGAAATTTCCGCGGTTTATCATTATAATGCTTTTTAATGCTGAATCATATGATTGGCAAATGTTATAGTGCACCGTTCTAAACATTTTTTTTCGTCAACTCCTAGGTCAACAGCTTGATCATATTTTAGTGGCTTGTTGCGGACCCGTACGTGCAGACAGCCGTAGGCCGTGGGGAACTTTGCGTTTTAAGGCGACTGTACGCACGTGGTACAAAACAACACACATGTACGGAGCCGTAGCTGGAAGATATGCAAGTTTAATCCATACTCGGACACGATTGTGTTCGAGTTTCGACTTTGAAACTGATACGTGTATATTGGACTCATCTCACGGACCCTAGTAAAAACGTAACAGTCCGTACGGGTACGCAAGAGTTCGTACGTGTCCTTGTGGAGCTTGGTCGCACGGCGCCCGTACGGTGCCCTCGCGGCTTTTTATGTTTATGGGACTGTAGCTTTTGTATTCTCCGTTATGCCTATGTTCAACGAGTCATTCTTTCGTTTCCATGCAATGATCACGCATTCATTAGCGCATTCATAAAAGTCGTAGCGTCCGTACCTTAATATACGAACGGTTGAAAACACGGTCTTAAACTTATCTTATGGTGATCGTAAGAAAAATCGTAAGAAGAATTGAAGATTTTGTTTATTATTTTTGACATTAAGGTTCATGTAAAGTCTTGGTTTGCAAAATATTTCAGTAAAATGAAAATGCTCAAATTCTGGCACAACTCCACTCAGAGTAGTGTTTTATACATCAAAATGTTCCTTATGAAACATGCAAAGTGATGCTTGTCATCAATTATGACAAAAATAATTAACAAAAGATGTATTTGCAAAATTGATGTTGTATGAATAAAAATACTAAAATGTATAAATATTTTCTTACAACAAAATTTAACATTAAATCCTTTAGAGAACATTATAGTTCATATTCCCATGAAGGTACTCCAATATTTATAACATTAATAAATGTTAAAACAAAACTAAGGCAAATGAAAAACTAAAGTGAAAGTAGAAACAGGGTCGCGAAAACCCATTACACTTGTATCTGTCAAAATGTTTTTCATATACCGTAGTTCTGTTTTAACATTTATTGGGATTATATATTTTGGAGTACCTTCATAGTAATATAAACTATAATGTTCTGTAAATGATTTAATGTTAAATTAGTTTGTAAAAAGAATTGAATGTCTTTTAGTATTTTCATTTTTACAGCATCAATTTTGCAAATTATGCATCTTTTGTTAAAAGTTTTCATCTAAATTAATTGCCAGCATCACTTTGTATGTTTCTTAAGAAACATTTTGATGTATAAAACACTGTTCTTGATGAAAGTACGACAGAATTAGAGCATTTTTTTATTTTACTATTATTAATGCTAATAAAGACTTTACTTGAACCTTAATTGCGTAAGCAGTTCAAGTCTTAGTAGGTGACATATTTTAAACGCATCAAAAAATGTCGCGGACGAAGACATTCGACGGACATGCGCATTCAAATTCAGTACAACGGATGATTAGGTTAACCCAACGCGTAAGTAAATAGTCCCCTTGTTAAAAATATATGACAGTATCAAGCAGTCTTGTTGTCGATACAGTCACATTACAAGAAAATATCATTGTTTATTCCTTTTCAACATTTTCAATTAAGAACCGCCATTCATCTGCTAAAATATAGATAACAAGTTATGTAACCTCTGACTCGTTTCTGTTCTTTTCGTTCATTCAACTGGATCCCCGATGTGCTTAAAAAAAGACACGTCTGCAATTTTCCACTGTCTAATAATAGATCATAAACCTGTGGTGTAGGAAATCATGATCGGTTGATTCGCATTTTTCTGCGGGCGGTATCAGCGTCATGATCCTTCGTTATACAGTTTGTTTGTGAATTTTAGGCCCCGCAAGTCCTTTTTTTAATAACACCACCAAATTTTGCTTTTTCAAATCCATGCCCATACAGCGCTATCGGCGCTTTGAATGATAATACGCTGTCGAGTTGGTTTGCAATAATTGGTCAAAAATGACTGGAACTATACCCGGGCCCGTGGCGCAGTAAGGCACGCACAGAATTTCTATCTGGTGTTTCAAAGGGGTTGCTGGTTCCAGCATCACCCGAACTGTTTATACCTTTCCATGAAAAGTCGACAAGAATGTCGATTCTCTTCTATGGAATGGCAGGCTTCATTTTTGAAGGGTAAGTGAGTACTACTTAAAAACATAAGTCCAGGAAAGCTAGTAGGTTATCAGGGTTGGTTGACGTAAATGGTCATAATTAATGTTGAAACGGTGTACAACTTTATGACAAATTAAAGTTGAAACAAACACGTGCATGAGCGAAAAGTTAAACCTAAGTAGTACACTTGAACTGAAACTGTTCAAAGTATTAATCTGTATATCCATTATCATGTCTTTTATTTGTTCCAGTGAAATAGTACAAATTTTTAATTGGACGAACCGCACAATTGAACACACTGACGGTTTCACTGTAGTAATTGTTTCATTCGGTTTTAATCATTTGAGTTGGCGTGTCATTGTTTGATGTAAAAGTTATGTTACAATGTTATGTATTTCAATAAGTGTTTGTATCTCATTTTTATCGGAAATATAATTGGTTCGTTAAATTTTAAATTGTTGTTATTATTATGACGTCATTTCGGTTTTTGTTTGTGGCGCATAAAGTGCAAAACACGTCAATTGAATAAAAGTAAGCTATCAGTACTCTTGCTTCCAAGGTCAAGTTATTTGACTGGGCACTTTGGAAAAGCATGATAATATGCCTTTTATGCATTTTGTTTAGAAAGAAATAAAATTGCATTGTTTACACAATAATCATTTGAGTATGGCACGTTGAAGAGAATTACAGCAAGGAGTTTTATTGGCGCTTTTTATCATCTCAACTTAACGAACTTGTTTTGTTCAAATACAGAACTAAGAGTAGTTTGTATTCAAACATGTTTTTTATTCAATTGTCATTAATTTTATGTTGGCAGTTGTCATGCACTACAAACATTCTCTTGCTTGAGAATATAGAATGGTTAATTAATGCATTATGGGTGTCCATTTAAGTTGCTACAAGTATATTTTACATGCGAAAAGCTGTTTAATCAAGAATAGTCAGTAACAATTAAAAATAAAATTCATGTTGTCCTTAAATCTCAATAAAATCGCAATATCAAACGATTGAGATCTTCTTTGATATAAAACTAGATGCAATCAGAAAATTTTAAATTGGCAATAACGTAAAAACGTAGGCCACATAGGTCCGGTCCAACACTTTTTTAGAAATGAAATATAAATGCCTCAAGTGGATTTTTTAAAAATGTAAATATTTCATCAAAATCAATTACTTATCTTGACGTCGGCTATGACGTTACAATGTCTTCAACTATCTTTGATTTTAGAGTTTCAGATATTGTTGGTGCGTTTATTTGTTACGCTAAGGAAGAACAAGCTTGTGTTGCGGACAGATTCTAGGCGTTAGTTAGGTCAAATCGGAGTGTCAAGCCGAGAGTCCACGCATTTTGCCGAACGACATTTTCATACAGGCTCAAATGTTTGGATTTGAATGTTATTGAATAAAAAACGCTGTATTAATCTGTCATTTGATTAGTAATTAATAACATTTTGAAATCAATATACTAGAGGAAACAACAATTGGTTATCGTGCATATTTGATATTAAAACTTGGTATACGTTTGTGCATCCTACTGTTTCAGGAAATTAAAACATAGCATTAAACAATTCTACAGATATTTTGGCTTGTACTGTTGAAGGGATTTAGGGACAATACCAAGTATGTTAACTTTTAATCAATGGACTTATAGCCTGCAGTTGTATTCTAAACTAAATTAACTTTCATTGTGAAAAGTATCTGCTATAGTTACGTGTATGGAACGCCTAAACTGCCTGTTTGCTCGTTGCCTTCAAGTGACATGTTGTTTTGCACAAAATAGACGTCATTATGGACAAAAGAAGGTCGTTGTGTACAAAAAACATCTAGTCGTGTGTCACTATATAGGTCGTTATGAACACTTAATAGTTCGTATTTGCAACTCGTTATGTACATAAAATAGATCGTTGATTCATTATGCTTAAATTGGCAGTTGTGATGTACTATTTATAGGTCATTATGCGCAAAAGAGAGTCGTAACCGAGAGATTTCATGCCTTTCTTAATAGGTTGCTAGTTGTTATACCTATATTGCAATTCGTTATTGAAAAAAGTGAGTCGTTGCAATAGGGGTTGTTAATTAAAATTACAATTTAATGTTGTTAACGCATCGTTATGCTTAATTAGTGGTCCCTGTGGTCAAAATAATGTCGTTGCGTAAAAGTAACATTTTGTTGCCCTCAATTTTTGTTTCGTTGTACCTACATTTTAAGTCTGTAATTTGAGCATAACGACCTGTAAGCTTTACTTTACGACTTGTCCTTTGCCCATAACGACATATTTTGCTAGCACAACGACTTGTAAATTGATCAAAAACAACTTGCTTTTATTCCACAACAACTTATATTTTGAGCATAACGAGCTTTTTGCCCATGACGACGTCAATTTTGTGCGAAACGACGTGACATTTGTGGAAAACGAACAAAAATAACCATATAAGGCAGTTTATGCGTTCCATATACCTGCGCAGTATTTTTCTCACGGCGCGGCCCTTTTTAGTGCTACATAAGAGATTGGTGCGAAGTTATGCAGTTAGTCACATAAGATATATGCGTCGTACAATATAATACTGCAAATTATTGTGAGAAGGGTACTTCACAATTATATAAAAATATCAAGAAATTATGTCGCAACTGCCTTACAATGCTAGCACAACTGCCGTCTAAACAGTTCTGTTGTAAATGTATAACATAAGGATTGTGAATCATACGATAATAGTACGACAATATTGTAGCAATAGTGTTTTGTATCAAGCATTTAACAACTGTAGTCTGTTTAATTACCATAAACGTTCCAAAACGTTCCGTAACGATACATTCGGAACTCCTCGGCCATTCTCTGCGAATAATCTAATCTAATAAACAAATAAATAAACGATCGTCAAGGCAATAAGTGATGTTTCAAAATTTACGGACTTAAAACGAAACATCACTCATGGCCTAAACGATCGTATATTTGTTTACTTCAATCGGTAGTTTCAAAATAGCGTCTAAATATGTCCGAGATTATTCGCAGCGAATGACCGAGGAGTTACGAATGTATCGTTACGGAATGTTTTGGAACGTTTAAGGTAATTGAAAAGGCTACTGTTATGCACTGTATTTAACTTTTTATAGGGAAGAAATCAAGTTAACCGCGTCGTCGACGCTCGCTCATTAAATGCAATCGTCACATAACAATATAAAGACGAATTTCGATCTCGTTTCTTTGATTCGTATCGTGGCATGACGGAAATGAATGTGAACTTGTCCAAAACACTACGGCATCTTTCTTGAAGCTGATTGCTTTCTACGTTATTTATTGTGTTTATGATAAATGATACAATTATATTGTTATTTATAACTGCGCCGAGTTATATCTTTTTATTAGTTCATTAGTTAAATCACCCAATTCACTTTTCATAAAATTCCTAAACCCTAGCTCGTGGCACTGTATGATGCACGCAGGATTTCGAAGCATCATGCCAAGTTTCCCGAAGGGGTCGATGATTCGAAACTTTCCGTTCTTTTCACTTTGGCAAAAATGTCGTCTTTTAATTTATAAGAAACATAAACACGTTTACAATCTTGTGGAAAGGTAGATTAGTCCTGGTTGTAAAAAAGGGTTCAGGAAAATTAGGCTAGGTGAGCTTTCCGACGTAAAATGAGTACAATTTGGGTTGACACGACATAACCACCAAAATTGGACAGTATTCCGTTTACGAGTGCGTTTACATTGTTCAACATTGAGTTGACAAATTCTTCAAAAACCGAAAAATATTGTCATATACGAAGAAAACAAAAAAAGAAAACGTCTTTGTATGGTTATGAGACAATGCCATCTTAAATGTACTTACTGAGAAATAAATACCGAGAAAAATGATGTGGAAATTAGTTGTGTTATACTGGTACATGACGCTTCGTGACCAGGCATCACCGACGTGTGTGCTAATCTGTGCAGCATGAAAATGGCTTTTAATGATTAAATCAATGAAAATAGTAGCCGTGTTTGAACTGTTTTTATTCGTACTTATATTTTAAGATTACTAATGGAAAAAAAAGATTTTCATCAGCGTATTATGAATTTAGCTCACATTTCCTACGATAATCAATCTCTTGCCGTATTATTCCCAGTGTATACTTGCAATCTTGACTGGCGTGCCAGTTTTCGATAAGTTAGACCGTGCAATTAGTATAAACTAGAATTTTATTTTTTCTGTAGAAATTTTACGCACAAAACATGCGTCTAAAACATTTGGAATACTTACCAAACTCCTTGTTTCTTTAGTGATGAAAACATTACTCACAAGTGGTTCCTTATCCTTTAATATTTCAAAATTCATAAATGTTGACGAGTATACCACAGGCATAAACAAACAACACAAACACATGTGAAAAATAGTATTTCGCAAAATTAGTACTTCCATGTCGTTTCAACTCTTCGTTTTTATTTTATTCTCCTTAGAAATTCTCAGCACTTCTTGCTTGGCATCAACTGATCAGAATATTTGTCCACTGTCGTATCTTTTAGTCCTCTTATTTAGAAATTGTATTTTCCAACATGTGAGTTTCACTGCAGCCAATTTTATTGGAAACAGTGCGCAACAGTTTTCGGCAAAGCTGTTAAACATATGTTTCGACCAATGAAAAGTTTCCAATTTACACGGTTAAGTCAATCAATAGTGAGACAATGACTGTCATTGTTTTCGATTGGTCTATTCTTTATTGAAAACCAAATTAAATATAAAAGTAGAGGTCATGGACAATACTTTTAAAAACTTCTAAAATGTACATAAATACTTAACCTAGATTTAGTATTTGTGTGCTCTTTGTAAACATAATCATAATTTGGAATTGCGAACTGAAGGTCTATTCAAATACTTAAAATTGCAAACTTAAATGCATGTTAAAATATTTAAAATTGCCAGGCAAAATTATAGGCATCTTCGAGCTCGCCAGTAATCTTAACTTCTTCCAGGTATTTTATCATCGCATACAAATGATTGTTATACGTAATTTATCAATTTGCCCATTGTACCTCCTCAAAGTACATTTGTATGCATACGCCAGATTTGTCTTGAAAATTGCGATAGTTTGTTTTGTTGGATTTAACGCCGTAGAATCTCATGTATATGTCATATAACGGCGGCCAGTCAACCTACTCCTCATAGAAAGGGCAAATATCTAGATTTAGCAGTTAACCAACTACTAAGCGCATAGTTTCGTCAGTGATTGACAACTGCCCTACATAATTAAAAATCATTGGTAATAGGGAGAATGGCCGTAGAAATAATTTCATGACCAAGCTCCTAACCCTAGCCCCCGATCAGTTGACTTGCGTGCTACCAACTGAGCTAGGTGGGCGGCTTTCCAAATTTTGTATATGAACGACTTAGTTTGGAAAATTTGTCAATCAACAAAAAATAACATGATATCCACCAAAACTAAAAATGTTTCAAGCAGATTTTAAATCTTTAAAACACGTCTAAGCCTTTAAGCTAGCTTTTATTGGTAGACTTAGGACTTGAAAGTCCTGAATTTGATTTCAGTTTGGGTCATAGATTTTTATTGAGTTACAAGGGGTGTGAAATTCAAGTTTTTTTTTCACTTGTCCACGGACGAGTGATATCTAAAAATCAAATATTGACTTGTCCGCAGATATAAATGTACGAGTCGGACAAGTCGGGCATAGGAATTCCGCGCCCCCTGTCTGTACCTAAACTTTGAATCTACATGATATCCGTACAAGGTATGTTGGTCCTGACCGGGAATCGGATCTATATAATCCCATACTGAACTTAATCAGTTTGCCCAATAATTTCAGATCACGGAAAATGCCGATTAGTTACGATTGCTATGATCCATGATTTCGTAGTTAGACACTCTATTATCTCAACTTACAAAGTAGGTTGAGTCTTCATTTCAGGAAATTGGCTGCCTGTGTGTGTGGTATATCTGTTAAGATTATGTCTGTTTTATACGTGTCCTAATACATAGACGTAACGCACGCTAATGACGGACATAATCCTAATACTTTCAAAAAGTATAAACTAGTTTACAAAATCGTAAAAGTTGAATTAAAATCATTAAAATGATATACAGTGCCGACTACAATTACACTTCAAAAAGCGTTTAATAGTTACACATGCATGTAGTATAATTAATTGTTATTTACTTTCAAAATGTATTTATGCATCAAATTAGCTAGGATTGTAATAGATTGTAACATTTGCGAGGAAATGATAATACATTACTTAGATCTGCTATACATTTTAACACATTTTGTTTCGTTTTCGATTTTGGTTAACTTAAAAGAATAGTTCATTTATTATACATGTAAAATGTAATGGTATTTATAGATGACACTGCTGTTTGTTGACGGTCACTATATTAATCATAGTTTAAAGCAGCTTTTCTGATTAGAAAATGAGTAAATTTCATCAAATCATTTAGAGGTATCTCTGTAGAAAGTTTCGACTCTTGATGCTCTTTTTATAACAACCATTTACATTATATGTCTACTTTTTGACAAACACATTAAACATTGATAAGTCGACGTCGGCACACTAAATTCGACTTGCATGCAAGTGCTTACCTTATGATGTATTTTGTGTACTCAGCTGGTCAGATATCTGATAGAAATATGAAATTTATTGCACTGTATTGCTAAATGCGCTCTCTTTTGATATATTATTTAAGTTTGTGTGGTAAAATTTGTTGACTGCGTCACCAGCCCGGTTATTTCTGGATCATACCTCGTAAATCATTGAACTCTCAATACCCGAGCATTTTGTCGGTTCGCAAGCAAACTCCCCCGCAGCGGTTATCAAATCAGTAACCACTGCCACCACAAGTAAAATTCGTCCCTCAGAGAGCCGAAAAACTTTTTTAATATTTTCTTTTACAATTCAATATTTTCAATAAATTTAGTCTTCTCTTAGTAAAATACGATGTTCAAAGTACATAAAGGAAAAAAATAATAGTATGAATAAATAACTTGTAAAAAAAACAAGAATAATTTTACCCTGACACCGGTTACCTAAAGTGCGTAAAATTGCATGAATAACAAAATGTTACGCAAAGTAAATAGCAAATGGATAATTGTACTTATTTTAGTCATTTAATATATATTTTTTTTATTATTCAGTGTCATATACATATACTTTTATCATAGATACTTAAGATTTCTCAACAAAAGCATCATGTAAGTAGCGTGAGGTGGACCAAGGATCCTATTGGGTGGGCAACGCAGCTCATTCCCGACCTTGCTCACTTTCCGTTGTAATTTATTCATGAATCAATCAATTTTGGTACATAATGATATATTTCTGTTTAATTTATTTTATTTCTTTGGCAGTATTTGTAAATCAACCACATTTTTTATCATTCAATGTTATTTTTCGCTACATTACGCCTAACACATTTTAGGCTTACCGTTATTGCTCGTTTAAATTTAAATATTAGTCACATGGTACTACTTGCGTCACGTGATTCATGTGAAGGCAGTGGTTAAAGTAGCAACGCGTGACGTAACCGCTGTGAGGAGTTTGGTTCGCAAGATGTTATAATATCTTAAAAAAACTTAATTTCCATTGCTCGGAATTTTACGAACGAAACATTCATTCTCCCACATCCGTTTTGTCGATGAATCATCATCATATACGATTGCCAAATCAAACATTTATATTTATCATAATACGCTAAAGTTCCATTATGAGGACCAATAAATGGTCTTAAATTCTTAATAATAGAATAGGAATAGTCTTGTATCGGCATAGAGACCTTTTTTCTTAAATCAATCATTTGAAACGAAAAATCGTGAAAAAATCGCATAATTTTGCAAATAAAAAGATGGTCTTTGTAGAGAACTTTAATGTACTCTTTATAGAGAATAAAATATATTTGTAAGAGAGCATTTGTGAAGTGCGGCAAAGGACTACCTATCACTAATAAGGCAAGAAAAGTTGTATGTACAAGTATATATTCATTTATCTTTAAACTTTCGTCAAAATTAATGTTACACAACGAAGACATGGCGCATTAAATAATGACAATGCAAATATTATGTAAGTAGGAAACATACGAGATTGAATAATGTGCGGTTAGAAACTGTTTCAGATGGGTAAACAACGGGTTTAAAACAGTGTCCTTAAGGACAAACTTCATTATGCGTTTTACAACGCTAGCCGTCAGGTTATCGAACATTTATAGTAGTGTAAAACCCTAAAAGAGTGCTTTTCTAAATCCATTGTCGCTTTTTTGTGAATATTTCATTTTTTATATTTACACTTTAATGAAAAATGAAACACGTTATAATAAATACGAAAGTACAGTATAGGTCGCTTAGGGTAAGTAAGCAATAGTTCTATGTAAACAATGTCTCTTCAACTTCAATCGGGATATTGGCAACATCCACACTGTAGACATCTACGCCAAGGGTCTCAAGTAATCCTTAACGAGCTTTACCTGCAGATTGTTTCTTGAACTATCAAAATAATTGAGTATCAAGTTAAGAGACTTATTCAAGTAATTGCCGATTGTAGATTCCAAAAGAAAGCAGCGAGATCAGCGCAACTTAGTATACACAAGGTTTACGTGGCTAACTGCTATCGTAAAACGGCGAAATCCGGTAACGCAAATGAAGTCAATACTCGCTGTCGTTCAAGGTACCAACTTATCAGACGAAAATCGCATTCGGAACACCTCGACCATTCATCGTAAAAAAAGTCGAGGAATTCCGAATGCCGCCAATCGTTCCATCGAACATTGATTCTGTCGAACGAGCGTCTTGGTTGAAATGTCACACGATCAATCCCATAATTCTTTTAAACGTCAGCATGAAATATCACTGTCTCTTATTAACTAATGAAAAATTAATCCTTCAGTGAAATACAGACATATTTTTATCTCATAATTATCTACATCAATTATAAAATATAATATTAAAACATCTTGTAGCGTAATCCTGATAAATCATGGGTTGACGGATTGAAGAGTTCACAGCAGTGATGGTGTACTTTATACAAATCATAAATAAAATAGATGTTCTGTCCTGTTCCGTTCTGCTCTGCTCATGCTCTGCTCATACCCGGTTGTGCTCTGCTCATGTTCTGTTTTGCTTTGCTCATTTTCTGCTCTGCCCTGTCCTGCTCTGTTTTGTCCTGCTCTGCTCTGCTCCGTTTAGTTCTGTTCAGCTCAGTTCAATTTTGATCCGTTCTACTTTGTTCTGTTCTGTTCCACTGTGCACCGCTCCATTCTGTTCAATTCGGTTCTGTTTTGCTTATATTTCTGACAAACGGTGAGTTCTGAGGTGAATATATACGTCCAAGAGATAAAAGTTTTTGTAGCCGATATACAAGCATGTAGACATTTATATAAACTTGTATTTAAGGTAGTTCAAGTTCCCCGTTCAACTGTACTGAACAAATAGAATATGTTTTTTGTGTCTACTCAATGACCCTATATTTAACTATCCAACCAACAATGCACATTAAATTAAAGATTAAACCGGTAATTAATCAACCATCATAACGTGTTTACATCTGTCATTCTTTATACAGTAATTTGAAATCGAAAGTAGAATATACGGTTTAACTATGAACTATACCTTACGAGGTTTAAAAGTACTTTGTATCTATGTATTGATATTCCTGTAGTTATAAGCAATCATTTATTTACAATTATTAATGAATGTATCAAAAAACGAAAATATTCAACGATTTTGTCTTCATGCGCTGCACTATATTTGTTGCGCACCAAATCGCCCAATACTGCGAATGGTTGTGCGTCTTAGTACAGAGGTGATATTATCACCTGCTATTCATAGAATGAGTACAGGCAATGTTTCTAACCGAAAGCTTTTACTCAGCACGTACATTCGCCAGTAGCTGATATCTGTCCTATTTTAGAAAAAACTAATTTCGTTAGAACATTCATGAAATATCCTAAGGCTGTTGCGATTATCCAAGTACATGGACATTCGCGATCCCGACTCGAAAATCGTGTACACATATTCGGCACTTCCGAAATAGGCGGATCACGATATATTTTTTACAAAAAAATGAAGAAACGTTTCAGCTTAATCATCACCGGAAATGAGCTGTGCTACATATCAAAACATAAGATAACGTACTTAGTGCACCGCAATTACTTCGAAAATTGCACAGATTTCGGTACACTACTCTGAATCTTTTTCATGACATTCTATGTAATTAAAGCTTCTGTAGTTCTTTACTTATTTTTGGTATATTTATTTGTACGTAGGTCTATATGTATATATGTATTGTATTATGTATATATGAATTCCTGTGTGCTTTTTCATTAACTAGTGATTCGCGGTTTGATTTGTGAATCGTTACACGTGAATCGTGGTTCGATCGGATCGCCACTTGCTCAACGATCCACAGCCCTAATATATTCTCACGAAAGTTTGTAAGTCCCATTCGTTAATAGGATTTGAACAAAGGAATGATAATACAGATAGTGACAAATAATTACTGATTGAGGAATATGTAACAATTCAAGAACTTGTTTAAATACCTGTTTGATTTTAAATGATTTCAATAACTTGCACAGTCATTACCGTATAACAACTACAGTCAGTTAGCATCATACATACACCCCCCGCACACTAGTTAACATACTTGATAATGACTAAAGGTTTAGGTTTGTGATAGTGACTGCAGTCAAAGTTACTGAAGTTTAAGTCAATACAATATTTCATTTGGCTTGCCTTTTACGAAAATAGATTAATGTTTAAAATCAAACCGTAAGATTATTCAAAAATAAGACCCGTCCCTTATGTCGAGTTGTTACAGACGCTGACTTCAAATAACCATAACCTCTCACTATACATGTGTAAGATCGTGGGTTTTAAAGGTGTAGTTTCCAAAATATCAATGCCGAGCACATTCAGGGATAATCCCTTCACACAATTGACGTATGCACTTCTTAGAGTTTTAAACGCAGCGCTTCGCCAGCGATGCACGCAGTATATTGCAATAAATTGCATTGTATTTTATACGAATGTGGTTAAAAAAACAATTAAACTCAAAGAAGCGTTCACGCTTGCTTTTGCTAATATCATCGTCTCGGGCGAATGATAAGTAGCATTCAAATAATGTTCATTACATAACATAAAGTTAACAAAATCTCACCAATGACTCCTATAAATAGATAATATCTTTTATTTTACCATCCATTAGTTCAATTCATTAATTTTTGTAATAATAAGAACTATTTTCAAAAAATAATAAGTCTTCATAAGTACATCAGAGCGATCAATCAAAACGTCTTGTCCGCAAGGATTGGTTAAAGCGTTTAACAACAGAACACGTGGTCTTCACCCACATTAAAGAATGCAATTTGTCAAGTCATTGTAAAGTAAAACATGCTTACATGAAATTAGTATAAAAGGACCAGAACTCACTCTAAACAGCATTGTTTTCTTTGACTCTCAACTGTTAACAACGATTTTTGAAAAGTAATTTTTTCTTCACGAAAATGAAAGGAGCATTGTTTATCGTCGCTGTTGCTGTGTTGGTATATGTTACCTCGGCGATAGAAACTGAACATTCGTTCGAATTTGAAGACATTTCGACGCCAAACGATACACAGTATTGGGTATGGCGATCAGAAGCATCCGGCTTGAAAACATTTCGCCTGGAAGATGAAAACGGAGTTACACGCACAACTCTACAGCTATGCATCAGAAGTCTAAATCCCAATCGTACAGTCAACATGGCCATCAATAACATTACTTATACAAATGATGGACCAAAGGATTTAGTTATGATGTATATTGATGACGTATCATTCGCTAACTGGACCACCTACGAACAATATGGCAGCGGATTTGAGTGGAATGTTCCTAAATATTCAGGACAAGTTGGAGAGACATTGTCATTGGTTACTGGAACCTATGATCTTACTATCATATTGAACACAGACAAATATGGAGTGGAATTTGATAGAATCGATGTGACACTAGATAACCAACATCCTATCACAGAGTTGTTTTGTGGTTCTTCTTTGAACTTCGTTGAATAGTGAGAACGCCTGTGGAAACTACAACATGACTTAGAACTTTGTTTAATTCTTAATTTTTTTTTGTCATTTTATATATTTTAATTCATTATTTGAATGATGTAAATAGAGGTAAAATTAACTTTATGGCTAAATGTAATACAAATGTAATTGTAATGGTTAATACATTTTCGCAGAACATTATTTTCTTTTCTATACATGTTTCTACTATCTAAGTCTTTTTATGTGTAAAATCATTTTAAACAAATCATTGCAACATTTTCATTACATTTTGAATGTTTAATTTTATTGGGTTAGAACTTTTTCTTTTACGTTATAAAGTATGAAAATGTGACGTGCATCTCAAACTTTTCATTTATTTTGTAAAGAATATCAAAATTGTCAGATTAGTTATTTTTTCGTTAATCATAATAAATCCATTTTTTCTCCAGTATCAAGCGTAGAAATATGTACTTCACCACACAAAACTTTATTTTCATGTATTTTCATTTTTAAAAATTCAAGCCTTTTTCAATTCTCTTTCCATCTTTATTTACCTGTTTTACATATTTTGTTACTTTATACATTATTGTCAACGCGTTTGTTTTGGTATTTCTGTCATAATTTCTTCTACAAAAGTATTTTAATTTTTTTCCTGTACAATATTTTATTTATAAATATTTATTTCTAACTTAAAACGTTTGTATTTTTTTGTTTTATTTTGTATTTACAAATCCTTAGTTTGTTCACATTTTTACAGTTTAATCATTATGTACACGTTTAGTCCTGGCCAAATCGGCTAACTTCGTTATTTTATTATATTATGAAGTTTTCACAATTGTACGAAAAATATTTATTATGATATAGTTTGTTGCAAGTAATGTTTCTGTCTTACATTCGTAATTCTGCCAAATTTGTTATGTATAATACTAGTATACATTTCTTTTGACAGTATATATTAGTGTCATCTTTACTAATTAGGTAAATTAATGAACAGAAACTCTTGCGTTTAAAGTAAAAAATGTACGATTAACGACCTTAACTTACGTAAGAATCAATCATGTAAACGCTGAGATCATCATGAACGCTCTGTCTGTTTGTAAGGACAATTGGAATAGGCAAAAGTTGTACATCTACTTGAACAGAACTTCGGCAAATTAACTAAATCCATTTCTGTGTTTTCATACCTATACTTACATGAAAAGGGCTAAAAGTAGCTCTTTCGTAATTTTATGCTTCTTTTAAACAAAATGCCATTTTTAAGTTGCTATTTTAGTACTAAACAGATGTTCCTTGTCAATGAAACATTTTGCAAAAGTGGCAGAATTATGTATTTGGTGTTTCTACACCTAAAAGTGGCATAAACACTATTTAAAAAAATGAATTACGGCAGTTTTTATTTGCTCCTTAGATGTGCACACAATCTTCATTCTGTTTTTGTATACAGCTGACTAGTTTTTAAGATGTTGCTTTTTGTGTTGCTTTTTTATTTGAATGTGTAAGAATAAATTACTGCTTTAAAGCTTTTATATATGAGTTTTTGTTTTGTTTTATTATGTTGTCAGTTTCCGTAGAAAGTTGTTTCTGTCGGGTCTTTTCCTGAATTCGAACGTCGACTCAGGAGCGTATGAGCTGGGGCCGCAGTGAAGAGAGAGAAAATGGCCGTAGAAAAAAATGCGATCACCACACTCCACAAAAGTGTTTCCGGCAGGAGAATCAAACCTACGACTCCTCGATCAGTAGACTTGTGCGCTACCATCTGAGCTAGCCGAGGGGCTTAAACTCGCATACTGAGTGTTTGATATTTAAATGAATAAAGTATCCGTACTTACTGCATGCCTGCGTAGCTGGTTATCCGCTCCAAGTATTAAGCTTAGTTTTCTTCGCAAATTCATGATTAGTAACCAGCATCACACAAAGGTTTTTGAATGACATGTCGATAGATCAGTGCAAAACTAGTCTAACTACATCTCAATAAAAAGTAGGCTAGTCTTGCTCTGACCCAGTAATGAATGCTTTTGTTCGCTACATATATCAAACAGGCACATTGACGCCAGTTTCGAATGCAAATGCCTGGCTCTTACCAATGAATCATTTTTCGAAGTCATACTGTCGCTGGTGGCCTTATTGAAATCAGATTGTATTGTACCATACAGGTAGGAGTGTTGAAAATATAATACATGCATAGCGTTAAATAGTTCTATCTTAATAAAACAGTGAATCTGATTACCAACTGCACTCACATATTAACTACAACATCACATGATTTTGCAATAACTAAGATAGTCTTTACAAATAAGCTTAACTGCACCTGATTCTGCGAGCATTCATTTTTAATTTTAACCATGCTCTTCGCAATTCTCCCCAAGTACCAAATAAACGGCCGCTAAACTCTCACAGTTTTAGGAATGGCCATAATGAACCGGTCAGTAATTGACAGCATTGGGTGAATACCCATCTAAAATATATATCAAAATATTACAACAAGATTACAAAAAGATAAAGGTTGTACAAATATAACTATTAAATATTCCTTAAAAAGGATGAGAAATTTACTCTAGCTCGAGTACAGCAAATATACATTGTGCAATTATGTGAACTTATTTCATGCCAAAACATTTTAATAAAAAAACAACAGAAAAAATGATTACGCTTTAAGTTTAATAGGTTAAAAAAGAAATGAATATCAATATCCATTGCAGCTTCCATTTGAACTGTCAACCTTTCAAGATTTATCTGCAAGAAATAGAGATAAATATATGAACATTTCAAACACACATAACATGCACCGTGTAACACTCAGTACAACTAGAGGAGTTTTTGCCAACATCACAAATAAAATCAAAGTGCTGAAAAGCACTGAAGCAAGACTGTGTTGAAGGCTCAAACAACCATCAATAGTTCAAGCTTTAGTTTCGTCTCACGTATAACCAGTCATTAATTTAGGTATAAATCAAATCTGATGATTAAGAGCTTTTTAAGAAAGATTGGCATACATTTTCTTATAACTCACTGATCAATGGACTTGTATAATTACTAGTTGATGAAGAGCTGTGAGAAGTCTTATTTCCTCATTCAATAGAAATAATGATTTTCAGTAATGTCAACACAATGATTTCATACATCCTGTCTATAATAACAAAATATTGTACTTCAAGTAAAATATCAAAATCATGTTGAACACGTGAAGAAAAAATTAAAATCATAATTCACAAGCTAGATGATTCAAAAATGGAAAAAAGAAATTTCAAATAATTCTTGTTTTTGTAATCTTACTTTCATAGCTATCATAAACAGAACAGAACTGTTCTGCTAATATGAGTTACTTTTAAGGTATGCTGTAGAAATTATCATAAATGAAGTTGATAACAATTGTTGGATCAGCCTGCAGTATGTACATTTTTGAAAAAAAGGACAACGCAACAGCATGAGGTAGAGAACAATATCACCAATTGAAATGAAACAACATGAATTGTGAAATACACATTAAAAATACAAAATGTTTTCATTTTATAGGTATTTTGCCATAAAGCTGGACCCAATGAAATATCTAAATAACTATCGGATGGAATTTACTCAAATTTTGTTTGTGATTTTAAAATAGCATAGATTTTAACCTCCGCAAATCCAAAAATTCTGAATTTTTTTAAAATTCATAACATACTTTCCATAGATATGCAATGCAAACTTTGAAGCCAAAAGAGGGTTTTATTTAATGGGTACATGCCACAATTAGGGCAGCCATGGATATAGGTATAAATGGTTATCGTTATGAATCCCTGTGTCTTCAACGTGTCGGTATTGACGATGACCATGAAAAAGCGGGTGTTCGGGGACAGTAGCCCCGATAAAAGACAAATTATCATGAACTTAAAATAAGATCACTTATTTACACATTGGAGTCGTCAGAATCTGATGGTAGAAGCAGTTCATGATTTCTTTTACTTGCGTCCTCCTTTTTTATTTACAAATGCTGACAGAGCTAATTAAATTGTAATAATTTTTAATTTTATAGTACTGCAATAAAAATTCTGCCATTGATGGGCACTTTAAGTGCATTATTTTCATTAATTTATTTCTTAATACATTGCAAAATAGATGCTCTCCTAAATTGTGGTTCATGCTAAAAACCACACGTACTGATATATTTCACGCACGTCTTTGTGAACAGATTTGCTGCATATTTATAAGCGATAGCAATTTATAAGCGATTACTCCAGCTAGGAATTTTGGATCGGGTTTATCGTAAACCAAGATTATCTGTATCCAATCAGCCGAGAGGCGTAACCAGTATCCACTGAGACAGATTTAAGTCATGCCCCTCATAAACATAGCTGTTAGCTTAACACCCTTCTTATTTATATAGGAATATTTCGGTTTGCTCAAAGATTGGGGCTAGTCCCTATATGTCAAATAGACAGGAACAGTTCTAGAGTCTACCATAATAATGCTGTTTTATGTTCGTAGTCCGAACAAATCCTGGACAACACCTGTTTTTTCGGTGTACTTTCATCAGCCCAGATAGTTCCATAAAATGAATCAAAAAAGGTCTAAATGTTAGGTATCATTCACGTGTCACGCAAATCTTGATATTCTCTAAATAGACTCGGCACGGCTTAAAACGTTGAGGGATATTACTTCAATTCATTTACTCCAATTGTAAACAAAGCGTGCTAATTCCTGGAATTCTAAAAATAGACTCAATGGTCTTACATATTATCAGGGCATGTTAAGTCTTGTCTTCTATAAATAAACTTTGGACGGTTTGGATACGTTGTGAATACACAGTAAAACATTTTTGAAAATTCTAATACTGGTATTTCTAGTTCAGGTGAATTACTACGTACCGGTAAATGCAATAGACCCCCCCCCCCCTCCCCAGCTAATATTGAAACGGGCCGGGGTATATTACACATAATAACTACAGTTTAAATCAGAAGTTACCTTGTAATTCATGTTTAATTTTTCTGCGTTCCATGTTTCCTGTTTAGTGAGCATGATGCATGTCTCTAGCCATAAAGCACACAATGACTAGTGTTCTGGGCAACACACAGAACACATTAGCACATATATGTAGGTTATGAACTAGGATTCTGAGCTCAAATCAATATTTGTTTATCCAGTATGTTTCGTAACCAGTTTTCGCGACGTTCGCATATTTTGATCCTCTACATTCCAATAAATTTGTATCCTCCGATGTTAAATCCTAATCCTAGATGTGAATTAGTTAATTCCGTACACTTTTGCTGAATGTTAATGTTTAAATCCAGTTTTAACGCAAGTTTTTATCAATTTTGTTACGAGCACATTTTGTCTAAATGTCAGCGTTCCTGTCATGTTTACATCTAACTCTGGGAATTTATTCCTACGCTGTACAGTCTAAAAGGAACGAATTTGCACGGCGTATAGACTACTTCACAACTAGCATATTGTGTCATTCAATATTTGTTTATTTTTTTACACAGAAATAAACCATTTACTCCACTGTTTATATTATTGTGAAATTTAACCGTTCTTACAAATTCAAAGTATAGCGTTTGATCGAGTCTTTCCAGGGTTATTGAATTGTTAATCACGTGACTATAGTGCTTGATACGGGGACGAGTAAAATATTTTCATTCATAATTTTTCATGAATGAAATCGATGTACATGTATACATCCGCGGTAACCAGTCGAGTTATTACTTTTCTAACATAGTTTAATTGTTCACAAAATTGAAGAGATTTGATGTCGCAATGAATTTTATGAAATATGTGTGAATGCAAGATAAAGGCAGTTATGTATCGAGTTTTTAATATTGAACTATTTGCTGGCATGCGGAAAAATGGACCACTACTCAATATCGCAATTCTGAAATGCCGCTTATAGCTTCGCCTGTTTCACAGTCTTGCTAAAAATGGCCAGACTGGAATCTAAGTCACGTGATAATGACAGTTTTAAATCTGTTTGAGTGTTTGTCAACGCATGATGATTGAAGCAGAAGATAGATTGATATGCAAGTATACTGAGCACATTGCAGTACTACGACACAGTTTTATAGCTTTCCAACAACATTGTTTTCATAGTATTAACATCATATTGTAACCAACACTGAGGGCCTCGCAGTTTGTGTTTCGGAGTTAAGTTTTTACTAGGGGATCTTCCGCTCCATTCAGGTTCATAACGGCATTACATCGTATAGGCTCATTATTGAAATTAGATATTTTTATCAGTGTGAGTCATTTACATTGTTGATAGCAAGTCTGCATGGTCATTTCATGCTTTTATAATGTCAATATATTGTGAAACAAACTAGTTTGCCTCATTAAATTAGATAACTGTCAGTGAAAAAAGTTTAGATTTGGATGTTACACAGTTTGTCAACATTTTTTACCAGACAACTTCAGCCTATGCGGTAGTAAAATGAGATTTGTTTTCAAATTTAATGCAAGATGTGACCTGCTAGATGACGAGCGATCAACCACTCCATCACAACCGCTGCTTAATAAATATTTTGTTTTTGGTTTTTGTTGGATTTTTCGCCGTAGCAACACAATGTATAGGTCATATAACGGCGGTCAACCTACTCACTCCTCCTGGAAAGGCTAAATCTCTGGATTTAGCTGCTAACCAACTACTAAGCGCATACTTTTGTCAGTGACTGACAACTGCCCTACATAATTAAAAATCATTGGTAGGAGGGAAAATGGCCGTAGAAATAATTATATAACCAAGCTCTACGAAAGTATGCCCCGCCCGGAAATTGAACCCACGACCCCTCTATCAGTAGACTTGCGTGCTATAAACTGAGCTAGCCGGGCTGCTTGCTTAATAAATAAACTGACATTATAATAGATATTTAGAGTCTATCGTCTGTGAAATGATTTCTTACCTTTGTAATCTACATGCATGCTGCTTCTACAATATACTCCCATAATACCACCAATAAAACCATCATCATCATCATCATCAATGTAGCAATCATCAACAGCGTCGTTATCATCATTTTTATAGGCATCACATACATTATTCTTAATTCTATCATTATCAACATCGTCGTTATCATCCTTTTCATCGACAAAACATACATCATTCTTAATTCTGTGATCATCAACATTTTCGTTATCATCCTTTTCATCGACAAAACATACATTATTCTTTATTCTATCATTATCAATATCGTCGTTATCATTATTTTCATAGACATCACATACACCATTCTTAATCCTACCATTATCAACATCATCGTTTACATCCTTTTTATAGATATCAAATACACTAATCTTAATTCTATCATCATCAACATCTTCGTTATCATAATTTTTATAGACATCACATTCATTATTCTTAATTTTATCATCATCAACATCGTCGTTTTCATCCTTTCCATTGACATAACATACACTATTCTTAATTTTACCATCATCAACATTGACATTTTCATCCTTTTCATAGATATCAAATACGCCAATCTTAATTCTATCATCATCAACATCGTCGTTTTCATCCTTTTCATAGGCATCACATACACCATTCTTAATTCTATCATTATCAACATCGTCGTTATCATTATCTTCATAAACATCAAATACACCATTCTTAATTCTATTATCATCAACATCGTCGTTATTATTCTCTTCATAGACATAAAATACACCATTCTTAATTCTATCATTATCAACATCGTCGTTATCATTATCTTTATAAACATCAAATACACCATTCTTAATTTTATCATCATCAACATCGTCTTCTCCAACATCAGGATAGATTTGAACATCATCAGTTTGGTCATAATCAACATCATGATATATGACGGCGTTTGGATGTTTTACATTGAGAAGGCATTTATCTTGATTTTGAAATAATATCAAGCGTGTTTTTCGTAATCCTGAAATATACGAAATGATGGTATAACAATGAAATAGTAAGATCTATATAACTCATGATAAAGAATAAAGGTACATTGCATGTACAATTGTATGAGAGAAAAAGAACTTCTATACATTTACTTTTTTTCATGGAGGAAAAAAATGAATTTACGGTTCTTAGCGAACATTGGTTAACGAAAAGTGTCTAAAACATCTGATAAGGTGAGTTGGTCGCCGTAAACGGCCAAGTACAGATAATAATAAACGGCGTTATGCTCAAATATAAAGATGGACCTTTGTCTCATATTATCATTGTTCTTGTTCATATTATGAGGCAAGGGGTGTTATAAAAACATGCTTTAAACACGGTGAACAGTGAAGTTAAAACCAACAATAACCTAGTTCATTCAAGCATCATTAGATCTCTTTATATCTCCAGATGTCATACGTGCACAATGATTCTCATGTCGGAAAACTCTTTTTCAATATAACAGTATCACATAGAAAAACAAACCATGAAACACTAGACCAAATATTTACGAGGAAAACACACCTTTGTATAAACCTGGCATCATCATCTGTTTAGCATCAGCAATTTGTCTAATCATATAGGATATGGTTCGGGCAATGTAATCTATCCAAATCTTTAATCTTATGTAAGAAATCTCTGCCATGTGACTACTTATGAGGTCAAAGGTGACGTCAATGATTTTCAAAATAACTTCTATGTGGAATCCTAAAATGAAATATACGTTTATGATGTTGATTTACAAAAGACGTTCATGATAACAGATATAATGACTGTATACTATCCCCATTTCGTTTATGAATTGTACACTTTTGGTGTCTTTGACACAGGTGCCCATCGCATTACAAAACTCCAATAATTGTTTATTTTAACTTAAACATGCTCTAATTATCATAAAAACATCAAATACAAAAGTTCAAGCCAAAAGCCAAAATTTTGTTTTGTAAAAAAATATAAGGTATCCAACTCGAAGAAATCGTTCTGAATTTTAGTCGGAAGAGATGTGACAGGTCAGCTTTCCCAGACTAAACACCTCTTTTCCAATGACTTAGCGCTAAAATCGAATACTCACAAACGTGATGCGCGCGCATCACCATTCACAAAATGGTTGAGACGGCAGATAAACAATAGCGATTCGAGTTAACTGATCGAAATACAGTCTTGCGAAACATAGCAAGAAGTTTGATATTGATGCTAGTAATCCATTTTTCATTTGTCTATCACGTCCTTATTAGTTTTTAGCGCTAAATCGTTCGGGAGTGAGTGTTTAGTCTTGAAAAGGAGACCTGTCACATCTCTTCCGAGTAAAATTCTGAAGGATTTCATCGAGTTGGATACCTTATATTTTTTAATAAACAAATTTTTGGCTTTCCGACGCGACGGACACCTGTGGTCTTTGAAGTATCATAAATACGGCAACACAAAAGTATCAAATTTAAAACTAATAAACTACATGTAGTTAATGTGTAAATTGGAAGTAAAATTATGATTTACGTAAAAATAGGTCAAAGTAAAAGCAAGAGGTCCTGCAGACACAGGACCGCTCATCTAAAGAATACGTTTAAAGGGCATAAGACACAAAATCTTTTAACACTTTCATTTTTAGCTGTATGGAAACTGTCACCTTGAGGTCACAATCCAAAGACAAAAGCTCTAGGCCTTTCATTATCTGAGAAAAAAGAATGTTTGACGTTTCCTTATATGACTCTATGTAAATCTTAAGTCCACTGGGGGGGACTTGAACTGGAAAGTATTAAGATAAAACGCACCAAAGATACTTTTCCTCATTATTTCATCCATCTTTACTTGAGCAGTATGTTTGTTTCTAACAAGATTCTCTTTTACAGCATGGTTTGACACATCCATGTATAAAGCTACGGTTTGAACACCATTGACTTCTTGGTCTAAATGATGTAGAGACGATGCGGTTGAATTCTTTAGAATAACTTCTGAAACAAAATACAAATGTACATGTAAATGTAGAGATACAGCCATACTATACTGCTCATCAACCAACATCAATAATCCAAAGTCGACATCCATTTAACATTTCGTCCAATAATTAATTGAAAGTCTTGTAGTGGATGAGGAACACAGGAGTGATGAGCCACGGTATGTTTTGTAATGTCTTCACATAAGAGTTCAAATAGTGGTTCAGAATGAGCTTTTTGTCTGTGACCCTTACCTCCACCTCTGATTGTCTTATGTAGCAAAGGCCTATGACGAATTGAATAGATTAGGTGATTTATCAGAACAGTAATAAAAGATTTTCCTCTAGATCTGTCGATTTTTACAGTATCCAAACTTGTCCGACTTGAAAATTTGTACTGTATTTGATACTTTTTATAAATTAATCATATTTATGGTCTGCGCTTTGAAACTATGATTTTGATCATTCGTAGATGGAAGAGTTATACTTAAGCTATTTAATGGTGTGGTTAAAGTGTCATCAAGGTATCTGTATTTTTTGTGTGTCATATAGAAATAAATTTACATGAAGTGGTGGTTGTACCCCTTGTGTATATGTATTCATATATACGGTATGTTTGAAAATAAATTGAAGGTCACATGCCATATCCTTGTGGTTTAAAGTGAAGCCTAGAAAGTAAAATTACCAATTATTTCCATTACAGAATCAATCAACTAATTTATAAAACAACCATAAATGTACCTTTAGTTTCAGTTTTGACATCTGACACAGCCTCGTATTCATCAGGAAGTTTTGTTTCTTTGTCATCTTTTACTTCTGTTTCACAGTTAAAATTATTGCTACCTTTGATTTTGTTATTTCCCTTCTTCTTACGTCCTTTCTTATGTTTTGGCTTTTGGTATACTTGCTTTTTGGGCATTTGGATTACTTCTGAGGATTTCTTTACTATTTGATTTTGGCAGGATTTATGTTGTGCTGACTTTTTCACTATCTCTTGACAAGATTGATTCTTCTGTTGGGTGCTTTCTTCTATGCCTACAATAATGATAGTTATTTGATCATTCCGGGTTTGACCTTAATTCAAATACATGTATCAGATCATTTTTCTTCAAGCACAACCATGTGCTCTTTTGTTAACATATTGTTTGTTGGACAAAATGTAGCTGCAAACTTTTGTTAAATATGTTAGTAGGCAAAGTCATGGAAATGTCCATTGCAAATAATAAACATTGTCACTATGTATGATATGACATCCAAATGTGTATCAATGCTAAATTAATCTAGATATATTAACATGCCAGCATTGCCTTGGAAACTTTATATTCTTATGATACTACAGTTGTATATAAACCATAATTGATATGCAGTGGCGCTTTTCACAAATGTTTTCTGCGATGATTTTCATCATGAGTCAAAAGCAAGAAACATTAATAATACGGTCATTTTTTGCCCAATCAGTTCCTAATGTTATTGAATTATGTAAAAATATTATACACCTTTTGAATATCATATCGAGTTAGTTTATTATCCTTCAGACAATGAAATGCAAATTAATGAAATTGGCTTACGATAACTTTTTCTTAAGAATCTTTGTGAATAGGTACAGAGTTGTAAGACAATAGTGTTACATTGTAGATTGAAAATAGTTGGTAACATCGACTTTTTTAAGTTTATTAATCTGTATTATCAACTTTTTTAACCTATTGCATAATAAAACAAACGCGAATGTATACATTTACTAAAATACACTTAAATCATTTCATTAAAAAATTGCTGACTCTAAGTATAATGTGAGCAAAAAGTTGCGCAATTATTTTATTTATGATTTACATAATGAATGAATGTGATGCTTCTGAACAGAGAGAGAATGACGTACTTTTTATCTTCCTTTCTACCAATTCCAACATTTTTTTGTTCAGTTTTGTCATCAATTTCTTTTCGGCATTCTCGTAATTTTCTTTCGGAATTGGAAATTCCTGTAGCAGCCGTCTAAATACTTCAAAGTCTTCACTTTGGGTTGTTTGTCTTTCGTGTTCTATAATGAACCAAGAACAAATTTAATATAGTGCATGAATAGATTGTGTTCCACCCTCAGAAACATTTCTTCTACGCGAGCATTTTACACAAAATATATCAAATACCATTTGTTAAAGGCTTTGGAATGAAATCATATGCATACAATGGCTGTAAACTGTGGAATCAGTTACCACATGATATTAAACATTCCACTAATTATGACACTTTAAAAAAAATAGTCAAAAAACATTATTTTACCAAATGCTAATACTACTATGTGATGTATTTAGTCATTCCTGTCTGTGATAAGTCTTTTAGCCCCTTATTTATAGATAGATACTTTATTCAATAAACATAAGGCATGACGCCCAACTGTTCACAAGTTATGCAAATAATACAACATAAATACAATACAGAAGTAAATAATATATATGGTATAAATACGTTCAATTGTTTAAATCGGTAATGGCGTATAAGTATAAATACAAATACAGTTATGATGAGGAAAGTGCAAAACACAATTTAACAATGAACAAATAGAGAAGATTATGGAGAAATATTTAAACATATACCACACTGTCTCGTAATTTAAAACTTTTGAAAATATAAACAGCTAAATTTTGAATAGTACTAGAATCGATTGATGTAAACAGATGTATGAATTTTGGTATATTTGGACGTTTCCAGAAGTAACAATCTATATATTTTTTTCTTAAAACTTAAATACAATAAACATTCTAATATAAAATGAAATTCGTCCTATATATGTTTTTAATGCCTTATGTTTGATAGGGTAGACAATGTGTGACTTGCTATGACATGTATTCATTTATTTAAGGACCACAATGGAAACAAGGAAATTCGTATTTTTTTTTTGTGATATCCTTAATACATAAAATATGTTCTAGCATAATGGATGTACGAGACTTACAGTATTTGTATTTTATGTTTTACTGTATTGTTTAATTCATTTAAGTGCTATGTGTGTAATATTTTCATTTATTAAATAAACTCTATCTATCTATCTTAACAACTTTCCTCACTCCACAGTTATTTTCGGGTAATATTTCTTTGATGCACTGATGTATAAAACTGTCAGAGCTTGAATAATTTCACGGTGACTGAATGCATTGTTTTTGTACTGGCGATCTAATTGTTATTAAAAGTACGTTGACTAAAACATCATACGGCATAAGCAGCTTTACTCGATCATAATAAACTCTTTCGGAAACTCATGGAAGTATTAAGACTATAATTTTAACAAACGCATTCACCATGTAATTATTCATGCTTTGACAGTTGAGAAAAAACGAACTATACTTGATAAGTGGACGCTCATTGTAAATCTATTTGAGTGTACTTGTATTTACACGTATTTATAATTAATGTCATTTCATGACGTGATGTTTGCAACTTCGAATTTTAATAGCCGATATGTGCTGTATGCCAACAGCACTGGTACCCCCAACAAATAAAATGACCATAGAGGCTCAAATCTTAAATGATTGAGAAGGAGAACTTTGTTTAAGTACTAGGGTACTTATATATAGAAAATAGAAAAATAGAAATAAAAAGCATGTCAATGGTATTCGTACACTTTTCATAAACATTTGACTTAATGTAAGGAAACCACGCTTTTCAGAAGTACATTCGGTACTTTACTTTAGTTTCATTTTTCACATGTTTGTATTTGCGTATCAATGCCCAAGACTACCGCGTTGGTTACTTGAGCTTAAACAGAACGATTAAAGAGAGATAACTTGGCTTACCTTTAAGTGTAGATATTTCTAGTTGATAAAATATATGTCCTGGGTTATCTATACTAACACAAGCTAGTACTGTATAGAATGTATCTCTATGTGTATATTTTCTAACACTTTTAGTAAGTATATTTGTACGAGCCAAAGGTACGTGTGAACCTGAAATAATGAGAAAATGGTATACAAATACTTATTATAAGAATGCTTGAATATTTCAGAAGCAATTTTAAAAACAAGAAATATAAATAGTGTTGATTTTTTCAACTGTCAGTGGCACATACATTAACCCCTCTGATTCAAATAAATACAACAGCTCTTCAGTTTTCAATATCGATACAAATGGTTGTCCTTTCTTTGTACGGAGAATATCGATCATATACATGTATATCGAGAATAATGTATGCGTCACTCTGTCCGTTGAATAAAATATAACTGTATTAAAATAAAATATAAATGTATATATTTATTTTGTTAACTTTTTTTCTCCGTTGCGAGTAATTTGAAATAACTGAAACAAACCCTGACTGAAACACTTAAATTGTTCTGTACTCTAGTAATTATCTAAGAACAAAAAGAAACCATGACTATGGCTAAATCCTAAGATTCTGACAGACTAGACCAGCCTATGATCAATATTAAATACGACTCGTTTGGCCCATATTATCAAGCGTCTTACGACCGATTTTAGTTGTATATCCTTCTATTATGTATTGTAAATTATCGTAAGATTTTTGAAAATATGCTGCCCTGGTAATTTTGTTTAATAATATTTAATGAACTGATTAAAGACAAAAGTATTGTAAAACAAAGGTAAATATACTCAAACCTTTAGAGTTCCACCATGAACCTTCAAGCGAAAATAAATCTGTATTCATACAAAATTTATATTCATTTCTTAACAAATATATTTGTCTGTATGTTTGCGCTTTTGACTCTTTGAAATTTTGTCCGTAACTATGACGGTGACGTCTAACGTACTATGACGAAAATGACGTCGTCTGGATAAAATATTGACGACTACGGCTGTGTAACGTTACCGGAACGCCGACTTGAAATTACCGTCTTTTTTGCATCGGAACGTTTTTTCTGGTAGCCTATATTGCCGCTTTGTGTAAGTGCCACGGTTCGAAACCCAGACAATATAACGGCATTGTGTTAAAGTCAGACATTGACCGGTTATACAAGACAACCTTGAAAAAATTCAATAATATCCGTAGATGGATATTTTCGTAAATGTACGAAACTTCTCGTGAAAACAATAATGTATTGATCCGGTTTGACTCGGTCGTATTACGATAATATTGTGAAATTTCATTCAATTGTCAGTTGATATTAATACTCGATTTTCGATTGTGAATAAAGAAATATTGAAGTTCGTATTTAAATCAGCGAGGATAGTGTATGTGCTACTAGCAGTTGAGATAAAATAAGAACAAACTTGCTTGTTTCTATCACTGTGTAATTACTCTGAATAAAAGAGGAGTAATTGGATAAATTTGTCGGACTGTAAGTCTGTAATATAGTCATATGAAGTTGGACCTTGGAAGACATTTAAAAACATCCACCTCCGCGTACAAATGGACTACGTACAAGTGCTGTCTTGTCTTTAGCAATGATTAAATCATAAAAAAGGTTCATTACGATGAATGCTTACATTAGATCGTATAGATGTTAAAAATGTTTTTGTTCGTGTCTAACACATGTTAACATAACAAATACAAAATGTTTATATCAACTTTTATCATTATATTTGTAATTGTTATCATTTGTCATCAAGTGCCTCGGTAGCGCAGTAGGCAGCGCGTCAGTCTCATAGTCAATATATAAAATAGAGAAATCTGAAGGTCGTGAGTTCGATCCTCACCCGGGGCATATATTTTTACTTTCATATGTAATGTAATGCAGTGCAATGCAAATGTAATGTAAAGAAATGAAATAAATGATTTTTACGCCGCAGATTGTGAACCAATGAAGATCTATGTATTGTTAAATTTTATTAAACTGTCAGTGGCGCATGCATTAACCACGCTAATTCTTAAAGATACAGATAACATGTTATATAAATCGATAGTGAGTACATAAAACTGTGGTGAATATTTAAATCAGCGAGGTTAATGTATGCGCTACAGAAAAAATAAATAAAATTTAACAACCAAAATTGTTTGTTTCAACCATCGTGTAATTATTCTAAATAAATGGTAAGTAACATGATAACTTTGTAAGTCCAGTGTTCACAGTGGCCATACCACGTGATTATAACATCACATATGCTCCGGTTTCAAGAAAGAACCGGTAAAAATCCGCCTCGACTCAGAGTTTTAAAGAGCTGTACTTTTTTTATTTTCTATGTTATTTACATGGTGCTTACTCGAGACTAAGCAGAAAAATGTATTTTATTTGCGCATCACATCTCCAACGCCAGTTATTTTTTTTTTTCAAACCAACGTTTTTCCTATTAAAAAAGACGACTTGGCACTTTAGCACGCTGAAAAGGAATAGTTTTCCAGGGCGTGAGTCACTGTAGTGTTTGTTTGTCTTCAGAAATGATTACTTTACGTTCATTCAAATGATGCTAACATTATTTCGTATGAAACTTTGGCCTATACTAAAAAGTACTTTGTATTCCCTTTATCGACCCTAAAGTTTTGGGTTGGGTAGGTAGAAAATATTTTTTTTCAAGAATTATCCGCCTTAATTAGGTCAAGGACCGTAAGTCTGGATTACCTGCCCCTTACCACTATCGTTATCGGGTCAGGCAAACCGTGACAATGGCTGTCCCTCAGTTATAATTCAGGTATCAAAATTTTCGTTTACGTTTGCCTAATCTTGCATGATCATTTGCTGACGATAGTAACTTAGGTAGGAGTTCGGAACACACATGTAACCTAAAGCAGAATTATTAGCATAAAGAAACTACCGGAAACTAATACAATTGAGTCGGCGGCATTTTTTCGGGTCGGTCGGTAAAGGGCAAACAAACTTAATTTTAATTTAGGCCTTAAAAATGTTTTTGTTCGTGTTAAACACATGTTAACATAACTAAAACAAGATGTTTATATCAACCTTTCTCATTAGATTTGTAATTGTTATCATTTGTTATCAAGTGCCTCGGTAGCGCAGTAGGCAGCGCGTCAGTCTCATAGTCAATATTTAAAATGGAGAAATCTGAAGGTCGTGAGTTCGATCCTCACCCGGGGCACGTTTTTTTATAATAATTTTATTTCGGCGATTGCTAAATTTCGGCAATTCTTGTTTGACACTGTGCCTTTACTACTATCAGTCACGTTGGGCAATAATTTAAACAATCCCACACCCTCAATGTTTGTTTTGCGACCTTACTTTTTTTTAAATATTTCAACGCTTTAAATTGGAGTAACCGCTGCTTCTAATAACGGTGCAGTCGCATATCCATGTACGTTTTGTTATAATGTAATGCTATTATTATGTGTTTGTGCTAAACTATATACATGTTTTATGTTTTGTAATACTGTAATGCCATTAGTTTATGTTTTGTACATTTTGTATTTGACAAATTGCTTTTTTGCAAAGTTCAAACTTTTTTATGTGTGAATTCTGAAATAAAATCTGTCATAAAACTGTACAATTGAATAAATAACCCATAAGTTGAAGGTTTATTGGAAAAATCTATTACCTTGTAGAAAATAATCTGGCGTGTTGAAACAGTAAAAAGAACAAATTTCCACTTCACTAAAATACTTATTTTCTCTCAATAGACCGATGTTCCTAGTTTGTAATTTATTCAGGACTTCTAAATGTGTTGCTAGGAATCATGTCGGTAGTAAAAAGTCATAACAGTACTCTTGACAGTTTTAATGGTGATAAGAACACATTTATTTTCTAAGTTTATATATACACTAGCACCGCTTAACGCGCAATTGGCGCTAAACGTCGCAACAAAAACGCAAAATGTATTTTCGTTCCCATGCAGAGGCTACCAAGATTCTCGATACTAGCTGTAAGATCGAGAATCTTGATAACACCAGGGTACGAGAATGCGCTAAATGTCACAACCAACGCATAACGTCGCTGTTTATGTCCTCACGATAAACATCGCATCATTGACGCTAAACGTCGCACTCGATAGGAAGGTTTAACACAGAAACCTTAACATCTCACAAGTATTATACATGGCAAAATGACTTTAATGTGATTTAAAATATATTCGAAACACTTTGACAATTCAACTCAACCAGCTCTCGAGATCTACTCGAATGGGTTAAACATTTTATTCAGCATCAATTCATTGTATTTTGTTTACAAATCAAATAAAGTATACAAGAAAAATACGAAAGTATAAACCTCGAACGCATACATTTAAAATATCAATATTTATTTGTCCCTTTGTCCCAATACTCTTCTGTTCGTAAAACGAATCGACGACCCACAGAACACTTCTTGGTTCGGATCAACATTTTCAAATCTAAATCGAATATTGTCGAATTCCACTCCATACTTGTCGGTTAATGCCAGAATTCTAAACCGTCTTTGTCCACCTCGAACATGAAGAGTAGTTCCAAGTTTACCGGTGTCTCTAAATTTATTCCATCCATGACCGTATTCGTAGTCGCCTGCGGTTGTAAAATTAGCCACGACATCGGAGTCCAAATAAAACGTTAGGTCATCCAAAGGTCCGTCGTTTGAATATCGAATATTTTCTATACTTAGAGACACTGTTCTTGGAAAGCTTGACTGTGGGTTTAAGCACAAGTTTAGTTGAATGACGGGGTTGCCTCGTGTGTTATCAACATGGAGACCTTTCAGACCACTAGCCTCAGATCGCCATATCCACCAGCCACGTTGTCTTCTATCTTCCTCCAGATCATCTTGTAGTCTCGATGGAGCATTTTCAAACTCAAAAGTTCTCTCGAATGCTTTTATTTCCTTCACGCTTAAAACAACAATCACCGCCCAAAGAATCACGAGCTTCATCATGGTTAATACACCGTGGTTATTGCTGTTGGTCTATAATTAAAAGTATGAATTTTACATTGAAACCGTATTGCTTAAATACCCAATGGTCCACCGAAAAAAAGTATATTTATTGAATAAATGATTGAGTATATGTGATTAATCAAAGTAATTAATGGTTTGTAAACATTTGAATATTTCAATTACTTTTAGTTAGTATTTAATTAATTGAAAATTAAAACAATAAAATATGCATATCATTTACGTCATGCACTACATGTATATTCATATTTGCAAAATAAACTTGTCCGAAATCTATGCTCGCGTGCTCTGATTGAACTTTCTCTGGACGAACTTTATTTGCTCACTTCATACTAGTCCCGGAACATATATACTATAAAAATGAAATTTCTTGATTGTCTGCCCCGTGTACAACGAACTAAGACAGCGCTATTTCAAAGATGACTGGTTAAATTGTATCATTATCAATTATTCATTTCTATAATGACCAATCAATACAGTGATATTATATTTTGTATCTCAAAATATATATTTGAAGCATTTAAATTACGAGAAAGGACTTTAGAAACTTTATGATAAAGATTGATTTTGTGTATGACAATCATACATAATATTGAACTTGTATACTTGTGATACTACTGTATCTTTTTTCTTTTGTATTATATTTTCATGTTGTAATTATCATGTCACTATATTATGTAAAACATTATGTGTGTGTATTATGGACTGGAGGCCTCCTATTACAAAAAAATCATCGTCATTGTCATTGTCATTGATCATAACAGTGATCACGGGTCATGTGACTGAACTCCTGTACCAAGAGTTTATGAGCATATTTCACCAAGGACCCTTATTTCATAAACTATGATTTATCAGTCACAGAAGTCAACGAATGTTCTTGCTGCTAGAACTTTAACAGTCTTGCATAGCAAATATCAAAACAACAGCCATCACATTGGCTGATTAGAATCCAAAGGTAAAGGAAAAGTGGTCCAGTGGAAGGACGCGCGCTCAGGGATCGAGAGGTCCTGGGTTCGAATCCCGCTAGGGGCAATGCTAAATTCCTTGAGCAAGAAATTGACCTGCGATTGCTTCACTTCACCCAGGTGTAAATGGGTACCTGCGAGGGTGGTATAATTCCGTTGCGCCAATTTGTCGGCTGCACTAATAAGCGGAGTAAAAAGACTCCCCAGGGAGATTGATAGATAGATACCAGTAGCCCAGTGACCAGGGGCAATAGCTGTAAAGTCGGTGAACGTGCGTAAGCATGAAACTTAGACTATAAAATGCAATTACTTTTTAAAGAAATTACTTACTAAGAAACTTATAAAAGATGGATTCAATTAAACAGTAAATAAGTTTCACTTAAAATATTATGTATAATCAAAGTATTCCTGATTTAAAAAAGCATTTCCAAGCTTAACTTATTGAGAGCAGTCACCAATATACGGAGAAGTCAAACCTACTATTTTTGTTAGGATCAGTCGCATTAAAATGTGTAACTGAGTAAGTATTTTAATTTCTAGCGTACAGAATGGCGTTGTTATTGCTTTTAGCATATCAATATATATCACGTAGCAATTTTATGTTTTACGAGGAAATCTTACATTAAACTGTTATTCAACGAAAATAAACGGTGAACCTTGAATTCTCACTGAACTGAAAATATAATATCAAAATGGTGCCATTTAAAAGAATTAATAGAGGTTATAGACGATATTGGTCGACTTTGGTGTAAGATCGATTTTAATTTCACCGAGTGAGCTCAGACAACATACTCGTATTTCAAAGAGTGGCATAGCCACAAGTGGAATCGTTTTTTTTCTTGGCTCACTAGTAGAGCTCTGAATATCAGTGGTGCTTTTCACAAAAATTCTTACGAAAAAAATCTTCGTAAGTCAAACGCAAGAAACATGAATAATACGCTAATTGTTTGGCTTATCAATTCTAAATATTAAACAAATTGTGTAGAATTTTGTATACCTTTTGAATATCATATCATAGTTATGCTTATTATCCGTCTGACTTTGAAGTGCAAATTATATGAAACCGACTTACGAAGATTTTTTTCGTAAGAATTTTGTTAAAAGCACCACAGACCTGTAACTTCCTTCTTAATAACATTGCGCACTACTACCGCACTACGACAGTAGCTATAAAACTACATTGAATTGCCTAATGTTACAAAAAGTGATATGTCCTGTTACTCATTTGAATTAAAACGAATCACTCGTACGTCATTGTTCGACAAAAAACAAAAATTGTCATTTCAGTTTTTGTCTCATCTGTTATATTTTAATGTTTAATAAATCAGTATAAATTTTGACTGATGGAACATTCAGCCGCTGAGAGAGGTTTTCCTGCATTAATTATAATAGTTTTATAGTTGTTTTTTTTACCTTGCAACAATCCTCTGCAAAATGCTGCATTTAATAAAATATGATAGCGTCAGCAGAAAAGTTAATAAACATATTCATACATATACCATATTCACCCTTTTACCTAATTTATCATATATTTCATTAAAATTCAGATTCTATATATATGCTACCGTAATATTTCAGCGGAAAACTAGTGGAGCGGTTTTTAGTGGGATTGTATATTGAACAGAACTGAACGGAACAGAACAAGTTCTAAATTTTGTTACGTATACATAAAATCCTGCCTGTCAAGTTTTTTGTATCGTATACATAAAAAGCCTATCACGTAGCAACCAGCAATTAATGTATACTCAAACAAAGACATTAGAACACTGTCTTATTTGAATATGGAATGTATCATTTAATATGGAATTCACTATACTCGCTGTACAGTTCATTTTGTTCAACAAAATAGACTGTATGTAGCCTATTCGTATTGTAGTTTTCAAATTTTGTTCATGCGCGCATGAACAAAATTTCTATTCTAGTTCATTATACTAGTTATTGGTTGATAGAGACTGTATATAGTGGATTTTGTCCATGCGGCGCATGAACTAAATTTGGACTGGATTTTAGTGTTTAATCCTTAGTGAAGATGTCCCAACACATGTGATACATTTAGTCTCATATTTGTAAAGGTTAAAGGGGCTACAGTACATGAATGCACATGTTTATAAAGGTTAAAGGGGCTACATGTAGTCTCATGTTTATAAAGGTTAAAGGGGCTACATGAATGCTCATGTTTATAAAGGTTAAAGGGGCTACATGTAGTCTCATGTTTATAAAGATTAAAGGGGCTACATGAATGCTCATGTTTATAAAGGTTAAAGGGGCTACATGTAGTCTCATGTTTATAAATAGAGAATTCCATATTAAATGCTACATTCCATATTCAAATAAGACAGTGTTTTAACTCCAACCTATCACTGTTTTACTCTGTCACTCCCATTCAGTTGTCATCTTAAATCATCCATAATACTTTCTTACTATATTAAAGTGATATGTTTTATAACGTAAACGTTCGAACATGTATAAAAATGTATGAAATATAACTAAATTTGACATAATATATCTTGCACATGATCGTTTATTTCGTTCTACTGTCATTGGCGCATACTAGGGGTGTAACAGTTAACCGATATACCGTTTGATATTGCAATACGAGTTCTGACGGTTTTTAACCGGTTTGTCTTTCCCTGAACCGGTTTTTGCAGTTGTGTGCCGTACTGATTGTTTTTATCAGAATATGAAATTTAAATCTTTCAACAAATGTTGAAATGTGTTAAAAACTTAAAATAATCTTATTGAGTTTTAAAATGTTTAACATTTTGTCAAATTGGAGAAATATTTTCTTCGAAAGTCCTTTTCAAAATATGCATTTTTTTCTTACTCATAGTCCGTTTACACAAGAAATTCAAATATTTAGATAAGTTATCATTTGAAAATACTCATAGGTGTGTAATGTTGATCCAATTTAGACACATGCACATGCATTAATTCAATATACATTGCATGTCTATGCACAAACCGGTACGTATTGCAATATATTGCAATACTGTTTTTGAATATTGCAATATATTGCAATACGGGATTTACCGTATTGTTATACCCCTAGCGCATACATTTACTCCGCTGAATTGAATCTATCAGCTCGATCGTGAGTACAGAAACACTGTATTGAATATTTAAATCAGCAGGGACCACAATTGAAACAAGGGCTTGTCCTTTTGTGCTATCCCTGGTGTTGGTGAGCTTGTCATAGTAAATTACCATGCACATGCTGTTTGTAATGTGTGTTCTTTGTAATTTTGCTATTTGTACACTAGTCTATGCCAAATAAATGTTATTATTTCCTAATGCTCTATATAAATTTTAATTTGCTATTTTTAACTGTTTTTCAACTATTCTGAGTGAAACCGGATTAAACCTGTTATGTTTTACTGCGCAAGGCCACTGCGCATGAAACAGTTTTGACTGTTGCCCTCACGTGCGAACTGTTGCCCTCACGTGCGAACTGTTTCATAGAGTGCAGTGCCAAGGGAAGTAACCGCATTAAAAAAACGCCAAGCGTCCAATGAGCGAGATCATTTCAAGCGTCTTTAGAGTTACCAAACGAAAAGTAGAAAAAAGTAAATTCTGTTGAAAATATCTACGATATGTCGCGGTTTGAAGACATTGAAGAGAGGGATCTCGAACTTTTGATGAGAATCGGGACTCGCTAAGCACACGTAATGTCATCCGCTTCTGAAACTATCTTTATTGCCATGTTATATCTGTACTTGCATTAGGTAATAAAACACTTATTGCATGGGTGTTTGGGGAACAGTCAAAACTATTATCCCTCGGTATCAGGGACAACATTAAGAACTGTTTCCCTCGGCCTAACGGCCTCGGGCAACAGTTCTTAAGTTGTCCCTGTTACCTCGGGAAAATAGTTTTGACTGTTCCCCAAACACCCATGAAATAAGTGTATATTATTATTATTATAGTAAATGTATACTCCACTAAGCCATGAATTAAATTGAACAATAAACACTAACGACTACTGTTATGAATGCAGTATGTGCAAGGTTTTGCAGGAAAGGAGTAATATCGCCGAATAACCACATAACAATCATTAATATATTTAAAAACCATAATAAATTATCATATTTTTAAATTAATCAAAACACGTTAATCATTATGCATAGATCATATTTATACAACAACATCCTGTTGCAAAATTATTAATGATTGTTTTTAATGAAAACATGTTGTAATCTCCCTTTGACATGAAAATAATGAATGTAACCAAATTATATTTAATATAATTTAAGGATATGACATGGTGAAAACATTGGAAATACAAAACACTAGTAGATGTCAGTTTTCTGAGAAAACTTTCTGTGGTCATGATAAATAGTTTTGTATTAATGGGAAATCTACGTTTGTATCATATAAACATATGACGTGGATATTCCGAAACCAAGGGATGACACCAACATGTTGAGGTTTCATTTTTCCAGCATACATACTTAATGGTTGTGTTATTATGCATAACATAAAACCAAGCGCTTGAACTTAGTGAAACTTTCAGTAATTCTTTCTCTTTCAAGCGAGGGAATTCAATCCTGGTGCTGAAGAATTTAATACCCTGTATAAAACTGCTCTTGCCAAATAAAAAACAGTAGTATATACAATTTGAAATGCTAAAACTATGTCCATGACATGATCTGGAATTACTGGTGAAAACTTGAGAAGGTAGTATGACCTTTAACTCTAGTTCAAGCCATGTGACCAATCTCCCTTCCACCATAGGGAAGTTTCCGACCGCTGGTGAAAGTACGTGCTTAGCAGTAGTTATAAGTTCACGCTCATAGATATAATCATCTGAAGGACTTGCGATACACTGGCACCAGAGTCCATAACTTTTGACCATTAAATAATGCATACGTCCCTATATGTAGTCCGCCGTCTGTACATGTGCACTACTTTATATATGAAACTTTGTAAGTATAGTTATAACTTGTATACGATATTGTATACGGGTTCGATTTTAATTGAGTTCGTGGATAAATATTATTATGAAAGTATATGTGTACGTTTTTAATAACTTTAAGGACTCTGGTGCAAGTATAGCAATAGTAGGTTGAGTGACAGCCACGTTATGACTGCAAATGTCGAATGGGCAGCGTAAAGCATTATAAAAATAAAACAAACCCACAAGACAAAGCCAGAAGTACAAAGTTTCTCACATTAGCAAACATCGATTTATGTTTTTGATGGGTATTCACCCAATGCTGTCCATTACAGACCAGTTCATTATGGCCATTCCTAATACTGTTTGGGTTTAGCGGTCGTTTATTTGGTAACTTAGGAGAATTGAAAAGAGCATGGTTAAAATCTAACATATTAATCAAAGTACTGAAAGTACTGTTGGAAGGACTTTTTGAAGGATTTTATCATTTTAGAGTTCAAAGATACTATTTCGATACTGTGTTTCATATTTCATTTTACATGCCCATTATTCTACTGATCGAGGGGTCGTAAGTTTGATTCCCGGGCGGGGCATACTTTTGGGGAGCTTAGTTATGAAATATTTTCTACGGTCATTCTCCCTCCTTCCACTGATTCTAAATCATGTAGAGCAGTAGTCAGTCACGATGCGCCTTGTTGTTGGTTAACAGCTAAATCCAGAGATTTAGCCTTTTCAGGAACAGTGAGTGGATGGACTGATCGCCGTGATATAACCTATACAATATGTGTTGCTATGGCGTTAAGGCCACAACAAATTGATCATATGTTCTATGAATATTGTCTTAAAAAATTGAGCGAGCCAGCGAAATTTTTTCTCCATTTTGGCATTTTGAGAAACGAGCGAAAGGTGAGGAATAAATGTGTGATATTTTCATGAACATTTGTATACCAAATGTAAACATACATGTTAAATATTAACTTTATACAGTAAATCACATTATAACGTGTAGTTCAGAAAATCATTATAAGTAACTTTTTAGTGTTTATACCAGTTGGTCATTTATTCAGCATATTGATGTGATACAATCATGTACATTTAAAGATAAAATATGTCAAAATCTTTCTAACTTGAGCTTTATTATTTGATATTGGGGTACAGGGTATATAGTTCTGATTATTTTGCAGGTTGTTGTGAGAAAGATTACTTGCTGTAAACATGCGTAAATGCTTTTAGTATGGTACATACATCATAAATGACTGTATTTTGTTCCATTCGCATTTACTATTCTATATTATTATACTGCATAGCTAATACATTTAGTGAATTCATTCAATATTAACCTTCAATTAAATGCTTCCAATATTTCTGTATAATTTAGAATCAGCTCGGTTAACATCATGATGGATCAAACCTGTTGATTTTGGTGTTTAAGTAAAGTCTTAATTAATGTTATTGGGTAAATAAGAGATGGATTCAACAACATACAACTGCTCAATACAATATAATTAAGTAATTCAGAATGAGTACCAGCTGAGCTCCCCTGTAAAATATAAATGGGCGAGTCCTGTTGAATTTTTGAGTATAAATAAAGTTATATTTTTGGATAATATGGGAATAACTCAACAACAAACAACTACTAAAAGTACTTAAGTCATCATGTATGAGGATTTTAGAGTCAGCATCCCTATAAAATAAAAATGGACCAAACTGGTTAACTTTTAGGTGAATAATTACAGGCTTGTCATTTATGAATACTATGCTATAGACCTAACAAAAAACAACTGCAACAAGTAAATATACCTAAGTTATGTGGAAGGAAACAATTACACCAGCACCCTTCTAAAATAAAAATTGACTAAACCTTTTGGCATATAAATATAGTTTTGGGGTACGTTATGCAAAATACAACTTTATTTCATTAACAATTATAATGTTAAATATTCTACCCTGTCTTACCTGCTTGTCACCAACAGTATTTTGAATTATATTTACACAGCAGTAGTGATGGTAATCGGTTGAAAAATCCACAATCGATCAATCGGAGAAATCGGTTGGGCTCAACCGACTGACTTTCCGATTATAATCGGTTGGTTGCCAAAATTTATCATTGTCTTACATAAACATGCAAAATATACATCTATTTCAATGATTTAAATGTTGGGTATCATTATCTATTATTTTCTTATCTTGCTTCTTAGCTTAATGTGAACAATATGGCACCAGCTCATTCATCTGAGTGAAAAAACAAACAAAAACTGTATTTTACATGTCTTTAAGTTTATTTGTTTTAATGGATTGTCCCAGAAGGATATCACCATGCAGTCTGCGATTTAGTTGCTTTACAGCACTAGTCCATTTGGGCTACCAGGTAGCAATTTTTACTAGCTCGAATCGAAATTCACTAGCCTAAGGCATTTTACAGAGAAATGTCCAAAGTGTTCAAAGTAACCAGCAATTTATGATATAATGAAATCAAATGATAGGGCATTACATAATTCACAAATGAGGAGGCTACCAGTATTTCAGGGTCTGAGCCATCAAAGATCCGTTCTATTCAATTAAATCAAATAACATATTTTCAATTTTGAACTAACCAATGATTGTAAATTCGTTTAAATTGGCTCATTTTTCAACATTGAAAAAAATATTTGAAAAAAATCCATGTGCCGAGTACGAAAATTATTGGGGACGAATGTTTTACATTTACTTTGACGTTTTTAATACTTCAAATTACTGTTGTATGATTTCAACCATAACATCATTATTGAGAAATCATCGTGAAATGAACAGCTTTCAATCTATATGCTTTATGGCAGCTAGTTTTATTTAAATAGTAGTCTAAATTCGCGCTCCGTGAAAAATTCGTTTATGACAAATGACCTTTACCAAAAGTTAAACTTTATCATTTCGAAGCGGTAAGACAAAAGAGTTTGCTGGTCAACATTAAATTTTTCATCTTTAATTTGATTACGAAACGGAACTATGAATGTGTAAAAGAGTAATTACGCAAAACTTTCAGATAAAAGTTAACGTAAAAGTGCGTTCGAGTACACCTTTTTCGGATACAAACATGATTCGGATACGTAAAGAGGACTCGCCCGATCGGGCTACTGACTAAGATTTTCGCTCGCTCGTCGGCGAAATCACTCGTCTCGGGCATCGGGCACGTGGGTTATGTCGAAGAAAAGTAGTTCTTGAACACATTTTCTGCCGAATCCGCGCACACGAAAGTGAATTATCTCCCTTTGGTACGGGCTAGTTTTCCGCGACGCGTCGCCGTCCACAGAAATCGCAATTGATTATTGGTCGCTGAATTTTTTCTAACCGATTTCGGCGACGTCGGCGATAATCGGAACATCACTACACAGCAGGGGGGGACATATGACGTCACGTATCCAGAGCTGTGTAGAGTTGATGGAGACATCAAGTTTACGTCAGTGTTCAATTGATGATCATGTGTTAATATAAACTTTATGGCATTCTGTACACATTGGTCTGACTGACCTTTGTACGGAGACGCCGCGCATCATGGGTCAAACTGTTTATTTACCTGAAAACACGTGGCAATGTTTACATTCTAATAATTTCCCCCTTCAAGTATACTGAACAAATAAAGTATGTATTTTGTGTCTACTAAATAAAATTTAACTATCCTCATTAAATTAAACTTTTTAACCGGTAGTTAAACCTTCATCATAACGTGTTTACATCTGTCATTCTTTACACAGACATATGAAATCGAAACTAGAATACATGGTTTAACTATGCACCTATAGCTATAGAGGTTTAATAGTACTTTGTATCTATGGGTTTATATTCCTGTAGCTATGAGTGATCAATTATTTTACATTTTTAGAATGGTTTTGTCAAAATACGAAAAAATCCAACAAATTTGTCTTCATGCGCCGCACTATATTCTGTCGCGTACCAAACGCCGAATTCTGGGAAGCGTTATGCGTCTTAGTATAGAGGTGATATCTTCACCTTCTTTTATAGAATGAACTTTATGGTAAACGTGCATTGCATTAATAATTGATGTATTCATTTTATAAGTGAATATTAACTAGAGCATTTTTTTTTTCATTTTCTAAATTTAAGTGCGGAAAAATCTGACGAACATATGATCAAATTCTTGAAGCCTAAACCAAAAAAAAACTCACGTATAGGGTATGACATACCGCGACCAGGTTTCAAACCGCCATCTCCTAATTCGTAGTCAGATATGCTAACCACTACGCCACGGCGGCGACTACAATAAAGCTTATTAATGTGTATATATATACAAGTCTGTGGGAGATAGAAATGCGCAATAATACAAAATAACTTTTCTCCGTACACAGTTAGAATAATGTTTGATTAATGTGAAAAAACATTGAATATCATAATTTTAAGTATCTGCTTAAATAAGTTTTTTTTTCAATTCATCTGCGATTGATAGTATACACATTTTTCTGTTGCACTATTTTTTGGGTCGCAACAGAATTTATAATACATATATATAATATGTTGTTCGTTCTTTTTCAAATTTCTGAGAGCGCTGACATAGAAAGGAATTTTTGAAAAAAATTCCTTCCAAAAATGAATGCTCGCAGAATCAGGTGCAGTAAAATTTATATGTACTAAAGACTATCTTAGTTATTCCGGTGTTGTAGTTAATATTTGCGTGAAGTTGGTTATCAGATTCACAGTTTTATTGAGATCAGACTTCTTAACGCTATACATAATTATATATATGTATTATATCCCCTACTTCTCTAGTACCACATTAGATTACATTTCAATGAGGTCCCCGGCGAATGTTGACTGTCAAAAATTAATTTATACAGGGTGTCCAAAAAGAAAGTTTACAGTTTTAATGCTAATTTATTACATGTTAATACTCTGCTAGACTAACAAAAACTTGTACATGTATAGATAATAGGTGTAATTTTTATCCCTGTCATTTTTATTATATTCGGTCTAATACTTTACATGAATACGCCAATTCACTAAAATTACAATTTTTGTTGTTGACGTCAAATTAGTAATTATTAACGTTTTCCACGACGTCACTTTTGAAGTTCACTTCACTCACGCACTCCTTGAAATTGTCAATAACTCTAACACAAGTGTCTACAAAATAATGGGGCTGCTCATCTAACCAAAATTTCATGTTCTACTTGCAAACTTGTCCGGACAAAAGTGAACTCATCCGTAAACCAAACATCTTGAAATATGTTGGCATAATTTTCAACAATGTCAGTGGCTCAGTTACAAAATGCTAATCTATCCACTTGATCAGTTATTGATAAGCTTTGCATAATTTGTATTTTATATGGAAACAGTTCTAAGTTCTTCCTTGTAATATTATGTACAGATGTTTTGGAAATGCCTGTCTCTGATGATAAGCGTCAAACAAGATTTTTTCTGGACTTAATTGAAGCATGTCTTGAAGCGCACTGACATTTTTCTTACTTCTGCTGGTCATGGGACAACCTGACTTTGGTGCATTTTTTACAGTTCCAAGTTTTTCAAACTTTTGGACAATCTTGTATATATTCATTCTACTCACACTCATGCCTTTATTCGTATTTTTGAACTTTTGTTACACATCTGTTACACTTTTACTTTTGTAAAAACGTTTCGCGATAAAAAAATCGCTGATCGGACGTCAGACGCGTCATCTTGAAAATACCAAGTTTTTACATGACGTCATTATATGGGGACGTCAAACATTTTAGCGTGTCAAGTTTACGTGCATTAAAAACTTGAGCATATGCGCTTTAAAATGGTATATTTTTCAATAATATTACTTAACAATTGATAAAATGCCAAAGTGGTGAAACTGTAAACTTTCTTTTTGGACACCCTGTATATATGTAAGAGCCAGACATTTGCATTCGAAACTGCCGTCCAGTTGCCTATTTGACATAAACAGCTGAGAATATATACATTAATGGGTCAGCGCAAGACAAGTCTACATTTTTTCTTTATTTCCATGCAGTTAGACTAGGTTTGCAATGACCTTTCGAAAACCTTTGTGTGATGCTGGTTACTAATTATGAATTTGCGAAGAAAGCGAAACTTAAAACTTAAAACGGATAACCAGCTATGCAGGCATGCAGTAAGTACGAATACTTTATTCATTTAAATATCCAACACTCAGTCTGTGAGCATGCGAGTTTAAGTCCCTCGGCTAGTTCAGATGGTAGCGCACAAATCTAATGACCGATGAAACGTAGGTTTGATTCTCATGCGGAGAAAACTTACGTGGAGTGTGATGATTCTACGGCCATTTTCTCTCCCATCACTGGTTTTTATTCATGTAAAGCAATTGTCAGTGACTGACGGAAGTATGCGCCAAGTACCTTGTTAACAGCTAAATACAGAGATTTAGCGTTTTCAGGAACGGTGAGTAGGTCAGCTGATTGTCGTTATATAATATATACAATGTGTTGCTACGGCGTTAAACGCAACTAAACACTTCGAGTTAATCAGTATCTGCAAATCAAAGAAATACATGGGCTGTGTGAAAGTTTCATACTCCTATTTACGAACACAAAGTTAGTAGGCTACCTCAATGTTGAGTCACTGAAGTTTCCAAAACATTTGTGAAAAAAGCAAGAAAAATGTTCTTTTCTTTCGTCGACGACCTTATTTTTACAAAAAAACAAATGGGACATCTGGGAAATACGCATGAACCTTACTTTAACCAAGGTTCATCCGTACATGAAGATTTCATAGTAGTAATTTTTATACTACAAATTATACAAAAAAGTCTTTTCACAATGTTTTGTTTTTCTTATGTTTTTTCTAAGATGTTTCTCAACCGGATGTCATTATCCGTACGTGAGTTTTTGCCATATTTTTGTTGTCTTTTCTACAATGAAGTAGGTTTGCAAAGCAGAAGTTATGAAAGCAAAAACTTTCGTTTTAACATTCTAAAGTCGACGTTAGAATCAGGAAAAGACTCGTCAAGTGTGACAGTGACAACTTTCTACGGATGCTGACAACATCATAAAACAAAACAAAAACTCATATATAAAAGCTTTAAAAGCAGTAATTTATTCTTACACATTTAAATATAAAAACAACAGAAAAAAGCAACAACATAAAAACTAGTCAGCTGTATACAAAAACAGAATGGTGTTACATACATTTATTTTAATTACTATGAGGACAATTTGGTAGATGTATAAACATGAGCAATCCATCTAAATTCCTTCATGTGTAATTACGTATGTTAGTATACAAGACAGATTTCTTCCTTTTTTTCTTTGCTATGTTTTATAAAACAGATTTAGAAGATTATGTGCACATCTAAGGAGCAAATGAAAACTGCCGTAATTCCTTTTTTTCAAAATAGTGTTTACGCCATTTTTAGGTGTAGAAACACCAAATACATAATTCTGCCACTTTCGCAAAATGTCTCATTGATAAGGAACCTCTGTTTAGTACCAAAATAGCAACTTAAAAATGACATTTTTTTCTGAAAAAAAAGGCATGAAGTTACGAAAGTGTTATTTTTTAGCCCTTTTCATGAAAGTATAGGTATGAAACACAGAGATGCGTTTAGTAAATTTGGTTTTGTCTATTCCAATCAAGTGCTTGCAAAAAGGCAGAGCGTTCATGATGATCTCCGCGTTTACATGATTGATTCTTACGTAAGTTAAATTCGTTGGCTCGTACATTTTTTTTACTTTTAACGCAAGAGTTTCTGTTCATTAATTTACCTAATAAGTAAAGATGACACTAATTTATACTGTCAAAACAAACGTATATTATACATAACAAATTTGGTATTTAGAAGATTTACAAATGTTAGACAGAACAATTATTTGCAACAAACAATATCAAAATAAATATTTTGTGCGATAACTAACATTGGTGGGAGTCGGCTAACTTCGCTATTCTCTGCTATGTATTGTATTGGAATGAATATAAATAGCAAAATCATAAATGCATGCAATTTCACTACCTGATGTCGGTATTAATTCGACGGTTGCTATCGTCTTCGTACAATTGTTAAATATGCATAATATTATAAAATAACGAAGTTAGCCGATTTGACCAGGACTAAACGTGTACATGTACTGTAAAAAATGTGAACAAACTAAGGATATGTAAATATAAAATAAAACAAAATAATACAAACGTTTTAAGTTAGAAATAAATATTTATAAATAAAATAGTGTACTGGAAAAATAAATTAAAATACCTTTGTAAAAGAAATTATGACAGAAATACCAAACAAATGCGTTGACAATAAGTATAAGTAACAAAATATGTAAAACAGGTAAATCAAAAGAAAAAGTGAATTGAAAAAGGCTTGAATTTACTCTACGTCATATTTACAAATGGAAATGCATGAATATTAAGTTTTGTGCAATTATGCACATATTTCTACACTTGAAACTGAGGAAAAATATGGATTTATTAAAAAAATTTCGAAAAAAATAAAGCGTCTGGCATTTTTTATATTCTTTTCAAAATGAATGAAAATTAAGAGATGCACTTCACATTTCCTACTTTCTAACGTAACAGAGAAAGTTCGAATTTATGAAAATTTTACACTCAAAATGAAATAAATACCGAAATGATTTGTTTTAAAATGATATTACGCATCAAGAAGACTTAAAAGAGGAAAAGTTTACAGAAAATAAAAAGTCAGCAAAGAATTAGAAAGAAGTAACATCTACAGAAAAAAATGTTCTGCGAAAATGTATTAATCATACAAATATCACACTTAGCCATAAAGTTCAATTTACCGCTATTTACATCAATCAAATAATAAATTAAAATATAAAAAGACAAAAGTCATTAAAAATAAACAAAGTACAAAGTCATTTTATGCTGTCCCCAGGCGTTCTCACTATTCAACGAAGCTCAACGAAGAACCACAAAACAACTCTGTCATAGGATGTTGATTATCTAGTGTCACATCGATTCTATCAAATTCCACTCCATATTCGTCTGTGTTCAGAATAATAGTAAGATCATAGGTTCCAGTAGCCAATGACAATGTCCGTCCAACTTGTCCTGAATATTTAGGAACATTCCACTCGAATCCGCTGCCACATCGTTCGTAGGTGGTCCAGTTACCAAATGATATGTCATTAATATACATCATAACTAAGTCCTTTGGTCCATCATTTGTATAAGTAATATTATTGATGGTCATGTTGACTCGTTGATTGGGATTTAGACTTCTGATACATAGCTGTAGAGTTGTGCGTGCAACTCCGTTTTCATCTTCCAGGCGAAATGTTTTCACACCGGATGCTCCTGATCGCCATACCCAATACTGTGTATCGTTGGGTGTTGCAACATCTTCAAATTCGAACGAATGTTCAGTTTCTATCGCCGAGGTAACATATACCAACACAGCAACAGCGACGATAAACAAGGCTCCTTTCATTTTCGTGAAGAAAAAATGACTTTTCAAAAATCGTTGTTAACAGTTGAGAGTCAAAGAAAACAATGTTGTTCAGAGTGAGTTGCTGGTCCTTTTATACTAATTTCATGTAAGCATGTTTTACTTTGTCTTGACAAATTGCGTTCTTTAATGTGGGTGAATACCACGTGTTTTGTTGTTAAACGCACCAGCCAATCCTTGCGGACAAGCCGTTTTGATTGATCGCTCTGATGTACTTATGACGACTTTCGAAAAATTATTTTTTGAAAATAATTCTTATTATTACAAAAATTAATGAATTGAACTAATGGATGATAAAATAAAATATATTATCTATTAAGAAGTCATTAGTGAGATTTTTCACACTATATGTTATGTAATGAACATTATTTTAATGTTACTTATCATTCGCCCGAGACGATGATAATAGCAAAGGCATGCGTAAACGCTACTTTGAATGTAATTGTTTTTTAATCACCTTCCTATAAAATACTATACAATTTATTGCAATATATTTCGTGCATCGCAGGCGAAGCGCTACGTTTAAAACAATAAGAAGTGCGTACGTCAATTGTGTGAATTGATTGGCCCTTATTGCGTTCGGCATTGATATTTTGGAAACTACACCTTTAAAACCCACGATCTTACACATGTATAGTGAGAGGTTATGGTTATTTGAAGTCAGCGTCTGTAACAACTCGACATTAGGGGCGGGTCTTATTTATGAATAGTCTTACGGTTTGATTTTAAACATTAATTTATTTTCGTAAAAGGCATGCCAAATGAAATATTGTATTGACTTAAACTTCAGTAACTTTGATTTCAGTCACTATCATAAACTTATAACTTTAGTCATTATCAAGTATGTTAGTGTGCGGGGGTGTATTTACTATGCTAGTTGACTGTAGTTGTTGTACGTTAATTACTGTGCAAGTTATTGAACTAATTTAAAATCAAACAGGTATTCAAACAAGTTCTTGAATTGTTACATATTCCTCAATCAGTAATTATTTGTCACTATCTGTATTATCATTCCTTTGTTAAAATCCTATTAACGGATGAGAATTACAAACTTTCGTGAGAATATATTAGGGCTGTGGATCGTTGAGCAAGTAGCGATCCGCTCCGAACCAAGATTCACGTGTAACGAACCGCGAATCACTAGTTAATGAAAAAGCATACAAGAATTCATATATACAATGCACATATACATAAACATACATATAAATATAACAAAAATAAGAGAAGAACATCATGAGCTTTTATTACACGGAACGTCATATAAGGGATTCAGAGGAGGATTTTCGCGTGTGCCGAATTCTGTGCAATTTTTCGATATAATAGCGGTGCACTAAGTACGTTATCTTATGTTTTCAAATGTAGCGCAGCTTATTTCCGGTGGTGATTAAGCTGAAAAGTATCTTCATTTTTTGTAAAAAAAAATAGATCGCGATCCGCCGATTTCGGAAGTGCCGAATATTCGTACAAGATTTGCTATGGTCGCGATCGCGAATATCCAAGTACTCGGATACTCGCAAGAGCCCTAGGATATTTCATGAACTTTCTTACGAAATTAGTTCTTTCTAGATGTCAGCTACAGGCGAATGTATGTGCTAAGTAAAAGCTATGGGTTAGAAACAGGACTGTCCCTAGTGACAATCGGTAGGTCTACCGATCAACGCTATAAGGGTAAAAATAGATAATTGGGATTTTTTTTTGGGGGGGGGGAAACGCCGTATTGAATTATTATATAGGTCATTTAACGGCGGTCAACCTACTCACTCCTCCTGGAAAGGCTAAATCTCTGGATTTAGCTGTTAACCAACTACTAAGCACATACTTCCGCCAATGACTGACAGCAGCCATACATAATTAAAAATCATTGGTAAGAGGGAGAATGACCGAAGAAATAATTTCATGACCAATCTCCACGAAAGTATGCCCCGCCTGGGAATCGAACCCACGACCCCTCGATCAGTAGACTTGCGTGCTACCAAAATCCCTATTGACATACATTGCAAGTATGTGGTTAATTGAGGCATAAAATAAGCATTTGTAATATATTTATTTGAGGTTGCCATGATCATTATACACATGTAGTACTACAATTGTAACATACATGTAGATTCAAAATCCATAAAACTTTAGTGTAAATCGTACAGTCCCAATGGTAGTGATCCTTATCATTGTTCAAGCTGTCACATTGGTTCTTGAACTACATTATATACAAGTATATCTAAATGTCTACATGTTTTTTATCGGCTACAAAAACTTCCATGGCTTGGACGTATGTGTCCATCTCAGAACTCACCGTATGTCAGAAGCAAAACAGAACCGAAAAGAACAGAATGGAGCGATGCAGAGCGGAACAGAACAGAACAAAATGGAACGGATCAAAATTGATCTTAGCTGAACAGAACAGAGCAGAGCAGGGCGGAGCAGAACAGAGCATGAGCAGAGCATAACAGAACAGGACAGACCATCTATTTTATTTATGATTTGTATAAAGTACACCATCACTGCTGTGAACTCTTCCATCCGTCAACACATGATTTATCAGGATTACGCTACAAGATGTTTTAATATTATATTTTATAATTGATGTAGATAATTATGAGGTAAAAATATGTCTGTATTTCATTGAAGGATTAATTTTTCATTAATTAATAAGAGGCAGTGATATTCCAGACTGGCGTTTAGAAGATAAATGGGATTGATCATATTACATTTTAACCAAGACGCTCGTTTGACAAAGTCAGTGTTCGATGGAACACTTGTCGGCATTCGAAATTCCTTGGCTTTTCTTTATCAAAAGTATTAATTCAATGAATGGTCGAGGTGTACCGAATGCGATTGACGTCCGATACATTCGTACCTTTGACGACAGCGAGCATTAATTACCTTCATTTGCGTTACCGGATTTCGCCGTTTTACGATAGCAGTTGATCGCTTAGTAGCCACGTAAACCTAGTGTGGACCAAGTTGCGCTGATCTTGCCGCTTTCTTTTGGAATCTACAATCGGCAGTAACTTGAATAAGTCTCTTAACTTGATACTCAATTATTTTGATAGTTCAAGAAACAATTTGCAGTTTTATCTCGTTTAGGATTACTTGAGACCCTTGGCGTAGATGTCTACAGTGTGGATGTTGCCAAGTATCTCCATTGAAGTTGAAGAGACATTGTTTACATAGAACTATTGCTTACTTATCCTAAGCGTCCTATACATATACATTCTTATTTATTTTAAATTATTTCATTTTTCAATAAGGTGTAAATATAAAAAAATGAAATATTCACAAAAAAGCGACAATGGATTTAGAAAAGCACTGTCTTGGGTTTTACACTATCATAAACGTTCGATTACCTGACGGCTAGCATCGTAAAACACAAATGAAGATTGTCCTCAATAACACTGTTTTTTAACCCGTTACTTACCCATCTGAAACAGTTTCTAACCGCATACTTTTCAAACTCGAGTATTTACAACTCACGTAATATTTGCATTGTCATCATTTAATGCGTCACGTCGTCGTTTAGTAACATTACAGTTTGACGTAAATTTAAAGATTAATGAATATATACTTATACATACAAGTTTTCTTGTCTTGTAAATTATAGGTATCCATTTGCCGCACTTCACAAATGCTCTCTTACAAAATTAATGTAAACTTTTCTGTATTAAGAAGTACATTAATTTTAAGTTCTCAACAAGGACCATCTTTTTATTTGCAAAATAATGCGATTTTTACGACTTTTGACTTCTAAATGTTTAAATGGGAAAAAGCCTCTGTTCCGATATAAGGTTATTTCTATTCTATTATTAAGAATTTAAGACCATTAATTGGTCCTTATAATGGAACTTTAGCGTATTATGATAAATATAAATGTTTAATTTGGCAATCGTATATGATGATGATTCATCGACAAAAAGAATGTGGGAGAATTAATGTTTTCGTTCGTAAAACTCCGAGCAATGGATGTTTATTTTTTATTTGAGATATTATAACATCGTGCGAACCGACAAAATGCTCGGATATTGAGTGTTCAATGATTTACGAGGTATGATTCAGAAATAATCGGGCTGGTGACGCAGTCAACAAATTATACCACACATACTTAAATAATATATCAAGAGAGAGCGCATTCATTTAGCAGTACAGTGCAATAAATATCATATTTCTATCAAATATCTGACCCGTTGAGTACACAAAATACAACACAAGGTAAGCACTTGCGTGCAAGCCAAACTTTGTGCGACAACATCGACTTATCAATGCTTAATGTGTTTATTTAAAAAAATAGACATGTGATGTAAAGTTGTTTTAAAAAGAAGATCAAGAGTAGAAACTTTCTACAGAGATACCTCTGTTCGACTTGATAAAATTTACTCCTTTTCTTATCAGAAAAACGGCTTTAAAGTATGATTAATATAGTGACCGTCAACAAACAGCAGAGTCATCCATAAATACCATTACATTTTACATGTATAATAAATGAACTATTCTATTAAGTTAACAAAAATCAAAAACGAAACAAAATGTGTTCAAATGTATAGCAGATCTAAGTAATGTATCATTATTTTCTCGCAAATGTTACAATCTATTACAGTCCTAGCTATTTTGATGCATAAATACATTTTGAAAGTAAATAACAATTAATTATACTTCATGCATGTGTAACCATTAAACGCTTTTTGAAGTGTAATTGTAGTTGGCACTGTATATCATTTTAATGCTTTCAATTCAACTTTTACGATTTTGTAAACTAGTTTTTACTTTTTGAAAGTATTAGGATTATGTATTAGGGCGCGTATAAAACAGACATAATCTTAACAGATATACCACACACGCAGGCAGCCGATTTCCTGGAATAGAGACTCAACATAGTGTGGTATAAGTACTCAATATAACTTAACACCAGTTCGTTTCTATCAACTTTATTGCTACGTGTACTTTGGTCGTACTGACATCGAGCAGCGACTAACTACTGAGGTCCACGCAATCATGCTGCGGCTTCGTTATATAGTGCTTGTACCTACGCCACGCGAATCCAAGCATACGTGTTCCAACTCTAAAATTGAAAAACTCTGGAACGTGATTGTGTCCGAACTGGTCCAAGTGACCAATTACCTAAGTAAATATTTGATGTTTGCCAATGATAACAAAATTAATGGACCTATTATATTACACTACCGTCCGTAAGTTCAGACGATAGAGTATCTAGCTCCAAATCCATGGATCGTAAGCAATCGTAACTAATCGACAATTTCCGTGACCTGAAACAATGAAACAAACCCGATCAGAATGGGATCATAAGTCCAATTCCCGGTCAGGACCAACATACCTTGAATGGATATCATGTAGGTTCTAAGCTTGGGTACAGACAGGGGTGCGGAATTCTTATGCCCGACTTGTCCGACTCGTACATTTATGTCTGCGGACAAGTAATATTTCCATCCAAAATGTCCGTGGGCAAGTAATATTTGTCAGCTAAAATATACTACATTTTACATGTATCATAGGTAAACTTAATAAGGTGGATGTCTCAATGCTTCAATGTGGATGTCGCAATGCTTCAATGTGGATGTCTCAATGCTTCAATGTGGATGTCTCAATGTTTTAATGTGAATGTCTCAATGCTTCAATGTAGATGTCTCAATGCTTCAACGTGGATGTCTCAATGCGTTAATGTGGATGTCTCAATGCTTCAATGTGGATGTCTCAATGCTTCAATGTGGATGTTTCAATGCTTCAATGTGGATGTCTCAATGCGTTAATGTGGATGTCTCAATGCTTCAATGTGGATGTTTCAATGCTTCAATGTGGATGTCTCAATGCTTCAATGTGGATGTCTCAATGCTTCAATGTGGATGTCTCAGTGCTTCAATGTGGATGTCTCAATGCTTCAATGTGGATGTCTCAATGCTTCAATGTGGATGTCTCAATGCTTCAATGTGGATGTCTCAATGCTTCAATGTGGATGTCTCAATGCTTCAATGTGGATGTCTCAATGCTTCAATTAGGATGTCTCAATGCTTCAATGTGGATGTCTCAATGCTTCAATGTGGATGTCTCAATGCTTCAATGTGGATGTCTCAATGCTTCAATGTGGATGTCTCAATACTTCAACGTGGATGTTAAATGCTTCAATGTGGATGTCTCAATGCTTCAATGTGGATGTCTCAATGCTTCAACGTGGATGTTTTAATGCTTTAATGTGGATGTCTCAATGCTTCAATGTGGATGTCTCAATGCTTCAATGTGGATGTCTCAATGCTTCAATGTGGATGTCTCAATGCTTCAATGCGGATGTCTCAATGCTTCAATGCGGATGTCTCAATGCTTCAATGTGGAGGTCTCAATGCTTCAATGTGGATGTCTCAATGCTTCAATGTGGATGTCTCAATACTTCAACGTGGATGTCTCAATGCTTCAATGTGGATGTCTCAATGCTTCAATGTGGATGTCTCAATACTTCAATGTGGATGTCTTAATGCTTCAATGTGGATGTCTTAATGCTTCAATGTGGATGTGTTAATGCTTCAATGTGGATGTCTCAGTGCTTCAATGTGGATGTCTCAATGCTTCAATGTGGATGTCTCAATGCTTCAATGTGGATGTCTCAATACTTCAATGTGGATGTCTTAATGCTTCAATGTGGATGTCTCAATACTTCAATGTGGATGTCTTAATGCTTCAATGTGGATGTCTCAATGCTTCAATGTGGATGTCTCAATGCTTCAATGTGGATGTCTCAATGCTTCAATGTGGATGTCGCAATGCTTCAATGTGGATGTTTCAATACTTCAATGTGGATGTCTCAATGCTTCAATGTGGATGTCTCAATACTTCAATGTGGATGTCTTAATGCTTCAATGTGGATGTCTCAATACTTCAATGTGGATGTCTCAATGCTTCAATGTGGATGTCTCAATGCTTCAATGTGGATGTCTTAATGCTTCAATGTGGATGTCTCAATACTTCAATGTGGATGTCTCAATACTTCAACGTGGATGTTTAATGCTTCAATGTGGATGTCTCAATGCTTCAATGTGGATGTCTCAATGCTTCAACGTGGATGTTTTAATGCTTCAATGTGGATGTCTCAATGCTTCAATGTGGATGTCTTAATGCTTCAATGTGGATGTCTTAATGCTTCAATGTGGATGTCTCAATGCTTCAATGCGGATGTCTCAATGCTTCAATGTGGATGTCTCAATGCTTCAATGTGGATGTCTTAATGCTTCAATGTGGATGTCTCATGGCTTCAATGTGGATGTCTTAATGCTTCAATGTGGATGTCTCAATGCTTTAATGTGGATGTCTTAATGCTTCAATGTGGATGTCTTAATGCTTCAATGAACTATCTCGGCGTCAATAATTTATAAATACTTACAGTATGTATTTTATACCATAGTTTTCAATATTTAGTTTTGAGTATTGAACATCTGGGAAAGGACATTTTGATGCCGGATGAGTTGACTTTTAGATTTCACTAGTCCGTGGACAAATGGAAAGAACTTCGAATTCCACATCCCTAGTACAGAGATCTGGAGCTGTCAGGGACAGTGAGTAGGAGACGACACTCTGCCGCGGTATGATAAAAACTTTTGAAATGTAGCGTGAAGCAGCACCATACAAAACCTTAATGTTACATGAATGGAGGCCAACATCGCCGTTAATTCTTCTCCTGAGAGAAAAACGTTGGACCATATTCATAATATATCATAAAGATAAATGTACAAATCTCGTTTAACTACGTTAATTACAATTTAATGACAGTGCGTTTTATCGACATTGACAATCAAGTCTTACGTTTTTCTCGTCGCAAAACATGTTAGAAAACAATTATAACGTACCATAAAACGCATTTTATTTAGGTTTTATTTTACAGCCAAAAACGAACGTCAAAGATAATTTTCACTAATGCAACAAGTTTCTGTCCAAAAGTAGGAAATTATCTGCTTATGATGATGTATGGTTTGTATTTGACTGGCTAGTATATGGTCGAGACTTATTTTCCCATTTCTATCGTAAAGTAAAGAATTCAGTTCTTTTCTTCTATCACAGTTGTTTAGAACTCAGTGAAGGTATGTTGGCCTAGCCCAGGAATCAAAACCACTGTTCATATTGTACACCAAGTCAAACTCGCTATCCTTTTTTTAACATCGTAATTAACACATATTTTAGGTCATATATACGACGGCCAGCTCTTCCTACTATAGGTTCCTGGACACTTTCTATCATCAATACTAACTTACTATACCACGAGACCGACAACTCATGTATATGGTATGACCTACTGCGACCGGGCTCGAACCCGCGATCTCCGGATTCGAAGTCAGACATGCTCGCTATCGATTGTGCTAAGCAGGCGGGCTAAGAATATTAACTGGCATGTGCAATACTTCTCAAAGGACCAACGATTATGCCGTGCAACATACTTTAAATGTCTTTATTGCTCCCTATAACAATCGGCTACAAATCATTAAAGTTCTTTCAATTCAGTTCAAGACAGCTGCATTTTAAAACGGTTGTTCTTTAACGGTGCCATTTAACGCATCCATTGAGCTATTTCGCTACGTTTCCATAAAACTTCAAAATGCAGTAAAACAAAAAAAACTTGATTCGAAAACAAGTTCTTTGACAGCAGTGTTTCATTGCATGTGTGGTCTGGTTGAAAAGATAGCTACCTTTCAAGGAAGGAAATATTTATATGTTGTAGCATACATTTTTTCATTAAAACTTGTATGAACGATTACGCTCTCAGCTCGTAATTGCAACTTTTACTGTTGTTTTGTTGGTTAAACAAGGTTTTCATAAATGTTTTTACATGTTTACTGTTTATGCATACTCCATCTTTGTCATTTAAAATAACCAAACATATTTGTTTAAGGAGCATATTGTGCACAGCATTATGACTTAATATATCACTGTGTTTTTTTATATTCTGATGCACATGCGACATGGCGTCATTCAGCCACCATACATGCATGGACTTTCTTTAGTCAATCGGATTTCACTTTTTCCGAGAATTCTGCCTAGTTATTGAAAGGGTATGGTTGAGAGCCTCAGTAATCTAGTAGTCATTGTCACTGATATCAAACTTTTGCATCCCCTAAATGATAGAGAATCGTGCGTTCAAGCCACGGCCCGAGAAATATCTTTAGAATGTAACCAATAGCTTTCTAATGATGAGAGTCTAACACATGGTTTGGCGAACTGTCCGTCTGATAGTGCGTAGTACTAAACAAAAACTGAACACTATTTCCCTTCACCTTACTTTACTTGAGTGTATGTCCAAATATGATGTTCTCTTCTTAGACTTGATTTTGTTTAGTTTCTACATTTTTCTTCATTTAAACAGTGTCCTTAAAAGTTTTTGCACAAAAATGATTTTAGGAAAACTATTCACATACACTGCATCTAATTTTACCGTACATGAACTTAAAACATATAATATTCCTGTAACATGTTTGAATCATTTAATTAATGCTTATTTTTTAATTGGCTCATTTTAATCTTTGTTCCTGTTTTCATGGGTAAAATGCCAATTGGTTTATCATAAAAAGGTAGTAGCTGTGGTCCGTCCAGTTGAAAAAACGCGCGCTTATGGATAGAGAGGTCCGGGTTTGGATCCCCACTAGGAGCACTGCTTATTTCATAGAGCAAGAAATTAACCTAAAATTGTTCCGCTCCGCCCAGTTGTAAATGGGTACTGATAAACTTAAAGATCGCCTGTCTGAGGATGATTGCAATAATCAGGAGTTATCGTACAAGATTGTAATGTCGGCTAAACCACTGGCACCAGAGTCCTTAAACTTGTTAAATACGCACACATATACTTTAATGATAATATTTATCAACGAATGCAATTAAAACCGGTCCCGTATACTTTATCGTATACAAGTTATAACTATACTTTCATTACATATTATTCACGGGGGACTACATATAGGGACATACGCAATACGTATATTATATAATCATAAGTCATGGACTCTGTTGCCAGTGGGCTAAACATGTATATGGAAGCAGACTTTAAACCGCGCTTTTCTAACTTAAAATGATATTCATATTGTCTTAATACTTTTGGAGGTTACAGTTTATAGATTGATAAAATTACATAAGTATAAAACCTGTAAAATGTACTTGTTTTATTATTTATGTTCAGTGTCAAAATCGTATGGCATTTATTATCTATCAAACCTTGATCGTTTAGTGATAGTTTTTGCTGTTTAAAACTTTACATACAGGTGTCATGTCGCGCGTCTTGAGTGTAAAACATTTCCATGGCGACAATGAAATATTTGAACATGTTTTTGATACAAGTTTCATTGAAATGTCAGACGAAACGAACATATTGTGAGTTTACAATCAATCAATAAGGCTTTTTTTCTTCAGCCTTATTTTTATATAAATATTACTATTGTTTAAAAAAGGAAATCGAATTTTCTATTTGATTAAGTACTTAAGTGAACTTTGAAATTTTGATTTGACCTAGTTAAATGAACTCTGATCTCCTAATGGTCTATTGTCTCTTTAACAAAACATACCGAGCTCAATCGAGACTGGAAGTTTGTTCAGAAAAAATGTCCTGCATATGATAGTTGCAATACACACTTGCCAGTGTACTGAATCGCCGTAGTGCTTTATCGAATGACTGTACCACTACCGTAAGCTGGTTGTCCAACTTCTTTGACAAAATATGACAACAGAATACCACAAAGTCCTGAGTATGATTGTAAACAAGGAATTGTAATTCAAACCATTTTTAGTTTAACGCCCTGACAACACAATTTAGGTTATTTCACGACGGCCAGCGCATATCAGCAACCGGATCTTAAATTGGATATCAGTTTTTATCATCACATTTGATAATACAGGTATTAAATCACAGTACTGGGATCATCTAACCATAGGAATCAAAACCATGAAATTCAACCCTGATTTGTGGTGCATTAACAAAATGATCAGCATTTTCTATGAATTTGAATTATGTTCATGCCCCGTACGAATGAACTGACTATATTGCTTCTTAGTTGAACAATAGAGATTCTGTAGTGATTAAAGTGCATTCCAGGTTATACGATATTATACATTTTACATATATTCAAATAGTATAGTGTTAAAGACACTTAATAATCAATAATTTAACTTTGTATTCATTGTGTATAATTCTTTGTCTTTTGACTTTTTATCATACAAAAACGTCTTCTTATAACTATATCTCAAAGACCACAACGGAAATAAGAGTTTATGCTTTTACTCTTTTTTGTGTCACCCTTGATGTATAATGTTGTTTGATATGGCTATTCGGTAATGCATATATATAGAAATTTTTTTTGATACTTAAAAAGGGCTAACATTTAAAAATTACAAAAATACACTCATGAACAGGTACATTTTGAAAATGTCTAGGAGAGTCCGGACCCCCTGACCACTTGCTAGATCCGCCTATGGTTACTTGTATGTTATGATTGTAACTTGTATGTTATTATGTGTGCCATGTTGTAACATTGTATGTCAAAATAAATCTAACTATCTATAGATAAAAGTGTTTGCCTTATTACTATAATTAATTTACAAGTATGTAGTATTTTTTAATTATACAAAGAAAGCAACTGTCAAATATCAGGCTAGACGAAAATGTTGCACTAATTTCTAGTACTTTCTATGAACTATTAACTTTTGAGACACATTTTACAAGGTAAGAACTAAGTTTTAGCAATAAAAACGTCGAATGAGACAAATTGAAAAATGACAAAAAAAACGGAATGTCGGCATTTTATTATGTAAGGCGCGATGTTATAATAAAATGTCAATCGGTGCGTCTCATACTATATATATGTTAAATACATTGTGGATGCAAAATATCAAATCGCATATTTGTTTATCATAAAATGTTGGCTTGATAAAATAGGTTATAGTCACACGTATAGTGTGGTATTTTTGTCCAAAATAACGCTGGCACGCCTGGCGCGCCTTGTGATATGAGTATGTTTGTGACGTCTAGACGGAAAGTAAGGTGTCGCTGGTAATTAATCGTTTTATATGTTGTAGTTTCGTGGTGATCCATCTTTTAGTTGATAAAATAAACGAAACATAACATAATGGTTGTTCATAAACACAACCCGTTAATTTATTAGATTTTACGAATAAATTCATCACAAAATCAACTTCAGTTAAATGAACGGGTATCATTTAATGCAAACATTTAACGGTTCCGGGAAAGTCCGAGAAACTAGTTGCCAGGCCTATTCTTGTGAATGATTTGTAAACATGTTTGGGCAGTGAATACTCGTAAATTAATTGCAAATTAAACATATGTGCAATCTTAAAACTAATGCGGTAGAACGTCGGTGGTTCGAGCCTTACCAAATATAACCCTTGTTTCGAGAAAGGGGGCATGCAGTTGCTGCGTCTGCTGTTTTGAAGTTAGTACAATGAACATTGATAAAAAATTTACATTTTATTTGTTTAGTTTATACTTACGTATGTTAGCTCGATTGTGAAACAAGTTGTTACTACTTAATCACTCACTTGCAAGTCCTCTACCTTGTTTCCTAGTACATAGCCAGTAGGAAAAAGTTTCTTGCTCAAGAAAACCTCGAGGTAGGGTTTGATGTAATTTGAATTTACTGAACTGAAGATCCAATGCTAACCAGCTCAATGTTTTAAATACTTAGCCCGCCTGCTGCAGTTTCTTTACTATTCGACTCGTCATAACTCGATTTACCTCCCTTTTATGGAGACTTTTTCTATGGTGCTTTTTCTATGGTGTCATTTTCGACAAAGATCATGAAGTAAAGTATACTTAACGAAACCTCTAAGCACCCCGATTTCAATATTGTAGGATTTTTTTTTAATATATATGTCCGATCGAAAATGGAAATATGTATAGGAACGACCTGTCGTCTGCTTGCATGGTTTTCATGCATTTTTATCGATGCAAAATCGTTTTTGTCGTGCATTTGTTGAAGAGTGGAAATGGGCACGTGCTTCTCGTGCAAAAATGCCAAGTGGTCAGTTTTGTTACAAATCATTAGAGTGCAGGCCTGCGTTCAGTTAACGCGAACGTTACAAAACGTTCCGTAACGATACATTCGGAACTCCTCGGCCATTCGTTGCGATTAATCTCGGACATATTTAGACGCTATTTTGAAACTACTGGTGTTGAAGTAAACAAATATATGATCGTTTAGCCATTGAGTGATGTTTAGTTTATAGTCCGTAAATTTTGAAACATCACTCATCGCCTTAACGATCGCATATTTGTGTATTAGGTTAGATTATTCGCAGCGAATGGCCGGGGAGTTCCGAATGTATCGTTATGTAACGTTCTGTAACGTTTAGTGTAATTGAACACGCTATTGATATGCACGACGAAAAATCAAGAAATGGCTCGAATGTTTCTACAAGAACTTTGGCAAAGATTTGCTATAGGTCTTTTGCAAGGCGGTGCGTCATCTGCAGAGATAAGATTCAAATTGCTATTTTTCTGTTAAATCAAAGCTTTTATAAATGTTTCCATGTCCGCTTTTCAACACATATACAGTGAAATCGATAAAGATGCATGAAAACCATGCAAGCAGACGACAGTATATAGTTCTGTACACATTTCCATTATGGATCGGACATAAATGTTGGAAAATATAAAATCCTACAATATGGAAATCGGGGCACTTAGAAGATTCGTTAAGTATACGTGTACTATTGTATTTAAACTTTAGCAGTTGGTGTGCCGGAGATGACTGTTCAGACATAATTGGACACTGGAGTATACTTATTTCAGGAGTTGTATATGTGAGATCGGTTGTTATTGATAAAATGCTTGCATTCCTGGTTATCTGTACAACTCGCTCATCTGGTCCAAACTTAGTTTAAAATCGTAATCTTAAAAACACACAAACGTGACGCATTGACCACAGTGGAAAACTAATTTGTGTTCTTCTGTCTGAAAGCATTTGTTTGTAGTTTCAACATGTCAAATTTTGCTTGCTAGACAACCAACAAGCAGTTGAGTATATATACTATACAGTGCCGGTCCGTAGATTCGGTAAAAACCTTTATTACATGTATATTACCGCTGTTTTAGCCGCCTATGTGGTCAAGTAGTTAAAGCCGCCGATACCATATCACAACAAATTTTGTCTCGATAGAAAGTATGTGCATGGTTCGAACCTAGCAACAAAGTATGACTGTTACTGTTGATACTGTTTATTAATAGAAAAAGGCCACCGGCCTATAATACATTATAGAATATGGATCTGGTCACGAGAAAGGGGACAGCTGTCATGAAAACATGTAGTCTTATATTGGTTGATCATATTTACGGTGTTTAGGAATACTGCAAACATTCCTCTGTAAAAAGGGCGCAAAACTAAAACTATTTAGTCGAACGACTCGATAAACAATATTTCCTGGCTGTGATTGTTATCAGTGCTTGCATATCCTTCCGAGAATTGGGTTTGTACATATGCGTACATCGTTACAATGTGATGCAACTGTTAATGTAAAAATTGACCACATTTTTACTAAGTAATATTTGTTATTTGTCAACAATTTTGTGATATAATTGCTAAACTACAAAACAAAGAAAAAACTATTTAAGACAATTTATTATCATAATTATTGTAGCGTCTAGTGATTCTTTTAAACTACAGCATTTGCGTAATACATTAAAATGATATTGCTAAAATATTATTGGCTTAACAGATGAAAATCGTAAAAATGTAATTTTGTAACGCTCAATTTAATTAGCGTTAATTGTGAAATCAGTCATGCTGGCGACAGTTTTCTGTTGGGGTTTTGCTAAGAAATGTTTACGCTTTCAAATGTTCTGTAAAGCTCTTTGCATTAATCATTGGTACAAGATAAATAAAAGGATCATAAATTTAAACAGAACATCATAGGTCGAATTTCTTCGTGGTAATTGCTAATTAAAATAATAGATCAACGCAGCGCTGCATCATCAAAAGCATGCATCAAATTTTTGAAAAATGTACAGAAATATGAAAAAAGTCATGACCACCCACTTCACGGCCAAGTTTGTTTTACTTCATTTGCATATTAATATATGAATGCATAAAATATTTGCATATATTACTCTCTTCAATTTTTTATATCTTATGTCTTAACAACATCCATAACTTACTGGCGCTAACCCCATGCACCCAAGACTGGTTTATGAATACTCGTACACTGTAAATCGAAACGTTAAACTTATGAACATCATTTGAACACCAAAATGCAACAGATATTGAACGCGTGCATTTGTTCAAAACATGTTCCAAACTATAACACACGGTGTTTATATAGGAACGCCTTTAGAACATTGGTGTTCAGTAAGTGGACGGCATGTGTTAAATACTTGAACGCTTTTAAGAGTTCAGAAATGTAACGTTTGGGATGTTCAAATCCAATGCAACACATATATTGAACACTTCGAACATGTTTGAAGGATAGGCATATATATTTTGAACACTAGTTGAACATTGAATATTTCCTAATAGAACATACAGGCGTTCAATTATTTTATGCGTTCAAACTGCAAGTGTTCAATATCAAGGGTTGTGGTCTATATATATTTCTCCAAAATAAACAACACATGACAAATAGAATGTACCAGTAGATGGTTTATGACAAATTCGCACGTAAGCCAATTAAAACAAAAATGACTACTGAGTCTGAAGTGTTTGCAATATTACCCAAGTAGTAAACAAGTAAAGCACAAGGTCTCAAGTTCAAGTCAACCCTTGTGTGCGTTGTTTCAACGGATGCAAATCACAGCTTGATAGCTGTTGATTACAATTCCAACGCATAGATCAAGTTATTTTGTTTGTATTTATGACGAATGCATATCTGTATGTATCATTTATTACTTTGAAATTAAAGACCGTATAAATAACATATTATAAACACATTTACAGGGATACCACAGTTAATTACCAAACCCATTCTTTTTGACTCGATCGTGAATCAAATCCTGACAGCTTGGATTAATCACTTACAAGTCCGCTTCCTGGTCCCCAGTACTGAACAGTAAGGATACAAAAAAGCCGGGGTTTGATGTGATTCAAACCAACGCAGATTTTGTTATCCAATGATTCCCAGTCAAACGTAGTGACCGCTCGACCACGCCCGCTCCTTGTCATAGTTAAGATTGCTTTAGAGCAACAAGGGTACGAATTGTTAACAATTTTACGATCGATTATCGTCATATTTTGTACTTATTTTCAATAATAAAACTAGCTTGTGATGAATTCTTAAAACTATTAAACAAAATGCATGAACAATTAATCGTGATTTTTTTTATAAAAACGTCCGACGTGTATACAGCCAAGCAATTACTTTTACAAAACCGTTAACGATTCGTAAAATACATAGCATTAAAGCTATTTACATTGAATGCACAAGACAGATAAAACTAAAGCATAATATATTTTAAAAACAATTATTAATCGAAAAGTCCAAGTCAGATTACAATACTCATTCTAGCCTTAAAATGTTACAAGTGTTTAAAGTGTATATGGTGATAATTGAAAAATTCAGATTTTCGTATACCTGATAAGAATAAAACTATTGGTCACACATTCTTAGGACCACAGAATATCACAATTTTGTTTAAAATATCTGTAATTTAATTCACGCGGTTAAGCATTATTGAAAAAATCTGTTCACAAGAAATATCCTTCCGTCATTGATTGTGTCCCCTTGATAAAAATATTTTGTCGGTCAGACATCATTTCCAGGGCTGAACGAAATACTATTGTAATTTCTTTAAAAATAAAGGAAGTTACAATAGTGTTTCGTTCAACCTTCGATTTGATACGACTTTATACACTTTAAAACATCTGACCATTGATTTTAAACAACCATAAAAGTATGTGTACAAAAAGGAATCGGTAAATGAAATACAGCACAGTAAAGCAATATATAATCAGATAATAATAACCATTATTTTTTAACGAAAAGAAAACAAAACGTTATTAGAAATTACTTAATGAATCCAAGTTAGAAAAAAAGCTTTTTACAGCACTGTCTTTTGTCGCAAGATGTCTTAAGCATATAACAGGTACAAAAGTCCTGAAAGAATATATATCTCACAAAAACGTTAAAAAACACTTCTGAGTTCACATTAAAGCAAAAAAGTCAGGTAGACGATCGTTTTATTTCAAGTTCCCATTAATAACTATGCTCCAGATAAAGAGGCGCCACAGAAAACTTCTTCCATCGGGTCTTGATTTTCCAAATTAAGGCGAATCCTGTCTAACTCTACTCCCCATTGGTCAGTTAACACTGAAATTTGTATCACGTATTGTCCAGGAAGAAGGTTAAGAGCCGGACCGACCATACCTGAGTTTCTGAAAACATTCCATTCATGTCCGCTTCTCCATTTTTCTAGCGTTGTAAAATTTGCAATGTTAATACCATCGAAGTTAATCATAACGGTATCTGAAGGACCGTCATTGGAATATCTGATGTCATCTATGTAAAGGGTGATATTCATCGTCGAGTTGTAAGGTTGTACACAAAGGTTTAAGTTCACTCTATAAACTCCAGTTTCATCCTCAAGTCTCAGTGTCTTTAGTCCAGATGCCTCCGATCTCCATACCCACATGTTATCCTGAAGATCGCCGAGTATATCCTCAAATTCAAAATGTTTCTGAATTTCTAACAGTGCGTGCGACTTTACAGCGAAAAGAATCACCACAGAGAGGACTAAAATACGTAGGTCAGCCATCTTTTATTTCCAGAAAAATCTTAAATAATAATTCACCAAGTTCGACCCTTTGTAACACTGTCCCGACACTGTCTTTTCGCTTTCTGAACTGCCAAATGATTTAAGAATGTCACGTCTTATAAAGTCAACAGGATGTCATTTAACAAATTGTCGGAGGGTTGTGTTCTAAATTCCGAAGTTGTTAGAAATTAGTACGTGAGGTATTTTTCATACACGAAAACGCATTAACTTGATTGATAATTGGGTGTTTTTTACGCTGTCTGTAAATAAAGAAAGTACAATTATATAATCAATCCATTTCTGATCACCTAATTCATTTAGCACATATTAGAAAAAACACATTAAGTACGTGGTAACAAAATGCGTCGCGCGTTTGTGTAATAACATTGAAAACGAAATAGACCATCAGTCATTTGATTTTATTCACAATTTCGACGAATTTTCCTCACACGAACAATAGAAGCTTCAGTGAAATCGTTGATTATTAATAAATATTATAGACTAGACACTGTTGTTTCAATGTTATGTCAAGAAATGATAGACAGGTTTGGCTTACCTTAACAAAGATGCATTCAAATGTCATTATAATTATAATACCAGTAAAAGCAAATGGATTTTTGTTTTTGGAGACTTGTCGAGAAAACGCCCATTTCTTTAATATATGTTAGTAATACAATGGCAAAAAGAGCAAGATTCACTTAATGCTAGCATAATTTAATGTTTGAGTTTAGACAAAGCATTTGAAAATTACTAATTGCAGCGGCCTATTGCAGCGTTTGGCCAATAATGATCACGTGTCTCGCTAATTGACTTAACTGTTAAGTACAACTTTCGAGCGAACAGAAAGAGTAATACTTACTTTTTAATATTTTGTGAATATATCTATTTTTAATTCATTATTAGTGTGTTAGCGCGCTAAAACGTCATCCCAGTTGATCGGATATAAGGCTTTTATTAGGAGTCTAGGCATATGAAGGCAAGCGAGAGCCAAAAAGCGAAACCTGCAGTCATTGTTTAATTAAACCTGTTAGTCACTTGTTCATACTACAAAAGTGCATTAGAGTAAAACTGCCACATATTTGGAAACCACAATAAATAAAAGTGCTCGTAATGTTATCATTTAATGGAAGCTACTTTTGCGGTTAGAAGGCAATCAGTTAAATAACGCCAACGCCAAATATGTGGTTGTAACAAAAACGTGTGGTTTTTAAGACAATTCTTGCATAAAATGATTTACGTAAATGTATTGTACTAAGAACTATTCACAGGGAACGCCGGCACATTAATTGAACTTTTAAAGTTTTTAAAACATTGGTTACATCAGATTTTGAGTTCGGAATGTATGATTTTATTGCATTTAAGTGATTGGTACTTTGATCAAGAAATCAGCTTCATCATGTATCAATTTGAGGTATATGGCTTTTAGGAAGGACAATACCTTTTAACCACTTATACATACCATGCATGAATCAACTACGCCTTTTAATGAATCGTGAGAAAATTGAAAGTTGCTTGCGGAGGTTGAGAGCCAAGTACTGGTGACTCCAAGCTCTCGATTCATGACTCTAAGCTTGATATCAAAACCAGCAAAACCATTGTATTGATAGAAAGGCGAAATAATGCTAGCGTTTACTGAATCAGTATTAAAGTGGTGATAAAAATGAAATATCGTCTGCAAGATTAGTTAATCCTTTTTAAAAAGGAGGTTTGCTACTTCAAGATACACCAAGGATGAGACTGCAGTTTTCCTAATACATGTATTTTTTTACTAACTTTTGAATTTAGATATTGGCTATATTTATCCATAGTTTATGTGTACAGTTTCACAGTTCGATCTATTATTCCCACGCATTCGCCTTGTTTGTCCGTAACTAATAAATAGCAATGTTCAAATGATATTCTTATCATTGATGGATGTGAAATAAATATATCCTAATCGACGCTATCGATCAGTGGTGATCAATTAAAAGGACAATTCATTTACATTGATTACATTGACCTTTTGAAGTTGGCGTGGAAAATGCCGAATTTCATCGAGTTAATAGTCCGTTGCAGTTAATGACATTACATCGTCTTTTGAATGCATGTTTCTTCTCGTATTTGTCATTGTATTAATCTATTTCATCTCTATTGTGAAACAAGTTCTTACAACTTGGATTAATTACTTTCAAATTCGTTTTCTGGTACCCTAGTAGTATTTAGCTGGTAGGATAAAGTTTCTTGCACAAGGAAACAAAGGTTTCGGATGGGATTCGAATCAACGCGGAGCTGGCTATCCAATCATTACAAGTCCAACGTCGTAACCACTCGATCACATTTGTTCTCATAGCGTTTTGTCATCGCTGACTGGTGGAGATTTATGCATTCTAGCCAAGTTACTGACTTAGACATTTTATATAAGAAAGTAGGCAATTACTTACAAATAAAGATAGTCTAGTACTGCTGTGCATCACAAATACGCTGATGTGTTCACAATATACGTACGACTGTTGTGCATGTAATGGGGCATAACAAATCAAAACAAAACCAAAATTATGTTGCATCTTAAGGTGCGTTGTGCTTCCCTTGTCCGGCTGCTCATAATCACATTTTGACTATACCTTTATAAACAGTCAATTTTTATTTTAAAAACTATTCGAAAGTGTTATGATTAAAATATAAAGTTGTTCCATTACATACTAATTTGGTATAAAATAAGTTTGAGACGAGATGGCAATGCTAAAATTATTTCGTTGATTATTGTATACAGTATGTACGTGTAATTGTTATATTCTTTGCTCTATAACAGTTCATTGACAAATAAAAAATTTAAAACAAATTTATCATGCATACCTCAAGACATTCTACTATAATCAAATCTCTTTCATGTACATGTAATAGAGTTTGAATAATAAGAAAGATGTTGATAAATTTACGCTGAATTTGGAGATTACTCAGAAGACCCATTGTTTGTTTTTATGCCTTAAGTAAATGTTTTACAATTTATTTACTCTTAGCACAATTATGTGATAAAAGGTACAGAAATTATTAAGCAATTTGATATGATGTGAATCAGTATATATAAGTCATATGATTTTGTCCTAGAACTTTTAAAGGGCACTTACCTGTATATTTGCACATATCAACCGAAGTAGGTGTCTGAAACAATGATTCATAATATTTTTTTTATTCTCAAATACATGTATATAACTAGTGCAAGCAGTGCACGTGACAATTTGAAGTTCGAGATATATGTGTCAATGTGCGTGGTATAGGGCGGACATAACCTTGTTATATCACTTATGTTGTAAGATCACATATGACATCGTACCGCCATGACAAAACTCAAACTATTCTAACAAAACCATTATTTATTTGCAAAATCCCACTATTCATAAAAAATCAACAACATATTTATTTGAATTGATATCACGTAAAAAGGTTCGTTTCTTGTCGTACACAAAAAAATGGTCAAAGCGTGTGGTCTAAAACCACAATACAGTTCTCTCCGAAAGTCCTTTAACAAAATCCTAATTTATGGATACACCGACTCATATTTACCTATTAAAAACAGAGGGTCATCCGAGTAAATTCAAAGATCCGAGTTGGTTAGTTTGTTAATGGCTCAGTCTTATAAAATCGTGGCTTGTTGCGGACACGTATGTGCAGACTGCCGTAGCCCGTGGGAAGCCTTGCGTATTAAGGTGACGGTACGCGCATGGCACAAAAACAACATACCCGTACGGAGCCGCAGCTGGAAGATATGCAAGTTTAATCCATACTCGACTACGTTTTACTTCACGATTTGACTTTGAAACTGATACGTGTATCAACGGCTCATCTAACGGACCCTGGTAAAAACGAAACAGTCCGTACGGGTGCGCAAGAGTTCGTACGAGTCCTTGCGGAACTTGATCGCACGGCGCCCGTACGGTGCCCTCACGGCTATTTTTATGTTTATGGGACTGTAGCATTACATAAGAATCAAACTATGTTACATGAATAAGCTTTGATTATGCAGTTACATTATCAGTTTTCTCAAAATTTCTACTTTCCAAAACCTTTTGGAGTGAACCGTATAAATGAATAGATTGTCTATAGCGAACAAAAAACAACAGCAACAACAACATACTGCGTGCGAGGTAAAGAGGCAAAATCAATGAACAATAGTTTTAATTATGATGAACTGTCTTAACAAAATTGATAACCTGTGTTAAATTGCACTCAGGACTTTTATTGTGTTACTTGTATCAAGAAATGAACAAACTATTTTGTTAAATTTATCAAAATGTTTTAAATCTGCATTATGCATTAGAAATAACATTGTCTTATAATTTAAATGCCTTTCTTAAATACATTGTAGCATATTCTAAAACACATACATGTTTTTCAGTCTACATTTCAAGTATGTTATGTTAGCATTACGCTTCCTACGCAGCTCGGCGAATACTCTACGTTACTTCCACTGACACCAGTAGCCTGTTCAATTACCCGAAACGTTCCAAAACGTTCCGTAACGTTACATTCGGAACTTCTCGGCAATTCGCTGCGAATAATCTCGGACGTATTTAGACGCTATTTTGAAACTACCGGTGTTGAAGTTAACAAATATACGATCGTTTAGGCAATGAGTGATGTTTCGTTTTTAGTCCATAAATTTTGAAACATCACTCATTGCCTTAACGATTGTATTGTATTGTTTATTAGATTAGATTATTCGCAGGGAATGGCCGAGGAGTTCCGAATGTATCGTTACGGAACGTTTTGAAACGTTTAGGGTAATTGAACAGGCTACAGAGTCCTCACACTCGTTAAATACGCACACATATACTATTTTGTCAACAAACACAATTAAAAATTGGTCCCGTATACATTTCCATGTACGAGTTAAAACTATTATTTCGTTATATATTATACACGTATATAAGGTAGTGTACATGTATGTATGCACATAGAAGAATATATAGGGACGTACGCATTATATAATGATAATAAGATATAAACTCTGGTGCCAGTGGTTACTTCACACCATAGGCGGATCTAGCGGAGGGGGGGGGGTCGGGGGGTCCGGACACCCCTAGAATTTGGAAAATGTACCTGTCCATTATTGTATTTCTTGACCGTAAGTCATGTTTAATAAGTAGCACGAAGCAATTTTTCTCGATGCTTAACATATATTTAATGGTTATGTACTTTTTATTATTAATATGTCGCATTTTTCCCTTGCAAAGTGTGTATAATGTGGTTTGAAAGTTCGAAACCCCCCCTAGAAAATTTCGGACCCCCCCCCCTAGAAAAGTTCGGACCCCCCCCCCCCTAGAAAAAATCCTAGATCCGCCCCTACACACGCTGAACGTGTGAAACTTTCGAGGGATGCACAGGAAAGTATGTTAGCATCAGCTTAAAGTTTGTCTTATATTAGATTTGTATTCATTCAATATGACATTTAAGTAATGAGACAATTTAATGCTATTTCAAATAAAATGTTCAATTTTGTTAAGACAGATTGTTTTGTAAGATGATGTACCTTCGTCGTATAAATTTCTCAATAAAATATATATTCCGTTCTATTCGTCTCCAATTTAACGAAATTGTACAAACTTATTAGAAAACAAAGAAAAGATGAAAACATGCGCTTTTACACGGATGTCAAAATGTATGAACTTGAACATTGTAATAACATATTATTATGTTTTATATGTTTGTTTCTGCTATCTTTATACGGTTGTTACTTTAAACTTCTGCAGACGTGTTTTGAATAATCATTAATAAATGTTCATTACATGTAATATATTTAACTAATGTTTCCTATTTTAATTAATATCTTTATCGCCATTTACATCGTTTTAATTGTAATTGCAAAATGACAATACAATTTCAATTAATAAGTGAAACTAAATTTTAATTAATTGGAAACGATTAGAACAACCTTCTTTCATCTTTCAAGCAAATACAATTAATTCCCAGCATGAATTAGATCTCTAACATTTAAATCAAGTTAATTCCTTAATCATGAAGATTTATTTCTGTGGAAAACAGGGTTAAAATAAGTAGGATAGAGATATATTACGGTCGTTTTAATAAGATATGTTTTATTTAATTATTACATGTGCACGTTGTTGTATCGGGGTGGTCTGCAAATTTAGCGAAGTTGATTCAAAAGCACAGTCAAAATATAAGTGATTTATTTTGGAGGAGTGTGTTGTCCATGAGAATGATTTTGATTACGCATATCACAAGTACAATTACTATATTAAAAGCTTATTCGTGAAACATAGGCCTAGTTTGAATCATTATGCTTATTGATTTAGGAATTTTCTCAGTTGACACGATGTTCCTTATTTCATTACTCGTAAATATGACTCGGTTCAACAGGACTTGGTCCAAGTATATACTTTTCAAGGGCACTATATATGCTTAGTATTTGTTAAAACTTCTTAAGTCCGTGAGATCTGAGGCTATTAAGGCCAGTGATCTCACGGACAACTGACCTCTCCGGTATGACTAAAATAGTCAGAAAAGCGAATTTCAGATCAGTAATCTCCCTTGGTTACAAAGTTAATATATGCGTAAATTATTTTCATGTAATAATTAGATAATAAATTCAACAATAAACTATGTACTATTTGAATAGATTGCACTTGTGCACAGTCGTGCATATAAGTTCATGTTATAATGATTCAATTCATAACAATGAAGTTGTTTTATTACATGCTAACGGTTCCAAAACATCATTTAAATCGTTTAATCACTATAATGAATACAATACAATGGGTGCACAAAATAATGCAATTGATAAATGTATGCTTCTTGCATATATAGGTGATAATCTCAAAGTGCATATTTGATGAATTACGACGTAGGTCTCCAAAATAGTTCAAGTTATGCTTTGATCTTTTGTACCTTTTTCTTTTTGATCTTTCTTCTTTTCTTTATGTCTTCATAGTGTACATGTATTATCATATTGTATCAACAATAAACTGTTGTTTTGAGAGAAAAAATATACATGTACTCGGAAAATTTACAAATACGTTAATCACGAAGACTACTTTTACATGCAGAAATATCAACTCTTTCGAGTAGAAATACCGTATTTGATAAAAAAGGACATTTTTTCACTTAATTATTGAAAAAGAAGAAGAAGAAGAAGATTTTATTTTCAGATCAATAGGTCAATAGACCCGCGTGAACATACAATGAATTTCATAAAATATACAATCACGTGACAATGACATTACATGTAATCAATAACATACAGTTGAAAAAGAGAGAACATTCGAGATCAATGTACACTTAAATATATATATATGCAGTGTAGTACTTTTGTATAAAGCTATAAAGGATTGGTTTTATGAAAATTCAATCAAACTTGAGCAGGTATCACAGTTAACAAAGGTTATAAAGGTAATATATTATAAATTATATCAAAATATCTTAGACAGATACGCAGGAGAAGGTGACTTATACTTGTTTTGTATCGCTGTTATAAGCAGAAACGAGTTGCTTGTGGGATATCACACATTTGTACATATTTACAGACAAAATAATATCAGTACTAAAATATAATACTCGTGATTGACATATACCAAAAATAATATCAGTACTAAAATATAATACTCGTAATTGACATATACCAAAAATAATATCAGTACTAACATATAATACTCGTAATTGACATATATCAAATAATAGCAGTATTAACATATAATACTCGTAATTGACATATATCAAATAATATCAGCACTAATATATGATACTCGTAATTGACATATACCAAAACAAACCAACAACATCGTGTTAAGAGCCAAACTGGAGACAAAACAATTTAAATCACGCCATATACTTTGATAAACGTTTTTAATATGTAGCCTATGATATTTTATTCTATACATACCTTAGTATCTGTTGGCCACCATTTCAAAATTTAGTCACGCTTAAATAATAAAAGAACTCAATTTCACAAAACTACCATGCAGTGGCCAATAGAATTTAAGTCAAATGAAGATGTATACAGTTTGAAATTTAAGTGACATCATCCATAAGTTATGGATTTATACTATTTAGCGAACAGACTTAGATCCAGGTCCATTCCCTATATTAAAGTCCATGTTTAGTACTTATATATTCGTTTAATGTGTTCCGTGTATTGTAGACAATTAATAAAAAGTATTAATTCTCAAACCGTCATGGTTCCAATTCTGACAAATGGTACCAATTCATATAAGGTATTTTTGGGTGGCTCTGTATATTACATAACGTCGCCTCAATCTAACATTGTCCTATCTCCATTTTTGAAAAAAAAGATAAACATCCCAAGCGATTTGTATGACCTTGCTCTATCATCTAAAAATAGTTTCTTGACTTTATCTCAAACGACATTGATTCGCTTTGTATACCTGTATAAATATGTATGCTGCCATATAGGCAGTGTTACAAACTCATAATTTCAGAAAATGTGCACAAATACCATTTTTATCATCTTGGAGATAGCACAATGTAAGATCGAGATGCTTCAACCAAAATAAGCGAATTTTGATCTATCTCCGAACACATAATTGCAATTATTCATTATATTTTAATCATATTCCTCATGTATGTATTGAAATACATTGTAAATGTGCCTGCCAAGTTTCAAGTCAATAGATATTGAAACAACGAAGACATCACCATTAGAACTTTTGAAGTCGATTTCCAAGAAATGGAAATTTGGTAGTTAAGACATTGTTAGATTGAGGCGACGATAAGAAGTCGCAAACGGCCTCTTTCATTCATAACTGACGTTTTGTGATTGCTTTAAAAGTGTATGATTAATGGGAGGTAACTTAAATAAAAGATAATTAAGTTGTGCATGGATTAATTACCTTGACAAGAATAAATTAACGTACTTTCCGTCCGAATAATGTAGTATTTTTTTTCAAACGAGTTTAAACGCCTAGTCAACACAATTAGATTATTTTACGGCGTCTGGCATACCCAACCTAGCTATCCTGGACCCTTGTCTATACCCTTCCGAAAGGCCGGAAACTTGTCTTGTCTATATTCCTTATAAATGGAGGAAACTTTACATTATTGTCAAATTTTCATGGAATGGTATAACCTTCCCGGTTGGGATTCGAACCCGTAACCCTTGCGGGACTCTAGATTCGAAATACAGGCGCACTATCATCTGCGCTACCCACCCGGGTTCCCGATCGTCTATATTCAATAATTTGACAGATATTCATATTCATGTACAACAGTTATCACGGCGACCAATCAACCTACTCACCGTTTCTGGAATAAGCTGTTAACCAGGAGATCTGAGTTCAAGTCTCAGTAGGAGTTAATGTTTGCTGGGTCTCAGGTGATTTGTCAAAATTATAACTTTGTTTCTTCCTTTAATTGAAACTTTTTAAATCAAAATCACAGAAATCTGTAGATTATAAAAAGTAGGGGTGTAACGTTTAACCGATATACCGGTTTATATGTGCATTAATTCATGCTATGCATGTACGCGCAAAGAACAATATGTATTGCTATACGGTTTTTTACCGTATTGTTACATCCCTAATAAAAAGATACATTTTATTTGAAGAAGTACTTGCCAGAGAAGATATACAGTAAACTCACAATAGTGACAAGCAAGAGAAAGTGACTGTTGCAGGTCCAAGAGAGATAATCCAATTAAGATTTCCCATTTGCATATGGATTCTTCATATTGTACTCAATAAACATAAACATTTATTGATAAAACTGTCTTGTTTTGTTATACCTTATCCTATACAAGTTTGGAGCAGAACAGTACTAAAATCTTAAGTTTTCCATACATTGTGATGGTCTTAAACACTGGCACCAGAGTCCATATCATAAAATAATGCGTGCGTCCTTATATATAGTTCCCTGTGCATACACACGTGTGCACTATATAATATACAATGTACATGGTATTGAACGTTTTCTACAGTGCGCACGGCCCGAACCGGTTTTCTTCAATTCGACTTATATCAGAAAAAAAATGTCGGTCTCGATTTAAAGATTAAACATTCCTCTACCATCATGCAAAGTTACAAGTTTGTATCTGAAACGGTTTTCATAAAATTTATATTAATTTCAGTATTATTAGTTTGTAGCAACGACACAATTGACTTCCGGTTTAACTTAACCTGGTTCTCTGGACTAATGTCTCACATATATTCACTACAAATCAATTATTAACATTTGTTTTCATCCTTTCAGGAAATGCAATTTATGAAAATTAATGTATTCAAACATACTTGAGAATGAGCCTTAAAATTATCAAAAAAACCTGGATTTTATCCAAGAACTTGTGAAGGGCGTATAGTAACACTGAAAATGGGTACATTATAATAAGATGCAAATTATTTGAAGAACCACTTGCCAGACAGAGATTATAGTTAACACATAACTCAAAAGCTTGATAAAAATCTTCATAGAGATCCAAGGGAGATAATCCAATCAAGATTTTTTTATATATACAAGTTATATTGAATTGTATGAAGTTAATTATTTAAAGCATCTGGACATCTTTCTATGACCCTCACTTTTTGGATTGCTGGACATTATATTATAATAATGTATTTAACTTAATAATGTTTATAATTAAGTCTACCATGTTGTATATTTAAAGGGAAACAACTCCTACAACTTTATGAACTAACCATTCGCATGTATATATACTTATACTGTCACCACTATCAACTAAGTTCTATGTTAAGGCTTCCAACAGTATTGTCCGTTTTATCTTAACTGTCAAGGCTTGAATAATTTTATGGTGGCTAAACGCATTGTTTTTGTACTGGCGGCCTAACTATTATTAAAAATATTTTGACTAAAACATATCATACGACATACACAGCATTACTCAATCATAATACACACTTTCGGAAACTCGTGGATATATTACGACACTAGTTTTAACAAACGCGTTCACCGTGAAATTATTCATGTTTTGACAGTTGAGAAAAAACGAACAATAAACATCTGAATTCTACATATTGATAAACAAGTTAGAAATTGCACAGGATGCAAATGTGTTTACAATCGTATGCTATGCTTGGCTTTGTAAACCATGTATAAGTAAGATTTCTTTCACCTTACGAAGGTCAAAGTGCATTGAATATTCATGAAGAAGATCCCAATGCGGTGAACAGGTGTGCAATACAATACTAGCAAGTATTAATTACAATTAATTTGACGAATCTCACTAACTGATATCCTTAGCCCAGTGGTAACGCGTCAGCCGTCAGACCTAAAGGTTTAAGGTTCAAATCCCAGTAGCATAATATTTTTTCAGACTAAAACCTTGCTACGTTATTTTCATCTTATTTATAATATGGTGTCAGTATTATATAAATTATCCAAATTTTTTTCCCTCGTGAATCTCGTGCACACAAAGAGTGTATATAACGACCAATATGTCTTTAAAGTGTTAGTTAGGTCATCATGTCTAAAACGTGTTTACAAGCACGCGAAAAATTGTCAAAAATGTAAAGAAATTATTTATAATGTTGCTTAATTTTTTTAAATCGGGTGTAACAACCTCTTTAATAATGGTTTAGCCTATATTTACAAAGGTAAGCGCCGTGACCTTCGTAAGGTGAAAGAAATCTTACTTTTTTTTATACTATAGTGCGAACAAAAAAAACAAATCACTGTTTATAATAACAATACAATGAACTAACCCACGACGAGAGATGCCCAGGATGACTTTCAAATTGTGATATGTTTAATTGTGTCTTAGTTGTTGGTGTAATGGAAAGCGTTCTACCATAACAAGATTGATTTACCTAGTGGTGGTGTTTATCAACCATGCTAATTCTATTAAAATAAAGTACACAAATTTTATTTTCATTACTGCTTACCCCTGAAATGAATTGTCTCATTTTTAATGTTTACCAAAACACGTTTTGTTTTTTGTACGCACTATAGTTTATTATTTAAACCCAATACACTGCCCTCCAAAAGTTTCTTTACAGTGCAATTCATAAGATTACTACAATTTCTAAGTTCAAATTTGAAGAATTATTACATATCATTGTTTATTCAATCTATTATTTATGCAATTGAAATGGAATTTCTATCGGTACATTTTATTTTTACGTTACAGACTCCGAAAATATGGTCAATGTATCTCAATGGACTAATATTAAATTTGAGATATTTTGTTATTTCAAATCCACATGACAAATGCACTGATTTGAAGAAGCAAAATTAAAATTCATTTTACAAAAAACTGCTCACAACTTTTTGAAATTCTATTTAATATTATAATATAAATTCTGAATGTGTGAAGGAACTTTTGGAGGACAGAGTACATGTATATAAAAACCGAACAATATGTATTATTATGTATATATAAATAATAATACATATTGTTCGGTTTTTTTTCAACTGTCAAAACATGAATCATTACACGGTGAATGCATTTGTTAAAATTATTGTCGAAATACATCATGAGTTTCTGAAAGAGTTTATTATGATCGAGTAAAGCTGCTTATGCCGTATGATATGTTTTAGTCAATATATTGTTAATAACAATTAGGCCGCCAATACAAAAACAATGCATTCAGTCACCGTGAAATTATTCAAGCTTTGACAGTTGAGAAAAAAACGTACAATACATACTAGTAGCGTATTCAGTTACCGCGAACGTTACAGAACGTTACATAACGATACATTCAGAACTCCTCGGCCATTCGCTGCGAATAATCTCGGACATATTTAGACGCTATTTTGAAACTACTGGTGTTGAAGTAAACAAATATATGATCGTGTAGGCATTGAGTGATGTTTCGTTTTTAGTCCGTAAATTTTGAAACATCACACATTGCCTTAACGATCGCACATTTGTGTATTAGATTAGATTATTCGCAGCGAATGGCCGAGGAGTTCCGAATGTATCGTTATGTAACGTTCTGTAACGTTCGCGGTAACTGAACACGCTCTAGTTCAAACAAAAATACAAAACACCGTTTACAATAACAATGCAATGAACTAACCCGCCACGCGGGATGCCCAGGATGACTTTAAAATAAACAATTGTGATATGTTTTACTCCTGTCTTAGTTGTTGGTGTAATGGAAAGCGTTCTACCATAACAAGCATGATTTACCAAGTGGTGGTGTTTTATCAACAATGCTAATTTTGTTATAATGATTTACACAAATATTTTTTTCAATACTGCCTACCCCTGAAATGAATTGTCTCATTTTTAAGATTAGTTTGTTTGGTGAGTTTATCCAATCACCGATATCAAAATTAATTTAGGGCAAGTTAATTATTGTTTACTGATACTGGTTGTTATTTTTTATGCATTTGTCTATTCAATAAAAACATAACAGTAGCCTGTTCAATTACCCTAAACGTTCCAAAACGTTCCGTTACGATACATTCGGAACTCCTCGGCCATTTGCTGCGAATAATCTAATCTAATAAACAGATATACGATCGTTAAGGCAATGCGTGATGTTTCAAAATTTATGGACTCAAAACGAAACATCACTCATTGCCTAAACGATTGTATATTTGTTTACTTTAACACCGGTATTTCAAAATAGCGTCTAAATATATCCGAGATTATAATTCGCAGCATATGACCGAGGAGTTCCGAATTGATCGTTACGGAACGTTTTGGAACGTTTAGGTTAATTGAACAGGCTACAGATTTACGTGTTGGTAGTCATTCGATAAAATAAATAGACGTTGCTATCCAATGATACATGAAACCATCGGCAGCAACAAATTTCCATTATACAGTACAATGTTATTATTTTGTGGAGGTGTAATTGTTATGTTTTTATGACGTCATTAATGTCACATGCTATTAATCACTAGTGTCAAATGTGAGTATAAAAGTAGTATTATTTTTATAACTTCTCATGAAGTGAAAAAACTCAATACTAAAAGTAAAAAAAAACTTTTCAAATTTCACATTGTTCTTTATCTTTATTTTAACAATAAGTACAAATGTATATGTATATTTCGAGGGTTGCCTGCAAGACTGTAGTAACTCGCTCTTTAGACAATGTACTTACTACAGTCTTCTGGGCAACCATCGATTTGAAAATTGCAATTAAGGTCAAATGGTACTTTTAAAAATACATAGTATTGTGTAAGTGATTTATTTCATTACAATTTTAGAAGTATATTGTATCTAGAAGTATTTAACCTTTCTCTCAAAAGATAAGAGGTAATTCAATAATGTAGGAAAGTTGACCTAACCATCGTTTTAGATTCCCATCCTTTACAAGCAACTGTATACCCTATCACGTGATATATAACTAGATTCGAAGTAAAGATCTTTAACCAGAGAGATGTTATAGAAATTCCAGGTAAATTATTTTGAACACTCGACCAAAGAAACAGGTTAAACATTTTAACCCTTGAATACAAAAAAGTTTTACCAAACCAATGACAAAGGGACTGTTGTCATGCAGTCACTTACAAATGTATGCACCTAGACATCATATAATCAAAATTCTTAATCTATACAATACAATAATATAATTATACAAATTTAACTATACAATAGGATTTCCGATTAAAATCAATCCTAAGACGTTTGATAGCACTGGTCCTAAGTAACTAGTTAACAGCTAAATCCAGAGCTTTAGCCTTTCCAGGAACGGTGAGTAGGTTGACTAACCGCCGTAATATAACATAAAAAATGTGTTGCTACGGCGTAACACCCAACAAAAATGCCTGATTCCCGGACATTTGTCCCCCGGATTTCTGCCTCCTTTTTTGCCGATGCAGACATTAGCCGCCTCATGTGTCTTATCAAAACATAAAGCATTGCCATACTTGGAATATTATTGTTTAACTTTATTAAAATGTATATTCGAATATCGAAATTTATTTTCGTTCCAAATATAGACAGGTCACGTTTTATTTTCCTATATTAGTTTGAAGAGGGGGGGGACAAATGTCCGTCCTTCAAAAAATTTAGGGGGGGGGGGGCGTTTGTCCGCCCTTTCATTACGTATGAGGGAGCAAGTGTCCGCCGCGACAAAAAAGTGGGCAAATCTCGGGGGGGGGGGGGGGTAAATCTCTCGGGGGCAAATGTCCGGTTTCCAAAAATACAAATGTACATACCTGTACTGGAGGCAGAAATGTGGAATATATCAACATTGTTTCAAAATAGTTTTCAATCCATATATCACCTTACTATGACATTAAATATGTGTGTGATCAATTGTTTGATGTATGACTTTGTACTCAAACATACTCAGTGAATTTAATTGTCATAACGCCATTAACATTTGATCTTTGTATGTGATACAATAATAAATGACTTACTAAAGTAGATAGTCATATTTAACATATCAGAACTTTTTATCTCATCGGTGTTGACGTAAGTAAATTTTATGCCAATATTGAGCTTTTGGAGCAGTTGTGTTCGATTTTTGCTCAAGATGACTGTAAGCCTTATATCCCTGTTGAACTATCCTGCACAGACATAAAAATAAACTTCACGAAAACTTAAGCCATGCTTAATAGTAACTGTTTGAATCTCAAAATGTTTGTGTCTCAAAACTTAGAATAATGCTCTTGAACGAGACTTGTCTCAATTCAGCAGACGACTTGATTAACTTTTAGATAGATGTTGCTGGTTTGTGTTGGTATGTATAATACGAAGTCGTATATTCGTAAGCAACATAAATGGTGTCCAAGAAAGCGGGCAAGGTCAGTCATCCCCTGAACATAATCTCGCACAAATGTTGTTTAATGGCGTAAGATCCAAATTGAATATAATACAAACATTTTTCTTTTTAATTGAAATATCAATAAGTGATACAGAAAATTGCAATAATTCCCTACCGTCTTGTAGAATGTTCGAGAAGTTGTATAAATTTACTATTAAAAAGAATACTTTCATGACTGAGGAGGTCACTAATTAATGAGCTAAAATAAACCAATATTTAATAATGTTTGAAATTATGAATACATGTACATGTATGTACATGTATACGTTACGTATTTGTGGTTTTGAATAAGACATTGCGCACTATGTTCGACAATTGACGTTTTTCGCGTGTTTTCAACCATTCGCAATATAATAATTATTTTGCATGATACATTGTATTAATTTTCCGACATGTTATATATGAAATGATAGAGCATTTTTGCCGATTATGATAGTGTTCATTGATTTAATATTAAATAACATTAAGTGCTATTTGAAAATGAAAATAAAGTGGGGCAATGTATTGACGATAATATATGTACAGTAAATTTCCGCTATTAAGACCACTTTTGTTATTTCAAAATCATGCGATTTTTGACAGTTATTAAGAACCAAATGCTTAATTTGTGAACAAAAGGGTCTCTATAATAAGACCGGTCCGCTATTAAGACCGACGATTTTGGTGGTCTTAATAGCGGAACTTTACTGTAGTAAAATTAGTGGATAGTTGATTAGCGTTGTGACGGGTAAAGTCAATTTGAAAGACTTTCGGAAAAATGGAAGTAAAAGACGAGACACAGAAATCGTTATTTTGAGTTAAATCTAATTACTAACACATATTAACAAAAAAGCAAATACATGTTCAATATATATAAGATGTTAGAACACAAATAGTTCAAAGATCTGTTTACGAATTGCAACTCTAATAACATCATAATATTTGAATATGGAATGTGTTATATAACAGTTAAATACATTTACTATAAAATATCTTTCGTTCAACATAAATACATAAAGGTAGCTCATTAGTTATATATGCACATTTCTAGATCTTGAAATTGATCACTTATCAACATTTTATTCATATAGGTATTGAATCACAATTGCCTAAACACTAACTATGAAAAACTATGAAATCAAATCTTAAACTAGCGGCGCATGAACAAAATTCATAATGGTCTCTAATGACCACTATTGGTAAAATGCAATTTGCTTATGCCACGTATGATAGATACAGGGTTTAACGCCGTGCTTTACGGCGTCCAGCGCACCTAACCTAGTTTTCCTGGCCCTCATCTATAACCAGTACTCACCTACCCTTCCACAAGGCCAGGAACTTCTCCATATACCTTATAAATGGAGGAAATTGACATTATAGTCAAATTTTCAAGGAAGGGTATAACTTTCCCGTGTGGGATTTGAACCTATACCCCCTTCGGGAAACTCAATTCGAAATCCAGGCGCACTTTCGTGTCAACTCCAACCCGGCTTGCCACGTATGAACTAAATGTTGATATCTGAGACCTTCCATACAAAATGAGCTATCTGCATGCTATTTCGTTGAATGAAATATTGTGTACAGTGAATTCAATGTTATATGATACATTCCATATTTATATATTACGTTGTTTAATAGTCATTCATAATTTAAACTCCCATTTCCACTTACATTTCTCAAGATCAGGTCAATGCGACCATGTTGAAGTTTATCATTGTGTAAGTTAAGTTTCAAAAATGATTAAACGATTGGAAGTGTAAAAAATGTCGTCCAAACACTTTTGTATTGATATTGACAGAATGTCTTCGGGTACTGATAAAATGATTTGTATGCATTTCATCTATTCGTCTATTATGTAGATATTTTTACTCTTGCAGTCATGTGGCTCTCCCGAAACCTTGTAAAGCAAATACGTACATCTATAATAGCTTGAACGAGCAATCCTTACTACATTTTGTTAATCCATAAAAGCAAATAAGCTATTCCCCCGCATTTATAGATCTATAGTTATAAGCACAAATACCAATATGCATGTAGCTATAACACAATATTTGCGTAATGTGACTTTCTTGCCATATTTTTGTCCGAAAATACGTTTTGGTCGATAAAGCGTATGAATCAATTATCATTTGATCAAGCCACATAAATATTAAGGTCTGTATTTCTTCATTAATGTCATATTTAAATGACCACTGCATAAAAGCATTTTCTAAACAGTAAGTCTCTGCGATTTAGTAAACACACATGATCATGGAAAAAATAATAAAAATCAACCAACTGAAATAGAATGACGTACAAAATGCTTGACTTTCTAATTGTTTGTTGAGTAAAGTCAACGTACACGATGTTGTTTTAATAGTTTTTGATCACAATTTTGGCCTTTCGAAATTACTCTTTTAAATATACAAATAATAATTTTGACAAATTATATATCACCAGATATATGAAGCACATATAAATAGCACCATTACACTATATAGCAGCATCTAGCTGGTCTCCGTGCTGTCGTCATAAGCTATGGCGTCACACACAATGGGTTGTGATCTCAACTGATGCTCAGTGTTAATTTGCATGTAGTCAAGTTCCATTCCCCATTGGTCTGTCTTCACAAATATATCTAGTTTATAGTCACCCTCCAGTAAATTAATCAATGGACCCTTTTGTCCTGTGTTTTTCAGAATATTCCATTCATGTCCTTCATGCCACTTCTCATACGAGTAAATAGTCGTGAGTTCCACATTTTCAAATATTAGTTTTATTTCATCGGAAGGTCCATCATTTCCGTATCTGATATTGTCAATATAAAATGTCACATTGTTTAGATCTCCACGTGGTCGCACACACAATAACAAACGTACGGTTGTTCTTCCTTTAAGACTTGTCATCCTGAAAGTCTTTAACTGGGAGGCTTCCGATCTCCATACCCAGGAACTTTGTTGTTCATCACTTAGTGCATCTTCAAACTCAAATATTTCCTGCACCATACACTTACAATACGCCAACATCATTAACAAAACACAAGCGCTTATCCAGTCTTTCGACTCCATTTTCGAAATAAAGACACTTATTATGTTACTGTTCAAACCAGCTTTACAATTTACATGTAAATATAATTAAAAGTTATCTTATTTGATACTCATTAAATGTTATTCGATTTCTTAAATCTCCGAAGCATATAACAAACACGACAATAATTACGCGTGCTATAATCGAAATTTATTTACCAAAATTGCCCACTAAATTACAAAGTTACACCAAACAAACAAAACACCAACATCTAAAACGTTCATTCTGCGCGCGGCCGGAAAGTCGTTTCAAACAATGTCACCTTTTATTTTTGCTTGTTTTCCTTTTAATAAAGAACACGATAAGTAAATTATGATGAATCGAGATTTAGTTTACATTTCGTTGTTTTAATATATCACCTTACTGTTTATTAATGACTTTTAATTTCATCCCACCTTAATTTATCATACTTTATACTCAGTCTTTAGTGTTTGTTATGTAAAAATGATAGCACTTAAATTTCAAAATTTGCTTACAAAACTAAGAAAAAAAGTATCGCAGGAAATTTTCAGTTGTGTCTACTTAAATGCTCCACCAAAAACTTAATCATAAATTTAATGACTGTTGTTTAAACCAAATAAATTTCATTTACATTTATGTTGACACGATGGATTCTTCGAAATAAAGACCGCAATGACATTAAAATAATTTAAGTTGATTGACAGTGTCCTGTTAAAGGCACCATTTTTTCTTAGGCACAACGCCTTCGCAACAAATTGTATAGATCATATCACGCCGGTCAATCAACCTACTCATTGTTCCTTGAAAAGGCTAAATATCTTTATTTTGAACCTTTTTTGACAATATGATAATATATTCGGAAATCGAAAATCGGTCACTCACAATCGCTATTCGGAGACCACACGCATAATTTGCACCGCGACGTTATGGTTAACCCATGGAAAACTCTACTCTATAGTGCATCGGTTCGAACGATTCACTCGTTCGCTGTGCTGCAAAAGAAGCGTACAATAACTTATAATAAGATCAACTGACAAGAAGTTCTATGGCAAGTCGTTTATTTTATTTTGAAGTGACCGTAGAAAAAGTTTCATTAAACAGACCACCTTGGTAGCTGCAAAAGCATACGATTTCTGACGATTTCTGACCCAAATGCTTAATTTGAGCCGAAAATACCCATTCTTTAAGACGACTCCGTTATCAGACCATAAATTTTGACGGTCTTAACAGAGGAACTTAACTGTGCATGAATAAAACTTTAATTAGCCTTATTTTTTAAGATGTAGTTGGTGTGCTACTAACTGCGCTTTGAACCAAGGTTGGGAATACAGGTGAGTGTAAGTGCGCACAATATGGCGTTACAGCACCATCTTACCAGCTAGTCATGCTACTAGGGCTGTCACGATATATCGGTATATTGCAATACGCAGCTGCGACAATACGTACCGCGGTACGATTTTAACGTACCGGTATTTTGCAATATTTTTTATTTCAATGGATAACTCTTCCCTTCGCAAAATAAAAGTAGCGAAACGTCAGTTTCTCCATTGTTCATACCATTTAACCTTAAGTTACATGAATTCAACCGATTCGGGCGCGTCACAGTCCTAAATGATCCTATATACTTAAAGAGCTTAGATTATATCAGTAGTTGCATGTAAAATTTGCAATGTTTCTGTTAAATTCAGCGGAGGCCCAAACGAATCTAAAAGGCCACAATATATTGTGGTACGTATCGCGATACAATGCCAGCGTATTGCAGTATATCGCGATACGCTTCTGGCGTATCGTGACAGCCCTACATGCTACTCAGTTTTATTGCAAGATTTTAAAATAACCAGCAAAAAAACATAATATATGGTATAAAAGATTGTGCATGATGAACGAGCTTTAATTAGTTCTCAGTTTCAATTTTTTAAACAAAATGGGCTTAATTCAGACAATGAGACGCTCCCCAATCACATCCTACAGGCAATTAAACATTATCGGCATAACAATTAAATTATTTCGAATTCATTCTCAATGACAATTTTTAAACAATTAACAAAAAAACCAGATCCTATATTTAAGTGCTCATTCACTAATACATCCTTATAATGACTAAAAAATAATAAATAGTTTAATAAATTACGTCGATTAAGACAATCTATCCTAAACCAAGCATGCGTAACAACATTTTTTTACAATTGTTTTGCTTCAAAAGTTGTCGAACAGCCTCAGTTGTCATTTATTACTTTTTGTTATATCTGTTTGTTAATAATATTTCGTTTGATCAAAATAGTATTATATTTGAACAAAATGATTGTAAAACTAAAAAACTTGTTTTATTAAATGTCACTTCATGGGCTCCGTACTATCGTGGGTTAGCCGCCGGCTAGCTCAGTCGGTCGAACACAGGTCTACTGATCTTATTCCCGTGCATACCTTCGTGGAGATTGGTCCTGAAATAATTACTACGGCCATTCTCTCTCCTACCACTGATTCTATACCATGTAGGGCAGTTGTCAGCCACTGACGGAAGTAAACACCTAGTAACTGGTTAACAGCTAAATCCAGATATTTAGCTTTTCCAGGGTACGGTAAGTAGGTTGACCGACCGCCGGGACATGACGTTTAAAATGTAATGCTACGGCGTTAAACATCATAAAAACATTGTGGGTCCATACTCTTGCCAAGTGAATGAAATTTGTGAAATATCGATGCGTTGACAAGATTAAATTTTCAAAGAAATAGAGGATATTTGTTTATTTCGATGTAAGGTCGATTTTTATTTCACGAGTAAGCTAATGATGCAATATTTTCACGAGTGGCGTAGCATTAGCTCACGAGTGAAATAAGTAGATCTTATACTGAAATAGACAAAATTTAGTTTATTATATGCTTCAAATTGGCTTTTTCCAAGTTTAAGTATGATATGTCATCAGAACGGCGCATCCAAACAGTGAAAAATAACAAATTTATTTTTATTGTTTCAAACCAATGGAATATCGATTTTATTCCACTGATAAATCCCAGGATTCCACTAGAAAGCATTTAATAATATTGTTTTCTACATCTTTAGCGATTTTACTCGCATAGGGTATTGTCCTTTTCATTCTAATAAAAATAAATATGATGTTAAAGATGACAAGTCTTAATTTGTTTCACCTTGCTATCTGCAGGCAAAAATATGCTGGAAGGTACTACTATGTTTTCATCTTACCAAAAAACCGGAATGCTGAATCAAAACAACACAATTTATGACGCAGTTGGATGCAAAAACACAATGGAAATGTAAATACAGCTTTGCTGTAACTAGCGTTTCAGCGTGAAGTGTGATGCAACTTAAATTTTTGCTTTCAACTGTTTTTGTCATTAGATCGTGTTGTCGCTTTTACGAATGAAACCAAGATGGTCTTAATAGCTTACCGTACAATCTTAGTTTTCACAATTTAATTGATATCTGTTTTCATCTCTCTGATAGAGAATTTCCTTCATAAGGCAATAAATGATCAATTTAAAGCCACTATATGAAGATATATTCATCAACAGTAGACTTAAAAACTGTCTTACAAGCATGAAGTTATTAGAATATAACATGTATTAGTGACACAATAAACTGTTCAAATCATTTTGAGTTTAACAAAGTGTTCATTTCTTAGAAAAGTGGGGTACTTTTATAAGAGCATACTATATTCGTTTATACGCTAGTTCAATATACCTGATCCAAAACAGTATTAGAGTTTAATTGTGTATTTTGGAGCTCTTTTTTATCCTATAACAAAACTTCATCTCGAACAAACTGTGATCAAAACAAAAACTGTTGTTTCAAGTATTGACTACCTAATTCTACTTTCGGTTTCGATCTACTTTCACTTTGAAATGCAATAAATAACATATATAAATATATTTAAGAAATATTTGCATTTAATTAAAAAATCTTGTTCATTAAAGGAGTTTGGATTAGATAAATGCCTATTTTCTTTGCAGCCAAAAATCAGTGTTACTTTTAATAATGGGGCTTTAAATTATATTCATATAAAAATTGGTAATTGATATTTTGTCTTCTGTTGACTTTATGGCTCTACTGCTATAACTCAAAGAACCATTCGTTCAGAGGTAATAAAATCATCACTTCATATGACATCATTTTTATATATCTACAAATAAAACATATGATATCATTATTACATATCTTCCGTTACCCTTGTACCTCTGCAGTCATAATTCAAAGAAATTTATTACTGCGATGTATGATTGAACTGTTGTTTCTTACAATACTCATATTGTTAACTAATATATATATTATACAACCGAGTATTTAGTTTGATTATTTATGCCTGTATATAAATATTCAGATATTTATTGCCAGCTGTTGTAATGCAATAATGTTAATGATAATAGTTTAATAATATAATTTAAATACTATTTGATTTATTGAACCGGGAAATGAATTGTTATTATTTATATGCAGAAGTTGTTGAAAGGAAGTAATATATAATCATTATTTATTATTCTTAATCCTATATATCAACATCACTGTATGGAAATATATATTCATTAACAGCAGAAGTGAAAACTGCATTAGAACCATGAAGTTTTTAAAATGTAACGTGCATTAGGAACACAGCAAACAACTTGAGTCCATTTCTTTAACCCTTTACAGGTTGCGACATGTGTAAAAGTAGCCATTTTTCACCTTAACGCACTTGGCCTATTTCAAGAAGCTACAATTTCATTACTAATTAACAGACAGATATCCAACTTGGCCAAGTTCTCCCCTGGGTGACTGCCTTTAGAAAAACCAAGTTGAGCCCCGATCCTAGTTACCATGTCAACGCTGGGGCGGAGCAAAAAGGGCAACAAATGCAATCTTTGCTATTTTTTAAACCAAACTTTGCATCTCATTCACTAATATTGTCCAAAATTGAGGTCTAAAGAGCCAGTTCTTTTCAAAGACTGAAAACATGTTTTCTTATCAGCATTTTGCGCCATTTCTCTGCACTCAATGATTCCGATTTTTTCAGGCGCTGCACCCCCTTCAAACCCCAGCAACAAAGGGGAGCACATCCCCCCTTCAGACTCCCCTGAGACATCTTCTGACAGAGGAGGCACATTTTTGGGACAACTTTTCTAGGGTGAAATTCACTAAATCCAGTTAAAACCCCAATTTTAAGCCTTTGGTGGCCATTTTAAGGTGGGGGGTCCAGACACGTAAAAATTTGGGATTGACCAGTTAAGAAATAACAAAATGAGGTTCCTTTTTTTGAGTAAATTTTATTTAGTTTTTCTGTTAATAATGATGCCTAAATGAAATAATAACCAATCGTTTTAGAGATTAATTATATGTATGTGCTTCTCCGTTGACAACGAAATTCTAATTCTCGGTTTCAATCTACATTCGCTTTGAAATGAAGTAAATTTTTAAGCAATAACTTAACGTTCTCTTTCATTTGAGGATTTTGATATAGTATTTGTACCAGATAAATGCCTCTTTTCTTTGCAGCCCATGGAGAAAACGTGAATTTTGTTGAAGAGGCTTTAAGGAAGATGCGTGTTTGGTTACTTGCGAAGTAAATTATCATCTACGAAGAAAATCAAGTGTTTGAATGAATAGGTATAGACCTTCTAAGCATGCGAACTTTTCCCTGATTGTGCTCACAGACTATGTTTGTTAGTCGTCTCTGTACATAGAGAACGAGTTTCCTGTTTATACGGTTTAGGTTCGAGTTATAGGAAGAAACCATTCCAATCGACATTTTTTATCGCCTGCAATCATCATTCCAACTCAATGTTGGAATAACAACGACCTAAAACGGTTTCAGAAAGCGCTGGCGAAAAATGCTAAATAGTAACAAAGGGAGGTAACTCGAATTAAAATATATTTATGTGAAACCACTGATAAATGCAAATCGACTTAGTAGAAGCAGTAGTTATTAAATAATAAGACTCCGTCTTCAAACCCTGCTGGGAAAATTGCCAAATTCCTTTATTATGAATTTTACCTGCTGTTGCTTTACTCCATCCAGGGAAATTGGAAGTTCCATGGTGCCAGAGTTGAGGTGATATAAACAGATTAAATCCCCAAGGAGATTGAAAATCAAAAATATTTTATTTATGAAGGCAAAACAATAAAACAAAACCCATTGTTCCCTGTGAACCTTGAGAGGTTAATTGATAGATAGCTGTAAAAGTGGATAAACATGCATAAGCATGAAATTTGGGCTATAAAAAGCAACTGTTTAACTTGCATTCATGAACACTGGTTTAAATACATATTTATATTTAGTATAGCCATTAGTATAAAATAGTGTTACCGTGCCTGGGTCAATAGTCACGTGCTGCACAACAACAACTTAAACACGTCTAGTAACGCTATTGTTGGTCGAAGGGAAATAAGTGACGGTAATGACGGTTAAAGAGAAATAACTCTTTAGTTACGCCAATGCTGGCCAGAGGTGAATAACTCTTTAGTAATGCTTATGCTGGTCAAAGGGAAATAACTCTTTAGTAACAGTAATGATGGTCAAAGAGAAATACCTCTTTAATTACGCTTATGCTTCTAAAAGGGAAATAAATCTTTAATAAAGCTAATGTTGGCAAAGGGAAATAACTCTTTAGTAACGCTATTGCTGGTCAAAGAAAAAAAAACTCTTTAATAACGGTAATGATGGTAAAAGAGAAATAACTCTTTAGTAACGCCAATGCTAGTCAAAGAGAAATACCTCTTTAGTTACGCTTATGCTTGTAAAAGGGAAATAAATCTTTAATAAAGCTAATGTTGGCAAAGGGAAATAACTCTTTAGTAACGCTATTGCTGGTCAAAGAAAAATAACTCTTTAATAACGCCAATGCTAGTCAAAGGGAAATAACTCTTTAGTAACGCTTATGCTAGTCAAAGGGAAATAACTCTTTAGTAACGCTTATGCTGGTCAAAGGGAATTAACTTTTCAGTAACGCTTATGCTGAGTCAAGTATTGAGTCAAGAGGTAAACAAGGTCTTTCACAAAATGCTGCGTAGTGCAGAAGAGTCAGAGCAAGCTGATACATTTTCACCGGCTAATGTGAGCATTTTCGGAAAAAGAAAAGTAGCAGTATTTTTATGCGCTAATGAAATCATTTTTACACTTTCTACACGTGTTATTTTATCTTCTGAAGATCACGTGACTGTATACATGTACCAAGGGAATGTCGCATCAAGCAATCTTTTTGAAGCATTATGTGAGAAGGTCTAAAGCGATGTACATAAGTCCTAAAATGAAGATCAAAATTTTAAACAGCATTACTATCACCTGCAAACATTAATACTTGGTAGACAAGCCAGAAGACAATGCAGAAGTATAAGGAATTGATTACATTCTGTAAATAAAACTTTGCTTTGGATATACGGCATAAGCTTTCATTGATTACCTCACGCTATGCCACAAACGTCGCTACTTTAACGTAACCTTTAAATAAAGGGAAGTAACCACTGCGGGGAGTTTGACAAAGTAAAAATGGATTATTTATTTTATTTCATATACTGTATCAATGTAGTAAAACAACAGTATTGTTTGTTTGATTATTGCAGCTTTTTTCAACAATATTTCAGTCATACGGCTACCTTCACTCCTTGGACAGGCCTTTATCTGTGGATCCAAGGTTTTAGCTAGTACTTTTTTACTGGGTTTAACACCATGTCAACACAATTTAGGTCATTTTACGGCGTCCAGCGCACCTAACCTAGCTTTCCTGGACCCTTGTCTATAACCAGTACTCACCTACGATTCCAAAAGGCCGGAAACTTCTCCATATTTTCTAATCGACGGAGAAAAATCGACATTATTGTCAAATTTTCATGAAAAAAGGATAACTTCCACGAGTGGGATTGAACCCGCACTCCCTTCGGGACACGAGATTCCAAATCCCGGCTTAGCTAGTACTAAGCATATACATCGGCAAGTTGCAAACTACTTCCCTAACCAATATTTCTTCCTAAAGAAGTCTGTTTAATGGCACACCAATTCTATATAGTCATGCTATGTTCCCTAAGAATCATTCAACACACGGGCTGCTCCTAGAATGAGAGCTCTTTACAATTAAAACCCCGTGGGAATTGTAAAATATTTAATTGTGGAGGATGAAAATATACTCTCTGCATCTCATTTTTAGTAATCGTTCCACAAATATAACACAACGCTTTTGTGGTTAAGTTTCCCTGGTACAGTGGTAGTTTTGTTAAAGTTTTGGCGATAAATCCGCAAGAGTCTACTAAAGGCAAACAACACCACAAAAGTATGTCATTTGTAACACCTCGACCTATCATGAATCTTATTCGTAGCGAATGGCCGAGGAGTTCCGAATGAAGACCATGTATGACCGGTCCAAAGATAAAACAAACATCGATTGACAAACAGACGCGCTAACAACCGAGGTAACAGAACGGACTTTGCCAAAAAAACTTATCTCCACAAAACATAACACCAACAAGTAGGGACATGGTAATATTCATCTCATTTATGAGGACATTAAGTATCAATTACATAGTTATTGCCTTAAAGTAATTAACATTAATGAGTGTTTCAAAAATTATACAATAATGTTCATACATATTAAATAGGTTGTCTAAAATTGTAATACAGTGCTCATCGAAAAGTTCTTAATTGGGCAAAATTTTTTTAATTAATACAAATGTACATACATACCGCGAGTAATTGTACAATTAATAAGGCTTATTCTTCACATATAGTTTGAATAATACATGTATGTTGATAAACTATTTAAAGCTGAATTTTTTCAGATGACTATTTTGTTTCTTTTTCTCATATTATTGGTATATATGAATTGGCCGAGTGGTTACGACGTTGGACTGGTAATCATTGGATAACCAGCTCCGCGTTGGTGCGAATCCCATCCAAACCCTACCCCGTTGTTTCCTTGAGCAAGAAACTTTATCCTTCTAGCTCAGTACTGGGAGAACTAGAATGGGGCTCGAAAGTGATACATCTAAGTTGTAAGACCTTGTTTATTAATCGAGCTGAAATAAATTAGTATTCCAAATGATCAAGGTCTTTTAGAGGACACTGTATGCATTACCTGTATTAATTAGGGAATAGTTAAATTGATCAAATCACATAATAAAAAAGTTAACTAATGCAATGCGCATTAAACGCAGAAGGTCAAATAGATTGATTGTCAGCTTTGTTTAAAAACATTTACCTGGAACCAGCAAGTGGAAAATCGTGTCTTTCAAATCATACTCAATTACTCATAGTATATGTTAAATCAGCGTTGACAAATAAATGCAATAATTTTAATATGCATTTGCATAACAAGTAAAATATAAATTGTACGAAAGACCTGTAGTGTCATTTCAACTTCATAATTTCCCGACGTCATCTTCAAGAATTCACATCTTAACTTCGTGAATTCACGTTTTCAACATACGGAATTCACTATTTCAGCTTCATGAATTCACGATTTCAATTTCATGAACTCACGAATTTATCTTCATGAATTCACGATTTCAACTTCATGAATACACGATTTCAACTTCATGAATTCACGATTTCAACTTCACGAATTCACGATTTCAGCTTCATGAATTCACGATTTTAGCTTCATTTGGTTGAAATCGTGAATTCATGAAGTTGAAATCGTGAATTCGTGAAGTTGAATTCGTGAAGTTGAATTCGTGAAGTTGAAACCGTGAATTCGTGAAGTTGAAATGGCCCTACCGGTTTTTCGTAAAATTGTACCAATTGTTCGTTGCATGTCATGGCGAACGTACAACACGTATTTATCAAAACTGTCTATAGTGTTCCAGATTTGTTTTGGAACATGGTTTTAAACGTAAGTTAGTTACAAAAAGTGTTAGCACAGTTTCGTAGACGAAAAGGAACAGCAGCATCAAAGAACCAATTACAATTTTTATGAAATGTTGGCGAATGAAATCCCTAATACTTTTCTTTCCCCGAAAATATTCCAATTGATTCGGCGAGTTTTAGTCGTTAACCCTATGGATACAAATTGAAATGAGCGATTAACTAGGCCGTGCACAAAAATAATTTGCGTGGAGAATTCTGTGTGCATTCTCAAACAAAGAAATGATATATTTGTAGTTATTTTATGCATTATTTGAATCCTCCCAACTGTTTGGCTAGTTGCTACAGCAAGAATTTTGCGAAATACTAACGTTTGTTTATATTCTGTAAAACAAGTCAGAAATATAGTGTTCAGACGTAAGTCCTATCTCAGCTCGTGGAAATTGAAAATACACATAATTTTCGTGAGAAACAGAAGCATAGCGTTGATGTTTATCTTAATTTTCTCATAAATTATGGAATAACACTGACGTACGTCTAAACTGAAACTCTAGAGGTATCATTAAGATTATTCCACATGAACCCAATGGCCATAGCGCTCTAACAGGTGAGCTCGAAATTTTGAATCTCTTCTAGTACAAGACGAAGGGCTCGGACCTATGCTCGAAAAATACACTCCATTTCCGTAAGAAACAGAAGCAAAGCGTTGAGACTTGCATCTAAACGAACATGAAAATTCTTATTTAATTTAATTTTTTTAATTTAATAATATTTTATTGCATAATGTATATTTGTTTTTACTATACAATAATATATTTACAAATCAGTACAAAAAACATTCGAATTCAGAGTATACAAATGAACTATTAGTATGTATATATATAACATTAGCAAAAGGGTTGGGCCACAAGTTTTGACAAACTTAGCTAAAGGCCCTCCCCTGAAAATTCTTGAATACTTATACAAAATATAAATTAGTAACATTTGGGTTTAGCATATCATGGTAATTTGACAAATCTAAGTCTAAGGATGTCAAATAAATCTATTTAAGCTTTGATTAACTTAAATCTTTATAATAAGAATATTTATGTTTTATATCAACACTATTTATATCTTCATAAACAGTGTAATAAGTACCTATTTCTAAGTAGAACTCACTAATTCAAGAATTTGTCTGCATAAATTATATTTCCCTGATAAAAATAAATTTGACACTATTTAACTGTTATTAAACCCTAAATCTATTAGGACCCAAAATAGCGCAGTAGGGTAAGGGAAGGCATAACAATATGTACATGAATAAACAGAACTAATGGTTTCTGGCCCAATGTATAGTATAAACTTTTTTATATTTTTTGAACATATGAACAATTTTGTTTTTATTTGTGTATATATATATATATATATATATATAATATACGTTGAACGTGTATATATATTAAACTTATATAATGAACTTATATCATACAATGATGAACATTTTTGTTGTATTCATTGTGTAAACAATGAATACTCTGTTACCAATAGATTAATAGTGGTATTCCGATCGGAGTCCTATATTGACCTACATTTAATCAACGAGACCTAACAGCATCCACATCCGGGTAATTCCGCTACAATAAAATAGTTCATACTGAAACTGGTACTTTATGTATTTCTGCGCGAGAAAATGACCAGACGCTCAATATGATGTCATAGAATATACTGGAAGCGATAAACTTGTAACACAGATAAGACTGCCCATAATACTCGTGAGAGGTGTGTGGCAGTACTATTAGATAGATGTACACTCGACGGCCTTCGCGGTCTATTTATAGAAAGACACAGTCTAAATAGCTGACGAAGACACTGTGACTGACACTATAAACAGAGAAGAATTATCAGACCATCACTGATAATGATCCTTTTATATATTGTACATTTATATTGTGAAGGACCTGTATTTTGCCAGTTGATTCTTTTTGTAATTTGCTCTAACATATTTCAACTCAGACTAGGAATAGATATCTAACAACTTTTACCCAGCATTCATTGCAGCTGTCAATTAGGTATTATGCAACATTTTTATATAGATCTTATCTGATGTCAGGATCTCAAAGTTCTAGCACTCAGCATGGTGTCTTTTTGACTCTTTGATTCACATATTTTTCGGTATATATTACTTAATTTTGTCTGGATTTTTGCTTTGACCAGCTAAGTATTACATAATGAATACACTAAAAGTTATTTCAACCAATGTCCAAGTCAATTGGAGCTCACCAGGGTATCTTTGTTCCACCCAAAGGTTATGTAATACCAATAGGCACCTAGAGGGGTAAATATATTGTAGATTTATGGTACTGAAAGGACAAATTATATAGAAAATATTGACTTTGTAGACTAATTTTATAGCCTTTAAATATTTAAATGTTTTAAAATTCTTTTAAATGATTATTGACATGGTTATATGCAAGTTTAAGGGTGCTATTTCCTTAGTAACCAGAATACTATATTTAAGTAAGCTTATGTATATTGTTATTTTGCTTGATTTTGTCTATTTACTGGCTATTAGCATTTTAACTTTTAAAATGGTTTTAACTCATCAAAATCACATTTTCGCTGTTTCTCAAGATAAGTTATCTATCAATATGTTTATTTTGATCGGTATGACTTACAGATGAATAATATGTGCTTATTTTTGTAATAATATTGTTTATTAAGAGTTTATAAGCAATTTAATGATTTTATTCATCAAAATCACCTTTTTACTATTCCTTAAGGTAGAATAGCCATCAATAGGTTAATTTATTCAAAAAAAGTGTACAGATCAATAATATGTAGTTTGTTTTGCTTAAATGTTGATTTTTAAGATTTTATAGCGAATATTCATCAAAGTCATCATTTCATTATTTCTTAAGATAAAATATTCATCCATAGGTTCATTTTAATCAGAATGATACACAGATAATGAAAATGTAAATTATATTTTGATATTGTTATATTTATGAAAAATTAACAATTTTCAATGGCTTATAGATTATCAATATTAGATTAACTAAGATAAGAAAATATCATTTTCTTTATCTTTAGAGTAATATTGTCAAGTTTAGTCTCTTTTTGTAGATAATGATATGCTGATTTCACTGATTATCTTGAATTTTAGATATCATTTATAGTTTTTGAATTATCAATCAAAAATGGTTTTGTACTTTTTACATAGGGAATTTAGAGGTTACATAATACAAAACCTTTGAAGCTTGAATGACTCATATGTCCAGTCAGTAGGCGGGGCTTATCAGCATCTTACATTTGTCAATCAACTTTTCTTAATTGGTGACAGCCAATTAAAATGTAATTAGAATTGGAACTGACCAATCAGGCGACACCTGTCTTTGTCTTATAAACTGATGCACAGCCTGATTTTGGCACTCTGCTGCTTTCTCTAAGTTTTGAAAAGTATTCTTCTACGTTATTGCAAAAGCAATAATTGATTAATTAAATATGGGTTAGTTATTGATATTTAATTTTGGTTAAGTTCTAATTTTGTGACTAGATTCTAAATTCTATATTGGAAATGGACAGGCAAGCCGGTAAATATGTATTTACTTATAACTTAGCTTGTTTGAAATGTTGATTATTACTCAGAAATAGTTGTTTTTACTACTGCAGAGTCATATGCAGATTATGACTTAGTTTTAATATAAGGTATTTTTGACATTGTTTACTTTAGTTAAGACTTTGACATAATTTGGGTATTAATGTAAATATTTGTATATATTTTTGCCTTTCCTATCTCATTTGTTTTCTTATCTCATTTATTTTTTTTGTCTTATTTTTGTCTTTTCTATCTTACTTACTTTATGTTATGTTAAGTTCATTTTTGCCTTACTTTTATGCTACTTGTTTTTAACGTTTTCGCTTATAGTCATTTTTGCCTTTTCTATCTTACTTATATTTTTCTTACGTGGTTTTTAAAGTTTTCGCCTAAAAGTTTGTTTTCGCCTCATAATCTTACTTTTGTTATCTAGTTTTCACTTTTGGTTCATCATTCAAAAATAAATTTAGTAGCAAACCAGGTGTTTTCATTACTTAGATCATAACCAGAGTTCCTGAACTTGCCTTAAATCCCTGAATTTCTGAACGCTTGCGGTGTGCACGTTCCTTAGGAGCGCGTACGCAGCGAACGTTGCGGAAGTTAGGCATTTGAAGAAGGCAATTAATATTCACATTTTATCTGAGTATTTGTCTCAATACTCTGCGGGCTGTGACTATCCCGTACAAGTTAGTCACTGGTGTCATCCTGACTAACCGCTAGTTAAAAAGAAACTAGCACCTAGTTGAACTTAGAATTAACCGACATATCGAACAAACTAGGACCCAGATCCGAAGCAGAGAGAGAGAGTCACGGTCGGGTTCGCCACAAATTGGTGTCAGAATCGGGATCTGAGGCATTTAAATGATTATTTGAAATTATTTTTTGTCGCCAGAGTTTAAAAGAGTTAATTTTAGGTTCATTTCTTTTAATTTTTACAGTTTTGTGAAATTTTTAGAAATTACATAATTTAAATTGTTTTATGTCGCAAAAGTATTTTTGATATTTTATTTGGGTATTTTCGTATTTAAGTTACCCAAATTTATGTCAATTTTTCAATGTCACCAATATCTTATATATGTTTTAATTACTAGCAAAATATTGAAGCATTTATAATAATTTTATTACTGTTATCTAAATTCTGCATTTTTATTGTCAGATTGTTATACCAGTAACATTGAATTAAAAAATTTGGGGATAATTTTTGTGCAAATTTCCTGTCTCGCTGAATTGGAGCTGAAACAGAAATTTATTAAAAAGAAATACTTAAATTTGGTATCATAAATTTTAGACATGTGTTTAGGAGCAAATGCTTAGAGATATATCCAAAGAGTAAAAAATAATGTCTAGTCTGTTTATGTGCAAATTTTGTAAATTTTGTTAGAACGTCCGTTTCTGCTGGACAGCTCAGATCACATGTGCATTGCAAGAAAATTGATGTGTTATTTTTGTTATTTGTTTGTAAAAATAATTTGTTGGTGCATTTTCTATTATTTGAAAAAATTGGGAAAAGTACTTTTGGAAAACATTTTAAGAACATTGCTGGACAGATAATAATTTGACAATTTCTTGAGATTAAGTATAGCAAGAACCTTTGTCGACCGGCAACTAAGGTTATCATTGGCTTTGCTATTTGTTTGCGATAAGTTTGATAGGCTGATAAAGAAATCTAGGGAGCCCGGCAATTAAGGGCGCTGGCTTTCTATTATCGTTTGGCTATTATTAAAAGTGAATTTATAGATGCTTCGATTGTTCACAGCTAAGAATATATACAGCCACATTAAAGTTGTCATTCAATGATAATTTGTATAATCCTTGATACTTATTGAATACATTCTTCCATTTTCATATGTATTCATATATCTTATGTATATATATTATTGTTAAAATGCTTTCTGCATCATAAGGTCACTATTCTAAATTTTATTACTTGTTATCAAAGCACTGAAAGTCCTTGTTTTACTGATATTAGATTTGGATTGTAGTAGTAAATTTGATTTAACCAGTCTGATAACCTATAATTGTGTGAATACTTGCGAGTTACCCGGCAATTAAGGGTACCAGGAGTGTTTTACACTGCACTGCACGTCGTTGAGTATAAAATAGTAAAGCATTTATACCCTCTATATAAATGCTTGCATAATTAGTTAAATTTGATGACCCGACGTAATCAAAGTACTGTAAGGCCTGGTTTATCGTTTTATTAATTATTGCTTATAATTAGTAAATCTTAGATTGCTATAATTATTTCTTTCCAAATTTTGTTTGAACTAAGCTACTTACTGAAGAATAACTAAAGTGAACTTTATTACTTAGTGTCTTTAAGGTTATTTACATTGTTAGATACTTTTGAGTTACCCGGCAATTAAGGGTACAGAAAGTGATTCTAGCAGTTAATTTCTACATAAATAAGTATCTAAAGCAGTTCTATAGTATAACTGATCTTAACAGAATTATTAAGTTAGGAGTTCAACGTGTATGAAATTTTGGTCTAGAATTTTACCTGTACCTACTGATACAGAGCAATTTAAAATCACTATGGTGCAGATAGCTAATAATTAACAAAATAAAGAAACCAAGATGCCATATACTGCCCAAGTGATGTTTTACTTTTCCAGAGATATATCAACATTGTTCCAGTGATGTCATATATTATCCTGTGATGTCATACATTGTTCCAGTGAGGTCATATATTACCCTGTGATGTCATACATTGTTCCAGTGAGGTCATATATTATCCAGTGATGTCATATATTGTTCCAGTGATGTCATGCATTGTTCCAGTGAGGTCATATATTATTCAGTGATGTCATACATTCTTCCAGTGATGTCATACATTGTTCCAGTGATGTCATATATTATTCAGTGAGGTCATAAATTGTTCCAGTGATGTCATATATTGTTCCAGTGATGTCATATATTGTTCCTGTGATGTCATACATTGTTCCAGTGATGTCATATATTGTTCCAGTGATGTCATACATTGTTCCAGTGATGTCATACATTATTCCAGTGATGTCATGCATTGTTCCGGTGATGTCATAAGTTGTTCCAGTGATGTCATACATTGTTCCAGTGATGTCATATATTGTTCCAGTGATGTCATACATTGTTCCAGTGATGTCATACATTATTCCAGTGATGTCATGCATTGTTCCGGTGATGTCATAAGTTGTTCCAGTGATGTCATACATTGTTCCAGTGATGTCGTATATTATCCAGTGATGTCATACGTTGTTCCAGTGGTGTCGTATATTATCCAGTGATGTCATAAATTGTTCCAGTGATGTCATATATTGTTCCAGTGATGTCATACATTGTTCCAGTGATGTCATATATTATTCAGTGATGTCACAAATTGTTTCAGTGATGTCATATATTGTTCCAGTGATGTCATATATTGTTCCTGTGATGTCAAACATTGTTCAGTGATGTCATACATTGTTCCAGTGATGTCATATATTGTTCCAGTGATGTCATACATTGTTCCAGTGACGTCATACATTGTTCCAGTGAGGTCATATATTGTTCCAGTTATGTCATATATTATCAAGTGATGTCATACATTGTTCCAGTGATGTCGTATATTATCCAGTGATGTCATAAGTTGTTCCAGTGATGTCATATATTGTTCCAGTGATGTCATTTATTGTTCCAGTGATGTCATATATTGTTCCAGTGATGTCATACATTGTTCCGGTGAGGTCATATAGTTCCAGTGATGTCATACATTGTTCCGGTGATGTCATATATTGTTCCAGTGATGTCATATATTATCCAGTGATGTCATATATTGTTCCAGTGATGTCATATATTATCCAGTGATGTCATAAATTGTTCCGGTGATGTCATATATTATCCAGTGATGTCATACATTGTTCCAGTGATGTCATATAATATCCAGTGATGTCATAAATTGTTCCGGTGATGTCATACATTGTTCCAGTGATGTCATACATTGTTCCAGTGATGTCATATATTGTTCCAGTGATGTCATATATTATCCAGGGATGTCATATATTGTTCCAGTGATGTCATATATTATCCAGTGATGTCATACATTGTTCCGGTGATGTCATATATTGTTCCAGTGATGTCATACATTGTTTTAGTGATGTCGTATATTATCCAGTGATGTCATATACCGATCCCGTGATGTAAGATTTATTTCCAGTAATTAACTGACATTGTGTAACCTACTTGAACTGACTGATTTGCTATACAAATTCAAGTAGTTGTGTTTATACTTAAGTAATTAATGGTATGAAAACTCTAGTAAATGCATACCAGTGTTTTAATAAGTTAATGGTATGTACATGTGTGATTTTGAACTGTAACCAGTGAATCGGAGCAGACTAGACCAGATGTTGACAGAATTTATTGTATATTTACTTGCAGAAGTGGTGTATTTAGCTAAAGGACATTTCGAACTTCTTCAGGAGAACATTCTGTGTATTGCTAGTGCAACATTTTGTAGTGTGTTGTTTTGAATGTTAAACATGTATGGACAATAAATTGTGAACCTTTGATATTTGTAATGTGTTGTTTTTGTGATTAGTTTTTGTTTCAGATTGACGAATCTGCTGTTTTATATATCTGTGTTCATGTATATGTAGATCGAACACATATCTACATCGGACAGGGTATATGTTTCTTTTTCTTTTGTTGCAGATATCATGTTTGGGGCATATTGGGTTATGTCCCTGCACTGTATGGGTAACATCGGGTTATATCCATAGCATAGTCCAAAAGTTACATGCTGTATAGCACTGTGTTGCCTACCCAGTGACAGGTTGGATGCTGTTTTAAAGTAATAAAGTACGGCCGATTAGTAAATGTCTTCTCGTATAGAAACATTTGTAATGTATTATGGTCATAGGCAGGTCGAACACTTACCCGTCTGGTATGAAATCTTGGGATTGTTTATGCTTTGGTCCGATTGATATATGTAGCGCATGCTTAGCAGCATAATATTGAGTGTTAAACCCGGCAACGGACATGAATTGTTCAAATGTAGTTTTTAAATTGTTATTTAAGTCAACATCTAACTGTAAATTGTAAGTTTTGTCATAACTAATTTTGGTTGATTCCATCAGTCTATTTGATAATTTGATAGTGATTGTACTATGAAGTCTATGTTTTTGCTCCGACACTGTCTTTCATTGTAGGGATATGAATAGATTTTCTCATGTGTTGAGTTGCCTTTGATTCATGCGTATAGATTTGACGTGTTTTACTCATGTGTTAAAATGTGTCATAGGATTCATTACTTTGGCATTTTTGTGATGTATGTCTTAAATTTGTATTTTTAAAGTAACGTATGTAGAGTAATGTTTGCTTTATTTATACTTTCTTATTTGCTAAGTCTCTTGTGTTGAGATGTTTTTTGTATTTTTGTGTCAAGATTTTTGTGTCACACAAGATTTGTTGTTGAGATATTTTTGCAATATAAGGCTTAGAATTCTCGTGTGTAGTTTGAGTAATGTGTTTTACTTAAGTATTTGTTCAGTCTCTTTCTTTGAGATGTTTTTGACATGTGTTGAGGTTTTTAAGATTCATTACTCAGGTAATTTGTAATGTGAGTCTTGGATGTTTACGTGTTTAAGCTTAGGTAATTTATGTTTGCTTAAGACTTGTTTATTTTCATGTGTTGAGATATTTTGTAGTATAGATATGTATAGTGTGCTAAGATTTTTAGATAACATACTATTCATTTTTTAAGGCATTACTTTTGTGTCCTTTTTTCATTTTAAGTGTGTATATGTGTACATTTGTGACCAGTGATTTTTCTTCTGGTCATTTCAAATATCTTGTATTTGATTTTTTGTAAGTACTCTGCTGTGAAGACATTTTATACTTAGGTAGATATTTCATAGTTAAAGAAGTGTAGCTTTGTGCCTAAATATATTGTTTTGATAAGGATTGAATTAATAACAATGTGTACTGGCCTAATAATCGTACAGCTCCATTGTGATTTAAAGGGAATTCCGAGGCGGAATTGAATGCTTACATGGGTGTCAGCATTCTTTTCGAAAAAGGGTGCAGTGTGAAGGACCTGTATTTTGCCAGTTGATTCTTTTTGTAATTTGCTCTAACATATTTCAACTCAGACTAGGAATAGATATCTAACAACTTTTACCCAGCATTCATTGCAGCTGTCAATTAGGTATTATGCAACATTTTTATATAGATCTTATCTGATGTCAGGATCTCAAAGTTCTAGCACTCAGCATGGTGTCTTTTTGACTCTTTGATTCACATATTTTTCGGTATATATTACTTAATTTTGTCTGGATTTTTGCTTTGACCAGCTAAGTATTACATAATGAATACACTAAAAGTTATTTCAACCAATGTCCAAGTCAATTGGAGCTCACCAGGGTATCTTTGTTCCACCCAAAGGTTATGTAATACCAATAGGCACCTAGAGGGGTAAATATATTGTAGATTTATGGTACTGAAAGGACAAATTATATAGAAAATATTGACTTTGTAGACTAATTTTATAGCCTTTAAATATTTAAATGTTTTAAAATTCTTTTAAATGATTATTGACATGGTTATATGCAAGTTTAAGGGTGCTATTTCCTTAGTAACCAGAATACTATATTTAAGTAAGCTTATGTATATTGTTATTTTGCTTGATTTTGTCTATTTACTGGCTATTAGCATTTTAACTTTTAAAATGGTTTTAACTCATCAAAATCACATTTTCGCTGTTTCTCAAGATAAGTTATCTATCAATATGTTTATTTTGATCGGTATGACTTACAGATGAATAATATGTGCTTATTTTTGTAATAATATTGTTTATTAAGAGTTTATAAGCAATTTAATGATTTTATTCATCAAAATCACCTTTTTACTATTCCTTAAGGTAGAATAGCCATCAATAGGTTAATTTATTCAAAAAAAGTGTACAGATCAATAATATGTAGTTTGTTTTGCTTAAATGTTGATTTTTAAGATTTTATAGCGAATATTCATCAAAGTCATCATTTCATTATTTCTTAAGATAAAATATTCATCCATAGGTTCATTTTAATCAGAATGATACACAGATAATGAAAATGTAAATTATATTTTGATATTGTTATATTTATGAAAAATTAACAATTTTCAATGGCTTATAGATTATCAATATTAGATTAACTAAGATAAGAAAATATCATTTTCTTTATCTTTAGAGTAATATTGTCAAGTTTAGTCTCTTTTTGTAGATAATGATATGCTGATTTCACTGATAATCTTGAATTTTAGATATCATTTATAGTTTTTGAATTATCAATCAAAAATGGTTTTGTACTTTTTACATAGGGAATTTAGAGGTTACATAATACAAAACCTTTGAAGCTTGAATGACTCATATGTCCAGTCAGTAGGCGGGGCTTATCAGCATCTTACATTTGTCAATCAACTTTTCTTAATTGGTGACAGCCAATTAAAATGTAATTAGAATTGGAACTGACCAATCAGGCGACACCTGTCTTTGTCTTATAAACTGATGCACAGCCTGATTTTGGCACTCTGCTGCTTTCTCTAAGTTTTGAAAAGTATTCTTCTACGTTATTGCAAAAGCAATAATTGATTAATTAAATATGGGTTAGTTATTGATATTTAATTTTGGTTAAGTTCTAATTTTGTGACTAGATTCTAAATTCTATATTGGAAATGGACAGGCAAGCCGGTAAATATGTATTTACTTATAACTTAGCTTGTTTGAAATGTTGATTATTACTCAGAAATAGTTGTTTTTACTACTGCAGAGTCATATGCAGATTATGACTTAGTTTTAATATAAGGTATTTTTGACATTGTTTACTTTAGTTAAGACTTTGACATAATTTGGGTATTAATGTAAATATTTGTATATATTTTTGCCTTTCCTATCTCATTTGTTTTCTTATCTCATTTATTTTTTTTGTCTTATTTTTGTCTTTTCTATCTTACTTACTTTATGTTATGTTAAGTTCATTTTTGCCTTACTTTTATGCTACTTGTTTTTAACGTTTTCGCTTATAGTCATTTTTGCCTTTTCTATCTTACTTATATTTTTCTTACGTGGTTTTTAAAGTTTTCGCCTAAAAGTTTGTTTTCGCCTCATAATCTTACTTTTGTTATCTAGTTTTCACTTTTGGTTCATCATTCAAAAATAAATTTAGTAGCAAACCAGGTGTTTTCATTACTTAGATCATAACCAGAGTTCCTGAACTTGCCTTAAATCCCTGAATTTCTGAACGCTTGCGGTGTGCACGTTCCTTAGGAGCGCGTACGCAGCGAACGTTGCGGAAGTTAGGCATTTGAAGAAGGCAATTCATATTCACATTTTATCTGAGTATTTGTCTCAATACTCAGCGGGCTGTGACTATCCCGTATAAGTTAGTCACTGGTGTCATCCTGACGAACCGCTAGTTAAAAAGAAGCTAGCACCTTTTCGAACTTAGAATTAACCGACATATCGAACAAACAAGGACCCAGATCCCACAGCAGAGAGAGAGAGAGCGGGGTCGGGTACGCCACAATATATTAAATTATCAAACACGGTTGGTTTAATTAACGGTTAATAAACATTTTCTAAAGAATTTTAATGCCTCACTTATAGAGATCACAGGCGTAAGCAGTACTTTCGTGCTATTAATTGTTTAGGGACCTTTGATGCTTTGCGTCAATATTTTCTTGTAAAGAAATATAATATTCGTTCGATTAGCCGTCGGAATATGGGACAGAGCATGTTCTTGAATCGAATAATCTGGATTGGTTATCAATAAATATAATTTCTTGCCAAATGGACAGGTTAATTATAAAGTATACCATAAAAATGAGTTTGTATAAGCTCGGTCGGAACATGACGAAATTGTTAAACTTATATTGCTTGAATGCTTTACTAAAGGAGATGTCATACATGCATGCTAATCGACGATTCAAGCATTTTTGGAAATGCTAATACTTGTACTGTATACATTATTATAAGTGCTGATTCCCGCGTAATGGGTTTGTTTTAAAGATAATTATTTCCGGACTGTAACTGTTCGGGTCGTGTGCAATTAAACCCGAGGTGTGTTCAACAATGCGAGCGCTCGAGCGAGCGCCCGCCTCGCGAATTGTAAGGCTATTGAACGACTGCGCTCATTCCATAAATAGGTGTAGATATTGGTCAGTCAGACTTGTGTACAGACTGTCGAGCGCTCGCTATAAAATCCAAGATGACGTCTAACAGCACGTTATTGAAAAAGCGGATGGGGAAACAATTATTTCTGCTGATACACGAGATCTTTCATATTTTTTACCATACATAAATCATAGAGACAATTTACTGTACCAAATAAAGGGTACATTTAGTATATTTTATGCATTGCGTGGATATTTTATGTGGAACAAGTAACACACAAGTTTGCGTCCCACTTTTCAGAAAAATTCTTTGATATGAAAAAAAGAATTCCTGCCACCATCTTTGGTACCTGTTATAATATATATTTCCAATGATATATTAAGACAGTACCCACCAAAAAAACTACAACTCATTAATTTGATGATTTTTTGTAGAATTACCAGTTTTTTTATATTTAAATATGGTTGTGACAAAATGAAAACAAATTTAATCAATGCGGCACATGAATAATATTCAGCATCTGACACCCTAGCTTAAGCCTGTTTATTGTAATCATTTTCTATAATGTATTTTGTTTGGTATTTTTGTAGACTCAGTTATAAGTAAAGTGATAAACAAAAAATAAAACTTAAGAGCTTTTTTAAGTAATCAGTTTTCAAAATTTTGGACAAAAGCTATTTAGTAGGCCTGCAAAGTGAAAATGTCTCCGCACTTTTGGTGGGTATTGTACATAAAATCTAAAACAACATTATCTTTAATAGACAAGGGAGGAAACTCATATAAACTGAAATCTATTTATACAACAATTTTTAAGCGAAACACCTCTCGAGCTGTATCGCGAGCAAAACGCGGGCGCTCGATGTCGCCCCGAGCGCTCGCATTGTTGAACGCACCTCTGAATTTTACGGCGCATTGGATGCAAGTCCTTAGGTGAAATAAATTTAACAAGGATAAAATCATCAATATACATTTTGTCAATGAGTATCACAATGGATAAAATAATTGCAATAAAATCCATCCATGACTATATCGAGTTTAGATACTTACAAGTCTGTAAATTCGATAATCCTCTGTTTTGAAGTGGGTTTTGGGGGGTCTTTTAAAAATATTGTGCAATAAAATAGTGTGAACTAACATTGGTAAAGCCACACTATTAGTGTTGACTATGATACATTAAGTAGCACCCTGACTTGGATACTGGAGTATCAAACCCTTTCAAGAAAATAAAAATTGATATAGATTTTTATCTCTGTGAAGGTACAGTTTAAAGCACTGTGAGAGCTAAGGGATTATAAAATCTATAAAATCTATTCAATAAAGAATAAAGGCTTACGATGGAAAAGTTTCATTTCGCCAAAGTGTAATCTGACAAGATCTGGAGAGATTAAGGAAAAGTTCCTGAATAAAAAATGTTAATAAAACATACTCATTTAAAAAATACAATAACTGCATTTAACTTTAATATATTAATAATATGAATGATAATTATTATACTATCAACTAATGTTTTGAATATATTATTTGTACTTGTTGAAGTCATCAACATAATTGATGTTTGGAACATATATCACTTTTACTTCAAAATAACTAGTTTGTGTGTAATAATGAACTCGGGTATTAAATCTTAGTATAACACTTTGAATCTTAACATTTTTTATTTTCTTATAAGATATAGATAATTTGTGCATATAAAACACTTTCAACTATTTTCCAAAAAATAATCCCATTCACTTGACTACATTAACCTCTTTGTTAAATCAGGTTATCGAATGAAAAAAAGAAATATAATTTATCAAACAATTAATTCTTAATTATATCTGTAAATTTAACCTTCATCATTAAACACCATCAGTGCAGGTAAAATTAATTTCTAAGACATTTATGATAAGCAGAAATGGGGTTTAAATACATTATTTTCTGTTCAGTTACTATATAAATCATAGAATAGCAGCAGGGTGTTAGTCCAACTTTACTCAAAAATGTGTACTACGAAGCACACATAACAGATAACAATGACATAGTTTTAAATATCTCCTATATTAGAGGTTTTTTGACACACAGACTAATTAAACAATGTGATAGTCATATTGTAACAGTTAATAGTTTTGACTAATTACAACAGTAGTCATAGTGCACCAAGTAGTTTGTTAACAGCTAAATCAAGAGATAAAGCCTCTTCAGGAACAGTGAGTAGGTGGACTGACCGCTGTGATATAACCTTTATAAGGTGTTTCTACAGCATAAAACCCAACAAAAATTGAATAAATCTAAACACAATGAATACCCCAGTACTTTCAGTGCTTTGATTTTTAATTATGTATATACAATGCAAAAGTTATAACAATTTACTATTGTCGTCTCGACGTAATAATCAACAAAACTGAGAGTTTTTGCACAAGCAAGACGTATACTAGGTCATACATATTTATGTATCTTAAATAATAGTCTTGCCCACTCTTTATGTAAATTAGATGACGCAAGTTCTTTGTTTTACTGTTTTTAAAAAAATCGTTTAACACTCAACATTTATTACAAATTGATTGTACTCTGTGTATATAGCACACTGTAAATGAAATATCTTTTATATGTCAATAAAATAGGGTTTCAAAGTAACTTAATTATTACATTCTTAAGAAGTTTAACACCCAGATTATTGAATTTTAATGAAACTAATAATGTTTATATACATTTTGCTAACAAAAACGAGTTGTATGCGCATAGTTTTAAGCAGATTGCAAAAGTTGAATATTTTGCTTCCCGATGTTTTACGAATGGTTACGGAATTATCCGGAGTTTTACGATTGACGTAAATAGTTTTTGCTTTGTTTTTAATGCACATCACGTGTGTAAAATACACTATTTAGGTAAAATGTTGTTTAAATGAACAAGTTAAGGAACTAATTGCGACAGGCGAAGCATAAAATAGAGTAATTTGTTCTCGATTGTTTAATTATACGTCTTTGATGTGTCACGTGTAACTATATTTCTTATTTTTGTCATTTTAATAGATAACATACACTACTAAGGACAAATAACATGTATTTGTTTAATATTTGTTTCTGTGGACTTTTTCATCAGTCGTGGGCGTATTTTATACTTATTACGTACTGACGTGCAAAGTATTACCACATAAAACATTACCAGCCCACATCACAACCATATCGGTTATGGCCTTTAATTGCAAACCAGAGGTTTAGTTTCAATTATTGGAGTTATTGTGAGGTTAATTAGTTGGGGCTAGAACAAGGCCACAAACCAACTTCTTTCCCTAAGTCGCCATTTTGTTCGCGCTAGGCGATTGGGTGAGTGTTAGGTTTGGGCAATGGGCTACAATCGCTTAACTACAGTTGCTTAATCGGTGCAACCTATTATGTCCCGATATGATTACCCTCTTGTCGATAATTTTTTGACGTCTCGATGAATTGTGAATGTCCAATGAGTATATCATTAGAAATTGAAACTATTACATGTACTAGTATACAAATATCATTCATTGGAACATACGTGAAATCGAGTTCAACACGAGCAGTTGCAATAACGTATTTGTCACGACTGAACAACCAATTTACTCGCAGTGAAAAGTGTTGACTCATGTTCGAATTCCTTTGTTGTTCTTGTTCGCCGTTAAGCAACAGTTTTTTATGATTTTCTGACTAAACTAACAAGCCATCCTGGACTTTACCAGTAGTAGATTATTTTTCCAACGAAACCATCAACGTTTTCCCATTACGGAGGAAAATCGACATTGTTTTCGAATTTTCATGATAGGATTAAACCAACAGCGGCCAGGAATTGAAGCCAAGCCTCTGGATTAAAACCTCTGCAACACGACAGCGACTCTGCTCCATATTAAAAACAAGTGTAAAATGTATAAAAAAGGACATGAATTACTGCGTTATTTCCTTGGCCGTGGAGTATACATTAATGTTAACAAGTTAGAAAGTTTTGAAAGCCTTAGAAAGCTATTAAAGTTAATGTAACAATAGAAATTCATGATTTGTATGCGCAAAGATGACAACAACAAAAAAACAATGACGATTAACGATGTGGTTGGTAGTGTTACATCAATTTAAAATTGAACTGACATGGTCGACTGTCAAAATCGCGTACATATTATGATTTTATGTATCGTTTAATAGTCGATCCCATCTGGGAAATTAACGTCACTGTATGTACTGCTTTCTAATTAGTTGCATATTTACGTATACAACGACTTTACGTTGAAGGATATTTAAGTGTTGATAAACATGGTGTTTATGTAGTAATAAGAATTTATTGAACATATTGTGGACAGTAAACTTACCTGTGTGTTAAAATCGTAAACAAAATGTCGCGTTTTATCATAACTTTTCTGGCATGTTGTACGATCGGTGTTTCGTTAGCGCAGCATAATGTTGAGTTTCATTTCTCTAAAATCGCACTACAGATGCCGGAGAATCTGGGAAGACGTGAGGTTCGACAAAACTGGATGATCGTACCACATTTATATCAGGCGGATCAACTTCGTGTTAACTTTTGTATTCAGGAAAGAACTAGTGTACGTATAAACGACATTGTGTACTCCAACGATGGACAATCGGATACGATAGAAGTTCTACTAGATGGGACAAAACTAGGACAGTTTTATACACATACAAACTCCGACTGGGGTCATTTTTGGTCTAATCAATCTTCTTCTGGTCTCATAGGACAAACAAGTATGCTGGCACCGGGTAAACATGAGCTGACCTTCCATGTTGCCAGCTCAGCTGATTGCTTTGGTGTAGAACTTTGGTCACTACGTGTTAGCGTTTTCACTGCTGTTGACCCATCCTCATTCTGGTGTGATAGTGGATATACACTTGCTGAAAGGACCAAAGAATGTGGAGGACCACGTGTCTTCGCAGAGGACATGGTGACACCGGCTAAAGCACTGCCGACTACCACAGTACCGCCGTCATCGTACGTCATGGTTAAGCAATTAAGCAAGTCAACAAAATGCTTCGACAGAAGAAACGTGAAGATTTTGTTTTCTACCGACAAACTTTCTGGTACTGAAATAAGTGTTAGACAAGATGCCATTAAGACACAGGCACCTCAGTTCTCCACCGAGAGGGCACCGATTGATGGCAAACTGTGTGAGCAAGAAATATGGCAACTTGGGAAAATGGACGATAATAACAATGAGTTTAGTTCAATATATCCAGGAAAGTACTATACTGTAAACCTAACTGATGGCATTAATCAGGAAGCAAAGTTTCCTATGAAGCTACTTCCGTTTACAACCTCAGACATTATCATAAACTTTGATATGCCAAGAAATGTTGATATGAAAGAAGGGTCAGCTTATTTTGCTTTAGGGTTAGTCAATTTAACAAAACCTGTGAATGTTGGACTACGCTACTTCGATCATACCATTGGTGAATTTTCACGGACACATTTTGTAACATTCACCCCTAACTATCATGTGTTCGGATGGAATATTCCAAATTTAGGCAAAACTGACGTACCAAAAAATACTTTTCATCTCCATTTTGAATCCGACACAAATGTCATCATGTTTGACTTCCTGAAACTTTTGTACACAAAACGTGACGCACGAAAGCAGAAACACACGATTTCCAGACGAGAGCATCTCAAGATTAATGGGCTTAGATATGATACTACTGTTGGTATGGAGGTCAACGTTGATGACACCGATATACTTCATGATTTAGACGATGTTATTATTATGCATCAAGCAGGTGAATTTAACCGTTACAAAACGGTGTTACGAGTAAGTTCAACCGGGATATTTTATCCGTATAGGACATTTTACATTCCGCAAGATGATACGGAGTCCACCATTGTCGATGTTTCTGGTTTTCATTTTGGACTTAGTTACAATGCTTCTACAGTTACCATGCCGACGAAAATACGTTTCTTATTCATTGATACAAACAATTACGTCATAAAAGCAATTTTCTTTGATCAGTCAGTCTTAAACTTACAGTTGATCGCAACCAATGAAGAAACAACGTTAAAAGTAATCAGTTACTCCGGTGTTGAAGGGAATGGGCAAATTATTAAAGCTCAGAACTTGATATTTACCTCTACCTTTGTTGATAATTATTACGCTGCTGTGAATACAATAAGGAATGAGAACAGAGAACAGGAAGTGATGTCAACAGTTGAAACGCTGAGTGGTGGCTTCAATTATACATTGAAAAAGACAACTGCTTCGTATATGTTTTATTCAAACAATGTTATAAATATTGATTTTCCGAAATAAATTTATGTAAATTTTACATCACACGTGCTTTTTTAATCTGTTTAAGACCCATAAGCGGTAGCGTACATAAAATTTGATACAAGTTGCCTAGCTTAAGGTCTTCAGCCTATCTGTGTCTATACTGTTTAAAAAATGTTAAAAAGCGGCTCATGAAGTTCTGGAAGCCAGAACATCAAGTTGTCCGATTGTTACACGATGTAGATTAACTTAAGTGGTTGAAATATTCAACATTTGTAGTGAATGAGCTAAATATGATTAATTCTTTAAACGTTTCGCATTAATAACAGCTATTTTACGTACTGCAAAAATGATATACAAGTTCTGCAGCTACAGTCTAGCCTGCATAATGGACCTTTCCATGACCTTACCTATTAGCATATTTAACAAAGGTTTAAAGCTACATTTTGTCCCACAAACAAGTTGTTTACAAAAGAGCACATGCTTATATTTGTGGGTAAATGTATTGTTATTCAAATAAAAAGGTCGCACTCGGAAAGGTCCATTATTATACTATGCAATCGGTGGAAGTATTTGATTGAGTTCTTATAAACAGAAGGTCTATAAATAAAGATTCGAAAGATTATAAGACCATAGGCGCCTGATTTAATGAAAATGTAGTGATTGCGAAATTAATTACATTTCTGGTAAGCATATTAATGTGTGTACATGTAGAGTCACTGACATTTGAGAACTCAAGACTATGACTTGCAAATAAATAATGGCCGGAAAGGCGCTAATTTTTACTTCAGTGGGAGTACTATTTTATACATTTATACTTGTCTAAAAATTTGTGCTATTCTACTTGACCAATTTGAATATCGTGTGCGACATTTAACTCAAATAATATTTACCCATTATGACTTTTTTCTAATTAATTGTGAGTCACTGAAAACCTTTTATTCAAGTGCAGTATCGAACCAGAATTTGTGTAATCTTTTATGAGATAACGTTGGCGGTTAATAACCTAAGGAGAAAAATTAGTACCGGTGCATTCCAAGAACAATGTCTAGGTGAATTGTGTATTTCGTATATAGCTCTATCTGTCGTCTTTATATTAAACTTTTATTAGCACTGGTCATTGGATCCAGCAGAATGGAATACACGAGTATTAAAATCTCAAGAGATTGAAATTGAAGATAGTTAAAAGTATGCACCTCCCTTTGAAATCGCAACCATTGCCAATATTTATAGGTTTCCTTGAGCAAGAATCTTTTTCCTGATTGCTTAGTATTAACACCAAACAAGCCGATTCGACAGTGATTAATGCATTTCTAAAATCCTGATTTACTATAGAGCTAAAAGACATTAGTGCATGTACTATCTAATGCAATAATTATATTAAATCATACTTATGTTAGATTTCATGGGCACTCACTGTGCATACAGACAAACGACTTGTCGTCTGGAGTCACAAATTTCATGAAAAGGGATATGACATAAGCCAATGATGGTTCAGGTAATGCACATAAAGCAATTGTTTAAAAAGAACCAAGCATATCAAAATATGCGTTAAGTGTTTCACTTGCTCTCAGTACGTTTGACTTCCAATTGTAAATTCAAACAATGAAACTGGCAACCAGTTCCAAGTTTGACATACTGTATGTAACAAGGACAACATGTCGATTCTTAGACTGTCGTATGAAGACGGTTACCGGGTCTCAGTTTGTGAAGAAAGTTAAACTATGAACTGTATGGTAAACAAATTTACGAACATGGTTTATTGTATACTTCGGCATTCTGTTAGCATGCATATTTCCTTCTCACCAATTGTCAGGATTTGAACCTATAATATAATTATAGGTACGGCCTATTGATGAAAAAGGCAAGCAAGGTTTGTTTACAAATAAAATTGTGAGGAGAAATACAAGTAATAGGCATGACAGGCAATTTGGCATACACTCAGCTGAGTCAGCAGACATTCAGGCTAAGGGACCTACCTTAACTTCAGCCTAACCTCCAAATGAAGGTTTTATAATGAAAGACAAAACGTTTCTTGTATAATTTATAATTTTTATAAATCGTGTTTTTCTGCTTCAATAACATTTGGTCACATTGGTGTCTAGGTTCTTCCAGTAAAATTCTTAATCTACCATTTCATACCATTCTCATACCCAGGGCAGAGGCTATCAAGATTCTCGATACTAGCTTCTTATTCTTGATAGCCTCTTGGACCTTGGTACGAGAGTTCTTCATACATGTAGGTTCTAATACTTCATTATTGACAATTAAATACAACCTTATTTAAACTGAAAGGTCTCCTTAGTCCTCTACATAATGTTAAACATACAAATTATTTTCTAAATGTATTTTTAGTAGAACCTCAGTCATATGTAAACATAGTTGAGCATACTAAGTCTTGATTGTATTGTTTGCAGAATTCTTCTCAAAAATAAAACCTTATAACAAAAGTGAGAAGTAACAACATTGTAAACTTTGATTTATTTTTATTGCTCATACATGCAGCATTAAATACATGTACAGTACAACAAATAGAAGACATAGCACACAACTTGTCAAAATACACAGCGTCTTGAGCATCACCTGAAATATACCAAACAAATGCTTGAGATAGGATACTCCATCTTGAAAATAAAAACATACTGTGGTATACCGTGTACTCCATCTTGAAAATAAAAACATACTGTGGTATACCGTGTACTCCATCTTGAAAATAAAAGCATACTGTGGTATACCGTGTACTCCATCTTGAAAATAAAAGCATACTGTGGTATACCGTGTACTCCATCTTGAAAATAAAAGCATACTGTGGTATACCGTGTACTCCATTTTGAAAATAAAAACAAACTCTGGGATACCGTGTACTCCATCTTGACTTAACAAATATACAATCAAGTCAGTTGTAGCTTTATATACATAACCATAATTAACTACAGAAAAGTTTAATCTTTAGTCGAATATAATGTTTACATTTTAGTCGGATTTTTCAATGACAAAAAATCGGCTACATGTTATAGTTTGGCAAAAAACAGGCGGATGGACGGCCGTCCGGTGCGTTAACAATTGCTTTAAAGTTTTTCTTTTCCCTATATTTTTATGCCATTCATTGTCAGATATTTATGAAACTTTATATAATGGTAACATACCATGTGATGAACAGAATTAGAAAGTAGCTACAACTCTACCTATCTTTATTATGGATTATTTCCCTTTGTAATTTATGCGTTAAAGTTTTTAAATCCGGCTTTAATGTGGTTTCCACATTACATTTCTTGTTACACATATGTTTACTGACATAACAAATTCTACATCAAAGTTTAATGTATTTATTTTTGAATAATATAGAGATAAAAACAAATTTCATATCAATTTTCACGTTACAATATTCATATTTAGGTATACAAATGTATATACAACATAATCAATAAACCAACACTCTAAAAGAATCAACCAGTCAACACAATTTACTTAAGAAAAAAAGTTCATTCTAGTGCTGAGTACAAAATATTTAATGATGATCTTTCCTTACACTGTCACATCAAAGTTGACAAACAAAATGTTATATAGTATGACGAGAGTTTTTTTTATTTGTTGATACTCGAAGTCTGGTGACAAAATGTTGACTGGAGGAATTTAAAAAAACTTGAATATTATCGATGTCAGCTAAATTACAATTAACAACTGCGATTTATTATGAATTTGATACAGTTTCATATTTGAAATCAATTTCTGAGCTATTTCCAAAGATGACCAAATAATTGAACTTCATATAAGAACATCTTGAAGTGTATAAATCTATATATGGCGATCCATTATAGATTGCAACTACATACAAAACATTTTTAAATCTAAGTTTTTTAATTAGATGAATTTATGTTTACTTCTTGATTTAGCAAACAATGGTTTAAGAAATGACACATTAAAATTTAAAAATTTTTTGTGAAATAAATCCCCAATCCGCAAAATGACTTTTTCGTTAATTAGAGAATTTTCAAATACTTTTTTGAAATAGGCAAAAAATCCCACAGGAGGGTTCGAGTATCGACAAAATTTAATAAAATAATACTCGCCTTATTGATATAAATATTGTGAATTAGGTAATACATGTACATTGTATATACATAAGAGCATATAATAAAAAGAAACGGTTGAATTAATATTATGATTCAAATTATAATGACTATACGTAATGAAATATACTATGTTCTTACAAAATTTCAGATCATTGATGGACGTGACCAGTATTATGCATATAATTGATTAGATACTTCTTCCTTTAAAGTCAAAAATATTTTTTTGCATTTTTAATAAACGACCCAAAGTCTATTATATGAATAAACCTGTTTAATTAAACATTTCTCAATTCCTGGTATTCATGTATCTGATCAATACATCATCATTCTTATAAATACCTGTGCAATTATAGATGAGAACTTTTAGTAATATAAGTAACAGTTTAACATTGTTTTATACAATCATCTCATCCACCCATCAAAACATAACTTCAAATGTATTCTACTGTTCTGTCACAAATGTGATCATTCAATGTGTACAAGTGTTAAGTATAACTACTCTAACTCATACATTTTTACAAGATCTCTTCCATTCATAGTAACAAGCAATCTATTCAGTTCCTGATGAAAACAAACTGCTACTGGTTCGTATAATCCATCTTGTTCTTTGATAATAACACCCATCTTCATTCCATCCTCATTATATTGTATCACATTGTGAGAACCACACCCTGTGACAAATATACAACCATTACTATCAACACATACACCACCTGCCCACTTCAAGTCACTGTCACTGACAGTTGATAGATATTTGCCATCTTTATCTAAACAGATAAGTCCCCTTTGCACATCAGCAACAAACATTTTGTCTCCATTCTCATTAAAAGTAACATGTCTAATTTTAGTAAATAGTCTTGTTCCAGTGTTGTCACAAGTAATAGTATTCAACAAAGTACCATCCATGTTGTATACATACAGTGAAGAATATAAATCTGTCACATAGAGCTTGTTATCATTGAAAGCAATACCATAACAAAGATGTGGTAATTCAATCAGCCACTTAGGAGATATTTTCTGGTCAATAGATACAAATTGTACACAGTTAGGACTCTCACATGTCACAGCAACTTGTTTATCACTGATACAACAAACACCATAAGGAATACCATCTAACTTACAGAAACCTTCTACGATCATTGTATCTAAATTAATACATTTTAGCTTTTGGTTATAATAATCAGTAACAAGAAGTTTGTTATCTTGGGTAAGACAACATCCACTAGAACTACATATCTCAGTGTCATCAGAGATTTTTATATTGACATCTCTCTTACCTCTGATTCTGTACATATCTAACTCCTTCCTTCTGACATATACTTGACCAATACCATGTAAACCTTTTAAATAATTCATCACAGACTGATTAGGAGAGAATGACAATGATGCAGCTTGCTGGCTTCTCTTATCATGTTTGATCATTATACTATTAGCTTCTTTCAGCTGTTTTTCGGCTTGTTTGCCACAAACAAATTTTTGTGCTCTGTTGCCATCTGATTTCTTCAATTTAACTTCTAACTGTTGTAATTCATCTTTAACAGCATCAATGTTGTGTTTGTCTTGTAGAATATCATTTTCTAATTCTTGGAACTTTGCATCAATCTCTGATTTGGAATCCTTGGCAGATTTTCTTATAATAGATATCAATGCTTTCTCAAATATGTCAACTTGCTTTTCAGCTTCACGTTTAGTCTCTTTTAATGCATCTAACTTTGTGTAATTAGAATTTCTCAAAGACGTCATGGAAACCATCTTATCTTTCAAATGTTTGTTTATACGTTTGACATCAACCAACTTAAATAATGAGTCAATCGTCTCAGGAACATAATAAATACTGCTTCCTGGACATGACCTACAATAGATAAAAGTACAAATGTAAAAACAAAATGTTTAAATTTTGAAAGTCCCAATTTTAAAGCTATGATAATAGTAAGTACACCATTTCAGACCATCTGTAAGAAAGGAAGAAAACACACTACTATTTCCTTTCTTTTACTAACAAATGGCTGCTTGGAAGATAGATACATTCCATAATAATCTGACAATAATAGAATGTATATACAAATGTATGACCAGTATTAAAGGAGAAATTGACTGCGTACTTTGGTAAACACAACTTGTTCTTGACAGTTGTAAGTCACTGATGGCAGTACAAAAGTATGTGTCAAGTAACTGGTTGACAGCTAAATCAAGAGACTTTTTTAGCCTTACCACATACGATGAATAAGTTGCCTTACTGCTGTGATATGACGTAAAGAATGTGTTGGTATGGCGTTAAACCCAACCAAAACAAAACAAACTTACTTGTGATTTGTTGCAATGCAAACAGAACAACCAACATCATCGTGATCTTCACAGTATAACTTTAAAACTTCTCCTTTATGAAAGCTACAACGCTCCGTCGGAAATTCTGTTAAGCCTGTCTTTTTACTTCCTCCCTGGCTGACATCTAGAAGAGTGTGGTTCCTCAAAGTAGAAAACAACTTATGTGAGTCAGTACATGTCTGGCAAAAATAGCTGCTACATTCCACACAGTAGCGAACAGCTTCTACACCTTTGCTATGATTTTCATCGCACGTGGTGCAGATAAAATCAAAACTTTCCTCGGACATTTTCTCCAGAAAACTTTGACTGTAAGCCATTTTGATTCCCTCTGGCCTTGATCGTATATTACGAAAACGCAGTTTCGTTTTCAACAAAAATCCCGGAACTTCCCCCACTCAAAAATCAGGAAATTCTCTATCGCACTAAAAGTGGGGGGAAATCCCGAGTTCCGGGATCCTTGATCGTATCAAATACGTATATAAGGACAATTATTTAACTTAACATTAGTGTTGATTATTCACATGAAAGGCGATTAAATGATAATAATTTAATTTTATATTGTATGTTATGACCGGTTTGTTGATTTAAAATTTAGGTTAAAATATATTTTGAGCTATTTATTAACAAACTTAAAAATACATTAAAAAGTACATTAGTTTGGCACCATTCCCTATTCTCATATCTACAAATCAAAATGATTAAAAAAAGTCCCACAACACATTTAAATCAAAGCACTGAAGTACTGGAGGAACGATGACCTAAACTTATTTAAAAAAAAGATTACAATTATGTCAAAATATCGAAACTGTACAGCAATATTATCTATAATATAATTTATTATGTATCAATTAAAATAATTTAACAAGAGCAGCCCAAGTATAGCGCGCTAGACTTTTTGAATGGTTTGCTCATGGCAAAGTTTATCTTACTTTTATCAAAAAGAATAAATCTGTCAAACAATAATTACCAATTCATATAAAATATAAAAAAGGCATTACTCCTATAACATACATATATAGAACAGTTGTTTGTCGAAGAGGGTAGATATAATAATATTCAAATAAATGAAAGAATCTGTACAAAATGTAACATGAAGTGTGTTGAAAACGAATATCATTTTGTTATTGTATGTCCTTTTTACAGAAGTCTTAGACAAGAAATTCTACCAAAATATTATACTTACTGGCCCACATTAATTAAATTTGAAAATCTTTTGTATTGCAATAATAAATCCGTTACAATTAAGTTAGCAAAATTTATTTAAAAAGCCAAGTTGTTAAGAGGTTGATATCATTATTATTTCTGAATTATTTCAATTCGTAAATATACTCAAACTTGTTTCATTGTACTAACTATATGTTTAATATTACTCACACTTTTCTCTTATTTGCTTTAATTATTTATCTTTCGTCTTCAATTCGTATGTATTTATATATGGGTGTACCGGCAAATTATTGTAATGACGACACCAATGTGTTCTGCTAATAAAATGTTCTGTTCTGTTCCTATAACATACATTCAAAGTAGCGTCCCTTTATAGTTAAAAAGACGTAGCATCAATGAAAAAGCATACCTACTTTCATTTAGATATCTTAATTAAGTACTAAAAAAAATCAATTCGAACAAATTTTAGCATTAAAATAATGGGACATATTCCAAAAACAATTCTTGAAGAGTTATGTCTCTCTACAGTTAAGAAGATGTAGCAACAATGAATAAACATATTACCATCTTTAATAAAAATATCTTCATAAGTGTTCAATTTTTTCACTTTAAAGTTCTAAATAAACTACAAAGATGAAAAGGGACAAAAACCCGACAGTTGCAACCGCCGATTTCCTTTTTTTACAAAACTGTCCATTTTTGCTATCAAATTAAGCAGATATATAAAGAAATAAGAACTGATATTTTATGCACACGTTTAACTTGACACTATGATAGTCATTGCAATTAAAAACCACAAGTTTGAAAATGCTGACAAACATATCTTTAATTGGTTTTATCAATTTCCGTTCAAAACTGCAAACATGTGTAAATAAGTCACCAAAGGACAATCAAAGCGCTGAAGTTTAGCGCATTCAATTTTGGAGTTTAGTCACAATTATCTCCAATACTTAAATTTAAAAAAATCCGAAGTTAAATTAAAAAGTGGTTACGATGCATTTTGAACAGCAAGTTCTATGTTCGATTCTAATCCAAATTATGTAGTATTGCAACATCGTGTTGTAACGTAATCTGAATTGCTTGGTTCTAGAAAACCAGAAATACCCAATCATCATCTTCCTTGTCACAACTAAGCAAAAATAAATTGAATCATTTGGAAGATAGGAGTCTGATAATATAAGTATACTAATTGGGGTTTCACATAAAGGGATTTTAGGTGCAATGTCTACTGGTTACTGTGGAAAGGGGGTTATAACACATCTGAGCAAGCTTATATTAGGGGAGTAACTACTTTACAATATTTGCACCCACCCAGAGAATCTTAACATACTGGCATGGCTCCAAACAAGTTCAGCAATATTTCTTGTTTTGGAGAACATAATAATAGCATCATGGAAGATGATTCTTTGTTAACAATGACTGCACACTCGGTCTAGTTGTTCAATTGGTTGGATCTGCAGGTTTCGGTACAACTCAACCCGTGGACAACTCAATCCAAAGTATGGGAAACTCTGCATGTAGAGACAACTCAAACAGGAGTTTACTGACTCCGTATCATATATGATAGAGTAAAATACAATTGTTGTTTGTTTTATTGGGGTTTTTTTTCTCGACACTTTTTAAACTTATTAGATGGACTGTACTCAAAACAGTCACAAGTATGAATGGATAAATTTTGTTAAATGAATTCGCGACGAATACAGGCTAAATTATATTTGACTAACCAAAAAACTATGGTTCCAAAACATTTACAGTCAACAATAGAAAAGATTTTGTCAACCGAGTTTTTGCAAATATTGAAAACCAGATATTAACACTTTAAACGCATTTTTTAAATAGCGACTTTACAATGTCGAACATGGTCTTAAACACTTTTTAGATATACTTTGTGGTAAACATCTATCAATGATTTAAACTTAAACATAACATAGCATAGCATAGTATAGCATAGCATAGCATAGCATAGCATAGCATAACATAGCATAACATAAACACTCAATCACTCAATTATTTAGCAATTATAATACAGATCGAGTTGTCCACAGGTTGATTTCCCCTTTCTTTATTATGCATCAGCTAAGTCTATTTAAAATTAAAATAAATGTAAGTGTATTTAGTCGATTAATCAGCTAAATTATTGACTGGTTATGTAATATCAGTAGTAAAAAATCCATTAATTAATGTTCTTAGTTCTAGTTAATACCTGTTTTAATATTGTTTTTTCATACTTAATTATTCATGATAAATTAAGCAATAAAAATATAGGACCTTTTTTATTTTCTAATAAATTTCAAAGCATGTAAATACTAAACACAGCTGCATTCAGTGCACCCTAAAGAACAGTTACTATAAGTCTATTACACCAGCAGTGTATTCAGTAACGACTGTTAGCAGAACAGAACAGAACAGAACATACATTTATTCACAAAAACTATACAGTTTCTAGTGATTAACAATTATAACAATACAATGCTTACATCACAATCAAAACGATCATAACATGATAAGACAACATCACAAAATTACAATGACGTGAAAATATTACAATATTACAAGACATGACAAAATTACAATGACACGGGTGAACAAGATTATACAATGACAATGACAAATCAAAAGATAAATACATCATATAGACAATGACAATATACACATCAAGTATTGATGTAATAGAATAGTATCAAAACAAAACTATTATAATATGTTACTTTGTAATATATTTACATTTACTTAAACTAATTGATTTAGGTTAATACATTATTTCGAATTATTAAAGCTTCTTCTATATATTTCGCAAGAGAAATTAATTCTGATTTATTACTACTGTTTAAAAGATTAATGAATTTGAACATACTCGGTTTAGTTCTATAAAACTTCTATATGTAAATTTTTCGAATATGGTCATACATAGGACACTTAAAAATAAAATGAAACTCGTCTTCGACGTCTATTAAATTACAAATTTGGCAAAATCGCTGATTTCGTTCGACTCTAGAGTTTGAGTAACGACCTGTCTGAATTCTTAAATTAAGGCCAGATATACGTAATTTTGTAAGATATGTTCTATATTTTCGAGATATAATTGTGTTCAAGTATGTTTCTAAACAAAAAGAGTCTTTAATAGAATTGTAGAGTTTTAGAGAACTACTGGATTCTTTTTTACTGTACCATGATTGTAAAAACTCGTCAAAAAGCCTCTGTTTAAATATGGGTATAAACTGTTTGATATTTATAGAATATGGATTATGCCAAATATGTTAGCGAACGTTACGGATACGGAACAACTCAACCCGTAGACAACTCAACCTATGGACATTTTCGTTCCCAGAGTCTAGTAGGATTCTAAATACTAAGTAGTATTGAAAATCCTACTAGACTCTGGGAACGAGAATGCCCATGGATAACGCAATCCAAAGTTGGGACAACTCAAACCGTTAGTAGGGTATTGAGTTTTCTCGGGATGAGTTGTCTTTGGGTTGAGTTGTCCCAACCATAACGTTTTGGAACGTTCAGGGTAATTAAACACGCTGCAGGTAAAGATGCTAATCAGAAGCTACCATATAAATTCATTGTGCATTTGTATAATTCCTTCAGTAGCTCTGGTCTGTAGCGCAATTGGTAACGCGCCGAGATTTCAAATCTACTTTTAACAAGGGGTATGGGTTCGAATCCCATCCGGGGCGGTTACACATTTTCATAAAAATTCAACAAAATATAAATTTTCCTCAATAATTAAGGTATATGGAGAAGTGTCAGACCTAATGGAAGGGTAGATGATTACTGGTTATAAAAAGCGTCAAGGAAAGCTAGGTTAGTTAGCTGTGCTAACTACAAAATACTGCATTATAATCAACCTTATTTGATCAGATTTGTGGGATTTTCTGTTCGGTCGCAGGCGAACAAAATATTTTGTTATACATAATTGCTGAAAAGCACAAATTACGATTTAAATCATACATGTATTGTCTTAGTGCATATAATTTTATTGTGACTGTGAAAGTTTGTTTTGACCGTAGGAGAAAACCCTAATATTTGAATTCCGGTTAAAGTCTATTAAATTTATATAACATTAAAAACTATATTATTAAGTCGAGCGGTAAACTAGATCAATTGCAAAATAGTTTGTGCAGAGGATTCGAAGTTAACAATTTCATTTCACAAAGGCGAACATTGGAATTTCGAAAAAAGAAAGGTAAAAATTATTATAAAGAACTATTCGGTTACCTGGTATGTTATGCTGGCTTAACTAAGTATTTTGCTCTAAGTTTGTGATGTTAATAATTGCTATAAATTCACGTTTGAATTTTCTTGTTTATGTGTTAAGCTGGCATAACAATGCCATTTTCACGCAAATAATCCTAAAAGATGGTTATATTTTGGATGATTTTAGTGCATTTGGTAAATATTTGTTATGCCGGTCTTACAAAAAAGTACAAAAATCACCAAAAATATTGAAAAATATGGGTAGAAAAACACAGTTTTTCGTACTTTAATTCATTCTTGTTCCCAGAGTCTAGTAAGATTCTCAATACTATATTGAGAATCCTACTAGACTCTGGGAACGAGAATGACTTTAATTGGGAATCGGTGGAAATTCCCTTTTTAAGATGAACAGCGTTCATATATATGGTTGACTGGTACAAAAATCGACGATACATTTATAAGTGTTCAGCTACAATCTTAAAATCACATTACTTTATACCCGGAAAATATCAAGTCCATTATTTCATGTAGGCCTACTTAAGTCTAAATTTCAATGTGCTTGTATACGACCTTGTGCATGTATCACCGTTCGCCGGTCACGTGACACGTGGTTGAAAGACAAACAATCCCAAAATATTATGAATATTATCTATAGCGCGGGGGGGGGAATTAATAAGCCTGACCTCATGGATACATCTTTAAAAGAGATCGCCAACATTTCTTATAAATGTTAAAATGTTTATCTTTAAGGAAAGTTATTGTATTATCTTAAACATCAGCTGTGAGATCCGGATTCACATCATGAAAGCTTGTTAGAGGATAGTTGTTTATCTCGGTGTATGATCTATTTTTATTTCACGAGTGGGCTAAGAATGCAATATTATATATATATAATAAGTGAAAATAGAATTGATTACAAGCTGAAACTATATTAATTTTTAAATTTTCATTAACCCTTATTTACTCAATTAAATATTTCTGGTGGGCGGAGATTAACTCTGGACATGCAAAATGTTTAATTTCGATTACAGCGTAAATTAGTTAGTGAGTCGCACATATTGATCGTAGAGAAACTATGTCAACATTTTGTTTATGATGCAATAATGTGTTATATAAATGTTATGGTTTTACACAACACTTTTTAACGTTAATTATTTACAATTCCTTAATGTATAAAATTTAAACGCCTTTCCTCAATTTCTTCAGGGAATTGTTATCTATGTCTTTGATTTATTCAATCTTCGAATCGACAAGCTTCTTCGTAGACAACAAAGTATTGAAGGTGGAGTCTATGGTGGAGAGAAGGTGGGTTTTTAAATAATTAACAGCGCCATCTAGCAAAATTTGCATCAATAGAAAATATACTTTGCGAACGAATTCAAAGAACAACAATACAAGCCGGCGTAGTTATATGTATGAGATGTTAATAAGATATCATGCTTGAATTACACCTCTTTGTCATTGTTGAAAATTGCTGAAGCGTGAAAAGAGTTATCTTACACTTTCTATTTTCCATTAGAACGATGTTTAGACATCGTTCCAATAATATAGTCAAAGCACTGGAGTGCTGGAGGAACGATGACCTGAACTGATTTTCTAAATAAAGATTATAATTATGTCAAAATTGTACAGCAATATTGTCTATAGAATATATTATTATGTGTCAATTAAAAGAATTTAACAACAGCAGTCCAAGTACAGTGCGCTAGACTTTTCAAGTGGTTTGCTCATAGAAATAATTCAGTCAAACAATAATTACCAAGCCATATAGATATAAAGGGGGCATAACTCCAATAACATACATCCATTGTAATGTCCCTTTATAGTCAAGAAGACGTTGTATCAATGAATAAGCATACATGTACCTCCTTCCATTTAGATATCTTAATAAAGTATAAAAATATTTCAATTTGAAAAAAATTAACATAAAAATAAAGGGGGAATAATTCCAAAAATAATACATCAAGGGTTATGTTCCTTTATAGTAGTGATGATGTAGTTACAATGAATAAGCATACAACCTTTCATTAAAATATCTTAATAAGTATTCAAGTTTTTACTTTCAAAGTTCGAAAACCATAACTAAATAGTTGAAAGAGGCACAACTCTTTAATAATGCATCAAGAGATATTCTCCTTTCTAGTCGTGTAGATGTAGTGCTGATAAATAAGCATATTATCTTGTAATCAAGTATCTTTATCAGTACTAAATAGGTTTAATAAATATAAACTTTAACCTTAAGCATTTTAAGTATTAGTCATAACTTCTAAAATAATTAATCCAGAGTTATGTCCCTTTAAAGTCTGAAAGAAGAAGAACTGAGGAATAGGCATACCAACTTCTTATTCCATCATTCAAATATATTTGTAAAAACTAAATATAACTAATCTGAACAAATTTTAATCTTAACTGTTAGAATAATATTATTATAGGCACGGCCTATTGATGGAAAAGACATGCAAGGTTAGTTTACAAATAAAATTGTAAGGAGAAATACAAGTAATAGGCATGACAGGCAATTTGGCATACACTCAGCTGAGTCAGCAGGGACCAGCCTTAACTTCATCCTAACCTTCAAATAAAGGTTTTACAATGAAAGACACAACGTTTCCTGATTATTTTGTTATTTTTGTATGTTGTTTTCTGCTTCAATAACATTTGGTCACATTGGTGTCTAGGTACTTCCAGTAAAATTCTGAATCTACCATTTCATACCATTCTCATACCCAGGGCAGAGGCTATCAAGATTCTCGATACTTGCTTCTTATTATTGATAGCCTCTTGGAACTTGGTACGAGAATTCTTCATACATGTAGGTTCTAATACTTCATAATTGACAATTTAACACAACCTTGTTTAAACTGAAAAGTTTCCTTAGTCTTCTACATAATGTTAAACATACAAATTTCTTTCTAAATGTATTTTAGTAGAACCTCAGTTATATACGTACATATAGTTGAGCATACTAAGTCTTGATTGTCTTGTGTGCAGAATTCTACTTGGAAATAAAAACCTTATAACATTAGTAGAAAGTAAGGGAAAGTAACAACGTTGTAACCTTTGCTCATACATGCGGCATTAAATACATGTACATGTACATTACAACAAATAGAAGACATAGCACATGACTTGTCACAGTTTACAGCGTCTTGAGCATCCCCTGAAATATACAAAACAAATGCTTGAGATAGGATATAAATATTCAAGTGTAAGAAACAAACATAAATAACTTAGATCTATTTGTTTGCATGATAAATAAATTTGGCTTATTAATTCACATGAAGTTTAATAAAGAACAACAAATTACAATTACAACAATCGATCTAGTTCGAATTTTTTAAGCTAGAAACCCCACAATAATGTCAGAGGGATTAATTAGGACACTTGATGAAAACCTTGATAAATTATTCAAATAATAGTTTATTTCTGAAGTAGTCTATATAGAGTGCTATACAAATATGGTATATAATAATGATGATTCAACGGTAATAATAACAACATAAATTTACAGCAACTAAACCGGTATTTCATTTGGTGCATCATACACATTTTTACTTCAAAATAAGTTTTTATACGAGTAAGCCAATAATGAAATATTACTAGAGGTGCGCGGTATTACCGGTAAACCAGTAACCGTGGTTTTTTTTATCTCGCGGTACAATAACGTGGTATTTTCGGTATTATAATACCGGTATTGAATAACTTAACTTCCATTCTGGTAAGCGAGTAGTACCCTTGTTTTAACACATTATATTTGTCAGCAGGGGTGGCGAAATCAACGGTTGTCCAAGTCGTACATTTAGTTATTTTTTAAATTTTACTTGTCCGTGGACAAGTGGAAGTCTTTTTTGTTAGTTAAGAATAGTTTTACCTCTGCATAACTATGTGGAAGTTATTAATAGACATGCATAGTAGCATTCGCCGAGCACAGTTGTCATATATATAACTTTATTTCCTCCAGATTTGAAGATACAAACAAGCATATAATTATGGAAATAAACAATAAAGAAAAAAATGAAGTAAAGAAGAAAAGATGAACATATGTGCATACATGTAAATAACATGAATAATTGCACAAAGAATGAATCTTAGCTCAGTTTTTGTAATGTCTTTAAAAGTTCTAATATGTTGTCTTATGTAAATCAAATAATTAACAGGTTATCCGTAATAATAGCTTGCTATTCAGACACATAAAGTTTGTATAATAATTTTGTGTAAAAGCTTTCAGTGTGCTGTCAGTATAACCAAGTAGGTAAGTCAGAAGAGTAATGTTTGAACATTGTTGAAGAAAACAACAAATGTTGTCTCCAAATAATGATTGCAAACATTTATAGTAATCATCAAATGAATTTGAGACAGTCAAACGATTTTTGTAACAATTAAACAGCTTGTGATAAATCATTATGTCTACTTCAAGAGAGCAAAGATCACAAGTAACTTTCACGGGATATCTTGTTTTACACAATTGTTTGGCGATGAAAGACATCAGACCTAAACATGATGGATTGTCTAAGGCAACTCTCCAAATGTTTGAAACTGTTAATACAGGATGCACTTGTCTGAAAATGGCAAAATCGTTGCTAGTACTCATACGTTGTAACCAATGAGATTGTTCATACTGAAATATCACACGATTACATATATATTTCCATGATATTTTACTAGGAAAAACGTTTTTGTGTATGAAGTCTTGTAAGTATTTGTGAGAAATAAACCTTGACTAATTTATGGCAGTCGTCATTTTCTGTGATAAGTTGATCATAATTTTTTTTAGTATAATATATTACATAAATAAAATATTACGATTTAACTCTTGATTTCGCAGTCAGTTTTAAAGGCCGTGGAACGCATTTTTGTATGCATGGGTTTCCTTTGACGATTGTTTTGTTCATTTTCATTTTTTCCATAAAATGATGCCGTATTTATTCCCCCATTAATTTAAGTAAGTTTAACCATAAACCCCTATTGAGTGTTTCTTATTAACAACACGTATGGCGTCATGACACAATTTTTAGACGGACCGATTCGTTATTAACCCAGGTTCGTTATTTTCAACTTTCATTACGAAATATCATCAAATTTGAGATAAATTTGAGATAAAAGCTTAAAAAATCAAGGGTGATTAAGTTGTTATAGTTATTACCCATAAATAAGGGCTTTTGTGATTTAAAAAAAAAATCTTTCCCACAAATAAATAAGTATTTGTCTGGGGAATAAACTTTGCCGCCCCACAATGCAACACAGGAACCAGAAGCGTTCCGAACGAGTTAGAAAAACGAGGATATGTTATCGCCCCTTCATATGAATTTTAGAAGAGAGGTAACAAAAAACCGGAAGTGATTGACACAAAATTCAGTTTGGATAGTATACTGAAATTAATCCCCCAAAATCTCTCGCGATACCTTAAAGTGGAAATGACTTTCGTCTTTTCCATTTAATGAAGGAGAGTTATAACATAATGATGGGTTAACCCAAAAGTTATCCAACTACATGTAAATAAAGTCAGTTGTAGACTAGTTTTGCACTGACTCATTGATAGCTACTTGATATTTTAGATAAGATGTAAGAAAACGATGGCGGGTCTTATGTTACCCAAACGCAAATTGTGCGTTCAATTATTTATTTGGCGAATTGTTTGTCGAAAAAAGCAAATAACTTTCCCGTTTTTTGCAATGTATCTAAATCAATGCACCATTTGTTTACTTTCTGTAAAGGCTGATTTTTTTGCAACTTAATGAATTTCGACATAGACATGAACATAACAAATGTAATACCACAACAGTTTTTGTTTGGCTCAATAACCGCACAAATAAATGACATTGTTGGGCTGAGAGATGGTTTGGTTTTTCAGTTGTAAAAAATGTTTGATTGATAATGTAAAATAGTTTTTGTACAGAAAGATGAAAGGATTGTCATATGTTTTTTCTTATGATACAGCAGTTTATATACCGCTTTCAAAATGTCAATGATGTTACTTGATATAAAAAGCACGTTACGATTAAGTAAATTTTGATGATCAATATTTTTATGGGTTTAGCCGTAGCAGCACATTGTATAGGTCATATAACGGTGGTCAGTCAAGATATTCAACGTTTCTGGAGAGGCTAAATCTATGTAATTAGCTGTTAACCAGTTACCAGGGGCTTTATTTAAATAGTGACTGACAACTGCCCTACATGATTTAGAATCAGTGGTAGGAGAGGGAATGGCCGTGGAAATAATTTCATGATCAAGTCTCACAAATATATGTCCTGTCGGGAATCGAAACTACAATCCCTCAATCAGTAGACTTGTGCGCTACCAACAGAGCTAGTCGGGTGGCACTGACCATTCAAGAGTTATTTTATTGAAATAAGTTAAGTGTTGTTTTTAAAGCCAATTCAACAGCTATGAATATAAAAATTCTCTAAGAACAGAGAATTCAATAATTGCATTTATTGCATATGTTACTATAAATAGTAACAAAAATGACGTGAAAGTGTGCCGATATAGCCTCAATGTGAGCAATACATTCCAGAATTGAGCAATAGTGCCAAAATATCGATATTTGACTCACTTCTTGAAAGGAGTTTGGAATAGATAAATGTCTGTTTTCTTTGCATTAAAAAACAGTGTTACTTTTGATAATGGGACTTTAATTGTATATGCTGCCTTGTCAATAAAACATGCTCAAACTATTTAAACTATTACATTGTTATAATGTTTCATTCTCAAAGATTGACTTATAATGGAGCAGGCCATGTTTACAGTTATTAATGAGCTGTTCATGCGTTAGTAATTAATTCTAGTTTTACAATGTTATAATGGTAGTTACACATGATTAATGGTCAATTTAATATCTAAATGATGAAGCAAGAAGTGAGTATGTTCATACAAATGGTTTTACGCGTAAGTAGTTTTAAATGTATGGAAAACCAAAAGTGACATTTTAACCATACTTGTTCTAGAGCATTTTCCTGAAGGGGCAAACCTCAACCATGTGACAAAGTGCTTCAAATTCAAACAAAACTATAGCATCGATCGAGACCAAGTAATGAAAAAAATATATTTCTCAATTTTCAATATTTACAACGTTTTGCTTTCCGTCGGGACGATATAGATACCTTAGTTACCCCTTAGATGTACATGTTGAGCATTTGATCTCGAGTGATGCCTGTCCTAAATTCATTTTCATCGGTTGTGTTGCTCTTGGACACGTGATATATCAATCCAGAAATAAATGAGCATTGTAGGATCTCAAACAAATGCATTATACCAATCATTAGACAGCCCAAAGTTGCTAATGGCATGACACTAACAGAAAAAGCATTGCAGAAGACTATAGATAATAACAATTGGTATCTAGACAATATGTAAATTGTACAGAATGTCAAAACCGTTCTGCTTGCCGCCAATAGATGTCTCATGCGTTTACGCTATTGTAAATGCGTTGCAGATAGTCAAGTTAATTGATTGCCACGTGTAGAAACTACGTACTTTTACAGAACAAGAAAACCATCCTTCTTATACCAATTAAGCGAACATCCAACCCATCGCTTTGCTTTGTAACCGATGACAAATTACAAAACGCTAACTACCGTGAAGCAGTAAACATTATCACTATTTTAACTGATGATGTCGTTGGATGTTTTACGTAACTACGTGTAGAATAAAATCAAGATTTATATTTTTATTTTCCATGCCTAATTACTTCTTTTCACGTCTTTTAACAAGGTATGTTTGCAATTACGTTTATACGACTAAATTGGATATATGATCAAGATTGAATAAAAGTAATTTTAACTGGAAGGCATTGATTTGATTAAAAACATGGCAAACGTTTTTTTCGGAAGTTTTTGCTTTCTGCTTCAATTGTTTGTTCATTTAGTGCACGTGAACTCGGATGTATTCTATACTTACGAATTTGAAAAGGCTGTTGGAGGCCCTGGTGTAGCACGAAGCCCGTGGCGTTCAATTGCTTCAGGGTTAGCTGCACTTCATTTATTTAACGGCGATGTGTTGGAACTGGATTTATGTTTGGCACAAAAAACTGAGCTTACCATTACTGAACTTCAATATTCTAATGACGGGGAAAGTGATGTTATTAAATTTGAAATGAACGGAGGCATGGTGGCTGAAGTTCAAACGGAACTAACAACAAATGGCTGGGGTAACCACTGGAATATGCGCAAAAGAGTTGGACCTGTTAGTCGGCGATTTCCTTTGCATATTGGAACTCATATTCTTCGCATAATGGCGGACACAACTGATTGTTATGGTACAGAAATAGACAAGTTGGTGTTAGCTTTAACTGAGAATATCACTTCAGATGATGATTTGTTTTGTGGTGTTAGATTGTTCCTCTCGGAAACACCAACACCATGTGCTGTTGATTTAGATGAATCATTTATTAACAAGACAAAAACAGAAACAACAACATCAACAACGTCAACAACGATATCTACAATATCATCATCATCGTCATCGTCGCCGTCAACATCGTCGTCAACAACGTCATCAACTACAACAATAACAACAACTACGCCTAAACCTAAACCCCCAGTTTTATTACAACAACTAAGTTATGAAAGCGAGTGTCTAGATCATCCTAATGTACTGGTCAAGTTTCATGCAGAAAAGCTTAAAGGTACAGAGATTATTGCTAGGACGACGCCAAATGTTCATAGTGATATGAACGTTACGGAAATTGCTAAATCCACTGAAGTGAAAGGAAAATTCTGTGAGAAAATAGTTTGGCAAATCGGAGAAATAAATCATAACAATTCTGAGCTTGGTCCACGTGTTGATCATGATCATATAGACTTTGACGTCAACGCTCATGTACATGATGATCAGGGAAAATTTCCGGGTGAAATTGATACACGACTGACACATGAAGTAGTCTTAAGGTATGTCATACCAAAACATATCACTTTGAAAAATGGACAATTACGGTTTACACTTGGGCTATTGAACGTTTCCGAGGGACTTCAAGTTGGCCTGCAATATATCCGTCGACATAGGAAGGATCCTTCTGATATTAAGAATATAACCTTCAGCAGTCGGCAGCAAGTAATGGGGTGGATCCTACCAGTTAGAGCGATATCACCCTCTTTAGAAAACCAACTGATTCTTTATTTTGACGAAAATTCTAATCAAAAAGTGAAAATTGATTTCATCCGATTAGAATACATAGCACCGACTCCGAGAACTAGACCGGTGGTTTTGTCCTTAGAAGGTAAATGGAAGATACGAGGAAGACAGTTCCAAAAAGCTACAAGAGGTCCAAGGAGCAATATCAAGTTTGATGGTATGAAAGTGAAGGTCAACGGTTATATTCAAGACGGCGAGTTCGAAAAAATATATGTCATTCGTAGGCCTAACAAAGAAATGCTGACGGTTTACAACAATGGGGAAATATTTCCAACTCATGAAAGTCGGCTTACAGAAAACCGACATAAGGACTCTTACTACCGCTTGCAAGATGTCACTGGAATACGATTTGGACCAAATGATATCGACCTCGTGAATGTCGATACAATTTCAAATACATTAACAATTACATACAATGACTCTTCAACTGTTTCATTGTCATTCAAATATTCTAAATTAAAATCTGTGTTCATTGTAAAGAAGACGAACGTGAAGCAGAAGACCATGACGTTCTTCTCCACGTACATTTCTGCCGTGACGTCAGCAATTAGTGAGCTCAAGATTGATGACGAACTACCCGTACATATAATGAACCAAACAGTAAATGGACGCACTGGAAACATTTTTAAGTTTGAAAATAAAGCTCATAACCCATTGTTTGATGACGTAAATGATGAATATGAAATTAAATTCCCTTAAATTATATTTTTACATTTATATGTTTATTTATAATTATATGGATAATAAAAAAATGTCTGAAATGTGTTTTTGTCAGTACGTTTGATAGAGTTTGATCTACGGCCATTGTCTTTCCTACTATTGTATTGACTAAGGCTGTATTCAGCCACTGACGACAGTATGCAGGTCACATAGTTTGCCAGTTTGCATGCAAGTTCTTGTTGCATTAAAGTTGTAAGCTACTGGCAGTTTTAATAAAATTCAAATTGTATGCAATCAACGTTAGAATAATAGCATTCAAATACATGTGTGTATCACTATTTCTATAAAAAGCGAACGAATTAATATGCATGTAAAGACGATTAAAGCTATCCGACAACAATATCGAGTGTCCAATGCAGAACAAAAGCATAAAAATATAATCAGTGAATCTTAAAAGGAAGCGAAATGCAGAAATTAAATAAGTTAATATTGATTCACCTTTTCAGTGATAGCCTCCCAAATCCTGCCATTTGTCTACTTACTAATTATTTGTGAAAGGTTTGCATGCAGTGTGCTTTTTTCAAACTATATACATAACACCAACCTATTTTTGCTGAAGTTTTCCCTGCTTATACAGGGACGAGGACATCGTGCATTGATATAAAATTGTGCTTGTGTGATGCACAGGCTGTCGGCATGAGACAGTCCCATCAAAAATATTGTGGTGTGATGTGTAAGTCAATGCTAAAGGATTGTTTACATCATGCAATGGAAATTCTACACATTAGCAGTTTAAAATTGACAAATTAAACAGCGTAGCGATGAAACAATCAAGTCAGGAACAGATTAAATTATTTTGAAAGTCCATTTCAAAATATGCTTTTTCTATCATATTTTTCATTTTTCACAAATCATTCAAACATTTTGATGAAAGATTATTTGAAAATACCCATATGTGTGTAATGCTGATTCAATTAAGACGATGTATCTGCAATAATTTAAGCTTCTTATGTCAACAGAAAAAACCGGTACGTTTTGCAATACATTGCAATACGGGTTTTGCATATTGCTATATATTGCAATACAGCAGCGTGTTCAATTACCCCCATCGTTCCGAAGCGTTCCGTAACGTTAGGGTCGGGACAACTTAACCCAAAGACAACTCAACCCGAGAAAGCTCAATATCTCACTAACGGTTTGAGTTGTCCCAACTTTGGGTTGAGTTATCCATGGGTTGAGTTGTCTACGGGTTGAGTTGTCCCGTATCCGTAACGTTCGCTAACAGTCGTTACTGAACACGCTGCAGGTGTTACACCCCTAATGATAGCTCTTGTACGTTGAATAATAAATTCTACTCTGATTGTTTAACACTAAGGGCCAGAAATCAATCGATGGTAATAGGTGTACACATTTCATTGACCCAACTTGTGTCTCAAACCATTCTTGTACCCTAAATTTATCAATTAAAATATTAAGTTTAAAATACTGAGTTTAGAATAATGAGTTTAAAATATTGAGTATCTTGATAAGCTCTTGGTACGAGAATGGTCTCAAACAAGCTTTAAGCAAGAAGTAAGCACGAGACAAAAGCGTAGAGAACACTTCTAGAGTCAACATTGGTTTAAAATAAAAACACAACACGAAAAGTTAAAGATCAAAATGTATATTTGTATGTTATATATATAGAAAAAACCCACTCAAAATAACTTGAGTGAAAATATACATATGTATCGAAATAAAATGCACACAAAATAGCATGAATGAAAATATATCAAGATAAAAACACTCAAAGTAGCACGAGTGAAAAATATGTATGGATAAAAACACTCAAAATACCCTGGGTGAAAAATATTTAAAGAAAAAAAAAACACTCAAAATAGTATGAGTGAAAAATAAATAAATAAACACTAAAAATACCCTGGGTAAAAATATATAAAGATAAAAAAACACTCCAAATAGCATGAGTGAAAAATATATGAATAAAAAAACACTCAAAGAAATTTGAGTGAAAAAAAAAGTTGTTCACAAATGCAACTCGGATTTACTCATCAATCTGAAAATGGAAAAATAATAACATAAGTTATCAACTCTTGAAACTAGATTAGGCAATATTTTACAGTTCTATATGTACATGAAATGTATGCAGTTTAACCCAAAATATCCGAACTCCTAGAAATTAAAAATCCTCTATGGTGTGAATGTTTTATTTTTCTTGGCCTCGATTGGACATAAGAATACAAACTGACAAAAACGCAGTCCATTTTCCGTTCAAATGATGTTTGAATTCTCTGATTACATAATACAGTATACGAAATGAAAGTTTAAAGTGATAAAATGAATTGATTTCGTGGTTTCAAGACACTTGTGTATATTTGTATGTTAATAAAACTCATTCTCGTTCCCAGTGGCTATTAAGATTTTCGATACTACTTTGAGATCGGGAATCTGACTAACCTCTGGATACGAGAATGGTAAAACCTTAGTTTGCTCTTGAGGGACCATTGATGATTGAGCTTGTTAAAATGTATTACTGGTTATAATAATTAAAGTGTCATTTTGTTATTTAGTGTTGACTTTAGTCTATTCTATCTAAATTCTTAAAACTTTCAAGAAATTTGTATATAGAAAAAACAACATTCAAAATAACTTGAGAAAAAGTATACATATGTATCGAAACAAAATGCACTCAAAATAATTTTTAACAACTTCAAGTTATTTTGAGTGTTGTTTTTTCTATATACAAATTTCTTGAAAGTTTTAACAATTTAGAAAGAATAGACTAAAGACAAAATTAGTATTACGTAAGTCATTCCAACGAGAAAGATTAAAAGTTTTACTTTTTGCATAGCATGTAAACCATGAACCATGATACCAAGACGTTCAAATTGTTCATCACTTGTGTTTCTAGGGTTAACAATTTTAGACATTCTCTTGGCTTTACTTGCAATTGCTGAAATGAAAAAACAACAACAAATAATTACAGGCACATGGGAAGCATTTTCACATTCGGGGGGGGGGGGGGGCTAATTTAACAGTAATTATAGTTATCATTTATAAGTCTAGTTTTGTCCTACAAAAACCCTCGCCTTTTTCTCAGGCTTGAGACTGACTAAGACCTTTGGTTATCTTAGGCAGTTTTAGTTGAATATAGCGTGTAATTTTGATTTTGCTGATAAAAGCACGAATGTATTAATCAAATGAGTGTGACATAATGATTAAATAAAGACCCTAAATCACTATAACTGATGAAAATATGGGGGGGGGCTAAGCTCCTCCCTAGCCCCCCCATGTTCCCACGGGCATGAATTAGAAAAAGAAAACCGTTTTAAAACATTTGAAACAATAAAATGTATAGCAACTGGTATTAATAAACGATCTATACACTTCGGTGATAAGTGATAATTTTTTATTGTTTTTACTGGTGACTAAAGGTGAAACTACGATGTGTACTTATTTGATATGTTGAAAACTAAAACTGTAAATAATTACAAGAATATTTATTCAAATGAATAGAGACTTTCAATATATTTATAATGCATTACTATCAAGAAGCTACAAAAACAATGGTTTATTCAACTATATCACATCTGACACAACCACTATGTGACCTATACATGTTTTTGTGGGGTTAGGATTGGATTTCATGAAAATACTTGCTAATATCAAAATAAAATTTCTAAATCGATTATGTTTTTCATTTTAAGTATCTCAATAATTTTTTTTCACATAGTCCATTATTTTGCTCAAAACAATGTATTTTAAAAAATACAAATACAAAATACAAATTTTATTTTCTATAAATTTATTATTGTATGTACAAACCGACAGAAAATAAAATTTGTTTAGGCTATTTTGTATTTGTATTTCTTAAATACATTGTTTTGAGCAAAACAATGGACTTCATGAAAAAAGGTTTTGTAGAGTTACTTAAAATACAAAAGCATGGAATTTTACCATCTAATTTATGTGTCTGAGAGATAAATCTCATCTCCAGTATGATCAACTGTTCTCTCAGTTCCTTGTTAGATAAGTACCTATCTTCAGGATACTTGAAAACTTCACCCTTCCGTGGAACAGTTATCTCTGGACCAGTGTAGAAAGGTGACTTCACCACATCACTAGATTTTCCACAAATAAATACTGACTGGAAAGATCTAACAAATTCTAAAAACTTCCACGATGTAACTCTCTCTCTAACTCTTCCCCACACACTTTTTTCATCATCAAAACTTCCTACTGTACTCATAATTAAATAAATTTGCTGCTCTTCATAAACATACGTGCGTATCATTTGAATGCTCAAGACGTTGTGAAAAGTTCCATGGATACGTCGTCGCCCTATGACGTGGAATATTATGACGTCACTGACGTTCGAACTTAGCGTCAAGAATTTAAAAAAGAAAATTAATAGGCTAATTTTGGACTTCATTTTTTTCCATGTACAATCGAAATTTCAGTTGAGTCGGGCATTTTAGTGGTTTTAGCGTCGTTTAGTGACTCGATTTTGAAAACACCACACTGAAATCAAGCATCAACGAATTCATTTCACTATATTTCAAAACAGTAACTTTTCAGCGTTTAATTATTATTTAGATCTATGGCTATTTATCTAAATTCTATATGTTTTCTATGTCACACATCACTATATCAAAGGACCGTAATGGAAAAAAGGGTATTTATTTTCCCATTTTTCTTTGTCATCCTTTCTGTATTATGTTGATTTACATGGCTGTATTGATCCATGCATGTGTGATGGTGTAGTGATTGTGTTTGACTATTAAGAGGCTGTGTACTGGCAGGGAACACTTAATCACTCGGCTTCCTTTTCACCTGGGTTAGCCAGCGGTAGAAGCTGAAAGCAGAAGTGACAAGCACACAACTCACAGCACATCACAATCGACCATCTATAGACCAAAGACACCCCTTTGTATGGCTGACATCACCAACCCATTGGAAAACGATCTATCAGATGTAGAAATCCGCTCTGAGGTACTGAAACTTGTATCCGAGCGGTTAACTATATATATATGTATTTTCCTCGAGCTACTTAGCATAATGATTGGTAAAATAAAATGGTATATGTACAAGTCATGAAATATAAGAAACATTTAACAACAGCAACTATACAACATATCTATAAATACAATGATATACATGATCACGAAGAGCATCACAAAGCATGAGATTAATAAAAGGTCAAAAGTAATACACGTTAAACAACATCACCAAATATATACATAAGACAACGAAAGCAAGAGTGACGCTATAATAAACAATATCATACAACATGATCAACTATTGTTGACAAACAAACACGGACAAAATATGCATATACAAGTAACGACAAACCAAGTATGATGCCATATAAGTATATATATCGATATAAATCAAATAATGCCAACTGCAGACTGATTTAATTTAACTAATTTTCTCTTTTTATACTCTTCGGAACAACTATATTCAATGAGCGTCTTAAAACAAAGACGTAATAACGCATTCATTTATCTATAGATCAATGAACGCATCCTTTGACCCAGATGAACTAACGTCACATTGGACAATGTTAAAACCCGTATCTCCGTACCGATGATCGTCACAGTACCATACCTTGAGAGAGAACTGAGGATAACATTACCAGACGTAACCAGACACTATCAATGGTCAGTGGACAATACCCACCGGAAACCTGGACACATGTATACACTGATGGCTCAGCAAATAATGCCATTCAGGATGGTGGGGCTGGTATTGCCATATTCTACCCTAATGGTACCAAAGAAACAGCGAGTATTCCCACAGAAAAACACTGCAGAAACTACAGAGCAGAGTCTCAAGCATTGATGGCAGGTATATCTCTTGTCAAGGATTCAAGACAGAAGAGCCCTATGGTAGTATTTCTCACTGATGCTTTGTCGGTGCTTCAAACCCTTACAAATGAGAAATTGCCACACTTAGCAAAAGCTCTGCGGACCATCAATAGCAAATACAGAGTCGTTTTCCAATGGATACATGCCCATTGCGGAATCGCTGGAAATAAACAGGCAGACAAGCTTGCAAAATAATGTTTAAAAAAGCAATCAATTGCAAATGTGACATACCAGGATAAGACCACCATTATCAAGACACTAATGAGGCCAACCCAAGAAAAGGATGATTATCACCTTCTTAACAGGCCAGAACAAGTAGTAATGGTGAGACTTAGGAAATGACACAACCGGCTAAATGTGCATATGCATAAAAAGCTGAAGCTGGCACCGACAGCTTCACGCCCATGCGGTGAGGATGACCAAACCACGGAGCACATCCTTCAAACCTGTGAAAGACACCACCAGGAAAGACTAGCAATACGGCCGACTGAGAAACTCTACATGAGAAACTGTATCATGGTACTGTAGATGAACTCAGAGAGACCATACAATTCATCCACAAGACTGGTCTGACTGTGTAGCCGTGAACAAAAAAGATGAAAAAGATCCATTCATGTGTTGTTATATAATAATATGTATGTTTTAATGTACTTGCCTTGTTTATTATAACATCTTAAAGTGATACAAATACAATGTATATCTATTTAATTATAAGATTGTTTTGTTAAGAAGTTTTTTCGAGAAACTGACTTTGTAAAATCTTAAGTTCATCATAACTATTAACTTAAGTCCAAGCTAAAGTCTTGACTTAAGAAAGAAATTGAGATTTTTTGTGAAAGTGGCCCCAGGACCGTAGGCCTACCAGTAGCTAATGGGTTTAACTAGGAATAAACAAAACCATGTAAATGCAAAGGTATTGTTCGTTTTTTCTCAACTGTCAAAACATGAATAAGTTCACGGTGACTTCGTGCTCTTTGTCTAACACTCGAGATATTGAGATAGTGTGTAAACATTCACCGTGAAATTATTCGAACTTTGACAGTTTAGAAAAAACGAACAATAGACGGAAAACGCTCGTAGACGACATTTATTAAATCTCGCTGAGAGTAAAATTCTGACAATGTTTTGCGATTAAGTGAAATATTCATTCTTCATAAACACAAAATTTACCACAATATCTAATTACAGCTATTATCGTCAGACTAATCCATCTTTATGACGAATTTTAACTGTCCACGTAAGCACCTTATATATTAATTTAAAATTCATATCAGGCGCGGATCCAGTATTTTGTTCTAGGGGGAGTCCGAACTTTTTCTAGGGGGGTCCAACTTACTAACCACAACCACATTATACACTGTTTGCTGAATAACGCAACATATTAATAATAAAAACTACATAACCATTAAATCTATGTTAAGCACCGAGAAAGCAGGAGAATTCCGAACGCTAAGAAATCCACAGATGACTGACAACATGCAAACCCGCCCGGCTAGCTCATTCGTTAGCATGCGAATCTACAGATCGAGGGTTGGGTTCGATTCCTATAGGCAGGCATACTTTCGAGAAATTTGGTATTTAAATCAATGGTAGGAGGGACAATAGCTGTAGCAATTTACTTGTCTTGTATGGAGTTGAGTTCATTTTACATAACTGAAGTTAGTTGAACGATTTAAAGAGTTAAGTGTTTTCGTGTAAAGTAAATCAAAATTCGGGACAGCTTTTATCCACAACCCAAAGTAACCCATTTGTTGAAGGTTTTCGGGGAAAAAATCAGTACACTTTTAGTATGGTGAAACAGCAGGGTTTATCAGTAAAAATCTCTTGATTTCACTTTGCACGTAGTAGTCCGGCCAACATCAAGGATGACCTTGCACGAAATGATGTAGAAAATGTTATTCAATTTATTGGTAGACATGGTCTTACTGATTCCAAACCCGATTGATGCCACTTTGTCATCCTTGGGCAACTCCCAGAATCCAAGATGGCGACCAAGATGGCGGCTAGAGGCTAAATTATACATGCAAAATGTAATTTTACACATTATGGTCTTAAAATGAAGGACAAAAGTGATTTCAACATTTACAGATCGAGTTGGTTAAATTTTGTTATTCTTATACAAACTTTTAAATTCAAAATGACGGTCAAAATGGCGGGTAAAGGCTATTTTCCCAGTATCTAAAGAACAAACTGACAGAAAGAGACTGAGTGGTGTAGAAATTTATTTACTTATAGAATAGTTCATGTTATTAAAGAAACCGATTGATTTCACTTAGTTATAATTTATTATTAACAATTATAAATCCAAAATGGCGGCTAAAATGGCCGATATGATCTAATAGTTCAGTATATAATATACGAGTACATACATGGACGGAAACAAACACATTTGGGTTTAAGTTTCAATGTTTGTTATATGATTTTTTGAATCTTTATAAACTCTCAAGTTTGTAAAACTAGTTAATCCCACCTGATAATCTATTAGCAACTCAAGATTCAAGGTGGGGTCAAAGATTACGACTACGAAACAAATTCAACCAGTTCTATTTTTTTAGCAATAATGTATTGTAAATAAGGACGTGTTTTCATAATGGCCTAGTTATTTGGCTGAAAACGGTCATATTAGCCTTCGCATGTGGCCTCGGTTTATAATGACTGTCTTCAGCCTAATACAGGCCGTTATGAAAACACTTAATTCACCATTGTCGCAGATAGGGTCCCAATAAAAAACGCTCAGATTGTACCAACATTCAAAATGGCGGCATTTTTGTGGAAGAAAAAAACACGGCCTTCATGAGAAAACTCGGTCACTATGAGATTCGGAAGCAATCATAATGCTTGAATCTCATAAAAGCCGAGGTTTAAATGAAATGAAAATTTTATAAATAATTCGAGGGTTGCCCGCAAGATACTAGCTCTTCAACGCAATGACCATATTACTCGAATTGTGATGGACAAACTAATTTAATTGCAAAAATATAAGCCATTTAAATAAAGAAAAACGGGAAAATTAATTTGGGTTAATATACAATTTACAGTAGACAATTTAATTTTGGATTATTATGATGTGCTATCATTTTGTTTAAGATTGCAATATGTGTGGATATTTGAAAAGCTTATAATCCTTTTAATTGAAATATTTCGATGCAGTGAAAATAAACTGAAACATGTCAATAGCAAAATAAGCATGTGCCAAAATATGAGGAAGGAACTAATTGACTGAGCTCTATCCATATCATTACACAAACAATGATACAGTCTGACTTGACTAAACTTGACTTAATTAGAATATGTGCTTAAATGTTTAAGTTTGCTTCTATCTAATAATATTACATGACGAGAGCACACTTTCTCTGGTCGTTTTGTATGTTGATAACAACATGTTCAAGTGACGACACAAATAATTGTTGACAGAGTATTTTGAACTCATCACTCTAAGCATATGCAATGGTAAACTAAACATATTAATGATTATTATCTCTAGAAAGTATCCAAGCGGGTACTAGCTTATGGCCAAAAGATATCATAAATGTCTTCACTTTTGATGTAGAATATGTGAACTAGCTTTAAAAGCTTTAAAAGCATATTTTACACCCATGCTAATAGTGTACATTCTTTACATTGTCAAAAACTGACTGACTTGTAACATTACATTTTGGACGAATGTCAGTTAACCGCATTTTTATAGTGTCACTCCAACAAGATAGAGACCTCAAAAGAGTATCAGCACACCAATGTCGTCAGATATTTTGGTGCTTAGCAAATTGCAGCAGAAGTGATCATTTGTTGAACAATTTTGTTGTCTGTGCTTCTCGTACCAAGTCTTAAAGATTTATGCGATTAAAAATATAATTAATGTTACCGAAAAAATGAAGAATCACCATATCTTGCAATGCATCGTCTATAATGTTTGGATTGGAACATATTTAAATATTACATACGAGATTGACAAGTTGTCTCAACGTACCATCCTTCTTTGGGGGAGTCTTTGCAGTTGATGGTGAATATACTCCAAATGTGTTTAGTGTTCAGACATGTTTAAACTTTTGGCACTGATGCATCAGATCTGTTATGTGTTCTTCCAAGATATTTAGTGTTAAGTGAAACAATACATTTTTAAATTTTCTACTTGGCCATGTTTTGTAATTAATGAATCCCTTAAAACCACCATCTTGCACAGTGTAACACTATTTTGCTAAATCATGAGCTAGACACTGGGTTCAAATAGCAGAGTATACGCTTATAATAAGAATTGGCATCTATGCCACGTAATTTCTCTCAATCCTTGTAAATAAAACCAAATCCTACTACACACTTTTGATGGAAATGTGCTTTTGTTAGTTCTCCATTTTTTTATCAATGGCCAGAGTTATTTACAATGAAATAAAGAACATTCATGATTCAGTTGTGATATCTGATGTCTAGATCGGACTTGAAATGATCCTATTGCAAATTCTCTTATTTACTATCAAAATCTGTTACAATGTCAACAGAATTTCTATCAATTGCTTTGGCATAAATATACTCTTGAAAGATAATAGAACATGCACATTACTTACAATGTCATTATTTTTTTATTTTTTTATAACCTCCTTTAAATACATATTGATTATTATTGAAGTGGCAAACATATTGGGAAAGTGGTCGCTATTATAAGGATATCACAACATATGTTGTTCAATGAATTAAATATTATCAGAATAGTGTCTCTAAATTACCATTTTAGAAACAATTTGCTTCCAGAGTCAACTGACAAGCTAACAAGTATCAACGATTTGATATTCGCAAGACCAAGAGATATAAAAACCTAAACATAATGCTGTATACCCATTAGTTAGGAGTTATGTCTTTCAATGTGAATTGAAAATAATTTTCAAACTCTAATCATACATTTTGACCACCATCTTAAATTCTTGAAATTATTCAAGAATACCAATATGGCATCAATTGGTTACATAAACAAAAAAGTATTAACTACGAAATAAAATGCATTGAAATCATTTTGTATACCCCAGTCTATGACTTAGCTCATTGTGGTTGATATATACCCGACAGCTAGTTACTTACGCCATTATAGCCGCCATCTTGGATTTTGGAAATTGCCAAATGATGCCAGTGTGGCATCAACCAGTTTTATGAACTAAACTAAAGAGTAATTCCTACAAAAATGCATTAAAACTTTTTTGAAATGTCTCTATGTACGATCCTGCTCATTGTGGTTGATATACCCGACAAGTGTAGTTTTTATCCGCCATTTTGTCCACCATCTTGGATTGGATAATAAAAGAGGGGTACCAAAATTGCAAAAAATACAATTGCAGATAATGTTAGACTAATTTCAGCTATTTAAAATTAGACTGTGATAAGGATGGATTTATTATACATTAATCAGCTTTCATCCGCCATTTTGTCCGCCATCTTGAATTTTGGGAGTTGCCCAAGAGTGCCGAAGTGACATCATCCATTTTCGTAAACAACGATGTCTTAGCTTCAAGAAAAAGCAAAAACATTTTTTACATCCTTCCATGCACTGTTCATTTGATTTGTGTAGTTTATATAACGGACTAATATATACCCGACAGTTAGTTATTTACGCCATTCTAGCCGCCATCTTAGATTTTGGAAATTGTCCAATGATGCCAGTGTGGCATCAACCAGTTTTATAAACTAAACTCAAGAGTTATTACATCAAAAATGCATTAAAACTTTTTTGAAATGCCTCTATGTACGATCCTGGTCATTGTGGTTGATATTCCCGACAAATGTAGCTTTTATCCGCAATTTTGTCCGCCATCTTGGATTGGATAATAAACGAGGGGTACAAAATTGCATGGAATAAAATTGCAGATAATGTTAGACTAATTTCAGCCATTTATATGATCAGACTGTGGTAAAGATGGATTTATTATACAATAATCAGCTTTCATCCGCCATTTTGTCCGCCATCTTGAATTTTGGGAGTTGCCCAAGAGTGCCGAAGTGGCATCATCCAGTATCTTAAACTAAAATGTCTTAGCTTCAAGAAAATGCAAAAACATTTTCTACATCATTCCATGCACGGTTCAGTCGATTTTTGTAGTTTATATACCGGACTATAGTAAGGAGCTGTTGAGATAGATAATAATTAACGTCGGACGTACGATGTTCCATTGTTTTACGGAAATTAACGATCTTTCACGAATACGTGACGTCACGACGTCGCAACGTTGTTACTACGCTACGGCACTTGAGCGCGATTCTTGCTGAAACAAAGACGGGCAGACAATTGACGAAACATATTTGAACTTTTTTCAACGCTAACAGATAAAATGCTTGATAGATTTAAATTACCGGAAATCAGGTAAGATTTTAGATGGAATATGAAAAAATAAGATAATATTTCAATCTGCAAAATTAGTTTTGTCAATACGTAAATCCCAATGATGTCAAAACTTGCGAGGAGACGTAGACATAAGCTAGTTTGATAAATAAATAGAGATTAGAAAAAATATTCATTTTAGCGATGTGTTTATTTAATAGTTATCAAATTATCCCCCAAAACGCTGATTTTCGACTTAAGTTTCAGAATATAATTGCGCGGCCGACCGTTCCCACGAATACATGCATAATTATATATCTGTGAAAGTAATTACTAAAAAAAGTATGTATAACTTTTTTATGACTCAAGTTACGTTATTGTCATTGATAATTACTCATAACATTTTATTTATTTCAGACGTCGAAATGCCGATGTTGAAAAACAGAATAAACCTGCTTCAAATAAAAATCAGAATACATACATTGCAGAGCCTTCTTTGGGTAAGTTTAACTTTATAAGTAGTAAACAACACCTACAGAAGGGAAGGGTTTAGATATTAAATTCTTAATTGTTATTATATCTGTCAACCTATCTGCCTATGAAACCTTTAACTCTGTTCATGTACAGGCAACGGATTATACCATTCTTGAAAGTGTCCATTTGCAAACATGAAATTGGTGAAGTGAATCAATCACATGAAAAAACTTGGTAATGAACATAAACACTGAACCTGTTAGGGTTCAAATCCTTGTAGACTCTGGATCATAAAGCATGATAATTGATCAATGCAAAACAAGTCTAACTTTATGTAAATAAAAGAAAATGTACATCAGTTTTTCGTGCTGAACCATCAATATATCCTACCATTGGAATAATTTTCTTAAAATTTTCCCTGCTGATTTAAATACTCACTACAATACTTCTGTTCTAGCTCACAATCCATAAAAGTAGATGACCATATTTATGTTTGGGATTTTTTGAACAAATAATGAGTATTTAAATCAGCAGGGTTAATGTATGTGCCACTGATGGAAAAAATCCCTTCTATGTATAATGTATACAATTTTTAGATCCAACATTTTGGTCTAAGGAAGAAATAGAAGCTAATATTGAACAGTTAGTTATGTTAGCAAACAAACAAGAAAAGATTATCAAGGCACAGTATACCAGATGTATTGATTATATACAGTAAGTATTTCATTTCTATAAACTGCTATAGATATACTCCTTAGTCATTAGCATCAGTGTTCTTCAAATAGGAAAAAGCCACATGCATCAACCTTGTATGCAGTTTTTTAAGTTGACCTGGATGCTACTGATCATAGCACACACACATAGGCGGATCTAGGGGGGGGGAGGGGTTCAGGGGAGACCACCCTTCCCTGAAATTTCCAAAATGTACTCGCCCATGAGCCATGAGTGTATAATTTAACTGTAAGACATTTATAGGCATTCTTGTTCCCAGAGGCTATCAAGATTCATGATACTAGCTAGATCGAGATCTTGATAACCTCGGGTAGGAGAATGTTTTTAGGTACCATGAATCAATTTCTCTCAGGCTTGCTTCGCTTGCCTTTGTGCTTAACATAGATCTTGTGGTTATGTAGTTTTTTTATTAATATGTTCCGTTATTCTGCAAACAGTGAAAACAATCCAGGACCCGCCCTTGCACACATGACCATTTTCATTGGTAATCTTTGAAATTATTCAATTGTTGGAGCATACTTGTTAAATTGCACACTTGACAGTAAACTTATAGCATTTCCCTGCGGTGGAATTTAAAGAGGGGGGGTAGGGGAGTCAATGGAGTTGACATAAACCCCACTGATTTAAATACTCACTACAATACTTCTGTTCTTGCTCACGATTCATAAAAGAAGAAGTCCATATTTACGTTCAGGATTTTTTTAACAAATAATGAGTATTTAAATCATCAGAGTTAATGTATGTATCACTGACAGTTGAATAAAATCTAACAATATAATTATACTAATTTTTAATTACAAAATTGAATAATCATTTTTATTATAACTACACCTTAAAATTGAAAATTTCAAATTCATACTAACAATGAGTTGTTTAATTTCCTTAATTGACAAGAAACATAAATTCATTTTTATTATAATAATTTATAATGCAATGAGTTAGGATTGAAAACAAACACATCAATAACAATAAGTTTAATTGTTTTCCTTTAAAACTTATGTTTGTTTGTTTAAAGACAGGTAGTTATCTCATACATAACACTTATAACAAAAGCTAATGATCATTTTATTCTCTTTGATATAAGCTATAATTATTTCATATTTGTGGTTGTTAAAAATCATTTGAAAATGTTGGTTGGGGGGGGGTAGTGGATGGTGTTTATGTTCATATTATTTTACTTTTTAACTCAATCGTAAAACAAGTTCTTGCAACTTAGATTTACCACTTTAGAGTCCATTTCCTGACCCCCAATTGCTAAGCTAGTAGGATAAATTTTCTTGCTCAAGGAAACAATGTGCTAGGTTTTTGGATGTGATTCGAACCAACTTGGAGCTGGCTATCTAATGATTACCAATGTTGTAATTGATTGTCCATGTCCGCTCCAATAGCACAAAAAGGTAGTGAAAGGTGGATGAACATATACCATGGCTCTTCTTATAAGCTATGGTAAGCAATGGTTTCACATAAAGAGACAAATTCAATGCAGCTTTTATACACAAAAAGATCCCTTTCTCAGACCCCCCCCCTCAACCCAAAAAATAATCTTATTAAACTTTGGGCAAGCCCTTAAATTTTTATCATGTCATTTTATTTTTTTTCAAATTTGCAGTTCCATGGAAGATACAGATGACTTCAGAAAAGAAGATGTCAAAGAGAGACTATGTTTACAAGGAGATATAATGAAAATAGCCAGCAAGATTGAAGATCTAAAGAAACAACTAGCAGAAAACCTTGCTGAATATGATAATGATAAGTTTGCTATTGCCATGGAAACCAAAGTAAATGAAGATCTGAAGAGACAGATAAAGAGATTGAAGCAGAAACATGAGAGATTACTGAAGAAACAAATTGAGATGAAGTTTGATAAAGAACTGCTTGAAGAGTTTGATAACAGCAAAGGTAAATTTATTGAAGAACAGAGGAAGAATGAAAGATTGAATCAGAAGTTGTACTGGTATGATAAAGAATTATCTAAAATCAATGAAGAGAAATTCAAAGAAAACCATAAAGCTAAAGATGGAACTGTTCCAAGAATGTCTGAAAGAAAATCAAATCAGTTTGACGACTATAATGAAAGAATGCCTATCACCTATTGCTACAACAATAAATTCACCAAATTGCCTTTGATTGGCATCAAGGTGGCTGAATCAGGTCCCAGGTATCAGAAAGATGAAAGTTCAATGAGATGTACTGCAGAAAGCCAGAATCAACCAGGATGTAATGTATCTCAGCCACTATGCAAACAATCTGATGTAAGTTTCCATGGCAACAGATTGCCACCAATTTCTAACAATGCTTCTATCAATGGACATTCAGGAAATATCTTGCCTAACTCACTTGGTAATGTTAACAATGCATTAAACATACAAAGAAAGGTTAACAGAGACTCTATTGAACATAATGGACAGTTGCCAACAAATAAGGGAACCAGCACAAAGTATGTTGGTAACCATGTACCACATCCACCAAGCCAGAGACCAAACACTGCTAGAAGATATGTAAGAAAGCAAAACAATAGATGAGAAATACGAACTATTTTAGAAACTAATTAACATTTATATAATACACTTGAAAATTTCTTTTGATAAATTATGATAAAGTGCTAGTTTTACAATAATGAAGAATAAATTGAAGGAAATTTGAATTTTCCATACATTTAATTTAATCAAGTTTTTTTTGTTGTTGATCAGTTATTAACATGTTACTATAAGAGTGAAATACTATGTTTAACATCGCACAAGTGTCGACTGAGCAAGCAGTAAGAAAATAACAGTGTTTAAATCTATCATTTATTAAATCTTCAGACTAAAGAACATGATTTCAGGTAAATATTTTCTGAACCATGCTTCAGACTAGAAAGATTGTTTTTGTTGGGTTTAACACCTTAGCAACACATTGTATAGGTCATATAATGGCGGTCAGTCAACCTACTCACTCCTCCTGGAAAGGCTAAATCTCTGGATTTAGCTGTTAACCAACTACTAAGCACATATTTTGTCAGAATTTGTATTGCAATATTAACCTGTATATTAGTTAACCATTACACCCCTAAAAGCTGATAAGGTGAGAGGTCATTGTGCAGAACCAAACTAACAGTGTTGTTAACTTAAACCTATCATATACCCATGGTGGCTATCTAACAGTTGATAAGAGTGCCCAGTCAACATGGGCTTGAGAAGTATCTGCCTAGGGACCTGCAACATAAGCAGAATATAGGAGATTTTTGTTCAGAGAATTCTTTCTAGTCTAAGCCACTTGGCTAGCTCAGTTGGTAACACACAAATCTACTGATTGAGGGGTGGTGGGCATACTTTCGTGGAGCTTGGTCATGAAATTATTTCTACAGCCATTCTCCCTCTTACAAATGATTTTTAATTATGTAGGGCAGTTGTCATTCACTGACGAAAGTATGCACTTAGAAGTTGGTTAACAGCTAAATCAAGGGATTAAGCCTTTCCAAGAGGAGCGAGTAGGTTGACTGACGGCCGTTATATGACCCATATAATGTGTTGCTACGGCGTTAAATCCAAAAAAACCCAACTAGCTTACCTTTCACAATGAACAACTTCTCCCTCTACTGTGAAAAACATTAAACAAAAAATTTTTAATGGAAGAGTAAACCTACAGATTAGGAATCATCTACCCCTACATTCTACCCCTGTATCATGGTCACAGCTGAACAAGTGGTTCAGGTTCAATTTTTGGTCTAGGCGAATGACAACAATACCATAGATATATATAACATTTTTATTTCATAAATGAATTTCAAAGAACAATAGAAATAAATGATCACATAAAAATTGTACAAAAGTTGAACTCTTCATAATTATTTAAATAAATTAAATTAAGTAGCTGGCCAAACAAAATGAAATAGACTTCCAATGGAAGTAAATGCATGAAGTAGACTCTCTGTAAAAGTATAAGCACAGAACAACATTTAACATATTTGCAGGTCTAAAAGTGGATAAATAAGCCTTGGTTTAAAGCCAGATCATTAATTTCTGCAAATCGTAACTTGCAAATTTCTCTGAACACTTCTTTTGTTTTTGTGCAATCAATATTGGTTTTCATCATGTATACTACAAACAACTGCAGTTATAACTGTCTAACCCCTTAATACAATCTGTAGACAAATCCTTAATAATCAATTGTTCTTTTATTGATAAAAAACAAGGCATATATATTTTAAAAAACAAGAAGGAGAATTGGTCCAAATTTCTACTACCTCACAGTTGATGTGTTCCCCCAGTCTGTTTTTCCACACTAGTGAAAAAACCAACAGCTACACTGGCAATATAAACTGTTTCATATCAAGTTTGACCGTAGCCTAAACTCAGTGATATACTGTATACAGCGGACCTCTACACTGGCATCAAAATGCAAGGAAAAGTCCAGATCTCATCTGGGTTATGTGATCTTTAATCAATCAATAGGGGACCTTAGTCAGCTAGATCCCCTTGTATACTCTTCAAATAGGTAGGTCCAATTAGTTGGATTACTTGGATTTTACCCTTTCTTTTCAATGTAAATTTGCCAAAATTTATTTTAAATAACCATTATGTAAAACTTCATATTGTTTGAAATTTAAGCTAAGTATTTTTGGAGTAAAGAACTATCTAAATTTTATCACTTCTGTAAATATCTTCATTTACAAGAAAGATATTAGACAAAATATTTTATTCTTACATAGGAATTAAATGATAAAATCCGATGATTCCAGCAGAAAGGACTTACTTACCAATTGGATTGCTTCAGATTTTATCAAAGAAAAAAAAGTAAATCTGTGGGCTAATGCTCACTAGTGATACCCCCGCAAAAATCTAAAAATATGCGACAAACAGGAAGTAGATGAGCAAGGAGCATGAAATCGCTTTACACCACATGGGACTATGGGATGAAGCAATATGCAAAGTATTAGGCTGCTGCATGTTATAGTTGCTGAGAAAACTGCGACGGAAATTTTGTAACGGACGGACGCACGAACGCACGCACGGACAAGGGTAAAACAGTATACCCCCCTCTTCTTCGAAGCGGGGGTATAATAACTGCCTAATGTCCTTATTTGGTCTCAAACTCAAACAACTACATTAAATGTGTATTCATTGAATAGTTCATGATTTAATAGACACAAGTAAAGGTCTGACTTCAACTAGTTAATGAAAGATTGAAAATTAATGTTCTTCATTTTTTGCCAACTTTAAACCATTTTGGAACAGGTTTACCAGAAGATTGACTAGAAGCTGCTGCTGATGACGATGGCAACGATGATGATGATGATGGTTGTTCAGATTTATAGTTGACAGGTTTCTTTCCTTTATTAGACATACCAGTAGATTGATCAGGGGTTGTCCAAGTTTCATCTGTATCATTTATAGCATTTAAACTGTAAATAAAATATCAAATAATCAACACATGCATGAAAATGTTCAAACTTTTTAAAATGTACATGTTTATAATAAATACATGATTTCAGCAACTTTGTATAAGGTACAATCCTTTTTTAAATCTAAAGATCCCCAAAAAGAGCAACTTTTTGGGTGTAAAATTTGAAAAAAAAAATCAAAAGTGATTCACCACCGATACATATCTTATAGTGTTTTGATCTGGTACAGCACCCTGAAATAGAGCTGTCATTGATTGGGCTTGAAGCTGGCGATGACATCAATATATCGAAAAATAAATATCCACGATACACCAATATATATTGATTCTTTCACTGCAGTACTATACTGACCATTTATGTTGTCATAAACTCATAATATATGTATATTTGTCATAAATGTTTTACCTTCAGTGGACTAACGCTATTTCCTAAATGATGGTGCAATCATTGTTATAGACCTATCAGTTCATATTATGACAGCACACCTGTTTCCACTTACGATAAAAGGTTTGTCTCACTAATTTGTCACTTATTAGTGACTTTTATATATTTACCTATATCAGCTTTATTATCAATATTTCAAAATGCATATTGATTATTGATCAAAAAATCGTTGAAATCGATGACAGCTCTACTCAGAAATAATATTGATTGAAAGTTTCATGACACAGCCACAATGAATTGTAACACAATATTGATAACAAATAAATTTGTTACAGTTTTCAATAGTTAAATATTTTCCACATCAGCTCAAGGTAAGATGAGCTCAAAAAACTATCCAAATTGCTACATCACATCTGTATGCAGTGCATATGTTTAGGAATGAATAGTCAATATAAAATTAATCATATAGTACAGGCCTTACTTAAGAGTACAAGTAAATGTACATACCATTCAGCAACTAACATATCTGCTTGTAGTTTAGATGATAATTGGGTTAACAATGATTGAGATAAATAATGATCTGAAACATAAAACATATACATTGGTAATATTCTAATTTTTACTGTATATTGCATTTTTCTTTTTACAGCCTTAACTCCCTCCAAGATCAGCTTGATACTGATTGTAATGTAATTTAATGTTTGAAGATTAATGCGTTTTTTAAACATTTTTTCAGTCATATTGCAGAGGTCAGTTATCCTACTAATAGTCCCTGGGTAGGCATAGATCTCTGTATTCAAGCTTTTAACTAACTATTAAGCACGATCCTTGCCAGTGGCCTACATCTGCCTAACTTGATACAGATGTTATTAGGAGAATGGCCACAGAAATTATTTAATGAAATTATTTAGGGCCCAACCAGGATCAAACCCATGACATCCTGGATTTGTAGTAAAGGTCAATATAATAAATCAACATGTATTAAGCAGCGTGTGAATGTAGCATATTTACTGAGCTGCGAGCGGAGCATAGAGAAATTATAATAGATAGTTGACTTACCTTGTTGTTTTTCACTTCCAAAATAAACTACTGTAGCTGGTACTAATCTTGCCTGGAAAATACAATTATGACAATGTTTGTTTGTTTGTTTGGGTTTTACGGTGCACCAACACAAAAAGGTCATATCGCGCCGATAACAAATAATGATACTATTAATTCAATCAATATTAATATTTGGTACAAGTATGTGTAAATAAATAATCAGTTCTTTCATAGTTAATAATCAATTTAACCGTGATGAGGAGTTTGGCATGTGAGAATAACCAATGAAGGCCATTAGCCCAAGTATATTATTACAAGCACTGAAAACAACCATATGTTGTTTCATTGACAATCAACATTACAAAAGAGGCTGACCAAATGCTATCCTCCTTGGAAATTGGCCACTGTTCGTTTTATAGCAGAATTCCCTTAGGTTCTTGTTTTCATTAATTATATGTGGAGTTCTTTTTATAACAAAAGTTAAAAAATCTGATGTCATCTCTCTCGTTGCTTTTTGGTTGTATGAAAGGTCTGCATTTTTGACAGTTGCTGCTCCTGACATGTTTTCAGACCAGTCAACACTTTAACTCACTAGCCAAAAGCTCATGACTAAAGAAAATTAATTCAGGCAAGTAAAAATCCCCTTTCTCTTTTAGTTTTGCAAGTTGATAATTTTTCCCTTAGGTCATAACAAATTGATCATGTGTTTTATAGATTTCGCTCACATCTTAATTTCGTTGAATTAAATTACATAAGAAATATTTTTGTTCCCCTGCTCACTCATAAATATTTGTTCAAACTGCTATATAAAGCAACTGAATTAAGATTTAAAAAAAAAAAATTTCTTCGTCTCTTGCCCCATTATTTTCCTGAAAAGTCCGTAGAACAAATGATCAATTTGTTGTGGCCTTAACAACATAAAACAATAAACACAATTACCTCAATAAGTGTCTGTGCATCATCTATTATTACATTTTTAGGTGGTGAAGTATCTGTAAAACAGAAGTATTTTATGTAACATGTGGAACAGGCATAACAAAGGACAAACAACATTGCACATGAAATGATGGCCAAGCTGTAGCACTAGTCCCTTGTCTTTACTAGACGATGGTCTATATTTTTTTTGTAATAATCAAATTAGCTATTCAATTGGGCAATGTCAAAAAAGAGAACAACCTCTACAGTTGCAAAGTATCATTCTAATTTAAAATTCTGATAACTACACAGTCTTTGAATTTAGCCATTGGACCGTGGACCCAGTTCATTATCAAAGCGCCGATGGCGCTGTCCGGACATGGATTAAATAGGGCAAAATATATCCAAATACATATAGAAAGTGCATTACGAAGGATCAGCAAAGCTACATTGATACTGTCCACAGAAAAAATCAGTACACATGTATATGATCTATTTTTAGACATTGGAAATTTGTAGGCATGTCTATTTTTAGCGCATTGGTGTTACAGTCGACAAGAACAGAAGAGGGTTAGATATTACATAACTTGCTATCAATATCTTAGCGGAAGAATGTCGGTTCCTTATTGAAACTGTTTAAACAGAATAAACGACGATATTTTTATGTATTGTGAGTAAACTACAAGACTGTTTAATACTGTCAGATATTGTTATCAACGAGACTATTAATTTACGCATTAGTATTAATTCAATCTAACGACATACACTGTGCTAATCTAACTGCACATGACCGTCAAATGTATAGGTCTGTGATATTTTTTGATGCATTTCAAAATATGTCGCTTAGTTAGACCTGAATTGCTTAGACAATCCATGTAGAAAATTGCCCTCGGTCCAGTGACTTTCAGAATGTTAGTGGACTGATGGTCCACCAGCTTTATACAACCACCATATTCAATAAAAAATAATTATTTATTGTTACATTATTGATTAAATATTAGGATATGATATGTTAAATCATTATATTGGACTTCATGTTTTATAATATCCCTCACAGTATTTTAGTCCAGTGAACTATTAATTGGTCCAGTAAAAAATTTGATTGTGCGGGACCAAATGTCCAGTTCTAATGAAAGTTTTTGTGAAGACTGCAAACATACATCAAGACTAAGCAGAAATGAAACCTAAAGGTTCAGTTTTGAGATTCAGACAAGTTAATGGAATTTATATATATATCAAGAAGTGTTCATCCTGAATTTTGAGATTATGAAACCAAAATTTCAATATTTAAACCACTTTTACATTAAATAAAAAACATTTCTTTCTCAGGTCCCATGTTTTTTGGGGTCCCAAATCCGCTGAACTTCAGAATGTAGGATGAAAACTTTCACCAATGATACCAAAATCATAACATAATAACTTACATAAATAGAACTTGGTATCTTTATCTTCTAAATTCTCCTTCACAAACTTCTTTAAAGCAAAAACTACAAAAAGAAAAGAAAAATATTTAAACAGTTAAGTGTTCATGCTGACAACAGAATTTTATAATAAATAAATTGAAGTTTGAAGTTAATACCTAAAGAAATAAATCAGTTGCAGTAAAAACAAATATTTTTTTAAAGAAATTTCTATGTTAAAGGGGGATAATTCTGAAAAAAATGTATTTGGAGTTATGAACCTTGTCACATGAGATGTGGTTGATAATAAGAAACATATATTCAAAGTTTGAAGTTGATACCTCAAGAAATAAAGTTATAGTAAAAAATATTTTACTGCACAAAAACTTTAATCAGAAATGTGGATGCGGACGCCGACACTTGGGTGAGTAGGAGAGCTCTCCATTTACTTCTTGTAAAGTGGAGCTAAAAATAGCCAAAAAAAACCCCAAAAAATATTTCTAAGCAAAACAAGTAAATCTGTGAGCTAATGCTCACTAGTGATACCCCCGCAGTGAGAAATATGACTATCATAATGTAACTTTCATTTAACGAAATCTAAAAATATGTGACAAACAGGAAGTAGATGAGCAAGGAGCATGAAATCGCTTTACACCACATGGGACTATGGGATGAAGCAATATGCAAAGTATTAGGCTGCTGCATGTTATAGTTGCTGAGAAAACTGCGACGGAAATTTTGTAACGGACGGACGGACGCACGGACGCACAGAAAAGGGTAAAACAGTATACCCCCCCTCTTCTTCGAAGCGGGGGTATAAAAAACCTACCAGTTTCTCTTGGTCTAAACAATCCCTGTAAGACATGTTTGTCTTGGAACTGTATACGCATAACAACTTTCTCATATCTACTGTACTCTGCTTCTAGTTTAGCTTTCCTCATAGTTGATGTCATTAATGGTTGGTCTTCCATTTCTTTTCTAAAATAACACAATCAGAAATATTGAATTTGTTCTTGTGTTTTTATGACTAAATCTGAGGATTTGAGTGATATTAATGGCCGCATTCAAATCACTGTCATGTCTCATTCATTTTTTTGTTGGGTTTAACCCTGTAGCAACACATTGTATAGGTCAAATAACAGCCTCCGGCACACCTAACGTTGATTTCCTGGACCCTTGTCTATAACCAGTGCTCACCTACCCTTCCACAAGGCCAAAAACTTCTCCATATACCTTATTAATGGAGGAAAACTGACATAACTGTCAAATTTTCATGGAAGGGTATAACCTTCCCCGGTGGGGGTTTGAACCTGTACCCCTTCTGGACACTAGATTTGAAATCCAGGTGCGCTACCATCTGCCCTACCAACCTAGAAAGAGATCAGAGGATTTGAGATTTGCTACCTTCCATGACTCATTGCAGGAGAGAAAAGAAGTTCTTGTGTGTTTATGTGTAATCGAAATCCCTAAGACATGCGTAAAGTTTCAAGTGAATCCTGTTGGTTGTAGTAAAGATACAGAAGCGTTTCACCTAAAAACTGGTTCAATGTGAAACATGTATGCAAATAGCAGGATTTCCCAACTATTATCTGAACAGTTGATCTAAAAACGAAGGTAAAAATAGCAGTAGTACTAAGTATTACTATGCATTTCACTATTTCATTTGATACTGCTTATTGTCATGCAAACTACAGCAGCTTAAATACATTATATTTTTCTTGTATAGTTGACTTGAACTCAAACCAGGCTACATAACAAGGGAAATAACTCTTAAATAACTTACAATCTTTTTCTATGAGCATTAAGTAAACTTCTGACATCATTTTCATTTAACTCAAAAAATTCTTCAGGCAACTCTGAAATGAAATTCAGTAAATGTAAATAAAAACAGAACAAAACAATATTTCATGAAATATTAAGTCAATTTTGTATATGATTTCATAATAAGCATACATTTTAACACAAGTGTGCATACATTAATGGACTCTACAATGTCAACAAAAAGCCATAATCAAGCCAGCTTAACAATTATGTCAATCTAGAGTTTTAAAATTGAATTTAAGTAAATTTAGAAAGCACAAAAATACAGTATAACCACAGGAGCTTGACATTTTATATCATACTACGAAAATTCCCCTCTTACATATAATAAAAACACCAGGAATACAACGCGTCCAATCTCCAACTTCTCACCTACTAGTCAAATTCACCCTCAAAAAGCAACGAAACATCAATTGATCACAAAATCATTTAGCCATTCGATTAACAACTCTTAAATGTACCTGTAACAATCGATGATTCCAAAATCGACCTCACTATGAAGCAGACATTTGTCATTAAACACGTTTTTCTCTTAAATTTTCGCTTGTCTGGGTCGCCATTCGCTGACGTCACAGATTTCGTCACCGGGTTGAATATTTAATATTCATTACACTTCCTAAAATATGTTTATATTATTATTTTTTTTTAAAGTTAATATTCTAAAAATTATAAGCAAAAGCATTTGGGGATGGTATTTTTTACAAAAAAGATATTTGATTAACGCTATTGGGAAAAACCCACAAAGGGAAGTTACTCTGTGAGTTCTTGTATTTCAACAAATTGCAGAGTAAGTGTAAATCAGCCCGGTGATGAAATCTGTGACGTCAGCGAATGGCGACCCAGACAAGCGAAAATTATCGAGAAAAAAGTGTTTAGTGATGAATGTCTGCTTCATAGTGAAGTCGATTTTGGAATCGTCGATTGTTACAGGTACATTAATGAGTTGTTAATTGAATGGCTAAACGATTTTGTGGTCAATCGATGTTTCGTTGCTTTTTTAGGGTAAATTTGATTAGTAGGTGAAAAGTTGGAGATTGGATGCGTTGCATTCCTGGTGTTTTTATTATATGTAAGAGGGGAATTTTCGTAGTATGATATAAAATGTCAAGCTCCTGTGGTATAACCAAGAAAATTAGTGTGTAGAGCTTTTGCTATGTTATTTTTCTATTTGTTTTCCCTTGAAAGGCTAAGATCTATAGACTTTTGCTGTTAACTAGTGCTAAGCACAAACTAAGGCAAGTTACTCACAACTCTATTTTATCCAGTGATAGGAGGAGGAATGGAGGTAAAGTTTTTCATGACAAAACTCACTCAGAAATGTAGGCTCAGCCCAGGAATCCAATTCACAAACACTAAATTGACAGTCCAACCAACCGTGCTAAAAAACAGAGATACAGTGGTAGGAACTAGGATGCTCTTTGGGATCGCAAGGGTCTCGACTAAGAACCCCACTAAGGACACTGCTAATTTTTCATAAGCAAGACATTTAGGAGATGTTTCTCCTAGGTATAAATGGGCACTGAGTGGAATCACCTGCCTGAATGTGATCTCAATGATCAGGGGTTATCATACACAATTGTAAAGTGGACTGAACATGTATATTGAAGAAGACTTTAAACTGCACTTAAACTTTTTTAACTAAGATGATCATTAACATTATAATTTTACCATCAGACTGTGAACTGGATGATGACACAGTTTTTGTTGTTTCTTCAATACTAAATACCAATGTCTTCCTGTCACATGGCTGTAAAAATATCATTATACATCTATCAAGTACATGTAGTTAGTTATTCTTCATAAGAGTTCAAAAATCTTAAAATAAACTATGTATATCAGGCCAAGACATACAATTTATATTAATTATATAATCAGTTTTCATTACCACTCATTCATTTTAAAGAGAATAATCTTATTCATTTAAAAGGGAATAATCTAATTCATTTAAAAGGGAATAATCTAATTCATTTAAAAGAGAATAATCTAATTCATTTAAAAGGGAATAATCTAATTCATTTAAAAGGGAATAATCTACAACAAAAGTCAAGTCAAAATATTTGATTACAATAAACACATAAAGTTCATGGCCAAGATATATGTGACATATGTGTATTATTCAACATAAATTTTAAAATTTATAAATCTTAACTGATTCCACATTCAAATGGCTACAGTGTTAAGAACTTTCTTAAGATATGTTGGTGATTTAACACAAAGTTGATCATGGCAAATAATAAAACATTAGTCCACAGAAAATTGGCACAACATAAATATGCTACACATTTAAAATGTTTAAATAGTGAAGTTGAACTTTAGTTTAAACAATATTTATCAATCAATAAACAAGTATATATACAATAGTATGATCATAAGAATTTAGAGGATGAAAAAGAAAGCAGCGTTTTTTTTCCTTCTTAAAATGGGTCCGGAAAACGGACCCATTCCCAACGACGACCGGACCCTTCCCAATCATGCCAACGGACCTTCCCAATTGTGTCAACGGACCCTTCCCAATCCTTTCTTTTATTGGTATTTCCAAAATCAAGAGAAAAAACAGCATAAGTTGTCAAAACTAAAAAAATCGGCAAAAAAACGGGTTTTGGAATTAATAAAATTTTACTTTTGTTTATTTGTCCAAGTATCGTAACTGACAGTTATTTAATGACCGTGTGTCAATTATCACATAAATGGGCAAAAGTCGGCAAATTTCAATAATCAATATCACTTATCATCAATTAAAAATAAATTAGAATCTTTATTCATGCTGTTCTTTACGACATCGCTAATCCGTTAATGTTGGTAAATAGCGTCATCTTGTATAACTATCATCTGAGAGTTTGTGTAATCACTCTTTCACACAACCATTGTTCCGCTTCATTAGTTTTACAATCAAACTAATGACGTAAAATTTAATGTTTACAAACAAACTCCTTTGTCTTACCGCGTAAAATTGTGCTTAAGTTTTATTTCCGGTCAAGGTCATTACATTGACTAATTTCTCACGGACCCGTGATTTTACGATTTTTTTATGAAACTAGCTGCCATTAAGCATAGAAATTAAAAGCTGTTCATGTCATGATGATTTCTCAATACTTTTCTCAATAATTCAGCTATGGTTGAAATAATCCAACAGTAGTTTAAATTGTTACTCGAAGTAAATTGTAAAACATTCGTCCCCAATAATTTCGTACCCGACAGTTTCGGACATTTAATGATTTTTAATGATTTTTTATTGTGGGAAAATGAGACATTTTAGAACCAAGCTGAATTGCTTTTAAGGAAGATTTTGAGTAAAAACTGTAAGAAAGGTTATTTGATTCAATTGATCATAACATCTAAAAACGACTCAGACACTGAAATACTGGTAGCCTCCTTATTTCTGAATTATGTTGTGGTCTATCAGATAGTTTCATTACATAAGAAGATAAGTTGTTGGTAACTTTGAACACATTTCCAACAAGCTTGAGTGGATAATGTGACTGAAGATAATTTTTAATGACATTTCTCAAATGTTTGGATAAACAGTTTGTCACATAACCTGGCTCGCTTATACCCCCTTTCTTTTTAGGCCTATTAACAATGGCACTATATTGTTGTTTGGAGTGTCCAAATTCTAGGGGTCATTATATGGATGGCCCAATTCTTAAGTTCCTTTTTTGTGTAATTTACCTCTGCATGTCTCAAAAACTACAAAATCTAGTTTAATGTTACTGTTTAAAGGCAGAATGATGCAGATATCTTACAATTTCTGAATTTAAACACTTGCTTATTGATATTCCCAATTTATTCTAAGCTGTGTATGATTTTCCCAATTTTTCCCATTTTCACGACTAAAAAATTCCCAATCGGAGGGGTACAGGACCCATTCCCAATCGGGTGAAAAAAAACGCTGGAAAGCATAGCTAACTTTACACTTCTCTCCCCCAGTTGGACTTATGGCATTTCAACAGTCTATGAATAAATATTCTGTGAAATTTTCTGGGATTATATACAACAGGGATTTGTAACAAAGTGCTTTTTTGAATTTTCTCGGTCGTCACCGTCTATAACTGGCTGAAGCAGGCTGTACAAACTATTCCAGAGTTTTAAAAAGTTTTGTACATGTCTTCCATGCAACTTGTGAATGTTTCTGAAGTTTTTGAAAAAAAAATGTTGCAATTATGACCGAAAATATGACTTTAGGTATGTAAAATGGTGCTAAAAATGGCAGATCGGCGGGAAAATGCATTGTTTTGTGAAACAGTCTGTGAGTGTAATTTACCTCAAAATCATCTAGAAACACATTTTTCCTAACATTTATGTCAATTTGAATGGTACTGGTACAAAATTTCATGTGAATATCTTTATTTAAACTTGTTATACTTGTTTTCCGTATTGGCCAAAATAGTAGCGAATTATTAATAGTGAAATTTGATGAAAATCTATAACATTTACTTATCATTACAAATCTCTGTTATTTAAAATCCCTGGAAGTTTTTTATGATCAGAAATATATCTATCAATTTTAAAACAACATGTACCAATCTGTTACCAATACCAATATCCATGGATAAGCATGAGTAAAAGTAAACACATTTTAGAATCCTGAAATTCTTATATGTAATCAATTTAACAACTTTTACAAACACTACGGGTTACCTTAAAGTCTTCTTTCTTAGCAGATCTGAAAACAAAACAAATAATGAACCAAAGTTAATCATGTTTGTAAGTTTTAACTTGACTTAGTTTGAAATTATTTGCGTACAAAAAATTAAGCATTGATCGTTACAGCTAAAATACATGATAGGCAGAGAACCCTTACAGTATGTGACAAAAATCTTATATTTAATTTATGTAAATATGGATAATTTATTCCTACTCATACTAAAATGAAGATAAAACTTGTATAGTCTATAAAGAGTATGCCAAGCCTTGTAATTTGTACTGGAATTTAATAAAAATTATGATTTAGAACGACATAAATTTCTGCCAAAATTTGACTATCATAAACTAATTTTGTTATGCAATGTGATGAATGGTGCTATATGCTGTATTTCAACATTTTGTCAGTCATATTTCAGTCAGTCCACTTCACTCACGGTCCTTGGATAGGCATAGATATCTTAAACCAAGCCTTTAACCAAGTACAGCTAATACTCTAGCCAGTCACTGAAATCTTCACTTCCTTTTAATGTGGTAGGCAGGAGAATGGCCATAAAAATTCCTCATGACTTTAACTCAACAAAGGTATGTACTACCTACCCCATATAGTGAACCCACAAATCCAAAAAGATGTATTAAGCCACACTAATAACTGAGTTATTTTTTTTATATTCTTTTGTTGTTTTTATAACGTCGTATTCAACACACATACATAGGTCATATATCGACGACCAGCTCTTCCTACAATAGGTTTCCTGGACACTTTTCTATCACCAGTACTAACTTACCCTACCATGAGGCTGACAACTCATGTATAGGATATGACCTACCGCGACCGGGTTTTGAACCCGCGATCTTCAGATTCAAAGTCAGACATGCTAACCACTACACCAGGGCTGTGGCTATCAACTTACTTACATCAACTGAGTTAAGTAAGTGGTCAAAAATCAATCATATCATAAGGTAGATATAAGATTTTTCTTTCAAACTTACCCCAGTTCATTCTTGTACAGATTCTGTCCTTTTGTTTCTTCTGGAAACTGAAATATAAACAAGTATAGCCTTAAAGAAATGGTATTTACAACATTAAGTCAATATCATTATATGTCAGTTTTTATCTAAAATAAGTTCATAACTTCACTCAGAACTACACAATTAATAGAATTATGGGTAAATATTATCACATACTCAATGATACAAAAATGAAGTTAACAAATTCAAATATTCTGATTTTGGGGACACACCAGTTCAATTTTTTTTCTTAAAGATATGTAAGTGACGAAATTAAAGAAAATTAATTTTGCAAAAAAAACATTATTGACATATTGTATTTATATTTAAATAGTTTTTGACATGTTAAAAAAAATTAAAAAGTATCCGCCTCTTGATTTAATTCAATTATGAAATTTCATAATTATTTTAAGACATGCTATGTCCTAAAAGATTTAAAATCTGCGCCGAAAATTACCAGTCGTTTCCGTAAGTCACGTGACTCGCATATTTAAAGACACAACTTTTAAATCCTGGACATAAAAGGAAAATTGTAGTATAGTGGTTATATCATAATAGTCGTGAAAATTTCAAGTATTACATGTTTCATGACTTTCTCGTGTTTGCTGGCAGGTGAAATAAATTGAGGCCCGTTCATAGGTAAATTTTGAATTTGGTTGTTTGGTAAATATAAATTATACATGTTTATGCAAACTATACATTTTTAGCTCGACTTTACGTAGTAATGTAGAGCTCTCCTACTCGCCCCGGCGTCGGCGTCGGCGTCGGCGTCCGCGTCCACCTTTCTGATTAAAGTTTTTGTGCAGTAAAATACTTTCTTCTATATCTTTGTTATTTCTTAAGATATTAACTTCAAACTTTAAATATATGTTCCTTACTATCAACCACATCTCATGTGACAAGGTATATAACTCCAAACACATTTCTTTCAGAATTATCTCCCCTTGAACTGATTAAAGTTTTTGTGCACAGATTAAAGTTTTTGTGCAGTAAAATACTTTCTCCTATATCTTTGTTATTTCTTAAGATATTAACTTCAAACTTTAAATATATGCTTCTTATTATCAACCACATCTCATGTGACAAGGTTCATAACTCTAAATATATTTTTTTCAGAATTATCTCCCCTTGAACTTAGAGTTTTCTTTCAAAAATGTTTGTTTTTACTGCAACTGTTTTATTCCTTTAGGTATTGACTTCAAACTTTAAATGTACATTCCTTATTATCAACCACATCTCATGTGACAAGGTGTATAACTCCAAATATATTTTTTCAGAATTATCTCCCCTTGAACTTAGAGTTTTCTTTAAAAAGTGTTTGTTTTTACTGCAACTGTTTTATTTCTATAGGTATTGACTTTAAACTTTAAATGTACATTCCTTATTATCAACCACATCTCATGTGACAAGGTGTATAACTCCAAATATATTTTTTTCAGAATTATCTCCCCTTGAAATTTAAAAAATGTTTGTTTTTACTGCAACTGTTTTATTTCTTAAGGTATTGACTTCAAACTTTAAATATATGTTTCTTATTATCAACCACATCCCATGTGACTAGGTTTATAACTCCTTATACATATTTTTTACTCCTGTGACAAACACTAACTAAGTCGAGCATGCTGTCTCCTCTGACAGCTCTTGTTTATGAAATAATCATTGCTCCTGCATAAACTCATTTTATCCTACTATAAAACAAAATACAGTCAAGTAAAATGGCTAGAAGAAGGATAGTTATGTTTGTCACAATTGATCAACATGAAGCACTAAGGTCTTTCATTCGTGACAGAAATTGGGATGTTGTTATTGAAGTTGTAAAACTTCCACCACCACCTAGAACACAGCATTTTCAGGGGTTTATTGATTGTCCTGAATGATTCTGTTCACCATGTATAACAAATGAGCACTTAGGACTGGTGGCCTAAAGGGAATAAAGATAGACATATCTTGAATTCAAGATAAAGAAAATGCCTCTAAGTGTGTTTCTTGGCTATGTTATGCAATCGGGGAGTTTGGAGGGATCCAAGATACATAGACAGGAGGGCATTTGCGAGACTGGCACGAGGCAACCCCAGATTTCATCAGCGTGAGCTGATACCTGAGTGCGTACTTGCACAGTGCAAAACTTGGCTACCAAACCCTCTAAACCGTCCATATATGGGTCACAAATGGCGATAAAACAAGTCGGGAAATTAATTGTTTATCCACTGTGGTATCAGCACTCGATTGCTTGTTTTTTTGGGGTTTAACGCCGTTGCACACATTATATAAGTTATATCACGGCGGTCAGTCAACCGGCTCACTACTCCAGGAAAGGCTAAATCTCTAGATTTAGCTTTTAACCAACTACTAAGCGCATACTTTCGTCAGGGACTGACAACTGCGCTACATTATTAAAAATAATTGGTAGTAGGGAGAATGGCCGTAGAAATAATTTCATAACCAAGCTCCACGAGAGTATGCCCCGCTCGAAAATGAAACCTACGACCCCTCAATCAGTAGACTTGCGAGCTACCAACTTAGCTAATCGGGCGGCTGTACCCGATTGCTCGCCGTTTGTATTGACAGATTTAAATCACTTCAGTTGCATCAAAGATTTTAACTCAAACCCAAAACAGCAAATATCATTGTCAATTATGAATATTTTTCAAGTGTGTGATGAAACGATCATTATCAACACTGCATTTGAACTAGGTTCATGTAGTCATTGCAGGGCCTCAGAAAGTATGTTCATTAATCGTAACATACTGAAATACTACCGTTATATCTAGCCCGAAAAAAGCGTGCAACACAGATGTCAAAATTTGCGATAAGTTGTGTCTTTAATGAGGTAAACCAAAGTATGTGCCGCATATTTCAAGCTTTGACATTTATCATGATTACGTTTTTTTTTACCGGAACACCGTTTAATATGCAAATTAGCAACTGTCGTAATTTTCCGATGACGTACGAGTCTTATCGGCCATTTCACGGAAATGGCCTCTGAAAGGAAAATTGGGTTATTTCATCCGTCGTCATCTGTGTGATGGATGGTAATCGCTGCATTTTTAATTCATAGTTAGTAATTTTAATGACCAAAGATCACTATTATGCAACTTTTTTGCTTTATTTGATATCATGATGGTTCTTATTTCTCGTCACTTTTATGACTTTAATATAAATGATATAATGTATTCAAACAGTTTTCTTACATGATAATTAACTGTTTTACTTTTGCACAGTAAAATTTCAATATTTATTGAATTCTAAAATTCCCAATTTTCATAATTTCAGCAGCTCTTTATAAATACATAAGAAAAGAATCCTTTTCTTAAGTCCTGAAATTCCTGAGCTCCACAACTAGTCCTAAAAACTTTAATTCATTGGCTTGTGACATTTAAACATTCTCTCATGTAATGTTTTAACATTCAGACCACAGGTGAGAGACTCAATTTTTCTTTATTTTAGTATATTCTCTCTATATATATACTATAATAAGGAAAAATTGAGTCTCTCACCTGTGATTCAGATGACTTTTATAAGAAGCAAAGCAAACTATTTTTATTTGCTACAACCACAGCTATATTAAGAAGTCATTTATGTTAAGTAGCCACTCCTATGCCTCCAATATCTAGCTGGTTACCACAGGTTGTACCATACCTTGAAGTCCATAAAAGGTGCTTGTGTCGGTTTAGGCTTGGATTTCTTCTGTACATTCTTGGGAACATTTTGTGTTGGAACATTCATGCCTTGAGCTGTCATATTAGCAAGTAAAGACTGTGCTAGTCTCTTAGCAACCTACAATAATCAAAACAAATCATACTTATCAATACCAAGTAAAGAGAAAATGTTGTAAAGGAAGTAAATTTGCCTTTTTAAGATGGAAATAATTAAATGACTTCCTCAAATTACACTTTTCAATATTCACAGTTCTTTAAGTGAAAAATAACCCCAAAATTGCATTAGATGGTGCTTCTGTTCAGATGAATAAGACAGATGGGTGATCCCATATGTTCTGATTTGGTAGGACTTATATAAATAATGGTTAACTTTCAATATTTCCTTAAGTGAAGTATCTTCTACAGTTATTTTGAAACATGACAAATTCTACAAACTTTATAACAAAATCATGTTATTTCCTTTGGAAGGAAGTCAGACATGGCCGCTTAAAGCAGTTGACCTTTGAAAGCGAGGGACCATTAATGCAGGCTATACTGTACAATAAAGATAAATATATAAACCAATCAAACCTCTTGCTGGTCAGGTGGTAAATCGTTAAAGTCATCAGGTGTAAATACTTGTAAACCAGGAATATCTCTTAAACTATCTACAGCTTCTTGTCTTGTATTTGTGGAATCTCCTATGAATAAACAGTATAGCAATATCTCAAGCATGTTTATTTATTCATTTTTGTTTTATCATATTGCTCATACAGTATGCATCAAGACTTAACAGTTACATTACAACTTTTCACATAATTTTTATAACCAATTGTTTTCTCTGCATAAGGTTTCACAAAACCTACATGAAAGGAGGCAAGAAAGCTCATATCACAATACAAGCCCACAAAATGTAATTCTAATTATTCTTTTTTATGCACAGTGTTTTGCTATGGATTTAAAAATGTGAGGTCAAATGGCCTCATTGGTCAAAATTGTTGGGACATTCTTTGAATCAAAGACAAGCTATCTAGTACAGACATATTTGACATGGTTAAATTTGAATTTTAGGTAAAAACAAGAAATGTAATGTGGAAACCACATTAAAGCCGGATTTAAAAACTTTAACACAAAAATTTCAAAGGGAAATAATCCATACTAAAGACAAATAGAGTTGTGGTTACTTTCTAATTCTGTTCATCACATAGTATGTTATGATTGTATGAAGATTCGTAAAGATCTGATGATAAATGGCAGAAATATTATGCTAAATTGAAAACTTTAACTCAATTGTTAACGTCACCGGACGCCCGCCCACCAGATCGCCCGTTTTTTCGTTGAAAAATCGGGCTAAATATAGCAATGACTGGCAAAATATACTATAATTAGGACACTTGAAAGTATAGCCAAGAAATTTCAAGCTCACCTTGTTTTTCAATTTTATCATTGCTACTTGATGTCACAACATCATCTGTTTCCATATGCTCATTGGTCTGTGCAGGCTCTATTTCCATTGGTTCAGTAGTGTCATGTGACTGCTCAGACTCCGCCTCCATTTTACTGATTTTAGGTGAAGGCTCCTCAGTTTCAGGCTTACTTTGGGATACTTCAACAACAGGTTGAAGTTTGCTATCATTCTGTATATTAACATTGATATTCAATGAGATAGTAGCTGTGTCCGCTTTTATCTCAGTCTTTGTATCACTGGTTACATTCTGAATGTCCATAGAAGTTGATGATTTAGATGAAGATTCACTAACTGACACTGGTGATGGCTGTGATACAGGCTTTGATGGTTTAGATGATAATTCAAGTCTAGCTTTCTTCTTTTTGTCCATTTCTATTTTTGTAGCAATGGCTGCTAATGTCTCATCAGACACTTGTCTATGTAACAATCTTAAAGTAAACAATTAAGAAATGTTTTAAATTAGATTTTACATTTTTATTAATATTGTCTTGTTTTAGTATTATGGTATGTGTGGTGGCTACTCACCTGACCAGTTTTAAAACTGTTTAACAGATGTAGATAGTGTTTGCTCTCAAACTATTATCTCAAGCCCAGAACACTGTACTTAAATTTTGACTCAGACCAAAATCCCTAGTTTGATTTCTCCAAATAATTATTTTTCTCTATGGGAATTTATGGATAGAGATACACTGAGTGCCATTTTTGTTTGAACTTTGAAGAAATTGTTTATTCCATCGATAGAAACAAAAAAACCAACAAAAACCTGAAGAAGCCTTGAATGGCGAAACGTTGGAAAACATTTAATAAACAATAAGAAACATATTAGCTATGTGTTGGTAGTGTTTTTCATTCAATATTCAATTTTAACAATAACTTAGTAATCAATAAAAAATCTACTAAGTACTTTAAAACGTGAAATAATTGAGTGAAAACTTTATCATATACTAAGTACCTTAAAACAGCTTTCCCTCCAGTAAGACCAAGTGAACGCAGTTTAGTTTCTTTCAAAGCTAATTCACCAGTAATTTCTTCTCTCATATATATACACACAGGTTGAACTGATGGACTTTGATCTGTATCAACTTTGGTTAGTTTTCCTTTATGTGGACTGAAAATATAACAAATTTTATATATCATGAAAAAATGACAAAATCTTTTAATAGTGAAAACCATGTTTCTCAGGCACTTTATACAGTATTTTGGGAAGAAGCCTGAGGCTTATTAAATACATTACATCAATGGAACTTTAATCACAATTTAATAGAAATGGGGAAAGAAAACTATACAGATTAGGGTAAGACTGCATGATTTTCAAGACATTTTATGTATGGAAAGGGCCTTTGAATGGCCTCTGTTATATTTACAACTAAACTTAAATTTATATACAGTTCACAGAACTATACCTTTAAAAAAAGTTAAAGAGTGGTTTCAAGTCTGCTTCCATATATATGTTATGCTGATTTTACAATTTTGTATGATAACCCTAATCATAAAATCACCTTAGGCAGGTGATCCCTAAAAACTCCAATTTATGCTTACATAATGTGGATTTAGGTAAATTTCTTTCTTAAAGAAATTAGCAGTGCCCTTAGTGGGATTAAACCAAGGACTTCTTGATCCCTAAGCATGCATCCTGCTATTGGACCACAACATACCTGTCTGATTGATTTTCCCAATGCAGTAAAACTTCCCATAGTGAAGTACCAGGCAAGAAGGAATGTTGAAGTCTGTCTCCACTTTCAAGTTGTAGTGCTATAAGAACTTCTGTCTCGGCACGAGATTTCTCAGCTTTCACAAGTTCTAGTTTAGCATTGTTTGGTAAATTAGCATATCTAACTGAGAGAGTCAAATCTAGAGTTGTACGCCCATGCCTACAAAATATAAACACACAGGGTTATTACTTGTATAGTAAATTAATTTTTAGAGCCGAACCATTTAGAAGACAGTGGTTAAATAGTCAATGGCATCCGGAATGATTTTAACACAAAATTGTAATCAGTCCAGCATATTTTAGAATGTCACTAGTCTGAATGACAGTCTACTTTTACATGACACAATACATTTACTAACAAGAGCAGTCCATGGTCAGCGCGCTTGACTATTCGGGGTATTCGTGTAAACGACAGCAACAACCAATCAAAACTCATGCTGCAGTTATGCAACTTGGTATTTGACATTCATTCCTAACCCTGTTGACATGTGTGAAGTTTCAAGTGAATCCCTTCAGTAGTTGCAAAGAAAAAATGTTGCACCTAAAAACTTTACCAAAAAAAATTCTAAGTATTAGAGGACCATAATCCAGTCAAAATTCATGCTAGAGTTATGCAACTTGGTATTTGACATCAATTAGTAACCCTGTAGACATGTGTGAAGTTTCAAGTGAATCCCTTCAGTAGTTTCAAAGATAAAATGTTGCACCTAACAGGGCTTTTTCAGGGGGTTTTGGGAAAAAGGCCCCTGCCCAAATTGGGAATTTTTAACGCGGTAAATAGTCCCATTTGGGAAAAAATATCGACAAATCAACCCAATTTAGAAATTTCATCATTAATTTTTCTGCATTAAATCTTTACATGCTTTGCTTTGGTGTCTTTAAGAGTGTTGCAGTGTTCTTATAAGTTTGTTCTGACAGTCCAGCGAGGCATTCAATGCAAATTCTCATGTATTTTTTATTTTAAATTTTATATGAAATATCGGCAGTCATGCTTTCTTAATATGTAAAGACAAAAGACATCCTGTTTAAAGGGAATTATTTAAAGAGATTGGGATTTTTTTTCTTGAAATTGGGAAAAATGGTACTTATTTGGCATTGGGAACGGGGCCGATATTCGGCCCCGTGAGATAGGCTGAAAAAGCCCTGCCTAAAAACTTAACCAAGAAATTTCCAAGTATAAAAAGGCTATAATTCAGTCTAAATTGATCCAAGTCCAAGAGTTATGTAACTTGGTATTTGACCTCCAATGGTAACCCTGTAGACGTAAGTGAAGTTTCAAGTGAATCCCTTCAGTGGTTGCAAAGATATTAAAGATACAAAAATGTTGCTCCTAAAAACTTAACCAAGAAGTGTTACGCAACACCAATGACGACACACAGCTGAGTTGGATAGCCTCACTATTCTTTGAATAGTCAAGCTAAAAAGTGAAGTAAAACATATAAGATCAAGAATTAACATTCTAATGCTAAGCATACTTTTAATTACATGACATTAACTACATAACAATTTAAACTGTGCAGTCAGCAATCATTTGTTGTTTCTGTCCAGGAAATGTTATTCAGTTCTGTAAAATTTTCATTTTTTATAACTACTACAATAAATACTAACAATCTGAATCAGCATCCAATGAATTAGTCTAATCTTGTTCCAAATGCCGTTTTAGGAATTGTCAGTTAGTACATACATACAGTAATTGAAGATGTTAGTGTTAAATTAATTCACACATGTATAAACTTACACTAGTTTATAATCCTCAGTTGGTAAAAACTTCTGTTTCTGACAAACATCTTCAAGTACCTGAAGTTGAAATTATTAAACATAATGAAAGATAATGTGTCTGTGGTTATCAGGTTATGGGACAATTAATATCGAACTAAGTCAGTTGGTAAAGACTTTTTGAAGTATGTTTCTAAATGTCCTTTTTAAAAGAAAAAAAAGAGACCAATTATAAACAATTTAAACAATGTCAAACGACCCAGTGACATTTCTTAGTGTTTGTGGCTGAAGTCTTTTTGCAAAAAATGAAGATAATTGTGAATGTCTTTTTCTGCTGAATATGAGAATAAATGCACATTATGCTATATTTTAACTTAATCAAAATTAAACACTTCTTTAATAATAGTAAATGCCGAGAAAGACACGTATTAAATACTGCCAATCAGTCACTATCCGAATTCAGTAACATCCGAAAACTAATACTACTAGAAATTTATTCCGCTTATGAACTGAGTTACCTGTAATAATTTTGAGTTCGGTGTAATTTTCACATTTTGTCTTCTACCATTTGGACATAGAAAGACACGTATTAAATACTGCCAATCAGTCACTATCCGAATTCAGTAACATCCGAAAACTAATACTACTAGAAATTTATTCCGCTTATGAACTGAGTTACCTGTAATAATTTTGAGTTCGGTGTAATTTTCACATTTTGTCTTCTACCATTTGGACATAGAACTTGTAAGGCAGCCATAGTAAAATTACGTGAAATACAAGCGCTGCGCAAAAATAATCGTCGTGACTGTCAATTTTCAATAAGAGTTTTCTCCCCTGGTCAAGTTTATTTTGCGGCGCCTATTGTATGTCGCGAAAGAGACTAAAAATTTTAAAAATGTAATAATGCTCATAACACTGGAAAAAGGTTGTTGCAGTATGATCAAGAAGGTAGTAGGCTGACTAAATATGAAATTTAGTTGTGTTTGTCTTTTAAGCAACTCGCCTTTTAAGGGTAGATTCAGTGGGGAAGAAAACAACAGGCCATGTCATAGTGGAATTGTGGGCGTAGGTTTTGGAGTCCTCATAATCAAAATGAAAAACAAAGCTGTTGGTAAAATATTCTTAAATAATCCTGATGTTCCGAGATTCGATACGACAATTTAATTCAGGGAAAATTGTGTTCGGCAACGACGTTATTCATCGTAAGCAATTTATGATAACTCCGTCATTAATACTAACTAGCCTATATTCAGAAACAAAGATAACATAGACATGAGCTGATTCAGCGCGGGGTGTCAGAGGGTCCGAACCCCCTAGAATTCGGAAAATGTACATGTCTAATAGTTTATTTCTTGCTTGTAATTTATTTTTAAGCAGCTTGAAGCAATTTTCCTCTGTGCTTAACATAGATTTTATGGTTATGTAGTTTTTATTATCAATATGTTGTTTTTTTCTGCAAAATGTGTATAATGTGATCGTGGTTCGAGGTTCGGACCCCCCCTAGAAAAGATCGGACACCCCTAGAAAAGTTCTGAAACCCCCCTCCCCTAGAAAAAAATTCTGGATCCGCCCCTGATAGATGTCTCTGATATATTTTACGAGAAAAATCTAGTCATTTAATATTAAATTCAAAACATTGTTTCATATTATGAGGATGTCATTCCATTGAAAAGTGTATATATAATGCATTGTTTTTTTTTGTCGTAAAAGATGTATTTTCGTGAGTTTTTGTGAATAGACCTATATGTAGGCCTACTTAGGTTTGTCAAACTTGAGTAGACGCTTAACAGAAGTCCAATTAGGCATGGCCTAAGCTTTCACCGGTATTATCAAAATATGATTCAAATTATAATACACGAATAAACTTTAATTATATAACAATTGTGGTAAGTATTGTAATTATGTTTTGTCAATAGATTTAATGGTTATGTAGTTTTTATTATCAATATGTTGCATTTTTTTCTGCAAATGTGTATAACGTGGTAGTGGTTCGAGGTTCGGGCCCCCCTAGAAAAGTTCGGACCCCCCTTGAAAATTTCGGACCCCTCCTAGAAAAAAATCCTGGATCCGCCCCTGGGATCCTCCCCCACAAAATCAACCCATGATTCCAGGATCGACTGTCGGACACACCATAATAATAGTAACCGATATGACTCATAACTCTGGGGCCCCCGGAAAAAGCCTTTAAATTAGTATTTTAACTGAATCGGGTATTGAATCGGAATTTGGGTTATAAACAAGTTTTCAGTCTCCATAATGTACCAGCGTGCAAAACCTCATATTGGGGTTTTCATATGATAATTTCTTTATAATCTAGGCGTCACAATTTGAAGAAGGAAATAATATAAAGAAGAAAATGATTGCATCAATCTAATTAATATTTACGGGTATATGTTACAACTGCGTAAAAGTTATGAATACTTATTCATATTTCCTATATGCAGTTATATATTCACATCAGAGTATGTATTCAACTATGTTTAAATTAATCTTATTTGAATTTCGGAAGAATCATTCTTTAAAATGCATAATTATTTTAACATTTATAAATAAACGGGTTTGTTAATACATTCGTATGTTAATACGTACATTTACATGATTAGTAAGTACATTATGTGTACATACTCCGTGCATACTTCCCCGGAGAACCAATTACAATATGCAATCAAAGAAACATTTCCCTAAAATGCCCCCTTGCAAGTCAGGCAGTTGGTTGCCTTACAAGGGTCGGATCTAGGATTTTTTCTAGGGGTCCAAATTTTTTCTAGGGAGGTCCAAACTTTTATACCACAACCACATTTTACACTTTCTACAGAATAATGCAACATAATAATAATAAAACTTCATAACCATTTAATCTATGTTAAGCACCGAGAAAAACTGATTCATGCTACTTAAAAATGACTTAAAATCAAGAAATACACTTATGGACAGATACATTTTGGGGTTCTGGACCCCCGCTAGATTCGCCTATGCTTACCCATGATAGGTTGGCACGGATTTTCGAGTCTTCACCATTTTATTTTCACTTCCATCCTATTATGCAAGCAGTAATTGCCTAACCCATTGCCAGGCATTTAGCATTTAGATGAATATACCTTGAATAGCGAACCTTTACCTTGAACTTCTACCCAAAGCGTTAAGTTTTGCTAAATTGATGTTGAGAAACTTGTCAACCTTAATGGGTATTCTCGTGATTGGTTGTTGCCTTTTTAGGAAATTGCATTCAGCAACAAATATTTTCATTAAAATTTAGAATTTTCTAGATTCGTATCACTATTCAAAGTTTAGCTCACTGAATTATATTTGCCTTCATTTAGAAAACAAATGCAGTGTATTCATTGTGCATGACGTAAAACCACGCGAAATCGGATACTAATAGTTTTTACAGTCCGTTTGTGTTCAGGAAATAACATTAGTAAATGAAATCATATTTAGACTGTACGGTAAAAGGTATTGCAACAGTTTACCTATAAATTTTTAACATTTGAGATTGGGAGTGTTCATAAATAAATATACATGCACATTAAAAGGGAAGCGTTTAAGTTAATATGCGATAATCGGCGGATTATTATGCCAAAGAATTTATAACTCTACAGATTGAACGATGAATAGTTTGAAATAACTATTTCGTTGTCTGTGTTAATCCACGTACATGTATATCCAATAAAGATTTAGTTAAATGGTTTTAACACAATCGTTCGATCTTACTTCTATTGCTTTCCATTTTTTTTTGTAAATTAACATTATTTGATAGACGTAACTGAATTCTCCATCTTAAGATTGAAAGGAGTTGTTAAATAAGACTCACTATGCAGGTAAGATCGTTTATCATTTTTTTCACCAAGTTTGTGGTTTGTTTTTCATTAAGGCAATTTGTTATTGTTTGTGTCTGAACCTTTTGGTGAAATGTTTGAAGTTGAAGTAACTGGTTAGTCATTACTATGACATGTATTATTATTTTTTTATATTTTTTTATAATTTTTTTATTTATTATTTTTATTTTTATTATTATTATTATTATTATCGTTATTATTATTGTTATCGTTATCGTTATTATTATTACTATTATTATTATTATTATTATTAATATTACTATTATTATTATTATTATTATTATCGTTATTATTATTGTTATCGTTATCGTTATTATTATTACTATTATTATTATTATTATTATTATTATTTGTTGTTGTTGTTGTTTTTGTTATTATTATTCTTAATATGGTTAAACCTTACAGTGGCATGTATATTATTATATTTGTTTGGTTTGACGCCGTAGCAACACATTATATATGTTGTATAAAGGCGTTCAGCGAACCTAAATTAGCTTTCCTGGACCCTTGTATATAACCAGTGCTCACCTACCCTTCCACAAGGCCGGAATCGTCTCAATATACCTCATCAATGAATAAAAAAATGACAATATTGTCAAATTTTCATGGAAGGGTATAAACTCCTTTAATTCTTTAATAACTATGGTAACGCTGAGGTAGCGCAGATCAAATTACTTGACGAAAGACGGTGAGATTATGTATCGCCATGTACTAAAAAAAATGTTCAAAATTTGCCAAAATGTAACTTTACCCAATAGCAACGGCATGTCAAATTTTGACGTAATTTAGATAACGGACTATACGAAGAAATTAAGTTACACGCATCTATGGTTGCAACGTTTAACGTACAAAAATTAAGTGTCGCCGTCTAATAAGCGTGAATTTCGCACGATTGTACGATTTTATAACCAATATATGGACACTGTTAGTCGTACTTAAGTTTTTTAGTGGCTCAAATGGTTTGCAGATGAACGAGCCGGCTTAAAGTTGGGGTTCGGTCTTGTTGAAAATGATGAACAAACGACGTTAACGTCGAGCGCGTCTGGCGTTCTGGAGAAGCGGAAAAGTAAGAGAGTGTACAAGCAAAAAAAAAAAAACATGAAAATAAAACATCATAAAAATTATGATGAAAACATATCAAATAGGATTATAAATGTAAATTAGTCACTCTTTATGTGAGTTGAAAAATACTACAAATATAATAAATTTACTAACAACATGTTTAATTATTTTTCAACAAACAAACATCAAAATTCTGTTAAATCATGTTAAAACAGAACAGAACAGAACAGAACAGAACAGAACAGAACAGAACAGAACAGAACAGATTAAATAATATTAAAAAAGTAACAAAAAAGCAAACAAATGATAATCGCATATTAAAGATATACATGTATTATAAATACACTTCAAATTTGGTTATTAATTCATTTGATGTCATATTGCGCAAGACAAAAAAAATGTGTTTAGAAAACCGAAGATGACGCAACAGGAGGTCCTTTTTTTCCATTATGTTTAATAATCTTATCATGATGATAAAATATAATAATCATACAGCAAGAATGAACAAATTAAAACATATATATCTGTGTAAAATATAAAATACTCGAATGGCAGTACGTATGAAATAGGTAGAGTAACCTGTAACCAGTAAGGCGTTCAGTTACCGCGAACGTTTCGTAACGTTCCGTAACGTTCGCTAACAGTCATTATTGAACGGCTTTTAGCGGAAAACGTTTAAGGCCAACAGCTAACGGTTTTAGTATATAGTACGCGAGTATGAAACAACCTGAAACAAAATAGTTCCAGTTAATTTAGATCAATACATTTACAAAAAACAAGTAAACAAGAAAACAAGTCCTCCTCTCCGAATTCTTCTAATAGAATAGAAGTAACGACTCTCTTGTCCGCCATCTTTAAACGTTCGCACTTAAACGGATCGTTCAATTAACCGTTCATAACGGTGACGGTGATTGGCTAACGTTAAATGCTAACTGAACGCAGGGCTGTTCAATTACCCGAAACGTTCCAAAACGTTCCGTAACGATACATTCGGAACTCCTCGGCCATTCGCTGCTAGTAATCTAATCTAATAAACAAATATACGATCGTTAATGCAATGAGTAATGTTTCAAAATTTATGGACTAAATACGAAATATCACTCATTACCTAGACGATCGTATATTTGTTTACTTCAACACCGGTAGTTTCAAAATATCGTCTAAATATGTCCGAGATTATATTTGCAGCGACTGGCCGAGGAGTTCCGAATGTATCGTTACGGAACGTTCTGGAACGTTTAGGGTAATTGAACAGGCTACTGAGTATTAAAGTATTAAAGAACAGTAATAAACTGGTATAAACATGTATAAAGTTTTGTGAGATAAAAGGACAATAAGTATAAGACAAGGGTGTAATATGTTGTGATAATATTGACAATATAGCAAAGGCGCTTATAAAGCATTGAATAAACACTTTTTGAATGTTTGCCTTACTTTATTGAGGACAGGCAAGAATTAGTTCTGACTTTGTGATCAATTCATTAATCTCATATCTGACCGAATAAATCCAACTGCAATTATGTGTGAGGAAAAGAGTCGATACATATAGGGTCCTTGGTATTAGTTAGCCTAGTTCATGAGTTGTTTGTGTAAATCTGAAAATAAATACGCTAGGCAAGGATTTGGTTTCCTAAAACACTGTCTTCTTCTGATATTATGCGATATCCACTCTCTGGACTCGTCCTATACATGTAAGTAACCCTATAAAAATCTATGGCCCTAACTGAGATTCATACCCACATACAACCTCTTTAGTCGTAAGCCGACAATCTACCATGTCGACACGCCAATTAGTTTTATGGCTTTGAGTATAAGTGCCGTTATTTACCTCTGCTACATAAACCTCTCCTTAACACAAAATCTAGGACCTTGAATATCTGTTGGACAATCTTAGGATGCAAGCACACAATCCCTTGTGTTTTGTTTTACATTGGGCGTCAAATGTAACCCTATGAAAATCCATGATCAGAACTGAACTCTGAATCCTCAACCACTCTAATCCTCAGTGGACACTCAACAGTGTTGCTATAAAGCCAGCTTGCAAGGGAGTACAAATGCAATATTTAACCACTGCTACACAGATTTGTTCACTGAGATGAATTTTCCTCAGAGGCAGATCTAGCGGGGGGTCAGGGGGGTCCGGACCCCACTGGAATTTCCAAAATGTATCTGTCCATATGTGTATTTCTTGACTGTAAGTCATTTTTAAGTAGCATGAAGCAACTTTTCTTGGTTCTACTTGACAATGTGTTGTTTACCATATAAGATATAACTACATTGAAGGAAGTAAAAATTAAGGAAATTAATGTTTGTAATCGTTTTGTTTGTTACCTGCTTTTAACTTTTATCTGAATGCGCCATCGATTCTTGCATTCCTGTTTCACATACTTAAATGAATATGTAGTAAACTAGTAAACAATTTATTTATTTATTTTAACTATTTTAAAATATTATTACATTTATTTTAGTCGTCACATCTTACGTATTTAAAGTTGAGTGGTACACAATTGATAAACTTGACTATTGTGGTTGTCTTGAACTTGTGTGGTATTTAATTTATCTTTTTGGTAAATGTGCACCTTAACACTGGTCTAAAATAGGATTATCTCTTTGGGAATTTTGGAACCTTTTTGAAATTGTTTATCTCGACTTTTCGTTATCTCGAATATTTTTTTCGAGTCGCAAAAGTCGAGATATCGAGACATCACTGAATATAAAGAAATGCTTCAAGTTAAAATGTGTGTTGGTAAATAGGGTTTGTGTTAAATTATGTTTGTACCAATTTTGGTCTTTTGGAATAAATATTATCAATACATTTATATGATTAACTTTTGTATCAAATTATTTATAACCAGACATATAAACTCAACAAAAATAAAGAGGCGGGAAAATAACGGATCCGGTACAACTCAACCCGAATCCAACTCAACCCGTGGACAACTCAACCCGAAATTCGGACAACTCAACCCGTGGACAACTCAACCCATGGCCAACTCAATCCGTAAAATAAATTATGATAGTTTGATATATAATCTAATTGGTTATTTATCATAAAAATATGTATTAACAATAAAAAGTGAAATTAAATATATTTCTATCAAGAATGGAAGATATTTGTGTATAGTACAGTACAGTAATGGTATTTAGAGATTGCATAAATATCGTGTCAATTGTGTTGTATGTATTGTATACAAAATATGTAGTAATCATATACTGTAAGACTCAGCACATGTTTAACCGATTATTGAACATTATTTTGTAATTAATCTTCAAATTGACTGTAAAAATTGTGTGATGTGAGATAAACAAAATAGAATTGAACGTCTTTATTGTTATGATTTTAAAGCGCGAAGTTGTTTGACAAATTGTTATGTTGAATTAATTAGAAAGTGATTATTGGTACATTGTAATTGTAAATGCAATTAATCATACTTGTATAACTTATATGTCAAACCGTCAAAATAAACTTCTTGAATATATATAATTATGATTGAAGTGTGCCGAAACCATTCGACTTATAACACAATTAAAGAATTTAAATTGCAATAATTGTCGATATACAAAGCGAAAATGTGATAATTAACAATAATTATTGATTAAACAAGCGCGTTGTTTTTGTATATATATATATTTTTGTATATATTAAAGTTAAGAGATAATTAACTCGTAATAACGAGATAATTAACTCGTTGGCAAAAGCAACAATAGCAACACCTAATTAAATAATTACATTATCAACATAAAGTAACAAGAACAAAATCCTAAAACAATAGCATTATTTACTCAAAACACAGCAGCAACAATACCAACTTATAACAAAAGCAACAACATTTGAAAACAACATAAATGACAACTAGACAATTACAGCTTTAAAACAAAAAAAACCCAGATCCGACAACTTTAAAGATCAGCTACAACATTTGTTGCTGTTACTTTGAGCTATAAATGTAATTGTATTAGTTGGTGTTGCTATTGTTTTGAGTCTCTGTTGTTGTTTTCAGTTGTTGTTGCTGTTACTTTAAGTTGTTAATGTAATTGTTTTAGTTGTCGATGTTATTGGTTAGAGGTTCCATTGTTGTTGTTTTAGTTGTTCTCAGTATGTAGATTTGAGTTGTTTATTTAATTGTTTAAAATGTTATTGCTATTGTTTTGAGTTGCTTTTGTTGTAGTTTTTAAATGTTGTCGATGTTGATTAAGTTGTTGCAATTGTTTTGTGTAAATGATTTTGTTGTTTTGAGTTGTTGTTGCTGTTGATGCAGTTGTATTGAGTTGATGGTTTGTTTTTATGTCGATGTTGCTTTTCGAAGTTGTTGCTGTTGTTTTGAGTTAATGATGGTATTGCCTTGAATTGAAGTTGTTGTTTTGAGTTGATGTTGTTTTTCTGTGTTGTAGTTGCTGTTGTTTAGAGTTAATGAAGGCGTCGTTGCGGTTGTTTTGAGTTTCTCTGCTGTTTTTATAAGTTGTGGATGTTGTTGTTCCGATTTTTATATTGTTTTAGGTTGTTGCTGTTAATTCTTTTAGTTGTTAATGCTGTTGGTTGGTATTTAAATGTAACTGTTTTAGTTGTTGCTGCTGTTTTGTTTAAAATGTTGTTGCAGTCGTCTTGAAGTGTTGTTGTTTCTAAATTCTTAACGGTATTATATTGTTGATGGAGTTTAGTTGTTGCTGCCAATGTCTCTTGCTGTTAATGTTGTTTTCAAGCAGTTGGTGTTTTTGCAAACGAGTTAATTATCTCGTAATTACGAGATAAACATTCGTAGTTACGAGTTAATTATCTCGTTATTACGAGTTAGTTATCTAGTAATTACGAGATAATTATCTCGTTATTACGAGTTAATTATCTCGTTGTTATAAGTTAGTTATCTCGTTATTACGAGATAATTATCTCGGTATTACGATTTAGTTATCTCGTTATAACGAGATAATTATCTCGTTATTACGACTAAATTACCTCGTAATTACGAGTTAATTATCTCGTCATTACGACTTAGTTATCTCGTTATAACGAGATAATTATCTCGTTATTACGAGTTAGTTATCTCGTTATTACGAGATAATTATATCGTAATTACGAATTAATTATCTCGTTATAACGACATAGTACAATTTTATTTTTTATTTTTATGTGACACCATTCGGCTTTCGTAGTAACTGGCTATGTCAAACGTTAAAATATATATCTTCAAGGTAATTCATGTTTTTTGGTAAATATTTATGTATCGCATGGTATTCATTTCAGCATGCATTCAGTTTATTTGCCCATGCACATTCTTTCAAATGATCTTTTTTTGGTACACATCCAGACGGATACTGTCTATTTTCAACTTCAAATACAGACATTCTTTTTAACTTAGAAATTTGAGCTCATTTAGGATAACATGAGGCATTGCTTACTTAAAAATACATGTACAATGACGTCAAGATTTGTCTCAAGTTATCCTGATCAACTTATAGTGAGGCTTAATTAGTATGCATCCGATTTATTCAGTCAAATGATAATAATATGCTTTTTAAGAACATGCATTCGTCGATCGATTGGTTACAGTGCAGATCAGAATAATCAAGTTTCAATGGAATTACAAAAGATCTATTGACGTATAGATATTTAAGTTTTGACTTAAAGTAAACGAATATGCTTCTTAAAATGCTCAGTACGTACATTTGGATACGTTTAGTGTCAGTGTTTTGCATTTAAGGTAGTACATGTATCATATAGTTAAATAGTAGCTAGTTATTTCATTTTGTTAGACTTACTTGATCATAACAGAAATAATAGAAATAAAAGAACTTCAAAAAAACTTGAATAACAATTCCCATCATTGTAATCTTTACAAAGTAGCTGGACATAGTTTATACTAAAAAGTTTCTGCAATTGGCATTGGGCCCAGTGAACAAAACCGAGCCAGTCCGATTCAAAGTACTGCAAAATCCCATGCGGTTTACTTGGTCGATATCATGATAATCGCAGTCCGAGAAAATGAGCACCCTCGTCGTGATAATGTATCTAAAGATATACTATAGAGCAGACTATTGATCTATTATCAGCGGTTTGCAGTAAGGGTCATACGATTTACCGCAAGCTTCTGTAAAAACACACACACTCCTGTCAACAACCGCTTAATATTTAATTAGGCTTTTTTACATTTTCGGCGATTTCGTTAACTATGGACGAAAATACCCGACCAGTTTAACCTGTGGAGTAACACATGTGTCTCTGATTTACTACGCAGTCAATTTCTAGGCGATAAAAGTAGTTCTGTCAAATCAAAGGTTTACATTCTATGCTAAAAAGTTTATGAAGAGCAATAAAATGATTAATATATTGATAGTGTCTGTAGCAGTTTAATATAATGAAACTGAGGTCATTTATTGTGTTACTTGAAGTTTAAGTTGTTTAACAGTATTGTATAATATTTATCATATTTAACTACACTAATGAACCTACAGAAATTGCATGCAAAGTGTAAAGGGGAAAACTGTACTTCAATATTTTCTATGGCAAAAAGAGGAAAATAAAATCTATATACATGTACATGTAATATTTGCCAGTTATACAGGGTAGAATTAACACATCGCCCGCATTTTTTGCAATGCTCGATTCGTACTTGAATCTAATGTGCAATGAGTTATCATTAGTATGCTTTTGTTAGGTTTCAATGTGTACGAAAGTCTTTCGGTATTTCATTACTTTGATTTAGCTTTTACAAGAATGTTGTGTTATGAGTTCAGCTTTTTACAATTACAGTATCACCGTACCGCCAGTTCTTAAATTAGTCATTGAGGTCTGTGTAAATGGTATACTATGTCAAAGTAGGTTATTATATATTTTAGAGTGTCAGATTTATGTAATACTTATACATAGATATTTATCAAGATGTAGGCTTTTAAAAAAATGAGTATATTAATGATAAAATGAGAAATAATACCATTTTAATGATATTATACAGGTACAATAGCGTATGAAGTTATTATATATCAAAGTACTGAAAGTACTGTTGGAAGGAATTCCTACATCTATTAAATTATAATGCCATAACGTATGACATACACTAAAGTACCGATTGTTTTCACGCTAACCGGATAAATGTAATTGTGTGAGCGTGAAAACTCACGCCTCACGTTCAAGTTTCACGCTCACGCCAAACGTTCACGTCGCGTTCCCGTATGAATGGAATACCGGCCTTATATTGCTATTTAGAACTCAAATCATTAATTTTTAGTGTAACTCTACTTGGCCGAGTGGCAAAAAGTTTGACTTTTCCTAAATTTATGATGCGTTAATTTCAAGGTGCGGAGCCAAAAAATTGTTTTATTTTCATTTTTGGAATTTAAGGTGCGGGAAATCCGACGAACATATAATCAATTTGTTGTGACCTACCAAAAAACATAAAAACAACAATTGTTTTGAAAAAAAATCCTTTCAATAAAATAACCAGAGAAAATAAACATCAACATGTCTCTCAGGTAATATATACTTCATAAAATATAAACTTCTAAATAAGTGAGATTTTTTTAAAAATTTTATGTCTGGTTTGTCAGCCAAACTACGTAAATATAGATGGGTATCAATTATTATATCTCGTGAGAGGTAATGAGTTGCACATATTTGATGGTTATTTCATAGTTGACTTGTTTCGTACTTTTTGTATACATTCTGATGGGTCGGTGAAAAACAAGTCTACTTCCTTCCTTATTTGCATGCAGTTAGTCTAGTTTTGCACTGACCTACAGTTATTTTACTTACATACTTTTCAATACCTAAGTTAACATGTAGGCCCTATACGAAAATAGAATATAAAGTGCAGTAAACTATTAAAATGATATAAAATACAACTTCTAAGATACAAGTAACACTAATAATGTTATAACGTTCACACGCTGAAAATGGTAAAGTTATTCGTGAAGATAGTCGTAGTTGTTGGTGCATGAACATTGTTACAGACCTATATTGTATATAAATTTTATTAACTGAATATGGATGGCAACATTTAATATCATTTTTGGAAGGATTTTTTTTCAAAAAATTCCTTTCTATGTCAGCGCTCTCTGGAATTTGAAAAAGAACGAACAACACCTATCAATGAGTAAATACGCCAAAGAAACTAGTGCAGAAGATAAATATGAACACTATCAAACGTAGATGAATTGGAAAAAAATAATTTACTTGAAATTATGATATTCAATGTTTCTTTACATTAATCAAACATTATTCATACTGTGTACGGAGAATAGTTATTTTGTATTATTGCGCAATATTATCTACCACTCACTTGTATGTAATATATACTACTTAGCAGACGATACTCACAGCTGGAGTTTACTGTGAGAACGTAGTATAGAGCGATGGCCAGGTGTTAATGAATGACTAAATTAATGACCGTTTTAGATTTTCCATCATGATGTAAGCAGATCTGATTTATACAGAAATATATGAAGTATTTAATTGTAGGTCAATATTGAATGAATTCACTAAATGTATTAGCTATGCAGCATATTGAAATTGGATAGTAAATGCAATTGGGACAAAATACAGTCATTTATGATGTTTGTACCATATTAAAAGCATTTATGCAAGCTAACAAAAAGTTATCTTTTTAATAACAACTTGCAAGATAATCAAAGCTATATCAAGATCAAAATGATAAAGTTCAAGGAAGAAAGACTTCGACATATTTTATCTTTGAATGTGCATGATTAATTGTATCACATCAATATGATGAATAAATGACCAGTATGACTGAAACTCTAAAAGTAACTTATAATACTTTTCTGAATTACACATTATGATGGTTTTTTTTACCTATTTACATATTCATTCTCCGCCTTTCATTCGCTTCTCAAAATGCCAGAAATGGGGAAAACAATTTTTTCGCACGCTAACTCAGTAACTCCATTCTTTTAGACATAATCCATAGAACATAATTATGATCAATTTGTTGTGGCCTTAACCCCTAAGACATAGTATAGGTTATATCATGGCGATCAGTCCACATACTGTTTCTGGAAAGGCTAAGTGACTGACTACGGTCCTGCATGATTTAGAATCAGTGGTAGGAAGGGAGAAGGACCGTAGAAATTATTTCATATCTAAGCTCCACGAAAATATGACCTTTCAGGGAATCAAACCTACAACCCCTCGATCAGTAGAATAATGTGCATGTGAAATGAAATATGAAACATAGTTGACAATGAATGATAAAGAGATAATGATGGATATCGAAATAGTAACTTTGAACTCTTAAATCTTTCAAAAATTCCTTCCAACAGTACTTTCAGTACTTTGATATATACATGTACATGCATACTGTTAAGTTTACTTATTAAGCATATCAGTACATGTATTGTGCGTAAGACTAACTTACAAACATATTAAAGAAATAACTTACAGTTGACTATATATTTTACCGTACATTATCAGTGATAATGCACGGTAAAATTTAGACAACTGTAAGTTAATTAGGATATAGGAATGAGCTTTGATGCGCGTATGAATTAAGTTATGAGTGCTTTATAACAGACTTTTATAATTTACCTAATAACGTATAGCACGGGCGCCTATGCTTATAATTATAGTGGAAACGAACGTGACTGTGTTAGAATCACAAGTAATGAACTTTCAAAAAGACCCCCTGGCCCCCCCCCCCCCCGCTAGATCTGCCACTGAGGAAAATTCATCTCAGTGAACAAATCTGTGTAGCAGTGGTTAAATATTACATTTGTACTCCCTTGCAAGCTAGCTTTATAGCAACACTGTTGAGTGTCCGCTGAGGATTAGAGTGGTTGAGGATTCAGAGTTCAGTTCTGACCATGGATTTTCATAGGATTTCATATGCTGCCCAATGTAAAAAACCCACAAGGGATTGTGTGCTTGCATCCTAAGATTGTTCAACAGATATTCAAGCTCCTAAATTTTGTGTTAAGGAGAGGTTTATGTAGCAGAGGTAAATAACGGCACTTATACTCAAAGCCATAAAACTAGTTGGTGTGTCGACATGGTAGATTGTCGGCTTACGACTAAAGAGGTTGTATGTGGGTATGAATCTCAGTTAGGGCCATAGATTTTTATAGGGTTACTTATAAGACGAGTCCAGAGAGTAGATATCGCATAATATCAGAAGAAGACAGTGTTTTAGGAAACCAAATCCTTGCCTAGTGTATTTATTTTCAGATTTACACAAACAACTCATGAACTAAGCTAACTAATACCAAGGACCCTATATGTAATATAGGGTCCTAGCTAATACCAGGCACACGACAGCCATATTATTAGTTTTCACGTGAAGTATATCATAGTACATAGCCGCCCGGCTAGCTTAGTTGGTAGCATGCAAGTCTACTGATTGAGGGATCGTGGGTTCGATTCCCGGGCGGCGCATACTTTCGTGGACCTTGATCATGAAATTATTTCTACGGCCATTCTCCCTGCTACCAATGATTTTTAATCATGAAGGGCAGTTGTCAGTCACTGACGAAAGTATGCCCAAGTAATTGGTTAAATCCAGATATTAAGACTTTCCAGGAGGAGTGAGTAGGTTGACTGACTGCCGTTATATGACCTATACAATCTGTTGCTATGGTGTTAAATTCAACAAACAAACATATCATAGTACATGTACATCGACAGCTGTAGCTTACTTATTTTTTATTGAATAGTATGTCTATGTATGATGTAAGACTACAGACACCACTTGTATGTAAAAATGTAAATCCACATATCAATAACACCGGTTGAAATTGAAAGCAAATTATCTTTACTTTTTATAGCGAGACTGAACCAGTTTTCTGTATCGTTTCAAAAGATTATTTATTCCTTGGTATGAGCATCCTATATGCTATGTAGGCCAATTTTCTTTATTTAAAAATCAGAAAATGCCATTCCTTTCCGATGAAAAAGAATGATATCCTGCTTCACCGCTGACAAAAAAGCGATTTTCATGATGAACAAGTTTTATGGTGTCCGTAATTTCCATTTAATTGTGAAAAACACTCGCCGGCAATTGATAAATAATATGTCGGGAAAATACCCCGTTAAATTTTAATAATTCAACATTTCGTCTGTTAATATTTGTCTTACGTGCGGTGCGATACGAAGAATGCGCTTATACCATTCATACGATGTTTACCATACGATTTATACGATCATACGATACGACACGATGCGATATACGAATGATTCGTACGGCTTATACGCTGTGATTCGTAGGCACGTTATACTTACCAAATACTTACGAAATACTTACGAAATACTCAAAACAATCTAGCTATTCGCGCGCCTCACTGTAGTCACATTAGAGTATGTATTCAACTATGTTTAAATTAATCTTATTTGAATTTCGGAAGACCATTCTTTAAAATGCATAATTATTTTAACGTGTATAAATAAACGGGTTTGTTAATACATTCGTATGTTAATACGTACATTTATTTACATGATTAGTAAGTACATTATGTGTACATACTCCGTGCATACTTCCCCAAAGAACCAATTACAATATGCAATCAAAGAAACATTTCCCTAAATTGTCCCCATTGCAAGTCAGGCAGATGATTGCCTTACCCTCTGATCGGTTGGCACGGATTTTTGAGTCTTCACTTATTTATTTTCACTTCCATCTTACGATGTAAGCAGTAATTTTCTACCCCATTGCCAGGCATTTAGCATTTAGATATATATACATTGAGTAACGAACCTTTACCTTGAACTTCTACCGTAAGCGTTAAGTTTTGCTAAATTGATGTTAAAAAACTTGTCAACCTTAATGGGTATTCTCGTGATTGGTTGTTGCCTTTTTTGGAAATTGCATTCAAGAACAAATATTTTCATTGAAATTTAGAATTTTCTAGATTCGTATCACTATTCAAAGTTTAGCTCACTGAATTATATTTGCCTTCATTCAGAAATCAAATACGGTTATTGTGCATGACGAAAAACATCGCGAAATTGGAAACTAGTAGTTTTTACTGCCCGTTTGTTTACAGGAAATGACATATTATGTAAATAAAAACATATTTAGACTGTACGGTAAAAGGTATTCTAACATGTGAGATTGGGAGTGTTCATAAAAAGATGTACAAGTGCATGAAAACGGAAGCGTTTAAGTAAATGTGCGTTAAATCTGTGGATTATTATGCCAAAGAATTTATTACAGATTGAACTATAAATAGTTTGAAATAACTATTTCGTTGTCTGTGTTAATCCACGTACATGTATATCCAATAAAGATTTAGTTAAATGGTTTTAACACAATCGTTCAATCTTAATTCTATTGCTTTCCATTTTTTTTGTTAATTAACATTATTTGATAGACGTAACTGAATTCTCCATCTTAAGATTGAAAGGAGGTGTTAAATAAGACTCACTATGCAGGTAAGATCGTTTATCTTTTTTTCACAAAGTTTGTGGTTTGTTTTTCATTAAGGCAATTTGTTATTGTTTGTTCCTGAGCCTTTTGGGCACAAGTTTGAAGTTGGTGTAACTGGTTAGTTATTATTATTATTTATTATTATTGTTTATTATTATTATAATGGTTTATTATTATTATTATTATTATTATTATTATTATTATTATTTATTGTTAATAATGATACTTATAATAATAATAATAATTTTATTATTATAATTATTGTTGTTGTTGTTTTTGTTATTATTATTCTTTACCTGGTTAAACCCTACAATGGTATTTATATTTTTATATTTGTTGGGTTTGACGCCGTAGCAACACATTATATATTATGTTATATAAAGGACCGTTGTATATAACCAGTGCTAACCTACCCTTCCACAAGGCCGGAAACTTCTCCATATACCTTACTAATGAATAAAAAATGACAATATTGTCAAATTTTCATGGAAGGGTATAAACTCCAGGTGGAAATCGAACCCCTACCCACTTCGGGACACTATAGTTGTTTCCGGCATCTTTTTTAACAAAACTTTAAATCTAAAAATTTCCGTCTTTGCTTTTTGATTGACTGGAATTAAGGAATGTGTTTTTACTATTACAGTTCCCGATATGTTTTCTTAAACATTTTTTTTTTATTTTCATAACGCATCAGGGTAGGGTGTTTTTTATTTCATGACATTGAATGTATATTTTCGTAATTATAAGAATGATGACAATAAAGATATTGATAATGAAGATGATATGATGACGGTGATGATAATAATGACAATGGTTATGATGGTGATTCATGTATTTTTTCAGATTAAATACACGTAAATGGTAAACAAAACGTAAACATTCTGGTCTCAGACTTTTAATTTCATTTTCAAATTTTAATTTTGTGCAATGACAAGACACTAACTCTGTACTATATATTTATTTTTTGAAGTCTCATCTATGTACAGTCCATTTTTTGTCTCAAACTGTCTGAATACACAGAATCACAATATCACGAATGTTAGACAAAGAGCACGAAGTCATTGTGATATTACGAGGGGTGATCCAGAAATAACCGAACTGGTAACCTAGAGACAACAATATTTACCACACCAAAAGAAAGAGCAAGCATTCTCCATTCAATGGGAGAAATAAAACACATAAATCTTTATCCAGCCCGTAGCAAACAATTCTTTAATATCTATGGTAAAGCTGAGGCAGCGCAGCTCAAATTACTTGACGAAAGACGGTGAGATTAAGTATCGCCATGTACTAAATTAATAAATAAAAATGTTCAAATTTCGCCAAAATGTAACGTTACCAAAAAGCAACGGCATGTCAAATTTTGACATAATTTAGATAACGGACTATACGAAGAAATCAAGTTACAAGCATCTATGATTGCAACGTTCGACGTTCAAAAATTAAATGTCGCCGTCTAACATCAAAATTCTTTTAAATCATGTTACACAGAACAGAACAGATCAGATTAAATAATATTAAAAAAGTAACAAAAAAGCAAACCAATGGTAATCGCATATTAAGGATAAACATGTATAATAAATACACTTCAAATTTGGTATTAGTTCATTTGATGTCATATTGCGTCAAACAAAAAAACTGTGTTTAGAAAACCGAAGATGACTCAAGTCCTTTATTTCCATTATGTTTAATAATCGTATCATGATGATGAAGTATAATATTCATACAGTAAGATTGAATAAATTAAAACATAATTATCAGTGTAAAGTACTCGAATGGCATACCTATGAAATAGGTAGAGTAACCTGTTCAATTACCCTAAACGTTCCAAAACGTTTTGTAACGATACATTCGGAAATCCTCGGTCATTCGCTGCGAATAATCTAATCTAGTAAACAAATATACGATCGTTAAGACAATAGGTAATGTTTCAAAATTTATGGACTAAAAACGAAATATTAATCATTGCCTAGACGATCGTATATTTGTTTACTTCAACACCGGGAGTTTTAAAATATCGTCTAAATATGCCCGAGATTATTCGCAGCTAATGGCAGAGGAGTTCCGAATGTATCGTTACGGAACGTTTTGGAACGTTTAGGGTAATTGAACAGGCTACTGGGTATTAAAGAACAGTAATAAAATGGTATAAACATGTATAAAGTTTTGTGAAATAAAAATACAAAAAGTATAAAACAAGGGTGTAATATGTTGTGATAATATTGACAATAATTATATATCAAAAACGCTTAAGGCACTGAATGAACACTTTTTGAATGTTTGCTTACTTTATTGAGGACAAGCGAGAATTAGTTCTGACTTTGCGATCAATGCATTAATATCATATTCGACCGAATAAATCCAACTGCAATTATGTGTGAGGAAAAGGGCCGAGGACAAAAAAAATGTTTCCTAAGTCTCAAACCATAAAGATGTACACAATTTTGTGCCATAATGTGTCCATGTAACGTTAAGTCAGTATCTGAATGCTTCAAAAGTGTACGGGGTAATATCAATCAATATGTTTTACGTTTTTATTCATGATGCTGTCTATACATTGTGCACACAGGCAATACCTATATGAACAACTCACAAACACCTGTATAAATGAACAACAAACATTAGACGTTAGTTGACAAGTTGGAAAGTAGACAAAAAAGCTGACAGAACCATGGAGTATTATTTATCCAAGTTTTTGTTTGTTAATAAGACAAATGGATGCGTACCATTGCTTTATAAAAAGAAATGTATATTGAAGGAAGTAAAAATAAAGGAAATTAATGTTTGTAATCTTACCTGCTTTTAACTCTTATCTGAATGCGCCATCGATTCTTGCATTCCTGTTTCACATACTTTAATGAATATGTAGTAAACTAGTAAACAATTTATTTATTTATTTTAACTATTTTAAAATATTATTACATTTATTTTAGTCGTCACATCTTACGTATTAAAGGTTGGGTGGTACACAATTGATAAACTTGACTATTGTGGTTGTCTTGAACTTGTGTGGTATTTAATCTATCTTTTTGGTAAATGTGCACCTTAACACTGGTATAAAATAGGATTATCTCTTTGGGAATTTTGGAACCTTTTTGAAATTGTTTATCTCGACTTTTCCTTATCTCGAATATTTTTTTCGAGTCGCAAAAGTCGAGATATCGAGACATCACTGAATATAAAGAAATGCTTCAAGTTAAAATGTGTGTTGGTTAATAGGGTTTGTGTTAAATTATGTTTGTACCAATTTTGGTCTTTTGGAATAAATCTTATCAATACATTTATATGATTAACTTTTGTATCAAATTATTTATAACCAGACATATAAACTCAACAAAAATAAAGAGGCGGGGAAATAACCATCTAAATATTGTGTAAGAAACATATATGTTATCAAACAAAACTTACAATAGTGTAAAGTAACAAGGGAACGTCCGAAATGAATGTAAAAAGCAACCCACTCATAAAATATCCATGGGTTTTCTTAGGTGGGTGGGGTAATGCAAAATAAACATTTAAAACAAAAATGCTGTGTGCGCTAAGTCCTTATCCAAATTAAAGTTAATTGTGCGTATGAGCACCTCTACCAGAGATTACTCCCCTATTCCGGTGTTTGAAGCTGCAAATGTCAGAGTCTCTGGAAGTCGGACTGAGGAATTTAGTTCCATTAGTCTATGAGCATCTTTTCTACGTCATCAGAGGTTTCCAGTGTGTGTTATTTGGCACTGAAATACACCGTAAAATTTCTCTATTGCATTGAGATCATGTGACATTGCCGTCCAGTCTTCACTTACAATCCCCAGACCCTCAAGGCAAAGTTCTATAACTCTTTCTTTGTTTGGTCGTGGGCTTTTTTATCCATAGGAACAAAATTACACCCACTGCACCAGCAAACTGATGCACTAAGGGATTAAAAATCTTGTCCCTATGGCTCGCATCCTTTGGATTTTCATTTCGGATTGCATAAAGTTCGGTGTGACGGCCACATGATCTGCCTCCCTAAACCAGGATCGAGCCCAAACCAAACATGTCATGCTCATGTCTTAATCAACCGTGAAAAGAGTTTAACTGCTACATTGACTTAATATTCATGCCCCTTTAATATTTTTGTTGAGTAAATTTATGTACATTTGTAGTCTGAATAGCAACTTCCGGGTGTAAATTTTGTATTTTATATTTTTCCATTTGAATGAGGACAAAATAAAAAGCTAACTCTAATGGTTGCCTCTCGTATTTCATTACTAAACTTTGGAAATCTTGAATTAGGTTGAATATATTGCTGTTCAAACAAGACGCCCCTTCCAAGTGCATCAAATCATTACAATAACCAATTTCAACAAATGTATTATTACAATTATGTTTTATATAAACAACTTTATTTGTATAGCTCATAAAACCAACAAATGCATATTTATGTAATCTTAAATTAAAATCGTCTGTCAATGTGATATTTGTTTATAAAAGTACTTACAAAATTTGAACATAATTCGGACGGTTATGACATTCACGTTCATTGATTAGAACAGAACAGAACATAACAGATAGTTTATTTGAGTATTGTACATGCTTCATCATCATTTTACTCATGAGGAATTCAGCATTTCCTTTAGTATTTTCTTACAAAAAATGAAACTGTATAAGTTTAATTTCTATAGACTTATTGTAGCCCATTTTTTGCAGAATAATTCAAAATTGAACCTATTAAAGAGTCAAAGAGCAGACATAAAATAATTTTGGCTTTAACATAAATATAACATTTACAAATAATCAAATAAATGTCAAAGCCCTATTAACTTTACCTATAACAAATGATTTAAGGTTTTCCAGTGTAATTGAAAACCACAACAACGCCATACCCTAAGTGGTAAAATGCCAGAGGTAAAATTCCATATACATGTACAAAAATGTCAGAGGTTAAAATTCTATTGATAATAAGGCCATACCCTAAGTGGTGAAATGCCAGAGGTGAAACATTCATATACAAAAATGTCAGTGGTAAAAATGTCATGGATAACAGTGCCATACCCTAAATGCCAGAGAAAAAATGCCAAACACTCCTTCACCCATGAGCAAAATGCAAATAAGATCCGCCATTACCAAAATTTCGCTGTTCCCTATTTACTTTGTAACTGGCTATATCAAAACGTTAAAATTAATATCTTCAAGGTAACTCGTGTTTTTTTTGGTAAATATTTATGTATCGCATGGTATTCATTTCAGCATGCGCCAATGCACATTCTTTCAAATAATCTTTTTTTTTGGTACACATCTAGACGGATACTGTCTATTTAAAACTTCAAATACTGACATTCTTTATAAACTGAGAATAATATGCTTTTTAAGAACATGCATTCGTCGATCAATTGGTTACAGTGCAGATCAGAATAATTAAGTTTCAATGGAATTACAAAAGATCTATTGACGTATAGATATTTAAGTTTTGACTTAAAGTAAACGAATATATGCTTCTTAAAATGCTCAGTACGTACATTTGGATACGTTTAGTGTCAGTATTTTGCATTTAAGGTAGTACATGTATCATTTAGTTAAATAGTAGCTAGTTTTTTCATTTTGTTAGACTTACTTGTTCATAACAGAAATAACAGAAATAAAAGAACTTAAAAAAAAAACTTGAATAACAATCCCCATCATTGTAATCTTTACAAAGTAACTGGAAATAGTTTATAATAAGAAGTTTCTGCAATTGGCATTGGGCCTAATGAACAAAACCGAGCCAGTCCGATTCAAAGTACTGCAAAATCCCATGGGGATTACTTGGTCGATATCATTATAATCGCAGTCCGAGGAAATGAGCACCCTCGTCGTGATAATGTATCTAAAGACAGACTATTAAGCAAACTATTGGTCTATTATCAGCGGTTTGCAGACTGCAGTAAGGGTCATACGTTCTGTAACGTTCGCTAACAGTCATAATTGAACGGCCTGTTAGCGGAAAACGTTTAAGGCCAACAGCTAACGGTTTTAGTAAATAGTACGCGAATATGAAACAACCTGAAACAAAATAGTTCCAGTACATTTTGCAAGGAGTTATCATTAGTATGCATTTGTTAGGTTTTAATGTGTACGAAAGTCTTCCGGTATATTATTACTTTGATTTAGCTTCTACAAGAATGTTGCGTGATGAGTTCAGCTTTTTACAATTTCAGTATCACTTTAATTAGTCATTGAAGTCTGTGTAAATGGTATACTATGTCAAAGTAGGTTATTAAATATTTTAGAGTGTCACGTTTATGTAATACTTATACATAGATATTTATCAAGATATAGGCTTTTGAAAAAAAAATGAGTAATAATAATGATAAATGAGAAATAATACCATTTTAATGATATTATACGGGTACAATAGCGTATTAAGTTATTATAAAAAATGACATTTATAGGCTGATGAATAGGATGTGGAAATTTGATATAATACAATTTTGAATAAGAAGACCCCATAAAAGTTGTTACTAGTATGAAAATAACTCCATTGTCTCCATCCGATGGAGTATATACATTAATAAAATCAAAGCACTGACAGTACTGGGGTATTCACTGTGTTTACATGTATTACATTATGGATTTTGGAAGGAAGATTTTTAAAACCAGAGTGATTTTAAATATCTCTTTATATGAATTATATATTATTTCATCTGTAGTAAATAGAAGAGTATTTCAATTAAACTTTTTTGAGGCAACTAAATGTACCAATGCAACCATGATCAGTCAGGAAATCCTGTGTTGACAACAAAACGGCTATAATATTAATGAAGCAATGAAGGACTGACATCAGTTTTGTAATCAACTTTTGATATCTTTCCCTATTCAGTCGAAATGGTTTTAGAAATATGCCTCCATGCCTTTGGTTTTTAATCAATTGACAACAAAACATGTAGTAGATTTTATATCGCATGACTTATTAAAAATAGATATCTGTTTGCAAATGAGTACAGATAACAAGGCCAGTCATGCAATAAAATAATGGCATTTTCATTTAAATCGAAAGACTAATTAAACTAAACAAAATTTACAAACTTGTGACTATACAAATGTATGTAGTACCCGCCAGAGGTCAATTCTCTTTATGATTAACTCACTTTAAGTTGGAGTCTGGAATGTGTTGGTTAGTTATAAGCAACTCATTGTCAACGTCATATCACAGCGGTCAGTCAACACATACTCGCTGTTGCTGGAAAGGCAAAATTTCTGAATTTAGCGAGATCGATGACGAATAATACCCTGGGTTATCGAGGATTCATATATAACATGGAATTCACTATAATTAACATACAATCTCTTTTGCTCAACTCAATATCGTTTCGATAGTTCATTCATTTATAAGTGAGGTCTCCTATTTTCAAATATGGTCTGCAAGGTCGAGTACATTCATAGTTTATGACATTTGTTGATGTAAATATGTATAGTTACTATAAAAAGTTTTTGTTCATGCGTCACATGAATTAGATCTGTACTTTATAGTTTTAAATCTTGAGGATATATGGTCTGATACCTGTAAAGTGATTATAAAATTGATGTTCAATATAAACGAAAGTTATACAATTAGAGAGAACCCTATGTTATAAAACACACTTCATATTCAAATAATACGGTGCTATATCTAGTACTTCAGCTTTGCCATTGGCTGACAGTTGTACCTCTTAGACTAAAGCTCCAGTTCCATAAACATAATCAAAGTACTGAAAGTACTGTCGGAAGGAATTTTTGAAGGATTTTATCATTTTAGAGTTCAGAGATACTATTTCGATATCACTCATTCATTACCTTCTTATCATTCATAGTCAACTAAACCTTTAGATAGGCCTATATAAATATAGTCTTGGGGTACGTTATGCAAAATACAACTTTTTTCAAAATGAGTCGGTTGAGTATTTTGGGGCATTAACAATTATAATGTTAAATATTCTACCCCGTCTTACCTGCTTGCCGTAAATAGTATTTTGAATTATTTTTACACAGCAGGGGGGGGGACATATGACGTCACATAACCAGAGCTGTGTAGAGTTGATGAAAACATCAAGTTTACGTCAGTGTTCAACTGATGATCATGCGTTAATATAAAGTTTATGGTAAACGTGCATTGCATTTATAATTGATGTATTCATTTGATAAGTGAAAAGTAACTAGAGAATTTTTTTCATTTTCTGAAATTTAAGTGCGTAAATCTGACGAACATAATCAAAGTTTTGTATCCTAAACCAAAAAAAAAAAACCAAAAAAAAACTCAAAATATTCTAAGACAAGGATTCCAACCCGCAGACTCATGATTAGAAGTCAGACGTGCTAACCACTACGCCACTGCCGCTACAATGATAATTTACGCTAAATTAATATACATATACAAAAGCGTGGCATATGGAAAATGCGCAAAGATACAAAATAACTTTTCTCCGTACACAGATAGAATAAAGTTTGAATAGTGTGAAAAAACATTGAATATCATAATTTTAAGTATTTGTTTAAATTTGTATTTTTCAACTCGTCTGCAATTGATAGTATACACATTTTTCTGTTGCTCTATTTTCTGGGTCGCAACAGAGTTCAATTATGTGTTGTTCGTTCTTTTTCAAATTCCCAAGAGCGCTGACATAGAAAGGAATTCAAAAGAATTCCTTCCAAAAATAGCCGTAAGGGCACCGTACGGGCGCCGTGCGACCAAGCATCGTAAGGCCCCGTACGAACTATTGCGTACCCGTACGGACTGCTACGTTTTTACCAGGGTCCGTGGGATGAGCCGTGGATACACGCATCAGTTTTAAAGTCAAATTGTGAACAAAATCGTGGCCAAGCATGGAATAAAATTGCATATCTTCCAGCTACGGCTCCGTACGGGTGTGTTGTTTTAAGCCATGTGTGTACAGTCACCTAAATGATCACGTGCGACATGGTTACGTATAATTAAATTTTGTGCGATGTATAGGATACACGCGTGCAACATCTGCTTTTGAATAAAATGAACGTTTATCGTCGCATGCATGAATAAATGTGTGATTGTATAAAAGAGCTACTTGTAAATGTATTATTAAAGCATTTTATGAAAAACTACTGCATTTAAAAAAAAACGACAATATTTACAATTGCGTCAAGATAACAGACACTATATATACATCTGTTAGAATTCTCCACTTTGTCACTGGGGTTTGAAAATGCACAGCGCCCTTCATCGCCAGAAAAAAAACCGGGGCTATTGAGTGCAGAGGAATGGCGCAAAATGGTGATGCGTAAATATGTTTTCATCATTTTGGGAAAAACCATATATGAAATGCAAATTTTGAACTGAAAAGAGAAGAATCTTGCTATGCTGTATATCTGTCAGTCACTTAGTAGTGAAATAAGAACATCTTAAAAAGGCTCCGTCGCGTTAATGTGAAAATGTCCTACTCTTGCCCATGTCGCAACAAGTAAAGGATTAATTTAAACGCCCGACATTTCGTAAGCATATGATACATTTATTATGTACAGTCCTATACTTAAATATTAATATCTTTTTCTTCCATGGGACCGAAGCTAATGGTCAAAATTAAGTTAAATGCATCGTTTTGTATACATGTACTTATAACTTATACCTCTCAAATTAGTGAATTAAATATGTTTTTTACTTTCTCAATTTAATGAAACACGAAGTACATGTAGTCACTATAACACAAATGTACAGGGTATACCAAAAGTCGTGTACCTTCAATGTGTACATTCAGCACACATGTACTGCATATCATACTATTGAAGGCTTATATTGCTCTCCCCCATCTCTTGGTGGTTGCGGTGGTGCCGTTTCGGATGTAATTTCAGCAACAATGATCCAACAATTTAGTGAAAAACTAGTTAAAACGTTTCCATATAAATTTTTCAAGAGGGTAGATCTTAAAATCTTGGTGGCAACTCCTCTGAACCTCTTCGTCCAATCCACCTTGCAGCAAATTTCTGTTTCAAGAAATTAACAACGCAAATTTACAAATTGGTGAGAAGTTCCATGTTGGTAAAAGGGTTGTGTTGTCCTCTTTTAAAAGGGATCATCCGCAAAGTAGTCAAACCACAGGGGACAGACCCAAATTTCTCTATATATACTAAAATAAGGAAACTTTGGGTCTGTTATCTGTGAGTCAAACTAGACCAAAGGATTGCCACAAAATCTTTATGACAGTAAATTGCAGTTAGATGATGGTATTTCAATGTATGTGAAGACAGCAGTAACGGCAGTACAGCAGACTGTTGTATTATTCTAGCAAATTTATCTTAATTTTGCCTCTTAGAATTCCCATATTATAGGGTTTTGTATTATATTGAACGTACGGATCATCATACAAATCGACTTTGATGTAATAATATTAGCAGAGTGTAATTGCTCATAACTGTTCACAGCGTTGTTGCCGACATCACCTTCCTATAATAGTGTGTAAAATGATAATGAATTAATGAGAGTGAAGGTAAAAACATGAAGTCACACATTTTACTGACAATACACAGGCAGACAGAGGAGGTTTGTGAGTTGACTGAGAAGTTGAATGTTTGAATTCCAATGTCCAAATTAAAAGTACAGATAGAGCCAACCTCTGATGTCAAAATTTGCAGCGGATATGTAAAAACTGAGAATTTATACAAAAACAAAGGAAAGGGAAACTATAGACTATACATTAACCATGTATACTTAAGTTTGTTGGTTTTTTTTTTGTATTATTTCAGACTCAGATACAGGAGGAAAACAAGATGAAAATAGGTCTAGGTGATGTCATACTAGCATATTATCGTATCAAACCATTCATCCATAAAACACCCGTACTGACGTCATCAACATTTGACGTCATGCATGGCCGGAAGTTCTATTTTAAAGCAGAAAACATGCAGAAAACTGGAAGTTTTAAAGTGAGAGGAGCCTTAAATGCGGTAGGACGAATTTGTATACCCTTATATGTAAAGGGGTTAAATTTATTACTTTTTTATGTACACAAAACTATAAGTGACTGTGGACAGTTTTATCTGCGTCCTCGGATTTTACGGTTGGAAAGTTAGGTGTATGCAAAGCTTACGATATCACATATTAGACAATGGTCTTAGATAAACGATTACAGTAAGATTTCAAAATGAATACCATCAAATTTTACAGTCTTTATAGCGAAGTAGTCTCAATAATATCTCACTTTCTTCTCAAATGAAACAATTGGGACCTAAAAACTGTAAAAAGACAGGCTTATGCATAAAGCATATAGGCCTATATTTCAGGATAAAACCTGTGACTGCAATTTGATTTACACATTTGATTTTTTTGTTCAAATTTAAATTCTGATCAAAAGTTGTGTGCTTTCCCTATCGATAAATTCCCTTTATCTGTTCGACCTTAGTTTAACAACGTAACATATGCTAAGTAGTAATAACTGTATTAGAATGCTTGAGAAGTAGGACTTCATGTGTGCTAACCTAAGAAATTATTCAATTTGACTTTGCTATGAAAAGAACCGTACACCCGATGGTGGACAACTAATCTATGTTTCATACGTATTTTTAACCCTTTGCCTAAATTGTCGGTTAAAAGTGTTTGTATGCTATGTTTTACTGCAGGTATTCAAGTTACAAAAGAGTAAAGAACCAGTAGAGGGCGTGGTAAGTTCAAATCGAGACAATCTCCTTTCTTGTAATGTATGTCGGTGGTATTATTATGCTAATTGAAAGGTCTTCAGGTGGACTCTGTTCTGTCAGGGTTTATTATCTTATCATGATAATAATATATAAGATGGTGTATTTGAACACGGCTAGAGATAATTAATAGCAAAGACAGTGAGCACTTTTCCTGTCTATCAAAGACACTATCATGATGCATATGTATAATGTATATTGCTCAGATAATGGTATTTTTTTCGTCGAATTTCAATTACAGCCCAACATCTTCATTAGAATTAGTTTGTAATTCAAAGTTTTACATATGTACGTGTATTTAAGGGCTTAGCAAAAACAGAGTGACATTCGACGGTTAAAAAAGCCTTATGCCGAATTTGATTCCAACTATTAACGCCAGTTGGTCAAACTGAAAGTTGCAAAATTATCGTACACCGTCCATGTCAGGTTGTGCCACAGGTTTAAAAATATGTAATGTAAAGCTAATGCCGAATTTTATTCCTTAAAATTGCTACCAACCACAATTTGTTTGTCAACCTAACAGTCGCAAAATATTACACAGTCTATAACTACGAAAGACCGGTAGGGCCATTTCAACTTCAAGAATTCCCGATTTCATCTTCATGAATTCACAATTTCAACATACGGAAATCACGAATTCACGATTTCAGTTTCACGAATTCATGATTTCAACTTCACGAATTCACGATTTCAACTTCACTAATTCACGATTTCAACTTCATGAATTCACAATTTCAATTTTATGAATTCACGATTTCAACTTCACGAAGTCAACTTCAGCAGTTCAACTTCACGAATTCATGATTTCAACTTCATGAATTCACAATTCAACTTCATGAATTGTAAATTTACAAAATTGAACTCGTGAAGTTGAAATCGTGAATTCATGAAGTTGAATTGTGAATTCATGAAGTTAAAATCCTGAATTCATGAAGCTGAAATCGTGAATTCATGAAGCTGAAATAGTGAATTCATGAAGCTGAAATCGTAAATTCATGAAGCGGAAATCATCGTGAATTCGTGAATTCCGTATGTTGAAAAGTTAAAAATGTGAATTCTTGAAGATGAAGTCGGGAAATCATGAAGTTGAAATGGCACTACTGGTCTTTCGTATATAACAGTTTTTGCTACTAAATTTCAAATAAATTGTGTAAAGCATCGCTAGTGAATATCGTCTTTATCTGATGATGCCTTTTATTTCTTCAGACGACCCATTCCAGTGGCAATCATGGACAAGCTTTAGCCTGGGCAGCCAGTAAATGTGATATGAAATGTAATGTTATAACACCACATGATACACCAGATATTAAAATACAATCAATTAAAGGATATGGTGCCGATGTAACATTGTGTGAGCCTAATCCAACATCAAGGTAAGTTGTGACACAGACATTGAAATACGATTTATACAGGCTGAAGTCTTTAAGTTTTGGTTTGAACATGTTACCATTAATATGTAGAATACAATTTTGCCTGTAAAACTCGACGATTTACGTAAAATTAAGAATAAAACATATACATATATTGACATAAAAATATAACTTGTTGTTATTTAGGATAGAGATAGGGATTCAATATTAATCTGTGGAGTGCCACGAGAATTGAAACGTGATTACGTAAGGGAAAATACGCACGAAAAGACGTCCATTGGCCATTAGATTAGTTTCATTCAATTATTAGAAAAAAGAACAATAATTATCTATTATTTATAATACGAATGTAGCTGAATGGTTTAATTATCGCCTTTTACGTCAAGAAAAGACAAACTCAACACAAAGTGTCATTTTAGCGCGCGCAATTCTAATATTTGAGTTATAAGGAGGAATATATATGTCACAATAAGTTGTCACAAATGATTCGGCCTTTATTATGATTTTGTCCCTTATGGAATGAGATCAGTTTTTGTGAAAGGGCAAAATCTCGGACCTTTTCGTCAGGAATAATAGCCGATCATTCCGATTATTAAGGGTTCTCCTAAAACACTGACTTCTTCACTGACGAGTTACATATAGTGCGCTTAACTGACGAGTTAAATATAGAGCGATTATGTTCTTAACTGACGAGTTAAATAAAGAAGGGATTAAAATTGACTGTATTGCTTGTGTGTTTTGTTGATATTGTTGGGTTTTTTACAACGTTTAAGACGATATTGTGATAGATTATAATTACATAATGCCATTTTAAGAAATAATGATTAGATCTAGATAAAACATTGTTTAAGAAATGGCCAAAAAGATACTAAAAAGTAGATAATTGAGATTGCGATGTTTATAACATACATTAGTAATATTTTTTTCACCAATTTATTAAGTATAGTGTAGTTAACAATTTATTAAGACGTATTTCCGAATAAATGTATTAAATATGCTAACCTTAACCAAAAATATCTGTTCTCCTAGTTTATTATCCGTTAGTACATTTCGTACTTTTAAACAATCTTTTGGACGCCCTTTGATGCTTTGTATCAATGCTGTTTCTTGTTATGTTTGTTATAATACAGGGAGGAGACATGTGCCCGTGTTACCAAGGAGACAGGTTATGCATTTGTACCCTCTTCTGATCATTATGACATAATGGCTGGACAGGTAGATATACTGATTTAGTATTTATATACATCTATGATATAAATAAAGTAATCTGGAACTGAATTATGTTAGAAAACATGCTATTTGAATTATGCAATATATTATATACCCTGGATATACTCACTATATCGTCTTCAAAGTATGTGAGGTCCAAAACGTATGATTTTGTTCATCCGAGGCATGCAAATGTATGACAATCGTAAAGGTATTGGTCATTAGAGACTACATTGAATTTTGTCCATGTGCCTATAATGAACTAAATCAAAGTTTGATTTTACACTAAATGTTGTAGTAAATGTGTCTTAAGTATTAGAAGTAATTATAAAATGGGTATTCGATTTAAATACATGTATACATTCGGAACTACCTCGGCGATTTTCCACGCAAATACACCTCGGATATCACGAGGAGCGAAAGTAGTTCCATCATAGAATCTAGCCTCGTTCCCGACGTTTGGAACGCTGACACACACCAAAAATGACGGACGATTATGGGCAGTTAAAGCTCTTCAATGCCTGTAACTGATATTCACTCAAATCAAAGTTGATCCTCAAACATTTTTGTGTACTCGATACTTTCTGCTAAATGATCTGCCATGTTGGTTGTTTACATCGGCACTACTTAACCTATGAGGTTAATCGCCTGACCTCATTGCTTTGCCTTCCATATGAATAGGCGAGGCATCTGAGGTTCTTAGTCTACTAAACAGTGCTGACAAAAGGCGTAAAATGGCGGTTATTCACGGTTCAGTAAATGCACAACTTGAATTATCTTTCTATGGACATCATTTTAAAGTACCCTAAGCAAAAGTACTAAATCACTAGTCACTGAGCGGTAACTTCCACTATATATACATAAAATGCATAAAAAGCAGTGTCTTGAAGACTCCTTCAATATGCTTTCTACTGTGTTCCTATATACCAACTCATATTTTATTGCAAACAACGTAAGCTACTGTTCAAGTCTTTTATTGAAAGAAATGTTGTACTTGTTGATGCTACTGAATTCTGATATTTTTTTCTAAAGGGTACCATAGCGCTAGAATTCTTAGATGAAGTGCCATATCTTGATGCCATATTAATTCCTGCAAGTAAAGGTGGAATGGCTGCTGGTATTGCCATCACAGCAAAATCTATAAAACCAGATATCAAAAGTAAGTATTTCATCACTCAATGAGCACGTCTGATTGGCTTAGATGATAGCGAGTCTTACTGATAAACCTGGGGACGTGGTGCCAATTCCAGGGTTGTATATATACATATCTGTGTATGGTTTGATCATAAATAACCTTTTTCTGTGGCTATTCTGTCCCTTACGTTTTATTGAGCACGGCAAATGTCCTCCACTGGGGAATGCACGTGTTTGGTACTGATTGGAATCTAATATCTAGGGATACAAGCTTCCATAGGAACAGTAAGTAGGAAGAATTTTCATTGGAAATTGTCGAAGAGGGTTGTAAAGCACTAACTATAAAAACCAAACTGGATCGATAACTCGAAGGATTCCATTGGACTGTCTTATTTTAAATTTTGTGTTGAAACTGGTGCAATTTTATAAAAGTTGATAGCCCAAAGAAAGTTTAAAATTTATCTGGCGTTTATTTTTTTTTTATAATCTTTGCTTCTTAATTAGCACCATTTTTGCTATGTTGTTTGTCTAGCATTCATTGTCCACTGCTTGATTTTAAGTGCATTCATCACTTTGATTTTATTTACAAATGATGTAGCATGAATAATGTGCATTAACCTACGCAACAGAGGGAAAGGTGTAGTTTTTGTGAAAAATCATTGAATAGAAAGTTTTCATTATTTTGTTAAATGAAACACAAATACTACAATTATAATAAAAATATGACAATTTGTTACAGTTTTCGTCGTTGAACCAAAAGGGAAAGACTTGGAGAGGTGTTTGCTCGCAGGTATACTTATTCTTTACCCATTACCAAAATGTTAAATTGCTTTGTTCTGGTCAATACCATCTGAATGTGTTTGGTCTTTCGTCATTCTTCTTGCCTGTTGACAATATAATTAATTTAAGAAAGCATCTTGTATAAAACCATTTGCCTTTGCGTAAACTACATTTTGACTCTTACGGAATGGCATCGTCCACAGGACCTCTGCAGATCAAATTAATCCTTGCAGTCAAAATTTACCCTGCAGTAGGAGTCCCTAATTTAATAGGTATATATCATTTAAAGCATATTCCATTTATACCATTGCTTCCCCTTAGCCGTCTACAGTTCTAAGGACTTTTAGTATAGTTTACATCCCTCTTTCGAGGGCACCTATCGGTACTCATTAACTTACGCCTTCAATTGTTTGCGAAGAATGGGATTCTAGCACTTAAAATAATATGCTTTCAAAAACAATGGTTGATTGAACTGTTCACCTTCCATGATGGTTAAATAGAGAGTAAATTTCCGTAAAAGAACTCAATTACATTTTTCTTGTACATAAGTAATGCGCAAGGTTCAGACAAGTCGCGATTAATAATGATTTCTGTTTTATAAGAGTGTTTTATAGTGTTTTTTTAAAATTCTATTGAACAGGAGAAAGACTTTGGCCTAATCCGCCTCAATTTGTTGACACTATAGCCGATGGTATCCGTATACAACAACTTGGAAAACTAACCTGGCCAATTCTACTTGAACTTGCAGAGAAAGAGGTCTTTACAGCAGTATGTGTTTAGTTCTTTCATTTGTAATGCGTGAACAGTTCTCTTTGTTTTTGTTTTCGTCCCGTAAACACAGTCGGTATCAAGAATGACTAAGAATCCAGCAAATTTCTCCCAGTGGTTACGTCATACTGTTATGAGTGCATGCGCGTAACCTGAGAAAAAGTGAAACTAACCACTAGTTGAAATTTTGACTATACAGAGTGATTCATCAATAAATGAATACATGTAACTATTCCATGCATATACAAGTATGATAAAGATATATTTAAGATAGATTTTAACTCTATGTTGTCTTCCAAAAAAATCTCTTTTAGAAAAGCTAATGATTATATAGCGAATTGAATGCCCACGTGTTGTATATCAAGTGTTAATGGGTAGCACAAAAGGTTTTTTTTTTCAAAACATTCATGTGTTCTTTTGCAGAGCAATGAAGAAATAATGCGTGGAATGAAGTTTGCGTTTCAACGTATGAAAGTAAGTTCTATAAACAGTTTTTTATAAGAAAAAGATAATATTATCAATGTTGACCCATTCTCGTACGGTACCCCGAGGTTATCAAGATTCTAGCTAGTATCGAGAGTCTTACTTGGCTCTGAGAACGAGAATGGGTTGACTAAAAATACTGAATAGGCTACCGATGAGAGTCATTGATTGGCAACAGACAACAATTCGATAGCGATAGCTGTCAGTTAACGGAATCACTCGACAAAGGTTTTTATCAAATACACACAACATTTGAGCTCGAAAGAAGTTCTTGTAACTGTTTAAGCTGAGGCAGTTCTGCTTACTCCTAAAAGTTATACGCAGAGCGATGAAACAATTGATTCATTGTCCACTGTAACAAAATACTTGTTACGGAGTATACCGATGTTTTCCGATTAGATGTCCGATTTACACTCGCAATTGTTCGGCTATTTCCGTAACCTGAGCTGGACAAACTCGATCGAGTGAAGCTTGTAAGAATGGGTGAAATATTCCAATCTGCTTTTAATATCTTAGCAGCTTGGATAAAACTGTATTTTATGAAGATTGCGGAAACACACGATGCTCTACGATTATTTAAATATCCGTGTTTATATTTTACAGGTTGTGATAGAAGGAGCTTCCGGTGCGGCTGTTGCGGCAGCCATGTCAGATAGATTACGTAAAATGGACGATTCTATTAAACATGTAGGGGTAATATTGTGTGGAGGAAATGTAGATATTGATCATTTACCCTGGTATGAAGGAAAATGAAGACTCATATCAGCCAGTAGGGGTGTCAAGATTTGACTATCAAACATAATTATCACGATAGTTTAACCATTTATATTGCAATTTTTATTTATACCCAATAACTTGCTCATGTTATTCGCTCTAACATTTTTGTCTTTCAAATACTTTGAAAAATATAGAAACAGCTTTCAAATACAATGTATTAGAGTTGTAAATTCGTTTCATAGCAACTGTATACGAATTTACCGATCAACCCTTATTATTATGGCCGGCAGGGTTATTTGGATATTGCCAAGCCAAAAATAACCTAATACTCATTTTCAATGGCGGACAGTAATCCACTTTTACCCAACCTAACATGTGTTATTTGTTTCATTAAACATAAACCTTAATACAGCTTAATAATATGTTTGATCTAACACGTTACATTGTAAAGCATTTTAAATAATATGAAGTTCATGGTTCAACTTGGTTCATATAATAGGCCTATTAATGCACATGACTAAATCACGATATCGCGATATATCTATGTATATGTATATATATAGTGACTCATAGTTATTATGATATTAACTTATTAACTTACTACAGGTCGTATTCTAGGTCATGCGTGTTATTGTACTTCAATCAATGGATTTGTCCACTATATAGATGAATAAGCTGGTGCATGAACACCATTTTCGTGATATAAAACAATCCACTTTGATCTTATACCTTTATTTTAAGTAGTGTATATGCACATTATAAATTCCGTGTTAATTATGTTTAAAAATAAGTGTAAACTAACTAAATTATAAATTTGTAAAAATAATTCACCCCTAAATATTAGTGAGTAATGAAACCGGCAATGTTTGTATACGCAATGTTTACGTGGACGACCTGTAATTGCTCAATTGTGATTCAATAATATACATGTATAATGTACTTATAGACATTATGTCCATGTGTGATGGCTCGAAATGTGCTCGCTCGTATTGACGGTCTCTCTCTAAGTCATATCAAGGTCCAGATTGTGCCTTAACTCAGAAGTCTACATAAAAATGGGATGGCTCAAAATGCGATTACTTTTATTTGGCATTACATCTAAGTAAATATGAGTCTTATCAGTTATAAAATAATGTATTTTATTGTTGTATACCATGTATACTTGTCCCATATCACAGTAGATTTGTTATAATATTTAACTGTTTCAAGGGCCTTGCAGTCAAAACGCACATTTTTGAACGGTGCAGTGTCATAAAACTGTACGATAGAGTCATTCTGTACATTTTTTGTGTACGGTGTTGTCTTAATTATCAATTTCAGTGCCAACTTTCATGAACGAAATTTAGTCAAATGTAATTGAGCTCTTTTTCGCTGCACCGTTCAAAAATGTGCGTTTTGACTGCACCTTACACCGGTGACTGCACTCACAAAGTGTACACTCATAAAACCCTCGGGCCAATACCTAAGCAAGTGTGCCGATATCTCCCTTAAGGCACACTTGCCCTGTTTAATAACCTCTACTTACTTTTTCATCAGCGTTCGGTCCGCCATCTTGGTTGACTGCAGTGCTACGTGACAGTGTTAATGTCCCTATATGAAGACTTTATATTCCATATTAGAAAGAAAATGGTTTGACATTGTTTACTGGGTTTCTGATGGTTATTTTAATGACTGCAACGTTCTAGAAAACGAGGTTTTCAAAAATGGTGCTGAAATTGAATCATGAAATACGTATGGTTAAGGGGCTTTAAAGTTTTGAGAAAACTAGAGATTTGGTTAAAAATATCAATGTTAAAGCCATTTGTTTATATTGTCATAATCATACACGTTTTTATTACACATTTATGTATATTTGTGTTAAGTACGTATTGTTCAATCTCAGAAATTAATTTGTGTTGTTGCATTTATATACAAAAATGTATTTTATTTTTGTTTTACTGTTAAATACATTCCGGTTACCTGATTGTTCTCGTTATAGTTTTATATTTTCTTATTATTTTTTTTTATTTTAGTACCCTATTTTATAAATAAAATACAACAAAGTTATTTATGTCTTGTCTTCATGTTTAACTATTTCCAGTTTGTTTTGTTTGTTTGTTGGGTTTAACGCCGTAGCAATACATTGTATAGATCATTTAACGGCGGTCAGTCAACCTACTCACTCCTCCTGGACAGGCTAAATCTCTGGATTTAGCTGTTAACCAACTACTAAGCGCATACTTTCGTCAGTGACTGACAACTGCCCTACATAATCAAAAATCATTGGTAGGAGGAAGAACGGCCGTAGAAATAATTTCATGACCAAGCTCCACGAAAGTATGCCCCGCCCGGGAATTGAACTCACGACCCCTCTATCAGTAGACTTGCGTGCTACCAACGGAGCCAGCCGGGCGGCTTAACTATTTCCAGTTACATAGCTTGGCTTATAATGAAATAATGGCAAATGTATACTATTAGATATAGAAGAGTCCAAAATAAGTACGAAATTGTATCCAGCAACCTCTTATCATCTAACGTTGCTGGATGAAAGTCCCCATTTAAAAAATCAATTTTCTGAGCCCATTCTTGAAGAATGCAGAGAGTGGGCCTCAGCAATTGCTGCTGGTAAATTGTTCCATATAGTGGTTTACATCTGGAGAATAAGCTATAATTGTAACAACAGTCAGTTGATGTGGAATATGGTAGAAATCTTGTTGAATGTTTAAATCTGGGTAAGGTTTAGCTAGTGTGAGGTACGGTTGAGGATCTATGTCGACTAGATTATTAATGATTTTTAAAAAATGGTAAGCTGGAGACTGGATCTGCGATGTTCCAAATGGGTCCAGTTAACTCCCGCAAAATTTCACTGACACTACTAGTGTTATGGTAGCGATTTTCGTGAAGCTGGTGGCTCTTCTTTGCTCCATTTCAATTCGGTTGATATAAGATTTCTGATGCATATTCCAGATGGCACATTGATACTCGAGATTTATTTTATATGATCTTAATTGGTTCGTCTCAATCTCGAGTCCTAATAAAACATTGAGATATTTGTAAAGGACAGTCCAAGAGTTAAGCTCATTGCAATTGTGACAAAGTTGTTCCGCTATTCATAGAGTGGATATATGCTTATTACGCAGTTTATTAAACGGACATATTTGCAGTATAATAGTTTATGTTAACACCGGTTAGCTTTTGTATAAAAGGCGTGATTTCAGTTGTAATAATCACTCTTGCTCTGGTCGTCGTCGAAGAAGTATCTAAAATTAAATGGTAATTATTAATTAATAAAGATATTTTATTGTAATTTTCTCCTAACGTGCAGCAGTGCTCAGACTTGGAGATAAAATTACATTGAGTTGATAAAGAGTTTTCGGAAGAATTGTTAGTCGAGTCTTTGTGCCAAGGTGTTGGTAGTTTTGGGACGGGTTAACTTGCAGCGGTGCTCATACCTATTCGTCTCCAGCTCCAACCAAGAGTGCGGGACTCGGTGAGCAAATCTGATATAGGGTATCGACAAGAATTGTTAGTTTGGTCTTTGTGCGGAGGTGTTGCAATGGTAGTTTCGGGACGGATTAATTTGCAGCGGTGCTCATACCTATTCGTCTCCAGCTCCAATCAAGTGTTCGGGACCCGGTTTGCAAGTCTCAGAATTCCATTGTTATAAGTATCAAGTTCGAAAGGTTCGAACATATAAGTAAGATAAGCAAGAGTCATAAAGTGTTTGAGCTGAGAGTATTAGTTGTACGGTGATTAAGTTTCATACCAATAATTGTTTCATACCGATTATTTTGTTTTGATTTATATTGTTCGATACCCGATCATTTCCAATCATTTTCTAATTGCTAATCAAAAGGGGAAGTAACCTGAGGAAAAAAACTATACATCTTTTGTATATATTTGCCTATTGTTGTCTTTCTGTAAAAAAATATCCGCTCGGTCAAATATCCAAATACGCTACAAAATTGGTGGCAGCGGTGGGATATAAGATATAAGATTTGAAATTTTAGTTATAAGATATAAGGTTTGAAGTTTGAAAGTTTAGAGACAACATCATGGCTACAAATAGTCGAGACATCGAGATGGAGCTTTTGTACCAGCAATTAGAAAGACTTACCAAGGAAAATGAACAGCTAAGGCTCGAACATGAGATTTCTGCATTGAATCTGGAAATAAACGAACTCAAGACTCCTACACCAGTTCAAAGTAAACAGTCTCAAAACGTTAAACCTGAAGTCTCACCAAAAAGTCCGACTGCGGGGTTGAAGCGGAAAGAAGTAAAAGTTGAGCATTGCTTGACACCAAAATATGAAGTTCCGGAATACTTTGAAAGTCCTAGAAACCCTGAACGTTTTATCACGAAACGAAAAGCAAAAATGTCTCAAAGAGATGAACAAAGCATTACTTCACAGAAACGAAGTGTTTTGACCAAACCAGCTTCATATGATGGTACAAGTTCTTGGAAAGATTATGCAGCACATTTTGAAGCATATGCTAGAATCAATAACTGGACATACACTGAAAAGGGGTTATACCTTGCAGTATCCTTGAGGGGACAAGCTCAAGGAATATTTAGTAACTTGACGTCTGGAACTCAAGACTTCAATGAACTTGTAATGGCGCTTGAAGAGCGATTTTTACCTCCAAACCAAACTGACTTGTATAGAGTACAATTCAAAGAAAGAAAACAGCGCCCTAGAGAAAACCTGTCCGAGCTTGCACAGGACATTCGTCGTTTAGTTAATCTGTAGAGGTGAAACGATTCAAAAATTTTCGATTCGATTCGATTTCGATTTTTCATCAAACGATTCAATTTTTCGATTCGATTCGATTTTCTACTGGAATTATATAGGACATAACAAAAAATAAATTATAAAAAGAATTAAGAAAGAGATACAACCCAAAGACAATAGAACATATATATATATATATATTTAAGAACACTGCATTTTTATCTGAGGGACCTCCCTCCCGGAAGACGAAAAATTCTAATTCTAATTCTTTAATAATACCCATTTTACAGGTATTAGTGCTTGAATAGTTAAAAATATTTTACTGCATTTTAGCATATATAAATGACAAATCGTATTATTTCCAACTTTTTAATGAAAAGTAATGCCCATGGACAAATTGTTTATTTCTCCGTACCTACATGTACGTACAAACAGTATATGACTCACGTCATTATCAAAGTAAAATTATTCATCAGTGCATCAATGCCATAATTGATGACTAGTTAAGGTTACGCTTAGTGTAACCTGACTGTTATTGGTGGTGATTATGCAGCTTGAACTTAAGCTGCAGGCAGTGAGAGGTCCGTAATCTCGGGATCGAGTCCAAGTCAGGAAACATTCACGCAAGTCAAATAATCTAAACTAATAATGAAGACAAAGTCCACTCTTCACATTATGGGTACTTTATTTAAAAGTTACAACTCAAATCCAATGTCCAAAATATTCATAAATAGCTCACTGAAAGATCCTATAGATATCTTTAAGCCTTTAATTCATAGCTTTCAAAAATAACAACGATGAAAATATACTATAAAAATCACGTACTAGAAATACGTGTGTATCAGTCAAAGTCAAAGTAAGAAGTGTTCCAAGAACTTGTAGCCGAAGCGCGCTTTTGGAATGTATTTTCAAAACGAGGCTGGATGAACTTGTGATGTATTTAACCTGTCCAAAACGTGTAACCATAAAAGGGTTTGGCCTGTGCTCTGGCACTAGTGAAGTTATGATCTTTAACCTCTATAGTAAATTCAGTGAACTATTCGTTACAATGTATAATTCATAAACATAGCAAGGTGTAAATACAGTGAATACAGATAAACGCCGTAGTGTTTTGTACCGGCCGAAGTCTAATATGTATATATAGATCTTTCAGTGAGCTATTTATGAATATTTTGGACATTGGATTGGAGTTGTAACTTTTAAATAAAGTACCCATAATGTGAAGAGTGGACTTTGTCTTCATTATTAGTTTAGATTATTTGACTTGCGTGAATGTTTCCTGACTTGGACTCGATCCCGAGATTACGGACCTCTCACTGCCAGCAGCTTAAGTTCAAGCTGCATAATCACCACCAATAACAGTCAGGTTACACTTAGACAATAAAAAATTGCAAGCATTCAGCAAATGTACATCACTATGACCAGCTTAATTTAGTTTGTTTCAAAATATTTTCTTTTTGCTCTGGCATGATTTAAAATAATTTCCATCACATTATATACGTTAAATTGATTTTTATCAACTCTAGGACTATATGTATAACTTTCTTACACTAATGTTTATTTCAAAATAAAATTATTTTTGGGCTTAAATGAACGTATTAGTGAAAATATACAATTATCTTCGGACATTTCATAGAATTCATTTCCAATTTATAGTAAATAAAATCTAACCAACCACGTTTTGCCCGATTTTAACAGTTAAGAAAAACAAATTACTAAATTACTTTATCATGCTTGATTTAATTTTGTATCATAGGGAACGAAATCGCTTCAACCATTTCGGCGTTATGTCATTCATTTTCGCGACCCACGCTAGATAGCAATTTCATATGAATCATCTTTTGTGATTAAAAAACTTATTGTTTTCAATGTTTTCATCTTGATTTAACAAATGATGCTTCAGGAAACGACGATGTGAAAAGTTTAATTTGTTTTTCTTACGAAAAATCCCCCAATATTGCCGATCGTGTAAAACTAAATCGACTGGTTATATCTTGATGGCCCCTTTATCACTATATTCTATCTAAGCACCAGTCTTAGGTATATATGAATGATATCAAGCGTGTTAACTAACTCAACAACTCCATTGTCGATTTTCTTTCAGCGAGTTAATCTCCCAGCGTGTGACCGACAATAAGGTTTAATTGACATGTACGCGTAATTAACTTGTATAATTGCAGCAGGCAGTCTCACTTTTTACAACTCTTATCTGGATTAACAATCGTCGGTCAATAAGGGAACACTATTTTAGTTTACTATAAAAATGCTTATTTTAACCTAAAAGGGGCGTTTCATTCAACTCACAAAACTACTGAAAAAGACAGTATTTAAAAAAAGAATCGAATCGAAACTGCCTCTTCCGAATCGAATCGAACCGAACCGAATCGAGCGTTAAAAATCGCGATTCTTTGTGAACCGCGATTAATCGTTTCACCTCTATTAATCTGGCATACCCAACTGCCCCATCGGATGTAAAAGAAACTTTGTCCAAAGAGCAGTTCATAGACGCTTTGCACAGTTCAGATATACGCTTAAGAACTAAACAGGCTCGACCCCAAAACCTTAATGATGCGGTCCGACATGCCGTCGAGCTTGAAGCATTCGAAACAGCCGAAAGGAAACGACTTGAATGTATCGGAAATGTCCTCTCAACAGATGAAATGCCAACATCTGACACGCAGGACTTGCGCAAAGAAATTGAAAAATTTAAACAAACATTAGATAACATTCAGGACGAAATGAGAAAGTTATCAACACAAAGTCGAGTTTCGACCGGACCGAATTATAATAACAATAGATCTAGTATGCGAGGTAGGCGATCAAACAACTATGGTGGCCGTGGAGGTTATCAAAACAGGAACAATAGAAATTCTTTTCGCCCTTTTAATAGAAGAAATATGAACGAGAATGATAATGAGATCCCAAGTCAAAATTATGAAACCAGCTCACAGGCATCGACAGACAGTAAGAATGTGAACATGACAACCTTTAAAGGTTCCGGCTTATATCTTGAGGCTAGTCTTGGTGGGAAAACTGTCGATTGTTTAGTTGATACAGGAGCAACACTGTCCCTTATTTCAACACGTCTTTATGGAGAATTACTTGACAAGAATTTAATTTCAAAGTTAAGACCATTCAATAAGGAAATTGTTTCAGCCACTGGTGATGCTTTCGATATACAAGGCGTCGTAACTGCAACTTTTAAAATCTGCTCGAACGAATATTCGACAGAAGCTATTGTAACTAATCTGTCGTGTGATGCAATTTTAGGGCTTGATTTTCTGAAGAAATATAGAGGTCAAATAGATACTGTACAGAATATATTAAATCTCAACGGTAGTATTTGTAGGTTAGAATGTAGTGGGAAGTTAGGTTGTTATAGAATTGAAATGATGGAGAAAACTGATATACCACCACGGACAGAAATTATCACAAAAGGAAAGGTTCAAAATCAAGGGTTTGTGCATGAAAAATTATGTATTATCGAACCTGAGCCGAAACTTTTAGAAACAGGAAAAGGACTAGTCGCAAAATGTCTGGTGCACGGTAATCAAGAAGTACCAATTCGAATAATGAATCCTACAGACGAGGTTCAAACAGTTTACCCAGGAACGCATGTCGCCAATGCAACTCCAGTTGTGAGCGTTCAGACGCCAATTAATAATTGTGCAAATCATACTAAAAACAAACCAGTTCCAGATCACCTCATGGAACTATACACTCGAACAATTAAAGATCTTGATCCAAAACAACAAGGTGAGGTTGCTAGGTTTCTTAATAAATATTCAGTGGTTTTCTCGGAAAATGATCAAGACATAGGTAGAACAGGAATAATAAAACACAAGATTCCAACTGGCAATGCCAGGCCTATCAAGCAACCTCCACGTCGTGTTCCAGTTCATATGAATGAAGAGGTTGATGCCGAAATAGACAAGATGCTAGAGAGAAATATAATTCAACCATCGCATGGACCATGGGCTAGTGGTATTGTATTAGTAACGAAAAAAGATGGTTCGCGAAGGTTCTGTGTCGACTATCGACGTTTGAATGAAGTAACCATTAAAGATGCATATCCTTTACCTAGGGTAGATGACTCACTGGACCAGTTAGCAGGAAATAAATGGTTTTGTTGTCTTTCTGTAAAAAAATATCCGCTCGGTCAAATATCCAAATACGCTACAAAATTAAATCATTTCACGTCCTCTTCAGCAAGGCTTGTTTGTGAGTTTTTTCAAGATTTTCTCCCGGACTTGTTTGTGAATTCTTCAAGATATTCTACGCTAGTTAAGCGGAACAAATAAACTGTCAGTAATATTACACCGGGGATATCTTGTACAAATGATCATAACCAGTAAATGGATATGATTAGATTTGAAACTCAAATATACGTCTCGCTTCTGTATTTCTATGGCAGGCGTTTTTAAAATATTTGACTGCAAAACATTAAAGTTGTGATGATACAAAAAGAAAACTGAGTGAATTAGAAAAAACAAAAACGATCTTTCTGTTTGGTGACATTTTGCCATTAAGAGTGTGCATTTCTCATGGATGATTTAGGTAATAACATACATGGAGCAAAGAAACCAACTTTAATTCAACTGAAGGAAAATCATTTAAAAGGCTGACTACATTCATTGCAATAAAGGTAATGCACATTAATCAAACATTTGACATTTTTTCTGTTACTCCTGCTTTGTAACTATACAGTTGCCGATGTAACGTCCTTTATATTTCCTCCGCCTCACAACTTAATCAAGAAAAAAATATTGGACGAGTTTATTCCGCATTTTCGATTCTTTCCTCGGGGAATAAACGTTGCGTGCAGAGTTGTCGTTCTTTTTGAAGTGATTTACACGCCATACACATTTTATGCACCGATTTTTATCTTAGTTACAGGACGCTTGTTGAAAGTTTTATGAAATTATTTTATTTTGTAAGTGAAAACAATTTCAGAACTTCACGATATTTGTCTAAAATCGACGACTTAAACTCATTTTAATTGCATAATTGTAATATGAAATTAGGTGCTACCTATGGCGCGGAAAACACACTTATTTGTATTACTTAAAATAAGTTAAAAATTAAAAAAAATGAGATTGTGACTTTGGCAAAATAAAATTAAAGATGTTCGGCGCTGTGAAGGATTTATTTTGTTTGAGGGCCTATTAATTAGATAAGCTAGGGGAGACAACTGCGTAATTTATTGCATTCAGAAAAATTTGACAACATGTCATTCTTTTACGTCAGAATCATATCTAAATTCTAAAAGAAATGTATTGTACATATTTATTTATCTTATAAATAGAGATGAAGGTAAAAAAGCCTCGATAAATCATTCATTTTTTAGAATGGAAATGTTTTCCTCTTTAAACAATGCCCGGTAACGTTACGTTACGGTAACGTGCCGGTTTTATCATGAATGTCTCTTAGCGACGTCACGAACGGTGCGTTGGTAAGTATATCTGAGGTAAAAAGTCATAAATAAATATTTTAATGAGGAAATGAACGAATAAAACAACCAATATATTTTATATATTTTGAACTGTTATCATGGAAAAAACATCGTAAATAAGCACGTTTGAAAATATTTTGTAAGCGGTCACGAGGAAGCTGCAAATATTTTTATCCAATGAAAACTGCCGCCAGTAGCTTCATTCATTGATCCGTATCGTTGAACGCTTGTAGTGCAATTTTCTTTAGAGCGTCTTTAATCTTGATTCACAGATGTTTGATTAAGCGTCTGATAAAATTGATGAAAATGGCTGCGCCCATGGTCTGGAGATGTTTTTCAAACTCATAGGTATATCATTTTTTCATTGATTTTATCAGTTTTTTCAATTTTAAAGAATTAACATACGTCATACACGTTATCTAAAAGCGCTCAAAACCCGCTCGGGTTTTCCGCGTATTATATTTTGTTTTCGGCCATTTCCTATACCTTATTGATGAGCTAATGCAAAAAAAGTTAAAAATGAAAGTGATTTTCTAGGTAGACTAGGAGTAGGAGGTCCAAATCATGGCAATTATCTATTTTGATTATAGAATGATTTAGCAACCGATTCTTGGCTAAGTTTATTTTTATTGACATTGATTTATATGCTGTTCACTCCTGGAATAATCAAGTGTGATTCTAATTATAGATAGTATTTTGCTGACCTATTCAAGTCTATGGGTGTACTGGATCTCTGGTGCAGGGACGTTGCTGCCAGCGCCAGTTGCAAAAACTGGAATCCTCAATATTTACACTAGTTGTATATATATGAGCCTCCTAATGCTTTTGACTCTGTGAATACTATTGTATCAGTGGTATAATACGGCACTTGTACTACCTTGCCTTCAAGCTAGCTTTTATGGTGACGTGGAAGAGTGTCTGCTTATGGGTCGTGGGTTCGAATGTCAGTTCGGACCATGGATTTTTATCGGGTTACATTTGGCGCCCAACGTAAATAACTCACTAGGAATTGTGTGATTGCGCCCTTAAATAGTCCCACAGACAATCAAGCTCCAAGAATTCGAGGACGAATTCTGTTAAGGAGGGGGTGTGTAGCAGAGGTAGAATATGGCACTTGTACTACCTTGCCTTCAAGCTAGCTTTTATGGCGACGTGATAGAGTGTCTGCTTACGACTCGAGAGGTCGTGGGTTCGGATCATGGATTTTTATCAGGTTACACTATTCACTCTTAATCAATTAAAAATTGATCAGAATATTACTAGTGTTATGTATAATTGGTTTGTACATTGTAGGTGCATGTAGTTTGTTAAAGATGCCATCCAGAGCCAATGTATTCATACAGTATGGTCCATATGAAGCTACAGGTATTGTTGATCATAGGGAATCAAGATTGAAAGGTTTAGAAGGTTAGTGTTTAACTTCATTATGTTTTATCATAATATGATATAAATAATATGAATTTAGGTGCTACCTAAGACGCGGAAAGCTGACTTATACTTAAAATATTTTTCTTCATTCCGCCAAAAATACTCCATTGCGTATTTTAGTTATAGAGTCTGAAACTGTGACGTAGAATATTACGTCATTGGTATGTAATCTTGATGAGCAGATGCTTGAAAAGACTGGACAGTTTTTTTTATTAATTGATCTATAAATTGTCTATAGAGCGTCGCAATAGGTAAATCGTAAACCAGTCTTTAATCATGATAAGCAGATGTTTGATTAAGCATCTGATAAAATTGATGAAAATGGTGGCACCCATGTAACTAGAGATATTTTTCAAACTCATAGGTATATTAATTTTTCATTGATTTTTTCAGGTTTTTTTTTCAATTTTGAAGAATTAACATACGTCATACATCATCTAAAAGCGCTCAAAAGCCCTCACAGGGCCTTTGGTTCCGCTCGGGTTTTCCACGTATAAATATTTTATAAAGTCATGAATAACCAGTCACCTATAACACTACTAGACTATGTCATTAAACCAACCCCCCATACTCTCAGGACCCATACCAAATCCTTTATTGAAATTTGTGCTATCTAAAAACAATATAAGAATAGCTTCATGTTGCACACTATCCGTAAGAGGAATATGCTACCCCTAGACCTAGTGCATGCAAAATCTGTTGAGGACTTTAATTCCTGCCCACAGAAACTAACAACCTTACTGCCAGATATGTTTTATCTGTTTTTAACCAATTTTAAATGTATATACTGTTCTTTTAACACTGTAATGTTGTCACTTAACTGTGATGCTTATGCCCTGGGCAGTATATTGATAAATGTGATAATGTTCAACTTTTGTTACTGATTTTTCTTCTTTCGGGAAGGTATCTGAAATCCTGATGATAACAATATATCAATGACTTCAGAATACAGCAGGTTTTAGTCTCCAATTGTTCTGGAATTCTGGAAAAAGGCGATTTTGCTATTTGACTGGTCGAAAGTACACAGCTTGGTTGATTTAGACTGATATTTGAATTGGATTTTCAAAAAATTAGATTTTCATAGTACACTTCATAAAATTAAGGATGGCATTTTGCAGAAAACATATTTGTTCACCTAGATGTTCTAATTTACTATTTTCAGCAATATTAACAAAGGATGGACACAATGTATCTCTAGTTAAAATAGAAGACAGAAATGCTGTTGAGTTATTGGTGAATGGAGAATCTATTTTTAAATGTAATATCAATGATTTAGATTATGGTAAGTCAAACTTCGATGAAACATTATTTAACAGCCACCTTCCAAATTATTATGTGATGAGCTCTAGGAGGTGCATCAACTCAATTACAAACCTGAGCATCCCATCCTCTGGTAAACGTGGACAGCCAAGGAATTCCTGGTTAGAATGTGTGGAAGCAGATTTGAAGACATGCAATCTGCATAATAGTGATCCCCTAGACAGGGTTACAAGGAGGTCAGATGTAAGAAGATCTAGCGGCCAAATGTCTACCCCAGTCCCTGGGACACTGGAAGCAGTTGACAAATAAACCATCCGAATTTGATTGATTGACACCTTCCAAACAAGAGCTGTCCACAGAGTGACATTGTATTTCACATCTAGGGTGGTTGTGTATAGAAAAGCAATACCAATCTGCAAACCTGTGGAAATGATTGATAGTCAGCATTGAAATGCCATAATTCAATCCACATTTATGATAGAATTGAAACTGAGTATTTGACATTTGATAGTACCATGATACTTACATATGTGCTGGGCTAAGTGTCAATTGAATCCCTCCAAAAGTAAAAAATAAAGATGTCAGTCAGATTTCATCAAATGTCTTATGCAGGGACCAGAAAGTTTTCCAATCCCAATTGGTTGGAATATTTTCTGGAACTAATCAGAACTGGCTTATAATATTACACTGAACCATAAGGCTGTCATGATATACCGGTATATTGCAATACGCCGCTGCAGCAATACGTACAGCAGTATGTTTTTAATGTACCGGTATTTGGCAATATTTTTTATTTCATTGGAAAATTCTTCCCTTCGCAAAATAAAAGTAGCGAAACGTCAGTTTTTCCATTGTTCATTTCATCTTTTAATCTGAAGTTGCAAGAATTTAACCGATTGGGGCGCGTCTCGGTCCTAAATGACAGTAAATACTTAAAGAGGCTAGATTCTATAAGTACCTGCTTATAAGATTTGCATTTTTTCTGTTAGATACAGCGGACGAAAAACAAATCTAAAAGCCTGCAATATATTGTGGTTACTATCGCAATGCAGTGACAGCTATTGCAATATACCGCGTTACGCTTCTGGCGTATTGTGACAGCCCTGCTGAACCATATAATAGGTCTTTATACTAAACTTGTGTAACACAAAAGATAATCAAGCAAATGAGTTTACCCTTGTAAACTGATCATATACATGCTAAAATTTTGTTGAATAATCAAATAATTAAATTTTCTTTTCTAGGCTCAGATGGTGAACTGGATCCACTTTGTCTTAAAGCAAAAGAAGCAGTTAAAAAAGCCTACTAAAATATGGACTTACTATTATTGTTGGAACAGAAAATTGTTTTTGTGAAAAAAGAAGCCTTTTGTTATATAAGCATTAAACTATTGATGAAAAAGCATTAAAACCATAGCATTATTATTTAAAGAATGCTTACACATATGGATTTATAAACAGCATTAATTAAATTTAAAGACAAAAGCATTGCTTTATTGTTGTCGTTTTTTGATAAAATCATTGATTTTTATAATTTTGAACTGTTACTATTTACACAATTTTATCATATACTAAGCATTGGTTTTTCTGTCTATGTTTTTCTTAAGCATGGAGTTTTTAAACAGTTGTTAAATACATGTATACTTTGTTAATTATTTGAAGAATAATTATGTGACATGGTGATTATGTGATTTGTGTGCCTTATCATGTGCATAATTTAATGAAACCTGCTTGTTTACACTTTGTTTTCCCTTGTATGGGGGTTATAATTATGACTAATTTTCTTTATTATTGTTTTTTTCCAGAGATTAATGTGGATTTTAGGAACACTTTTAATATGTGTATTAAATTGTGTTAGTCTCAATTTCAGGTTTATTGAAATGATTCTAATCATAATACAAGTATTTGTATTCCAAAGTAAGATAGTATAAGTCATAGATTTCTAGTTTAAAAATCTCTGTTCACAAATCAATCAGCATTTGTCACAAGGGAGTTAATCCTAGGGTCCTTACACCTATATTGTTTTTTTCTGTGATCATGTTTACCCAAAACTTGCTTACAAAATTTCTGTGATATATTTTGTTACTAATTATTATTTTTATTATGAGCGAAGAAAATCATTGCTTTCATTTATTGTTTGTCTATTGAAATCCATCCACATACTCGGAGGTTGTCTAGATTCTCTACTTTATAGAGAGAATTGATGACCTCTAGGTACGACAATGATTAATGCCTAGCATTATTTCCTTCATTATCTATTGATCTGTTTTATTTTGTTACAGAGGTACATTTAAATAGTATCCACAAATTTGCCAAATGGTCCCTGTTTTCCTGATCTGAACTCTGAAATATGATTTATGTACATGTAATGAGAAAATTAAAGTGTTACAGCAAATCTTTTTTATTTACTTTACTACACTGGATCCCATACTCATGGGTAAATGTTTACGGGAATGGTTCCAAATTTAAGATTTTTTTTATCTAAGAAAGGACACTTTATCTATGTGAAGGCTGATATTCAGAATTTTGAAAATTACCATTTTTTACCCAACAGGCTACTAGCACAATCCTAAATCAAAAACACCATATATATGCATGTCAACTATACAAGTATCCAATACATATTTAAATATTTTCTAAAGCCTTTTTATCTTTTAAATGAAGAGCATGATATTTTTATCATCAACTTGAAAGCACTAACATAATGAATTGAGCTAAATGTGCATGTTTAAAAATTTGAGAAAATTAATCATGTTATGAAATTGTTAACTTGTAATGTATTATCATTGCCTATGTCAGTACGTGTGAACATATCTGTATTGTTTATTTTGAAAGGTCTTTTACATATAGTGTGTACAAAAAACTAAAACACTTGTTTCTGTAAACAATGAACTAATCCATGAAAAGGGGATGCTCAGGATGACAATAGAATATACATGTATATTTTTTAATGTTTTATTAGTTTCTTATTACAATTATTTGAATGAATGACTAAGGGGTGGCGGTTTATCAGCCACACTTATTTTGTAAAAATGAACAATAAAACTTTAATTTTCTATACTGCCCACCTATTGTCTGGATTACCTGCCCCTTACCACTATCATAATTGGGCCAGACAAACCACAATAATGACTGCCACACTCAGTTATTATTCAGGTAACAAAATGTTCGTTTACGTTTTCTTAATCTTGCATGATCATTTGCTGATGATAGTAACTTTAGTAGGAATTCGGTGCTATGTAGGTCATTCGATTTCGCTTTTTCTGATTGCACATATATTTAGCGAATAATTAACAAAAAAACATGACTAATTATCCAATACCTACAGTAATATATTACATCGGGCGCGGCCATTATCATGCTTTGCCTGACATAATTTTACCTATCAAGGTACGACTGGGAACCAGACAATGCCTACCACTGGAACGGATTGGTTCATTTTTTTATGTTTACACAAACAAGTGTTATTTTGTTCGAACAAATCTCATCAATCTTTGTTTTTTTTTCACTTACATTGTTATCCATTAAATTTTATTATATTTCTTAATTTATAAGAAAATAAACATTATATTCCAGATACTTTTTGTCTTTTTATCCTTAGCTCTCCTGTTTTAACACCATTTTAAACATTTTAATAGGTTTGTCTTAAGTTTGTTTTGTCATTGTCGGCAACCACAGTACATGTATATACTTTCTTCCATTACCCTATATGTACCATGGGCAATTTGATTGGCATGAATTTTTGAATTTTTCATGAATATGCATGAGAAAGAGGAGACCAATCTTCTTCCAAAGAGTGTTACATTGTATTTATGGTTGAATTAATAGTTACACCAATTTGACTTAGTGAGTATTGTTACACCTACTATTGACTGAAAATAGTCAAAATGTGGCAAAATGCACCTTAGATAGTGTTATGAATAGTCCATTGGCAATCTACTGAAGGTAACAGTGTATTTTGTGTCTGTTAGATGCGGAATGGTTTTTGTTTGTACCATTAAAATATAACAATAAATACTGATCAATTTTCATTCATTTATTCCAGTCATACTATGTGATACATACACATACATACAGATCTACACTGCACCAAAAAAAGGTTGCATTCAAAATTTCAATCCTTCATACAATCTCATGCAAGCGAAAAGTAGCAATATTCTAAGTAATCAAAAGCATATATTGATTCTATTGAAAAAAATATAAAATATACCCCACCCCCCTTCTAAATAAATGCTAATCAACGAATTCCTAATGTACAGTATTCAATATAATAAAATCATATTTTGTAACAAACATGTATTTTAAAATAAGAAACAATACTATCAACAGAAACATTTCAAATATACAGTACCCATCAAAAGTTAGGAGACAAAAGAAATTTACATTTTTTTAAATTTTGATGATTTATTTTTGTAAAATTAATATTAATTGTATATTTTAAGAATGGTTAAAGATAAAATGAAAACACAGATCATGTATGCAACACATTTATAAGAGTCAGCATCTTAAACCCTAAAGCCTACAAAACCATGTTTATTGTAATAGTTTTTCATATCATTGTTTTTATGCTATTTTAGTATGCCCAGTTACAATTATCAGATAACCAAAATATAAAGCAAAACTATAATGCATTTCAAATTATAATGTAATCAGTAATTAAATTGTAATTAAAAACTATCCAGTGTGGCCTACAAAGTGAAAAAGTCTCAAACTTTTAGTGGGTACTGTAGATAGAATCAAATTAGACAGACCAGTTTAGAATTTTTAAACAAGAACTAATATTTATAAAATGAACTAACTTAATTTTGCCATGAAAGATGATCCAAAGTAAAGAAAACATTAATTAACATGAGTATTGAAAGATCACAAGAAGCTATAACAATATGACAGTAAAAATCTCACATACTTTCTGACTAACAATGGACAAATATTAAGAAAAGTATAGTAGTACTACACAGTAGTAAGATTTAAAACCTCTACATTAAGAGTCACATAACTGATATCTTAAGTTAATAGTAACTATGACGATAAAAAAGAGTTATGGTACTGTTACTCTAGCCACTACCATACGGAAAATTGAGTGAATTGATAATTTTCGCAAATTCTGCTTACTAGTTTGTTCAATATGGCAAAATTACAGCAATATATCAATAAAAACAAGTAAATCTGTGAGCTAATGCTCACTAGTGATACCCCCGCAAAAATCTAAAAATATGCGACAAACAGGAAGTAGATGAGCAAGGAGCATGAAATCGCTTTACACCACATGGGACTATGGGATGAAGCAATATGCTAAGTATTAGGCTGCTGCATGTTATATTTGCTGAGAAAACTGCGACGGAAATTTTGTAACGGACGCACGGACACACGGACGCATGGACAAGGGTAAAACAGTATATCCCCCTCTTCTTAGAAGCGGGGGTATAAAAACCACTAGAAATATAGTATCTGACTATGGCAAAATTACAACAATATTTCAATCAAGGATAACACTAAAAATATAGTATCTGACTAGATATATATAGATTGATATAATGATTACATTCTAACTAACCTAAACCCTGCTGGCATGATTCCAAGTAAAAACACTATATACATACAAGGCATTCATAAAAAATGATAGATTTTTTACCCAAGTTTAATTAGAGGCCATTATCTCCATTATAGCTTCATTTCATATCATTTTTTGTATAGTATACCTTATATGTACTACATATAGTGTTTTACTAGAAATCATACCAGCAGCTACAAACTAACCTATATGAACTATTATCAGTAACAAAATGATGCAAAATTTCACTGCTAACTCATCTGGCAAGGGTAAAAAAATTTAACTCTTAATTGTTAGAACGCTGAACGTCAACAGCCACTTCAAATCACGAAAAAACACAATTTCAACAAATATACAATTATGTTCTAAATGAAAATGATAGCAAGTTCTTATATTGCAAGCCTCACCAAATATAAACCTTTCTCCAACTTCCCGGATAAACTAAGTACAGATTGACACTAATCTAATATTCTCTATTTATTTAGATTATACGCCATTCATCAATAGTTTTTTATTAGATTATGTTAAGTGCAGACTCACTTACTTAAGCATCAAGAAACTTTACTACACAGTAATTGATAACCATTCCACAAGGAGCTTACTACTATTCCTAGACAAGGGAAAATCAAAATTGTTTTACAAATTTTTATTGAAGAATGTGAGCTGTCACAACCTGGCTATTCAAATCCATGCGTTGGGGCAGCAATTCACATTTCCTTTTTGTGATATCCTTAATACATGAAAATATGTGCTAGCAAAATGAATGTATTGCATTTACTGTATTTTTATTTAATGTTATACTGTCATTTTAATTCATTTAAGTGCTATGTGAGTAATATTTTTATTTATTAAATAAACTGTATCTATCTAACTGAGTGACAGCAAGCCATACTGTCTTAATGTGGTTAACTGGTAAGTTCTTTAGCTATTCAATGCAAGACTACCTGATATATCAATATAACCCTGAGATTTATGGTATTTCTGTTTGTATCGACAAAAAAGTGTGAAAGACAATAGGCCTTAGAGTAAGATGACTATACTCCCATCAATTTGATTTAATATTTAAGTAAGCGTAAAAATATGAGTACCGATAAGAAGTATAAAGGAATTATTTTATTGTTTTATTTTGCTACACAACAGAGCATGAAAAACAATACCACAATGGTCCCAAAAAGTGATATGTTTTGTACAAACTAATAATGATGTGTAAAACAGAAAATTAAAACCAAAATAATAAAAAATCATTAAAAGCATACAAAAGTCCTACCATCTTAAAACAATTGCAATTTTATCTGATTTGAGCAATTTCATAACATTTTATGCAAGTACCCATACTGATTGTATATAATTTTCGTTGAGGTCTCTTGTATCAGGACAATTTTCTTGGACAATAGAACAATACAATTCTTATTAAATGTAAAATATTTTTAACAAAATTGTATATCTATGATAAAATTGTATATTTTTTCTAAAAATTCAAAACTTTCATAAATGTTTCTAAAAATTCAAATATAAATTAGATGATTGAATAAAAATCATTAAACAATCTACAGTACAAACATGTAATACATACATATTGATCATATAAAAAATTATTTAAAAAAGTTGTACAATATCATAAATTAATTTTTACTGACAGGTATATAGATTGTGACTTTTAAAAAATTGTGAGTATCGTAAAATGACTGATATGTAATATCTCCCAACCTCATCTTTAGTGCAATGTTCAATGGACAGTAACCAAAAAAATGAAAATTCATCTTTATCAATTATTCATGGATAAACCAGCGCTACTAAAGCTGTGAGAAAGCTTTTTAATAACAAATTCATACATATAAACATGATAAATAAATTTTGACAACAAAACTGTGCTACAGAGAGATGACAAGCCAAAGGAAAGACAGCAAGCAAATCGTGGTTGGTTCTTGGTGAAGGCAATCTTACTACTGTTCACAATAATTCAATAATTTGATGTTTTTATGTCAATGACAGAATGTACATTTTGATAATCATTGATTAATTAACCTTCAAAGGTAAGACCTATCTATAGCAAACTCACTAGCATAAGCAACTACCAATAAAACACATCTACCCCTTCATCAACTAACATTCTACATTTAGAAAATCAATAATGCTGATCAAAAGTTTTAATACTGTCTTTAAAACAAGTGCATAAAAAGTTAATATTATCACCCCTCACCAAACTTAATATTAGTACATGAGCACCCATTAACAATATTACAACACAAACCACAATAATTTTGCACCAAGTAAATATAAAGGGAGCTAACCAATGAAGGAATAATACATTGATCAATATAGCTCCATTAGTTAGAGTTGTTGAGTTCCTATGCAAAACTAATACAAATGTACTATTCATTGAGCTTTCAGGTACTAGAATTTTATAAACAATAACCCATCTTTGTAAAAAAAATTGTTGAATATTTGAACTTTAATATCTAAACAATGCTAATAGTAATAATAAATTCATTCACTGAATATGTGTTGTAATATTACATGTATGACAATTTCATCTCAAAATGTATTGTTTTATTACATTTGCTGAATCTTATTAAACTGTCAGTGGTGCATACATTAACTGGCTCATTTTAACTCTAGATTTTTGTTTGATAATCTTGTTCATAAATACAGGTATATATTTTATCAATCATGAGTAATGAAGAACTGTTATAATATTAATAACTGAAATCAGCAGATTAATGTATGTGCCACAGGCAGTTGAATAAAATTGAACAATACAAGCAATGCTTCATTCGGAACTCCTCGGCCATTCGCTACGAATAACCTCAGACATATTTAGGCGCCATTTTGAAACTACCAGTATTGAAGTAAACAAATACACATTTGTTTAGGCGATGAGTAATGTTTCGTTTTTAGTCCATAAATTTGAAATAACACAGTTCAATGATATCGCTGATCAATATTTGGTTCAATATATAACATAGAAATATGTTTTGACGAAAATCTGTGTGTATACTACAAGAACTATTTTGCATAAATGTATCGTGCTTCGCCTTGCATAGGCAGAAAAATCCCAAGCCGCCAGGGTAGACTTCCCATGAATCCTTTCGAGATTATTTGTTCATGAAAGGTCAAAGTGTTCCGAATAGAAATGCTTTTGTAAATAATAAAATGCTTCTTCTGATCCATATAAATCAATTAATAGCGTATCAAAATATTCCATACAAAATTAGCTCCCTTTATGTAAAACAGCGATACTGCCACATCATATGAATAATACAATAGCAAGCTGAAAAAACAACAATCTAAATAATTCAAAGTTAAAATAATCTAAAAACAATAAAAATGAGATTCTAAAACTAGACCTTAAACAAAGCATCAAATAATCTATCTATCTTAGCACCATAGCAATAACAATCTGAAGTCAAGAAAATAAGAGCTAAAACTAAAGAATAGAATAAAGCATATCAAAATCAGAAATCCATTTTATAACTCCAAAAGAAATACAAATAATCTGTTTAAAGAAAAAATCAAGTTGGTAAGATTCAAGCAAATGGAACAAATCTTCATGAGTTAGCATATTTTCAGGCTTTGACAAGTCCTAGTATTAGCAATTTTGGCATTAGTTTAGGAAAATATAACTGCTCTATAATCTTAAGTTGGTAAAAAGTTAAATTAAGGATATCTTCCAACAAATGAAGGATCAAAATAAAGTTTATACAAATAAATACAAACCATTTAGATACTATACACTGGGTCAAACTATTATTTACACATGTATTTCCTGCTCATTTTTTCTCTAATTTTTCTTTTGAAAAATTATTGCTGACACATTTTGTTCTGTATCTTTATTTTATACTTATAATACATAGAACTTAGGTTGATTGTTGATTTATGTTAAACTGTACACAAGTAGTGAATCTAACAGCTACATATTAAGTAAATCAAAGTATACTTCAAATCATCAAAATTTAAGATGTGTAAGGAGACTTTTGGACCCCAGTGTATGAAACAAGCTAATATTAATAAGAATATTTAACTATGGGGGTGTTGCTTAAGGAAATCGCTATGTATCGCTTTGTACCCTGGTACCCGTAATTTGATGTTACTCACTTATTTCTTTTGTTGTAAGAAGGGAACCAGGAAACAAAGCGATACGTAGCAATTTGCTTAAACAACGCACCCTATGTTTAAATTGTACAAGTAGGTATTCAAACAATTTCAATTCTTACATCATTATCCTACCAACCTTTCAAAAACAATAGCACTAAAATGTGTTGCACTGATGTAATTCAAATTTTAATCTTAAAAGCTTTATTCCTTATAACAGTTTTTACTGATTAAAAATATATCTTCATATTTAGGTAACAAGTTAATAAGTAAGGCACTAAGAGAATTCAGAACAGTGTTGTTCAAAACTATCTATATGCATACAATGTATTTCAATATTTTGGAACTACTTTTGATAAATAATTAACAGTAAATCAGTTTGGTACAACTATAGACATAATCAAAATAATAATTATAAATATTCAAAAATTAACACAAATCTACTCTCAGTAAAAATTAAAAAAAGGTAAAAGTAAAATGCAAAATAAAAATTTTGGCATTGTTTTGCACATAGGGTACACAATAAGAGTGCCATTTGTTCAAATATATATTGAGTATCAAAAACAAAACATCATAAAAAAACCCCAAAAAACAAGAGGGTTCTAGCCACCTTTTGTCACTCACCTGATCATAGACAGGAAGCTATTTTACAGTTGGCATCAGGAATATTTTCAAAAACGAAACTCCTCCATTAATTCTTACATAAAACACAATTAAGAAAACCACAAATTTTTTTTTATTAATATTTTGACAAAAAATATATCTTAGACAGAAAGTCATTCATTTTAATAGTCAATCATCATTAAAAATCAGTAAAAGCAAATGTAAAACACGCAAAAAAGGACAAACACAAACTAAACAAAATACCACTAACAAAAACTTAAATTAAAATAAATAGAAAGTAAAATGCTTGAGTAAGATGAGCGCGAAATTAAACAAAAACAAGACAATATACAGATTATAAATCACATATCAATTTAGAACATGATATATTTCATTCAAAACGGAATACTTAATAATATATAAATGCATATATGGAAGATCGGGACTGTTATGTTCACCAACAATCTAAAAAAAGGATTTTAACATTAGTTTAATATTTTCTAATTATAGAGAAAATGTTGTATACATGTATTCTTTGTATTTTTTTTGAAATTTGACTTACACATGAACTAATAAATGGCAATCAATTTTGGATCACTGATGATTATAGTCCAATTGACACCATGAATTTCTGCTTAAGCAAAACCCACATTTGTGTTTCTATAATGAAGCAGGTATGGCTGAATGGTTAACATTTAGACTAGTAATCATGGAAAAGCAAGATAAGCATTGGTTTAAACCACATTCAAAACTCAGTTTGTTGTTTCCATGAGCAAGAAAGTTTATCCATACTGCTAAGTACTACAGAACCAGGAAGTGGACTTTAGAGTGAATAATCTAAATTGTAAGAACTTGTCACATAATGGCCAAAAATAAATACTAAAAAAGCTTGTTCATACTGGTAGGGCAATTATCAAAATCACGCCTTCTTTGGCCTTGTATATACAGCAAAATATTAACTAAACTCATGATATTCCTAGAGAAGATTTATAATGATCAAAGTTAATTTCTTTCTTGTAAGCTTGAAGAGTATTCTTCATCAACATGGCAACAGTCATTGGTCCAACACCTCCAGGCACTGGAGTTATATAACCAGCTTTCTCTTTTACTTCTGAAATCAATAATAATGTCTTTGATTATGATGATGGTGGAAGTATGACAGGCCATTTTACATGTATTAAATTGCTGCTCAGTGAGTTCAGTCTGTACCTATTCATCTAAGATAAGTAAAAATTAAAGTGGATACTTTCATTGGTTGAAGTTATAATATTTGCAAGCTAAACTTCTATCTAAAAACTTTTAAGTATAAAAGGGCCACAATTCAGTCAAAATTCCTGCTAGAGTAATGCAACTTGGTACATGTATCTGATCTCTAATGGTAACCCTGAAGACATGTACATATGAATTTTTGGTATTCGAGTTGTTTACTGATACTTTTTTGAAGATGAGAAGGATAACCCCACTATTCTCCTAAGAGTTGAGCTAAAATATTGCAATGACTCAAATTCAATATTGTAACAATAACTCAAAAAATACTAATTAATTTCATTTTGTGTTTTGTTCTGAATCTTACAACATGAAAAACTTCCCATGAGACTAATCTCAGTGTGAAGACATGAAAAACTTCACACAAGACTAATCTCATAGAGTGAAGACATGAAAAACTTCACACAAGACTAATCTCAGTGTGAAGACATGAAAAACTTCACACGAGACTAATCTCAGTGTGAAGACATGAAAAACTTCACACAAGACTAATCTCATAGTGTGAAGACATGAAAAACTTCACACAAGACTAATCTCATAGTGTGAAGACATGAAAAACTTCACACAAGACTAATCTCATAGTGTGAAGACATGAAAAACTTCACACAAGACTAATCTCAGAGTGAAGTCATGAAAAACTTCACACAAGACTAATCTCATAGTGTGAAGACATGAAAAACTTCCCACGAGACTAATCTCATAGAGTGAAGATTTTTAAGATTGATCTCAGATTTTACCTTCGAAGTCCACATCCCCAACAAGTTTCATTTTACCAGTAGTTTCATCTTTGATTCTATTGATACCAACATCTATTATAGTACAACCTTCCTTGATCATATCAGCCGTTATAAGTCCCGGTATACCGGTAGCTACGACAATAATATCTGCCGTCTGTGTGAATAACTTCAATTGATCAGGTGGTGTATACCTATGACATATTGTAGTTGTTGCATCACCTTAAGTGTAATAATAATAATAATTATAATGATAAAGACTTTACTAAATAAGGCTACACATTTGAATAAATCCTATCTTCCATGTGGACCTCTGGTAAAACATATATTTAAATATCTTAATTATTACCATAATGTAACATTAGGGTTTCATATCATTTAGCACACAATTAGCTAGTCCAAAATATTTAAAACCTTAACTTAGCATCATTCTCACTGTGCTGATCTGGTACATGTACCTCTAAGATTCAACAACAAAAACAGGTGACGTTATGATAGCATTGTTCATGCGATGGTATTTCAATCTCCATTGGTTGATTGCCTTGATCCTGTATGATCCATTATTGAGAAAAATTGAGAAATACCCCAAGAACTGCAGCAAGACTCTATCCAAGAGTTCTGGAGCTAATCCTTGCTACATTAGAATAAACCAGCTCAGTTGAGGCTTGAAACCAGCATTGGGTATCCTCCCCATAGTCTATTGCACCACAGACTCTGGTTAACATAGGACAATTCTTCTGCATGACATAACAATAACTCTGTTGATAATTCTAAGTGTCTGCTGTCAAATATTTATAATATGTATTTAAAACAAAACAATTCCTCTAGTATCAGATTCCTTACACAGAATTATACAGATTTTCCCTATCATCAAATATGCAATGTGTTTTCTCCTCCTGAACATTTTCAGTTAAAACATTTAGAGCAATGTTGCATTCACATGACAATAATTCTGACATAATTCCCCTTGATATCACGAACACATGGGTGATGGTATTCCAAATTCATGACTTATTTCATGACTTCAGCCGATTTTTATCCAAAAAAGAACCCTTTCTTAAGGTGCTAAGTCTGACATTCAGGATCAGCCCAGAAAACTGGATCACCCAAGCAAATATAAGCTCTACACTTACCAGCTTTTGTTTCATATATACCATCAGCATGTAACAACATTGCTATAGGCATACCAACATTCTTTGATCTACCACATACAACAGCATTCTTACCAAAGGTTTCAATACCTAAAATTTAAAGACACATTAGAATTCACTCATATTCACTTATATTAAGTATAATGCAAAAAGGCAACTAGACCAAATTTGGAACTCCTATCTATGGGTTTTTCCATCCTTGCACAGGAGGTACAAACAATTTTTGTTGCATGAAACATGCATTAAATCCAATTGTTCTTCGTACACATATATGATTTTCATTGTAATAGTGAAAGTTAGTTAGTACCGCATGGAAAACCCAAATATTAGAATTCCGGATATAGCAAATTTACAACACTCCAATTTCATCACTAATATACAGCTGTATTGTACAGCAACATTGACCAGTGTTGTTTTAACCCATATTTTAATTACCACAGCAACTCTAAGATGAAAATGACAACCACAAAAACAACATTGCTTTTCAGCGCCTGGACTTATGCCAATCATCACTAGTAAAATTCTAGATCTTGCAATGGTGGACAGATGAACAGATGGATGTACAGTTTGATTGCTGTACACCCCTGAAGCATAGATTCTATTGGGTATAAAAAATCCTTCTCTAGGTCTTAAAATGATTTTTTCTTAAACACAAAAAAAACCCAAAATATTAATTCTAAGACCTGAAATCAGGCAATATAATATCTGGTTCTACTTGTAACTCACCTGTTCTTCTCAACATTTCCATCACACCAGCAGGAGTTGCTGGAATGAAAGCTTTCTCATCAACACAAAAACATCCAACATTTAAAGTATGAAATCCATCTACATCTTTATGTGGGGCCACAGAATTCATTACCTGAAAACACAAGTTTAACTTATCTAATTAAACTTGATGGATTTAACATAATGAAGCATGGTATCACTTGTCAAATAAGCAACACAGCGAGAATATGTAAAACTAACTATTTTACAATGGGAATTTTGATAGATTGATGTCAAAGGATGAAGTAATTTTCTGTAATTAAGAGGGCAAAGTTTGACTTACTACATCTATTGGGACAAATAGTTACACAATCTTTAATTTTTTTAAGCAACTTTATAGGTTGTAGTATAAAGCTATTTTATCGCTGGTTATCAATCGTTTGCTTTACAATCACAAAACATTCCATTTTTGTATTTAACTACCACCTATATTGGTCGAAAACATGCAAATCTGAATTTCAAAAGGTAACTTAAAGATTTTATTTATATGCTGATGGTCGTAAAATATGAGTCAAATAAAGTTTTACTTAAGTATGAGACCTCAGAAGCTGAATCAATCTTCGTAAACAGATATCCTGTAGAGCATTGTTGAACAGGATCTCTTAGCTGGCATGGAATGTCACGTTGAGATGACCTTTATGTCAACCAATCAATGCGTAGCTACCATCTAGACGAAACACTATTAATAGCAATTTAATTTTGTAATTTCTATTTTTAGACCAAGGTTTGCAAGCTAATTTGTCAGCAGTTTTATTCACAGTCTGTGATTGGATGACTCATTTCAAATTGTGTGATGTTGATGATGTAAACAAGTTAGGCCTAATAAACATAACAATTTCATCATGAATATTATTATGAGAAAAGGTCAGCTGAAAGCGATCCTCCTAAGAAAACAGCCAGATTTAAATTAGCAAGTAGGCAAGAGGAAAACTTTTAGATTTAGTTTTAATCAGATTGTAGTTTTATGCACTATCATTTATTATGAAAATGTAATTTACCCTTTTCTCCGTGATATGTTCTGGTACAGGTAACTGTACTAATAAACCATGTACATTATCATCCTTGTTTAATTTATCTATCAATTTTAACAACTCTTCTTCTGTGGTGTCTACTGGTAGATTGATCAGTTCACTCGTTATACCTAAAATAAGGAAAAATATTATACATCAAAAAGACCCTTAAATATATAAAAAACAAGTAAATCTGTGAGCTAATGCTCACTAGTGATACCCCCGCCGAAATCTAAAAATATGTGACAAACAGGAAGTAGATGAGCAAGGAGCATGAAATCGCTTTACACCACATGGGACTATGGGATGAAGCAATATGCAAAGTATTAGGCTGCTGCATGTTATAGCAGGGCTTTTTTCCAGAAATTGGGAAGAGGCCTTAGCCTTCCATTTTGGGAAATTTAAGCACGAATTTTGGTCAAATTGGGAAAAAGTGGATAAACATTAAAAGAACAAAAAGAAACACTATTAAGCATTTATTGTTGCAGTGTTACATTTCATTAAAAAGAAAGAAGAACTAGCCAACAATAAGAGTCAAAGTTAGAGATTTAACCATTAGAATCTACTAAATGTGGCACAGACTGGACTTGTTGCACTTAATTTTGGGAAATCCGTCCTCTGAATTGGGAATTTATTCTTCAGGATTGGGAATTTTATGCACTTTTTTGGATTGGGAAGCCACCTTTTATCGGCCTCTGTTAAAGAAGGAAAAAAAGCCCTGTAACATTTAACTGCTAAGCTATCCATCAGTTCTGTACAATCTAACACAAATGTTAGACTGCAAATGTTTTAACACACAAAGTCAGTTTGAAAATTTTCATACTTTGACGACAGAGAGAAGAGCACCAATATACATTTCAAAATGAATTTTCTGCATAATTCCAATGAATCTCATTTATTTACTAGATGCATGTTAGACTTGAGAATATAGACCTATGAACAAGTAATTTTTGGACGAGTTCCATCACTCAAGCGATATACAAATATAACACCAAAAAAGTTTACAGCCAGAAATAAACAAATTCCAGTCTTGAATGTAGTCATCAGCTTCATTCACAAGTCTGAAGCCTGGGACCAGTGAAATTTGATTTGGCTCAATAAAAATAACTAATTTCATATACAATGTAGTACTTATGATTAGTTGATAATCTTACACTTTCAACACAACATAATAAAATGAGCTAGAGTATACTTGATTTATTTTTTTCCTGAGTTTAATGCCGTGTCAACACAATTTAAGTCATTTTATGGCATCCAGCATGCCTAAACTAGCTTTTTCCTGGACCCTTGTCTATAACCAGTACTCACCTACCTTTCTACAAGGCTGGAAACTTCTCCATATTATCTAATCAATGAAGGAAAATTGACATGATTGTCAAATTTTCATGGAAGGGTATAACCTCTCCAGGTGGGATTCAAACCCGTACCACCTTTGGGACACGAGATACCAAATCCTGGCGCCCTACCAACTGCACTATCGACCTGGGGTAGATTATACTTGAGAGAAAATTTAAGGTGATAAATGGAAAGCATTTATTGTTCATACCTGTATATTCAGCTGCTTTGAATTTATTCTTAATATAAGTTTTACTGGCTGGATTTTCTCCGACCAATATAACACTCAGATGTGGAGGATTTTTACCAGATGCTTTGATTTCATCAACCTCAGCTTTCACTTCATCTTTTATTGTCTTTGCTAGAGCCTTACCATTTATTATCTTAGCTGTTAAACATCTGAAACATTATACATAGTCTTTCTGTATTACTATTAAAATTGCGTAACAGTTACCATTACTAATATACCCATTAATATTGCAATACAAATGGTGACAGTTTTTGACCTGTTAATTTTTCACTGAACCATTGTTTTTTGTAGTTAAAGACAAATTTTAATTATCATATGGTTGTGTCACATGGTTTCAATCTGCACTGACATTATGAAATTTCTGGTCAGCTAAAAGGGGTCAACCATTTCCAAAAAAGTAGCCAGTAGTGATCTGTATAAATTTATCACCTTATATTAAAATTAAATAAAATAATAAAACAAGAGCACTGCTAGGCGGAGCATTATATGCCCGAAAGTGTTGTTTTTTTAGTTAAGTTATGCTCCGGAAACTGTTTTCAGTTTTAAGGTAATAGTGACCTTGACCTTTGACCTTGTGACCCCAAAATCAATAGGGGTATTCTACCCGATATGGACAATCATCGTATTATGAACTTTGAATATTGTGGACCAAATGGAACTTAAGCTATGCTCCGGAAACTGTTTTCAGTTTTAAGGTAATAGTGACCTTGACCCTTGACCTTGTGACCCCAAAATCAATAGGGGTCTTCTACCTGATATGGACAATCATCGTATGAAGTTTGAATATAATGGACCAAATGGAACTTAAGTTATGCTCCGGAAACCAAATTGCTAACAGACGGACGGACGCCAGGGGGTATAACATAATATGTCAAAAATTCTTTCGGGCATATAAAAAGCAATAATGGTACTACCATTTCATGATAAGTTATAACAATGTCAATCTTATTTATTATGTAATGGCATTTTGTAGTCGAAGTTTCATGCTTACGCACGCCACCTACGTTATAGCTATTACCCTTAGTCATCGGGCTACTAATATCTACCTACCAATCTCCCTGGGGAGTCTTTTACTTTATTTATTAGTGCAGCCAACAAATTGGCACAACAGAATTATACCACCCTCCCAAGTACTCATTAACCTCTGGGTGGTGACGCAATCACAGGTTAATGTCTTGCTCATGGAAATTAGCAGTGCCCCTAGAGGGATTCGAACCCAGGACCTCTCGATCCATAAGTGTGCGTCCTACCACTGGAGTACTGCTCCAATATACATGTAAACCCATAAAGGGAGAAGTTAACATTTTTCTTCTTAAAACTGTAGCATTTGTGACGTCATAGTCATGAGGTGCTGTCACTAAGTTGCTGGTCTGACAATATAGATGAGAATAACCATATACATACCTGGCTGATAATGTTAAACTTCTTTTAAATACTTGTGTAGAATGTTTAGATCTACATTGTTTAAATATAGTGTTGAATACAGATGTCATTATGTTGTTTTGTCAGTAAAATAATCCAAGTAACTCCAGTTTTATACCTGTAAAATATTGAAAGTACATTAATATAATGACAATTTATGAGCCATAGTCCAGTATAGGAGCAGAAATCCAGTGGTAGGATAGGTGCTTGAAGATCAAGAGGTCCAACCCTACCAGTGACACTGCTATACATTACCCACCTTAATTCAGCAGTCTCATCTGGGACAAGTGAAAATTGGCACCTAACCAAGTGAAAATAACTGATTTCAATAGACAGGCTACTTGATAAGTTACTTTGAAACAAAATGATTTTGCGCAAGAGCTTGTGAAAATCTATGACAATGATTGCAAACATTATTTCACATTAAATAGATTACTCTGGATCCCAATGAGCAAGGTCCTATATTCATCCTCCGGCTTTATATGATAGACAATTTTTTCAGTTTGTTTTTCATTTAAAACTGTGTTAATATTCAGAAGTTGTGAAGAAACCATAAACAAATAACAATCATTAGTATTTGCACAGACCAAATGTGTTTAACAAGCACAACGTTGAGCAATATAAAATCATTCTGGAGTTTTTTTCCATTTTCGCTGTTTTTTTCCCAGTTTTTGCTGGTTTTTACCAGTTTTTGCCAGCAGAAAGGAAAAAACTCATTTTTGCAGGCAAAAACCCAACCCTGTTTAGGACCACTTTAACAGGTAACTAAAGCAAAAATATTAGATTAAGATATACCTTATTTATTATGCAACTACCACAGTAATAATCATAATGAATGGATAAATGAAACAGATATCCTCATGCATAGTAATACATACTCTCTATAACCCAGACATTGAAGATCTTAATCACCTAAATAATGCCAGTAACTATCATAGTATCTGCACAACAGATTGTAACCAGATTTTACACAGGCTACGGAATACAACATCTGCTATTCTTACATGATTATGTGTGTTTGCAATATGCAAGAAAAAGTTCTGTATAATTCTATGATAAAAATATTCACTATGATCAAAAGACATACTTAGTGAATCTTAGAATTACTGTTTTTATTAGGGATCCCAAAGGGATCCTTAGTCAGTAATTGAAAGATTCCTCCTTAGCATAAGGGATTCCTCCAAAAAAGAAAAAAAGAGTACAGGTTTGCAGTCCAAATTGTGATAAACAATTTATGGAGACTCAAATTCACGTTACCACTGCTAGGAAAATAGTTCAGAATCCCAAGCTAAAATCACAGGGGGTCCTCCCAGGTTTTTTTTATCCTCATAATCCCTAGACACTGTTAGTATGGACCCTGGTTTAACGCTGTGTCAACACAATTTATGTTATAACAGTGAGCAACAAAACCTAGCTTTTCTGGACCCTTGTCGTACACACCTACCCTCCCACAAGTCTCATTCCTTTGAGTAGCATGAAAGAATTTTTCTCTGGCTTGGGACACCCCTTGAAAATAATTCTGGATCCACCCCTGATCAGAAATGACTCCTGACCATACACAGGAAGATGAAGGCCTCATTACTTCTCTATATGTAAACCAGGTTGAATACAGAAAGACAACAAGGGTGTAGTGTTCAAATATATTAGTTACAAAATACTGCAATACAGCAATACAACAATACAGCCTGAAAATACAATTACATGACATTCAAAACAGATTCAATAAAATAAAAATTACAAGAAATATACGTGTACAGTAGCTCTATCAATAATATAAAAGCATTAAATTCTGATGAAGAAACATGATATCTTATACTCTAAATTCACGACGAATAACACCAACGATATCAAAAAATGGTTAAATCAAAGCAATATTGTAAATGTACCGAAAATTTGGTTAAACCTAAAATAAACCTGAAGTAAAAATATAAAAATAGCAATGTTTCCGTAAAATACAAGATCCTGAAATAAATTTAACTCACCAGGCTAAAATGATTCCATAACAATAATCATAGACAACGCCAATAATAGTAGTATAAACGTACGAGTTAACCAAACGCAAAATGAGAAGTGACAGTAAAACGATGAATACGTGTACTTATATAGGCAATATTCGCGCCATCTACGCACGGATTTCACTGAATTCACAAAATCCTTACATTACTACAAAAACCCGTGATAAAAGCAAGATCTAACTAAATTCCTAGATACCAGAGAACTGTCAGTTTATTTCTACAATAAAAATAGCTACGCACGTAAATTCAACAATTCCCGTGCAGTACACTGATATGAACTTTTAAAGTTTAAATACAGTTACACTACGTTATGCATAAACCAATAACTAATTATTTAACTACATACTGATATGGCTACCTACATATGTACACATAATAAATCAATAACTAAAACCTGGGTAACATATATACAATATTTATGGTTATTGTCTAATTTTCAAAGAATGGTATAACCACCCCTTATACAGTAAAGGGCAAAACTCTTAACTAGCACGTCAATATTAAATCAGTTATCAAGCTCAAATCAAATCTCACTAGTCCCAGGCTTCAGGCTATTGGTTTAAAGTGATAACTGGTTGATTTTTATATGAAACAAAGATCCATGATAGCTACTTTTTTCTCTAGATGTCTTATTTAAGAATTGGTTGCAAACAATATGTTTTACTTTGCTTTCAGTACCAAGTTTCCTAATATAAGGTAGTGTTACCAATCTCCAATTTCAATGTGAACTGAATTCTACACTCAATATTCCAAGATGATTTTGACAATCTTAATAAAGCCATGGGCTTATAAAAGAACCTTGGTAATATATGGATACCTTCACTGCAGTACTCTAACAACCATTTATATTGTCAAAAACTCATAATAGATCAATATTTGTCATGAATGTTAACCTTAGTATCCTGCATAAAATTGGCAAATATTTGGTAAAAGGATTAATTTAGAGTCAACTACCTATGCTCGGTCTATACCAATGCTCGGTCACCCCATCTAAACTTCAGAAAATAAAAATGGAAACCTTTTGATTCGTGTCTATTTTTAGGGCTATCAAACACTCGCAGAAAACCCAAAATCATGATCATTGAAATGCTAGACTGTTTTTGCAGACAAAAGATGCGGACAGCACCTGCTGTTATCGCTACAAAATCGAATTTGAACAGCCTTGTCTTATTCACTTATAATTATTATAATAATTCAAGATATATTATGGATCACTTAAATCAATGATATTTATTAGAGCTGGGTACCGCGAAGAAATTTTTACCACGGTATACCGCGGTTTTTTACAAAATACCACGGTATATACCACGGTATACCTCAAAGTAAGCATTTACTATATGCTGTTGGGCTATTAAATAAAGATAATCTTTCATGAAGATTTATCATTTATTAACTTCAATAGAAACATAAAAGTCCCTATTAAAGGGTAATAGAAATTATGACTTATTACAATAAATTTAATTAGAGTTTAAAACAGTTGACTAGAATAAAGTATATAAATTCAATGTATTTTTACAAGAGTTAAAAAAGTTTACCAGACAACACTTTTGACTTGAATAATATGTATAAACTCTATGTATTTTTACAAGAATATTAGTAAGAATACAAGACAATACTTTTGACTTTTACTAGGATAAAAAAGTATGAACTTCATATATTTTTGCTTTTTTACTGAAAAATTTACTTCATGAGTTTTTGAAACATTTGAATTTGAAGAAATCACTGAGTCATTTCCAGTTTTTTGATAGAAAAATTAGTTGATCTACATGCTTGGCTTTTAAAACTTTAGAACTTTTAAAGAAGCATTACTCGTGTAGTTCGATTAGATTTTAACAAATACACTAATGACGTACGTCATATTCATGTCCCATGTCTAGTAATTATTTTTGTACACGCATGCGAATATTCATGAACGGAATTCCCCTGCAGGGCGTCCACAATATTTTGTGGTTTTGACTTATGTGAATATTTTCCGTCAGACTTATACGACAGTTGTAATATTATGTACATGGTTTTATTTTTTCTTATTGTACATCACTCAGACTTTAATTTCCTTCTGAAGGTACTACTCCTTCACGGTAATGTCCGACTACTAGTAAGAAAGTTAGGTCATAAAATACCGGTATTTCCGAAAATACCGCGGTATGGTACCGCGAGATAAAAAACTGCGGTTACTGGTTTACCGGTATTACCGCGCACCTCTAATATTTATATAATAATCTATCAATTGAAAATAAAAATCTCACATATTTACGTCTATTTTACATAAAAAAGGTGACCGAGCACTGGTCCGAAATTTTCCAAATATACCGTGTTTTACGTATAATACGCCGCGCCGATTTTATCCAATATTCGGGATAGTCAGACGCTTGTATTTCTGTAAACGGAAGTAGGTCAACATGTAGACGATATTGCGGCATAAATTTTACATGAATTGACAGAATACTGTGAACCCGCTTCGATTTTGATATAAAAGTGACCGAGCATAGGTAACGTCACTCTATTATGACAGTGCACCAGATACTCACCCAAAATTTGACACTTTTATTTATTTACCTATATTGTCTTTATTATGGATATTTTAAAATGCATATCAATTTTGATCGGAAAAATTAACATCAACAAATTCATCGAATTTGTTGGAATCAATGACAGCTCTAAATAAAACCAATGACAATGTCGCGAAAGTTAATAAATTCGTGATGATACAGTCACAGGTTTAAGTAGATCCCATAGCAATAATAACGCATGCAATACCTGACCCCAAAACCTTACCTGTTTAAAAGATTTAGTAAACAATATACAACATGTAGCCAAAAATATGGGTTACGAAATTGTTTGAGTACGAATATGTCTAAAACTAACTAGCCAAATAAGTCAATGCGATCTATGCGTATAGAACATAAATCAAATAAGCAAGCAATGTTAATAAAATAAACTAAGTTGTTCATAGAAAGTTTCAACTAATAACTCACAGATCCGTGTTTTCCTTCAGCAGCTTGCCAGTTTGTGTACGATTCGACGTGCTAGATACCCAACTGTCTGCAACGGTTACTTCCCTTTGTTGAATGTTAGAGCAGAATAGAATAGAACAGAAAATAATAAAATAGAAGATACATGATACAAATATTTATTTCAAGTCGGTGCATATTATAACAATGTAACATTAGCTATGTATAGCTATTTACCGACAGAAACATGTAACAAGTTTAGCGAACAAATTAAAATCATAAAAATACACATGATAAATATAGAAAAGCATATAATATATTATACAGGGATGCGTTTTTTCGTAAACAGTTGGTACAAGTCCAGTGGTAAAGAGTTGGTGTATATCAGCATGAGAGGCTGTTTTATAGATTTTCGCAAGGACTCTTTACAACTTCAACCTTAAAGTGGTAGTTTTTCGCATTTTCAATTGAAATTTGTATACTTATGTATAGACAGCTGTCTGTTCGCACTCCACGAAAAGACTTCTGAAACCTTCTGAATAGATAGCTACGATTTTGCGGATAAACTTCTGAATAGGCTTGTGAATAGACATCTGTCTATTCGCATTCTACAAAATAATAGACATTAAAAAAATGAATGCATTTTTGTTTTTGCGAAATTTTATGCAATCCGTCCAGTATTTTGCTTAATCTGAGACTAATTAAACTACATTCATGCTATGGATAGAGTTTAAACCATGATTTAAACTTGAGGTTATATTATAAATTAAACTAGACTGATGCAATCGGCACAATGTCATAACGATTGTTAAAACGAGGGAGACAACTGTAGTAATATAAGAAATTAACTTAAACAAGACAGACAGAATTATCTTCCTTATAAAACAAAACTAACAGATTTTGACCCTGCCACAATATATTATTTGTTCAATGAAATAATTTTTTAGTTCTCAATTCAGTTTAAAATTGTAAGTTTATCATGCTGTGAAAATATTAATGAAGCAATGATTTTTAGAAAGTTGGTGTTTTTGTAAAATGAGACAAGTATGAAGTTATGAACTATGATGATCTCTTAAAAATTTATCAAAGATATTGATTTTTTGCGGACTAAAAATCATTACACAAATTCCTTCACTAAATTAGACAGACAATAGATAAACATTTCTTTTGGTATATAAATGTGTGAATAACTCGTCTTAATTTGGACAAAATATATGTAAATATTAAAAGTACGAAAATTCGCTCTACCACAGTTTGGTTTCATTTTTTTTATTAAGAATGTGCAAATACTTGCTGATTACCAAGTCTAATTTTGAATATGTACATTTTGAACAATAAATAAACATTAAGGCCCATTTTCGAAATGTGAATTTTGTGTTCGACTGACATCCTTCTGCTGTTAATAAAACATGTTTTATTAATCATTTCACCAATCTATTTTCAAAATCAAATTATGTATAGAACAAGCTTTCTTTAACTGCGACAAATTATATGTTTATATATCAAGTACGAAAATTCCCAGTACGGAAGTTCGGTTCGATATTTCATTAAAAAGTGCAAATACATGCTATTTACCGAGTCTTACTTTAAACCACAATTTAGACAAAACATGTGATATTATGCATCATTTTACGCTGATTGTTTGGAAAATGTTTTGACCCACAGGGAATTGGCAAGTTACCTCCCTTTGATTTTTCAAACATACCTTTTATATACTTATATAAGTATATAAAAGGTATGTTTGAAAAATCAAAGGGAGGTAACTTGACAATTCCCTGTGTTTTGACCGGTACATTTTGAATAAATAAGGGCATGGTGAGTGAACAAAACAGGCCTATTTTCGAATGTGAATTTGTGTTCGACTGACATCCTTCTGCTGTTAATAAACACATGTTTTTTTAATTATGTCGCCAATCTATTAAAAAAAAACAAATTATATATAGAACAAGCATTCTTGAAATTTTCTCCGCGGACTCTGAAAAATTATCCGCCGAATCAACTTCACATTCGTTACAGTAGAATGACTTCCGCTCAAATCCCGTGTTTTACGTTCCTAAGTTTGCACGTGGTATGTACGACGCAATCTGATTGGCTCTTTCTCTCTCGATAAATCTAGCCCGAGGTGATGGAATGGTGGAATTGAATTTGCCGTTCTTATGTTGTTGCGTTTGGATAGATTTATAGAATTATTGTAAGTTTTTTTATGCAATATTTATCTTATAATATATCTGTACATTTCGGCTTTTTACCATGTTGCTTTATCTCATCGTTTCATCAGTGTTTTTGTGTTCCTTTCTTTCTCTGTGTTCATGTCACGAGGTGACTGCAGTGTACACGCCACGAGATTGCTGCAGTGTGCACATCTTGATCCAGAGAAAAAGAGGTAGACTTGATCGTTACCATTGCCACCATCTGATTTAGTTGGACCCGCTTATTGCCATCCAGCAACGAGGAAGGGGAGGTTCCATATACCCATTTGAGGAAGCAAGACATTTCGACCCCAAGACATTTCGACCCCAAGCATTTTATGGAGACATTTCGACCCCAGTTTATATACATAGCTAGAATTTGGTTAGCTAAGTGGTTAGTGTACATGACTTAACTCATATAATCAAAATATTGGATTGTCAAGGAATCATCTGTATTATTAATATGAACTTAGGTGCTACCTATGGCGCGGAAAACTGACTTACATGATGTATTACTTAAAAATAATAAAATAAGATTGTTACTTTGGCAAAATAAAATAAAGAAAAGATATTCGGCGCTGTGAAGGATTTATTTTGTTTGAGGACCTATTAATTAGATAAGCTAGGGGAGATAACTGCGTAATTTATTGCATTCAGAAAAATCAGACAACATTTCATTCTTTTATGTCGGAATCATATTTCAATTCTGAAAGAAATGTATTGTGCATATTTATTTATCTTATGAATAGAGATGAAGATAAAAAAAGCCTCGATAAAACATTCATTTATGAAGATAGAAATGTTTTCCTCTTTCCGTAACGTTAAGTTACGGAAACGTGCTGCTTTATCATGGACGTCTCTTAGCGACGTCACGAACGGTGCGTTGGTAAGTATTTCCAATGTAAAAAGTCATAAAAAAGTACTTTAATGAGGAAACGAACGAATAAAACGACCAAATATATTTTGGATTGTTATCTTGGAATAAGCATCGTAAAATAGATCCCCCATATAGATCTACTGGAGACGTTTTTCAAACTCATAGGACTATATATTTTTCATTAATTTTATCGTTTTTTTTTTCAATTTTAAAGAATCAACGTACGTCATACACGTTGTCTAAAAGCGCTCAAAGCCCTCGCGGGCCTTCGGCCCCGCTCGGGTTTTCCGCGTATAAAAAAGTGACCAGGAATTCTCGATGACCCGGAACTGTCTCTTGTTCTGTCATATTTCAGGCCCGGATTTACCGGGGGGGGGGGCACAGGGGGCACGTGCTTCCCCACCTGGTCCCACAGATATTGTCACTCATACAAAGTAAAGGGCACAAAATCGGCAACATCAAACTAATATCAACTAGACTTTTACAATAATTGTACTATAAAATCATTCATCCGATCTATCGAAACATTCTCCGTAAACAGATATCCTGTTCTACTCGCGTTGTCGTACTGGATCTCTACTTAGTCAATGCAATGTCATGTCGAGATGAACTTTGTATCGACCAATCAATGCGTAGCTTTCATCTAGACGAAAACATTATTAATCACATTTTGATTTCGTAATTTCTATTTTTAGACCAAGGTTTGCATGCAAATTTAACAGCAGTATTATTCACAGTCTGCGATTTGGTGGCTCATTTCAAATTGCTTGACGTACACGATGTAAACAAGTTACATATCATAACAATTTTGTCATTAATATTGCAAGCGGTGAAATTTTAGATCGGGTTTTAATCAGATTGCTATCGAAATAGATAATGATCTAAATTGATACATTCAAGCATCTCAGGGTACCTAGATCGGGTCTTATCAAGCGTTCAAATCATTGATCATGCAAGTGTATGGTCCTTCTTTACACTTTTACAGACACATAGATATCAATAGCTATGTATATTGTCTACATTGCACATACATCAAGTTATCAACAGTATCTTTCAGACTGTCACCAACGAAATTAACATGGTAACAAGCTTACGAAGCCTAAATTTGGTTATTGTGCACTGTGTTACTTGTTTACTATTGTATATCATTGGCGTTTTCAGTTAGATGGCGAAAGGCGAGGACAGCTAGTAGAGTGCATTTTTACATCATTATTATGACACGCAAACTTGCACGATTGTCTGATGTTTTTTATAGTATTAAAATTCCGAATAACTTCAAAAGAGTGACCGAGTCTAAACATAAATTATTTATTTATTGAGGACATCGGCGTTTTTCATAGCCACCCAATTCAACGACTCCGTCGTTCCGACTAGAATGTTTGAGGACAGCGGTAGTAAATGGACTAACGTGTTTTTAATTTAACACGGGGTATAGCCAAAAACTCGGATTTACATCATAGTTTTTTACGGGCAGGATTTGACTTTTTTGTTAAAATGTAATGATAATTTTCCAAATTTTAGCTTCATTTTATCATTTTAAAGAGTGTTTAAAAGTGCACCTTTGACATGCAAAATTTCAAAAATTTTCCACATCTTGGGGAGGGGATACCCCTCCCGTACCCACCCCAAGCTTGCTCCCCACTAACGACCCCTCTGGATCAGGCCCTGTAATGCAATGCATCTCTTTTCTTCAGAAAGAAAATGATAATTAACATAGTTTTAGCTTCATTCTTTTAAGAGCATTTAAAAGTGCTCAGATTTGCACCTTTGACATGTTAAAATTCAAAATTTTCCATACTGTCCGGAGGGGATACCCCTCCCGAACCCACCCCTGTGCCCCCCCACTTGCGACCCTTCTGGATCCGGCCCTGTATTTCCACCAACAGTATTGTTTTATACATCAAAATGTTTTTTATGAAACATACAAAGTGATGCTGGTCATCAATTATGATAAAAATATTTAAAAAAAGATATATTTGCAAAATTGAAGTTGCACAAATAAAAAGACTAAATTACATTAAAATTTTCTTGCGACAAAATTTATTAATTTTACAGAACCTTATAGTACATATTCCAATGAAGGTACTGCAATATTTATAACCTCAATAAATATTAAAACAAAACTAAGGCAATTGGAAAGCTAAAGTGAAAGTAGAAACTGTGAGGGCCGTGAAAACCCATTACACTTGTATCTGTCAAAATGTTTTTCATTAACCTTAGTTTTTTTTTATGATTGATCTAGGTTTTAAGTATTGCAGTACTGTAATTGGAATATGAACTATAATGTTCTATAAATGATTTGATGTTAAATTAGTTTGTAAAAAAATCTTAATGTCTTTTAGTAGGGATCGATGTATAACGATTCACCGATGCATCGTGAGATCATATTCGCGACTGTCCGAAACGGGTGTATCGAATCGCGTCCTAAAAAATCGTGATTCAGAAGGCCCTTTACAAAAAATTAGTTAAAAACAAAATAAACTATATATCTATAGCATTTAACTTGCAATTGCAATCTTTACTCAATTTTACTTATTATTCTCAATACTCATTAAACAAAGATAACATTTGTTTGGTTGATTTTATTTTGTGTTATTGGAGTAATAATAAACTTTTTTAATTTTATGATTGTTTGATAAAAGTATCATAATTTGTCAATCATGCATTCATACCATATTTATAATTTACATCGTATCGTGATTAATATCGTAATCGTGAGGCATATATTGTCCCGGCAAACATTGTGATATCGGACCGATATCGGCTATATATCGGAATATCGTTGTCGGATTTCTGACATCGGACCGATGTCTATCCGATATAGTCAATTCACCGACATAGGTCCGATGTCGGCCCGATATATGCATTCAGTTCCAAAAATTTTAGTTGCACAATTTTCATGTCCCAAATTGTATTTATGTGCGAACTTTTCGAGTTTTTACCTACTAAAATGGGTAGCTACGATATCGGCTATATATCGAAATATCATTGTCGGATTTCCGACATCGGACCGATGTCTATCCGATATAGACAATTTACCGACATAGGTCCGATGTCGGCCCGATATATGCATTCAATTCTAAAAAATTTGGTTGCTCAATTTTTATGTCCAAAATTGTATTATGTGCCAACTTTTCGAGTTTTTACCAACTATAATGGGTAGCAACAATAGGCAAACATTAGATTGACACCGAAACTCGTTGAACACATGATTTACACAACAGTGTTATTTTACCTACGCACCGTACATCCGGGAACTTTTATGTCACCACAACCGCCTTTTTTTAACTGTCCAACAAATCACTAAGTATTTAGCTTCGTAAAATCATATTCATTTGATTATTGGTTGAAATTCATTTGAATTTTTTCAACTGAATGAGTGCTGTTGATATTTCAATCCTAAAAGTGATTACAGGGTAAGAAAAGTTCGTTTGAATTTTTGTAATATAAATTCGCGACCATTCAACTTCAATATTAAATCTGGAAATCGTAGTACGTTGACAATAATAAAATGTGGTCACAATGATGCAGTGTTACTTTTCTTTTATTATCAGCAGTTATGAATCAAAGCTGGCAAATAAAAAGGGATATTTAGGAGGAAAAGCTGATCTCGGCATGACATCGGCTCCAGATCGGTGAACCGATATACAGCCAATATCGGACCGATATGTAGCCGAGTTGCACATCCGATGTCGTTCCGATATCAGAATCCGATGTTGGGCCGATATAGATGTTGATATCGGACCGATATCTGACCGATGTGTAATGTTTGCTGGGGTGATACGTATCGTATCGCGAACTTGGCCGAGATACGCAGCCCTATCTTTTAGTATTTTCAGTTTTACAGGATCAATTTTGCAAACGCATCTTTCGGTAAATATTTTCATCTGAATTAATTACCAGCATCACATTGTATGTTTCATATGGAGCATTTTACTATTTTGAATGCAAACAAAGACTTTCCTTGAACCTTAAATAATTTTGTATCATGTTGTTATGTTTGATAAACATTAAAACAAAGTCGATTTTATATAGCTGTTTCTTGATATGATTTTACTGACGAAAGCAGACTATAAGATACAAAGTTTTTTTCGCTGAAAATAGTTGGAGGTCATTTCAAGTCCAAATGCATATGTAAGGATTATTTCGACATTCTCTAAAAAGGCATCAGACATTAATCAAAAATGAATAAATGCAAACAATAACCAAATTTTCAATAAATAAAATGAAAAGCGGTCAGTATATATTACGGCTTTAAAAGATAATGTTTTGTTATCAAGAATGATATTGTTCATCAAGAAATTAATTACAATAGAATATCATCATATGCAAAAATTACCTTGAACTATCCGTATTACACAGGTTACATAGATCTACGTAAAGTGAGAAGATAATTTGCATAATGCCATGAAGGTTAATAATTTTTCAAAATATTATTTTGATATAGATTTGAATTACGAGGAATTATATTAATGTAAAATCAGATATGAAAAGATTTGATTAATATGTATAACAAGAGCTAAACTGTGAGAATTAATCTATTTTCAAAATTCCAAGTGAAAATGAAATAAAATATCTACAATGTAATACGGGTATATGAACAGTTTTAAATATTGTGAAAATATCGGATGTGTTAAATAATGTTCTGAAAATAAGTTCAGGTTCAAAATTCTTAAACTAAAATATGTATAAAAATTGGATGGAATAAAATTTTGTCTGAATATTTTGACATTCTAGTATCCAGAGGTTAAATCCAGAATCTTGATATTCTCTATAGGTACGAGAATATGAGTATGTGATAATTGCATTAAAATGTTTCATTGCAGATAGTGTTTCATTATGAGTATAGTCGATCAAGTGTTTCCATGGCAACAGTAGAGACAATGTGACATTGGTAAAACAACAGCACTCTTCAATATCAGTGATCAGTGATTTAAATGATGATATGAAAATGATGACATAGCTTGTATGGTATGTTAACTGTTTACTTACTTACTTTATGTAGATATAATCCAAGTCTTTAGTCATGTGATCTACAACAAAAAGCGGGGATACCCTTGATAACTCATCCCATCTCTGCTGCAACCAATGACTATTTCGTTGGGAAGTATGCTGAAAGGAGGAGGTATTAAACAGACTTGCATGGTTTTAATTAATTACTGGATTAAACCAGAAAAATAACTGCAGATTTACATCATTATAGTTTAATACAGGCAGACATTGACTCTTTGATTTAGGACATGATCTCTTACACAGTTTAATTAGCCTTTTTTGGTTCATTATACGCCCGTTTTGAAAAAACGGTCGTATTATGTTATGATGTTGTCCGTCCGTCCGTCCGTCTGTCCGTCCGTCCCTCTGTCCGTCTGTCCGTGGACAATTGCTTGTCCGGATGATAACTCAAGAAGGGATGCACCTAGGTTCCTCAAATTTTATGTGTGGATAGCCCTTGGGTGGAGGAGGTTCCCTTTTGATTTTGAGACCCTAGGGTCAAAGGTCAAGGTCACAGTATCATAATATGGAAAAACTTTGTCCGGACAATAACTGAACCACCAATGTACCTAGGTTCACCAAATATTATGTGAGAGTAGCCCATGTGTCAAGGATATGCCCTATTGGTTTTTGGGCCCCTGGGTCAAAGGTCAAGGTCACAGGGGCATCTTATTGAAAAACATTGTCCGGGTAATAACTCAACAACGACTGTACCTAGGTTCACTAAATTTCATGTGAGGGTAGCCCATGTGTCAAGGATGTGCCTTATCAGTTTTGGGGAAACAGGGTCAAGTTTAAACCTTCAACCAGAAGATATCAAATTAACAAGCAGTGACTTCAAATGTTCATTCAATATGTTAATAAAGTCAAAATGGCAAGCAATGAAAAACTTGTCCGGACAATAATTGAACCACCAATGTACCTAGGTTCACCGAATTTTATGTGAGTGTAGCCCTTGTGTCAAGGATATGCCATTTTGGTTTTGGGGCTCCTGGGTCAAAGGTCAAGGTCACAGAGGCATCATATTGAAAAACTTTGTTCGGACAATAACTCATCAACGACTGTACCTAGGTTCACAAAATTTTATGTGAAGGTAGCCCTTGTGTCAAGAATGTTCCCTACAGGTTTTTGTGCCCCAGGCTTAAAGGTCAAGGTCACAGAGGCATCATATGGAAAAACCTAGTCCAAACAATAACTGTACCACCAATGTACCTAGGTTCACCAAAATTTATGTGAGAGTAGCCCATGTGTCAAGGTTATGCCCTATTGGTTTTGAGGCCCCTGGGTCAAAGGTCAAGGTCACAGTGGCATCATATTGAAAAACATTGTCCAGGTAATAACTCAACAATGACTGCACCTAGGTTCACCAAATTTTATGTGAGAGTAGCCCATGTGTCAAGGATGATCTCTATTGTTTTTGGGGCCTCTGGGTCTAGTTTAAACCTTCAACCAGAAGATATCAAATTACCAAGCTGTGACTTCGAATGTTCATTCAATATGTTAATAAAGTCAAAATGGCAAACAATGAAAAACTTGTCTAGACAATAACTGAACCACCAATGTACCTAGGTTGATTAAATTTTATGTGAGAGTAGCCCATGTGTCAAGAATATGCCCTACTGGTTTTGGGGCCCCTGGGGTCAAGGTCACAGGGGCATCATATTGAAAAACCTTGTCCGGACAATAACTCAACAACAATTGTACCTAGGTTCATCAAATTTTATGTGAGAGTAGCCCATGTATCAAGGATATGCCCTACTGGTTTTGGGGCCCAAGGGTCAAAGGTCAAGGTCACAGTGGCATCATATTGAAAAACATTGTCCGGGTAATAACTCAACAATGACTGCACCTAGGTTCACCTAATTTCATGTGAGAGTAGCCCATGTGTCAAGGATGTTCCCTATTGGTATTGGGGCCCCTGGGTTCAGTTTAAACCATCATCCAGAAGATATCAAATAACAAAGCAGTGACTTCAAATGTTCAATCTATATGTTAATAAAGTCAAAATGGCAAACACTGGAAATAATGCTATACAGTGTAACCTGCATTAAGCGGCCAGGCACGGGAAGTGGCCAGATTGGCTGCTTACAGCAGGTGACCGCTTAAACCAGGTTTAATTAAACTGCATCATGCAGTTCGTTCTGACTGTATACAAAAAAATCGCCGTTTTTTAATGTCTTTGGTTTGCTTATAATATGATTTAAAATTACATGTTTTTACGTACTATTTGTGGCCAAACACATTTATACATTGGGAGTAACATTACTCTTTTTTGATATTAAAATAAGCTTCAATTATTTCCGATAATTTTAAGACAGGTTCCGCCAAAAAAGCGGTTACGAACTTGACGACGCTATCACCATTTTGGTTACGTTATAAACCCGTAATCCGGTCATTTTCCGTATAGCTCACTAACTTATTTGATCGTCGTAAAAAATATTTTAGTATTGAAATTAATTGTAATTGCTAGTTGTCAAACCGAAGACAACCTTCTCATAACCTAATTTAACTAATTGAGTAAAACTAGCGGATTAAGTGTTTATGCAGAGCTTATTATTTATTGATTTTCAATGATGACAAGTGTCATTTGTATATCGAAAATCAAACGTCACATGATGACGCTTGTATAATTATTTTTGTCTGTTTAATGACTCAACTGGATGGGTTGATAACATTGTTTGTTACAAGCTGTTAATTTCAAATTTATTTGACCGTGACCGCTAAATCCAGGTAAATTGAAGATTTTTGAAGGAGTGTGTGGCCGCAAATTTAATACTGATAATCTTTAACAAAGACATCGTTATTCACGACTATTAACAAACATACGCGAATTTTGATTGGCCGTTAAAACAAAGTGTAATTATAAAAACTTTCTCTAGTTAAGCTAACTTACGCAATTTGTTGAACGATTAATTTAACTAAGAGACACCTTTAGTAATTTTTCAAACAAAAGCATTGTCATTTCATGAGATAATTATCACGTGATTAAACATGTTCCCGTCAATACATCGTCATAAAAATCGATAATCTACTTAGTATTTGACACGTCCGCTAAGATAATGCAATTTTGGTGACACGTTGTTAATTAAAAAAATTGAAAAAATCGGGTCGGTAGTGGCCGCTTATTACAGGTAAATTGACCGTTTTTAGAGGAAATGACTGGCCGCTGGCCGCAGACAGCAGGTGACCGCTTATTCCAGGTGCAATAATGCACGATTTTCGTTGGGAGGAAGCCAGACTGGCCGCTTACATCAGGTGACCGCTTATTCCAGGTGGCCGTTAATGCAGGTTACACTGTATTTAATAAGTAACATGAATTTAGTTCACCAAATTTTATGTGAGGGTAGCCCATGTGTCAAGGATGTTCCCTATTGGTTTTGGGTCAAAACTAGGTCAAAGGTCAAGGTCGCAGAGGCATCATATGGAAAAACCTTGTCCGGACAATAACTAAACAATGATTGTATCTAGGTTAACCAAATATTTATGTGGATCAGCCTATTTGTCAGGATGTAATGTGTTGATAGCTCTTCGGTAGAGGATGTTCCCTTTTGATTTGGAGACCCCAGGGTCAAAAGTCAAAGTCACTGGGACTTAATTTATATTGAAACATTTTCCGGACAATAACTCAATAATGATTGTACCTAGGTTTACCAAATTTTATTTAAGGGTAGCCTAAATGTCTAGCATAATTATGCCCCTTTGGTTTAAGGCCCCTTGGTTGAAGGTCAAAGTCACAAGGAAATCATGAGGAAAAACCTTGTCCAACAACCAACTTTGATCTAAGATAACCTAATTTTATGCATCAATACTCTTTTACTCTTTGGGTCAAGGGTGAGAACTTTTGGTTCTGAGGCCCCAGGGTCAAGGTCACTGGAAGTTTGTATCGGGAAAACTTTGTGCCGGTGATAACTCAACCATGGCTGTACCTAGGTTCTCAAAATCTTTGCTTTGGATAGCCCTCCAGTTAAGAGTGGGACCTATTCTGAGATCCTGGGGTCATTGGTCAAGGTCACAGGGACTTCATATGAGATAGAACACAGCATGGACTGCACACGGGTTGTATAATGCCCCGCCCAGCGGAGCTCTTGTTGACAATTATTAAGTCAAAAATGCTTAATTTGTGAACAGAAGGGTCTCTTAAATAAGATGTTTTGCTATTAAGATCATGGATTTTGCTGGTCTTAATAGGGGAATTTAACTGTATGCTTATCAATCAGTTCTACATCTACACTACTATAAAGGATTTTAACTGTGGATGAATTATCTTTTGGATTTTTTCCCCTTTAAGACTTTAATTTAAAATTTGGTTGTTTAAGAAGGAAATATTTTAAAACTCATAATGATATGTAAATGAAGTTGATACACTTATTCATTGGTACTACATTATAGTACTATTATGGTACTATTATTTTCCAGCTATGCCGCTTTACACTTTAATGGTAAAGTTTGTAACTATTGGAATATCTTCTGTAAAAGTTGGCATGCATATTCACTGAAACTACATCTCCTTGAAGGGGTATAACTATAGACATCAGTTGTTGGAGTTATGCCCCTTTCTTATTTTACAACTATTGTTTGACCGATTTATTTCTTTTGAAAAACTAAGACATGTCTTGGAAGAACTTTAGTTCAAAGATCAGCCTTACCATGAAGAAAACAAAACACTTGAAAAGTCAAGCACATAGTTCTTGGACTGCTGTTGTTGAATTTTTTATTGTTTTTTTTTTACAAGAGAGTAGTGTCAGAATAAGGTTTTGTGCAATTTCATTAGCACCACCCAATCAGTACTTTGATTTATCATTTCAGATGTACAATATAACTGCATGGAAGATGTTTTAGATGATTATGAGCAGGAAATGTATGGTCATCAGAAAGAAGATAAGTGCAGTTATTTTATTATTTTTACAAATAATTATATTATTGCTCTTTTAAAGATGAATGTAAAACATAGTGAGCTGTCCTGCTAGCTCAGTTGGTAGCATGCAAGTCTACTGATGAGGAGTGGTGGGTTGATTCCCATGCAGGATATACTTTGATGGAGCTGGTCATGAAATTATTTTTACAGCCATTCTCCCTCCTACCAATGATTCCTAATTATGTAGGGCAGTTGTCAGTCATTTAGCCTTTCCAGGAACCGTGAGTAGGTTGATTAACTGCCTTTATATAACCTATCCAATGTGTTGCTACAGGGTTAAACCCAACAAAAACTAAACAAACTAACAAAGTAAAACATAGTGAGCGAGTGTTAATGTTTTCATACTTCAGATATATGAACCTGATGGTTCAGCTATTCTTTGATGCTGGAATTCACTAGTATAAGAATGCATCCTCTGTAAACAACTGTTCTCTATTACCCATAAATAGCCCTAGCAAGTAGTTAGTATATGTGATAAATGTGAGTGTTAAAGTATACACTTAACCACTTGACCACACACACATGTTACATACACATTTACTTTATCAAAAGTAATAATTAGTACTTAATTAAACATATTAGACCAAGAATTATCTGCACTGTTTTCATGGCTATAGTTAAGTCTATAAGTATACACTGGCCTTCTCTCTTCAGGGCTCGACACTAACGATGGTCCGTTAGCCCGAGGCTACCTTTTTTTCCATAAGGACTACCTAAGTTTCCAAGCTGGGTATCCCGTCGGGCTACTCGAAATTTTAGTGCCTGATACATTTAAAATCATTTAAAATAATAATAAAATAACAATTGTTATGATACAAATTGTACAAATTCAAAACGAAACCGTGAATCAGGGCTCGGTCGCGAGGGCGATAATGTCGCCTTGTGTGTTACCATTTCGCCCTATCAAAACATCGAGGAGAAGTCCACTTCGCCGAGTATTTCCGATTTCGGCGATTGAATAATATCGTGTCGACGTCAATTATTGATTACGCTCCGCCTAGTTTACACCAACAGCAAATCAGTGCGTCGTTTCTCAACATCAAAAGTCGATTATCCAATCAGGATCGACAGTACGTAATGATCTAGCAGGCTCCAGTAGAACGTTGCCTTGGGCAGTTTTACGACTGTGACTTGCAAATTATGTTTATGACACGTCGGCGAGGATTAAATAACACGCTTGACCCACTAATTGTACCCCTAAGTTAAACAATACAATGTGCAGTCGTCCATTTGAAACGGTAAAGGCTTGCGGAAGCGAGTTTTTCACATGTCTCCAAAACAATGCTAGCATACCATTTCCCCTCGTAAACTCGTTTGCCGCTTATTTTATCGAATGAAAAAGTTTAATTTTAAGTTTAGTTTAAGCAGTTTCGTCTAAAAATGACACATAAAATGAACCGTTGTTCGAAAATACGTACGTTCGATGGCGAGTAAAAATGACATAAAGTGTTACTAAAAATAGATTCGTTACGTCACTGAATGAACACTGTTTCCACGCGCTCGCTATTTGTGATAATGGTAACCAGTTTACACATTAATCGATACGCCTATCAGTTAATTAGCAAAGCAGTCAAATTCAAGTTAACAAACAATTCCATTTGTCACACATTGGGGACGAAACGGATAAAATTAATTTCCGTTAACAGTCCTTCTTTCACTATTAGTCGAATATTACGGTTGTACACCATATAATGATATATTGTGGTTATTAAATGCAGAAATATAACCCCGTTCATTTCATAATGATTTCTTAATTACATGATTGATTAGATCATATATTTGACCGGAAAAAGGCGTTGTACTCATGAAACATTCGTCCTCCATAACTTTCGTACCCGGGTCCGATCGGTATATTTTTTGAGTGAAAAAAAAATACATTTAAGCAAAGTTAAATATGTAAAGAAATAAAAATTAAATTCATCATATGACCACTAATATTCTTGCATTGATAAATACTTCACTGTAGCAGTGAAGACTGATACACTGTAATACTTATTAGGTAAAAATTACATTTTAATCTTTGAAATTATTTCAATACAATAACTAACTAATGAAGACACGAAGTCACTGATAGATGCTTTCATTTGCATAGTGCAAAAAGATTAAATGAATTCAAGATACAATTAATAACAAGTCACATAATTTTATTACTTTGACCAGCATATAATAAACAATATACAGGGAAAAATACATCAGCAAATATGTTGTGATCACTAGGCTATATGTACAACTTGCTGAAATTAAACATTTTCATTGTGTCTTCAATTGCGGACACAATTCAAACTGGACAGGATGCAAAAATTAAAGCAAGTCCATTCATATCAGTAATCAGTGACGGGTCTACAGACACATCTTCACAAGAGGCTGAAATTGTGTATGTCCGTTCATCAGTCAGTGGCAATGTAAGAGTTTTAATATTCTGATATATTTTATGATAAATAAATTTGTGTAAAACTGATTGGAATCAAGTTTATCAACTATCATTACCTGAAGTTATGGTACATGTTTGACCTTTCAAAACCGAATTTTTACAATGAGGACTACCTCAATTTGCCAAGGACTACCTGATCCTAAAAGTAGGTAGTCCTTCTGACTACCTCTAAAAAAAGTTAGTGTCTAGCCCTGCTCTTGCAATGGGTAATAATGCAGCAAACATTCATGATAATATACAGTAAACATTTAATCTACATGTAACATAAAATGCACCCACTCTTTCTATTTCTTTGAATCTTATCTTGATTTTTTGTCTTTCATGGGTAAGTATACAGTAAACATTCAATTTAAACAATCATGTGGTAATATACAGTTGACATTAAAGATATCTAAACAAGTACCCACCCTTTCAGTTTCTTTGAATGTTTTCCTCACTTTTTATCTTTCCATATGAAATATGCAGAAAAAGCATAATCAATATAAACGTTCATGTGACAGTATGCAGTATACATTCAATCTATCTTAAAATGTGCCAACCATTTCTATATTTAAATATTTTCTTACTTTCTTGTCATGTATATTGTAAAAAATCTTTTATAACATGCAGTCCATGTGGTAATAAGCAGTTCATGTGGTAATAAGCAGTTCTTGTGGTAATTTTTAGTTCATGTGGTAATATGTTGTTCATGTGTTAATACACATTTCACGTGGTAACATGCTGCTCATGTGGTAATATACAGTTCATGTGGTAACATGCAGTTAACATTGCATCTATCTTAAAATGTACCAACTCTTTCTGTTCCTTTGAATCTTTTACTTAATATTTTCCTACTTTCGTTCTTGTCATGTATAATGTAAAAACTCTTTAATAACATGCAGTTCATGTGGTAACATGCAGTTCATGTGGAAATGTTCAGTCCATGTGGTAATATGTTGTTCTTGTTTTAATACACAGTTCATGCGGTAACATGCTGTTCATGTGGTAATATGCAGTTCATGTGGTAACATGCAGTTAACATTGCATCTATCTTAAAATGTACCAACTCTTTCTGTTCCTTTGAATCTTTTACTATCATATGTTTACGTCATGGGCAAGGATAAAGTAAACATACATGCATAATGTGAAAAATAATGTAGTAACATGCAGTTCATATGGAAATATGCAGTTAACATTCAATCTATCTTGAAATGTACCAATTCTTTCTATTTCTTTGATTTTTTCTCTTTCTTTTCATGCTATAGTACTTCTACAATTGTATCTACTTCAAATGTACAACAATGTCCAACAAAAACATTATTTCAGTAACAATCTATTCAATTTTCTGATAGAATTGTGAAGAAGATGGAGTGCATTGTATAGTATACTAAAGTTTCATAAATTGTAAGCAATATTCAAACGGATCTCGAAATATTTTTGTATCTCAAATTATCAAAAAAAAAACAAAGTACACTATAGCAATAGTATGAACATTGACTATATCATAACATTGTAGACCAGCCATTTAGAAAACCTCAGAATATCGAAACCTTGGAATACCAAAAATTTTCATCAGTCCAAAGGCTGTTTGGTTTTCTGAGGTTCCACTGTGTACACAAACATATAGTCAATATAAAAGTTCATGTGACAGTATGCCATAAACATTCAATCTTTCAAACACACATACCCATTCTTACTTTTTCTAAGTATATTTTCCTATTTTCTATCTTGTCATTGGTAAGTCTACAGTAAACCTACAGTGTAAGAAAAGCATGTAACAATATGCAGTTCATGTGGTATAAGTTAAGTTTTTAACCTGGCACGTCAGTCTAACAATAGAAGAGTCTAATTATCAAAAAGGGGGATGAACAAATAAATTTTCTATCATTATATATGTATATATGTATAACCTGGCATGTTTACATATATATATTGTTTCTTTTTTTAGTCTTAAGGCAATTTTACACCATCAAATTTTTGTATGAAACTATTTTTAATTACTTTTTATGTTGCCTTTCAAAGTCGCTATTGACACTTGAAAACTTTCAAATAGAGATAATAATTTTGGTGCTGATTCTTCAGTATTGATATAGAGTTTGTGATGCCTGCATATTTTCTGTATTTTTACTTATATATTTTTCATTTTATTTTTGTATTTTTTTCATGTTGAAATGATATGAGTATAGATTTTCTGTTTAACATCAATTTTGTCAAAGCATAAGGATGTTTTTCTTTTTACTTTTTTCTGTCTCTGTTAACATTACAAATTTCGTTTCTTTTTTTGGTTTAATTTTTGTTATTATAAGCATAGAGATTTTTTACTTAGGCATCTTAGATATTTTTGTTTTAAACTTATTTTGTTTCAAAATATTTAAGGTTTTACATGTGATAGACACTAGACACTTTTCTACTTTTACTTTGAATTTTTCACTTTTTTTAGCTATTAATTTTGCTATTAGGTTTTTTTTTATCTTAAGTTTTTCTTGTTTTTTTTTGCTATTGATGTAGGTCATTTATTAACAATTTAAGGTTTTACATGCGATAGACACTAGACACTGGTCAAATGGAGATTGGTCGATACGACTTGGTCACGGAGTCTTACCTCTCCAATTGATATATACGGAGTTCGTGATGTGTTAGCATGTTTTTCTATTTTTATTTTGAATTTTTCACTTTTTGTTTTCTTTTTTAGCTATTAATTTTGCTAGTAGGTTTTTTTTCATCTTAAATTTTTTCTTGTAGGTTTTTTCTATTGATGTAGGTCATTTTTTAAACAATTTAAGGTTTTGCATGCGATAGACACTAGACACTGGTCAAATGGAGATTGGTCGATATGACTTGGTCACGGAGTCTTACCTCTCCAATTGATATATACGGAGTTCGTGATGTGTTTGCATGTTTTTCTACTTTTACTTTGAATTTTTCACTTTTTGTTTTCTTTTTATATGCTCGAAAGAATTTCAGGCATATTATGTCATACCCACTGGCGTCCGTCTTTCCATCCGTCCGTCGGTCCATATGTTCGTCCTTCCGTCTGTTAGCAATTAGGTTTCCAGAGCATAACTTAAGTTCCATTTGGCCCGCAATATTCCAACTTCATAGGATGATAGTCCATATCGGGTAGAAGACCCATTCGGGCATATAATTCTCCGCCTAGCGGTGCTCTTGTTTAGCTATTAATTTTGCTATTAGGTTTTTTTATCTTAAATTTTTCTTGTTTTTTTTTTGCTATTGATGTAGGTCATTTATTAACAATTTAAGGTTTTACATGCGATAGACACTAGACACTGGTCAAATGGAGATTGGTCGATATGACTTGGTCACGGAGTCTTACCTCTCCAATTGATATATACGGAGTTCATGATGTGTTTGCATGTTTTTCTATTTTTACTCAAATTTTGTTATTTTCTTTTTTTAACTATATTTATGCTAATTTCTTTTTCTTTTTTAACTATATTTTTGCTAGTAGGTTATTTTTACAATCTTAGAAGTTTTTTTACAATTGAAGTAGGTTTTTTTTTACAATCATTTATTGAATTTTTTCCTATATTCAAGGGTTTTAAGATATACAATTATATTAAAATTAAGTAAACAAATGTTTCTTTGTGTAGTGGAAGGCTTCGTGAGTGAACGACATTGCACGGACATGTTGACACATAATGGTCAGGAAAGCACCTGGCATTGTTCTGAACACTTATTTTTTACGAGTGGTCAGTAGGTCTTATGCCTCCTTGTTGCTCCTTGGGGTATTTTGGAGGTATATTTTTCGCCGGTCAGCAATGCCTAAGACAGTACTGGCTTGTCTTGTCAATCACTTACAAAGTCATTTTATTTTTGTTGTTACATTCAAGTGTAATTATTGTTTTATTTATGATGAAAAAATTATGACTCAGTTACAATTTTTGTTTGGTTTTTAGTGGAAGGCTTCGTGAGTGAACGACTTTGCACGGACATGTTGACACATAATGGTCAGGAAAACACCTGGCATTGTTCTGAACACTTAATTTTTACGAGTGGTCAGTAGGTCTTATGCCTCCTTGTTGCTCCTTGGGGTATTTTGGAGGTATATTTTTCGCCGGTCAGCAATGCCTAAGACAGTACTGGCTTGTCTTGTCAATCACTTACAAAGTCATTTTATTTTTGTTGTTACATTCAAGTGTAATTATTGTTTTATTTATGATGAAAAAATTATGACTCAGTTACAATTTTTGTTTGGTTTTTAGTGGAAGGCTTCGTGAGTGAACGACATTGCACGGACATGTTGACACATAATGGTCAGGAAAACACCTGGCATTGTTCTGAACACTTAATTTTTACGAGTGGTCAGTAGGTCTTATGCCTCCTTGTTGCTCCTTGGGGTATTTTGGAGGTATATTTTTCGCCGGTCAGCAATGCCTAAGACAGTACTGGCTTGTCAATCACTTACTAAGTCATTTTAATTTTGTTTCGAACACTCTTAAAATTCTTTGCTTATTCACTTTTTCATCAAAATGTGTCAATAGCTTTAAATTTTTGAGTAAATTATTAAGACTTAGTTATCATCACATCCACTAATTATTTCTACTATTTTTTAAGTTCGTTGACAATATCTTCAGGAACATTGTTTCAATCATGCATGCATTTTATATATTTTAAAATTTATGAAGTTCGAAGCAGGCTTTTCCATAAAATTGCATTATTTAGGCTTATTTTAATTAAATTGTAATTTGAAAAGTATATTAATCTGAACTTCAAAAATGTCATGGTCAATAACGGATAAGGCTCAAAGTGTGTCCATTTTATTCTATACTTATTCCCTTCTAAATGCATGGTCAGCATCTAGGCCTTCTTGTCAAATGTTAAAGACTACTGCATGGAGACAATGCAATCAACAAAGCCAGCTACAAATCAGTGTTCATTTTGTCAGAATTCTCTTGTTTCTATCTTATTAGTAGTTGTGAAAATTGATGGGTGGCCCCCAACTGATGGTTTTTTAATCCATTTTACTGTACATTATGACATAAACATACCTAATAGGTGTCATTGTTTCTTTGTCTAAAGAATATCAGAAATAATTTATTGTGATTTATATAAACTTATTCTTATCCTTAGTGATACAGATATTGTTAAATTGAAGTAAATATCACTTCTACACTTACACATATGACTGGTGTACAAATTGTATATTCTGATACACAACAGCATCAGTTTTCCTTCAGCCATATCAAATAGCTTATTTGCTTATATGCACTACACGTACCAAGCCATGCCCTTTGTCAATCAAAGTATTGAAATACAGAAAGAAGTTCGTGCACATTGAAACCTAACAAATCCATACCAATCATTACTCATTACACATTAGATTCAAGTATGAATCATGCAGGGCCAAAATATGTGGGCAAGTGTTTATTCAACCCTGGCAAATATCATAAAGACATTTTTCCTGTGTACACCATGCATACACATTCTGTAGGTTCATTAGTGTATTTAAATATGATAGATATGGTACAATACTGTCAAGCAACTTAAACTACAAGTTATACTATGAATGACCACAGTATCATAACAAAAAACAGCTACAGACACTATTAATATATACTGCTTAGTGCATAAATAAGATTTGACTACGCCCTTTCCACATGCTTATCAATATAAGTTAACACTTGTCACTGGGTCAGATGATGGAACTACATTTATTGTCCAGAAATTGACTGTGTAGTAAATCAGAGACACATGTATCACTCCGCAGGTTAAACTGGTCAGGCATTTTCGTTGATAGTTTTCGATTTGTGGTATAACTTGAGCCTTTCGGCAAAATGGCCGAAAGTCTAATAAAGCTATTTTGACCAGCAGACTAGTGTTATCATCTTTTTATTCTTTAAATAATCTTTCTTGTTCTAGAAAGCCATGGCCGTGGCATAGTGGTTAGCATGTCTGACTTCGAATCTGGAGATCACGGGTTCAAAACCTGGTCGCGACGGGTCATACCCTATACATGAGTTGTCGGCCTCTTGGTAGGGTAAGTTAGTACTGGTGATAGAAAGTTACCAAGATGTGTAGAATGTGATGTTAAAAAAAATCTTCTAGCACCTGTTTGACTCACACAGCAAATACACATGTATACACTTAAAAAGATTCTTTAAAATCATCAACTAAACCTTTTAACATGTACCAGCATATGTTACAATCACACCCATAATCTGCACGACCCAAACTTCAGGTTTCTAGCTTATGGCCATATACCTTCCTCGGTCAGACCAACAAGTATGTAACTTTGTGGAGGAGGGGGGGGGGTCTGGAGCCCCCTCAAATTTCTAATATATACCCTTCATGAGTGTATTTTTTTAACTGTAAGCCATTCTTAAGTAGCACGAAGCAATTTTTCTCGGGATCACTTTGCTCGCCTGTGTGTTTAACACACATCTAATGGTTATGTAATTTTTATTATCAATATGTTGTGTTATTCTAATCAAACAGTGTATATTGTGGTTGTGGTTCAACAGTTTGGACCTCCCCCCCTGTATTGCCCTCAAAACTGTTAATTACATGTAGTTAAATACATTTTGTTATACCCCCGCTTCGAAGAAGAGGGGGGTATACTGTTTTACCCTTGTCCGTGCGTCCGTTACAAAATTTCCGTACCAGTTTTCTCAGCAACTATAACATGCAGCAGCCTAATACTTTGCATATTGCTTCATCTCATAGTCCTATGTGGTGTAAAGCGATTTCATGCTCCTTGCTCATCTACTTCCTGTTTGTCGCATATTTTTAGATTTTTGCGGGGGTATCACTAGTGAACATTAGCTCACAGATTTACTTGTTTCTTTTGTGTTAATTATTGATTAATAGACTGACAGGATCACATGTTCAATTGTAATAAATTGTTGTTGTCTAGTGTATGTTATATTATCATAATACATACATTGTCACAAATGTATGGCATGAAAAGAAGTATGTTTCTGGATTCATTTTCCTAATATTAGGGTGGGTAGGTAGGCACTTTTTGAATTTTTTTACTCAACAAGAAATGGTTCTTTTGGGTTTTCTCTCCTCTGTTTTTTTTTATTTCAGGTTAAAATTATAACTTGTGGTACAAGGTACTGATGTCCGTGGACCAAGCAGGATAGGTCACTTTTGTCCACCTGGAGGAAACAAAAATATTTGGAAAACGGTCAACAGTCTCTAGGATAGAAGCTTAATAACAGTAAGATCAATATTATTGCAGTAAATTAAATTTTACTTCTTGCATTACAGGAGTTAGATTATATTTATGCTGTTACTGCTGAATTCACATCCATATCATAACAATTCTTTCAAATTTAGACCCCCTCAACAAAAATGTTTACACTCTGTGAAATATTTTTTGATGGACCCTGAAATTGGTGTGCTAGGTTAGGAGAATATAGATAACATTCTTGCCTCTATATTTCAAGCTTCATAAACATGCTATATAAGGTCTCCTAGCAATTATATTGATACATCAGTACTATGTAAATAAATACATGTTGGACTATGTATATGGAGTCTGCCAAACCGGCAATATGAGCCAAATAAGTCTCTTGGTGCAATCTGAAACCCAGTTTCACGAAAAAACTCGACTTTATACTCAAACTCAATCTTATGTTTTGTACATAAATTTTACTTATTTAATCAATCTTACAACAAATGTAGTATCATTAGAAACCCAAAAAGTGGTTTAAAAGCCATATTATATAAAATAAAACTGACTTATATGTTCGGATAAGGTTTAATTTAACATTATTGATTTGAGTCTGTTAATGATATGTTGAGTTTAGTCTCAAGTGAAAATTGAGTTTATGGCATTAAGTTCATAATCAAACCCATTATATTTTTGTTGTTGATACATTATATGTATTTTCATTATTATGATCATCTAATAACAGACAACCCGGGTCGATAGCGCAGTTGGTAGCGCGCCGGGATTTGGATACTCGTGCCCGAGGGGGTGCGGGTTCGAATCCCACCCGGGGAGCTTATACCCTTCCATGAAAATTTGACAATAATGTCGATTTTCCTCCATTGATTAGATAATATGGAGAAGTTTCCGGCCTTGTGGAAGGGTAGGTGAGTACTGGTTATAGACAATGGTCCAGGAAAGCTAGGTTAGGTGCGCTGGACGCCGTGAAATGACCTAAATTGTGTTGATACGGCGTTAACTCCAATAAATAAATATAAATATAATAACAGTCATTCCAACTACATTTATTTGCTATTTAGAGACCAAAAACACTTGAGTCTGTTATTGAGTTCGTACTTAAGTTTGTTTGTGAAACTGGGGCCAGGGCCCGTATTACAGAAACACCTTATCCTTATCTTTTTCCTTAAGGTGTATTTTTTCCCTTAAATATATAGAAAAGCCTTAAATTCCAAGGATAAAGATAAGTTGTATTACAGAAACTTCTTTCCTTAAGATTTTCCTTAAATACCCTAATTTTCTCCTAACTTTTTAAGGAAGCTTATATAAACCTACCTTAACTGTTTCCTAACCATTGAATGAAGGTTTTATAATGTAGGAAACAACATTTCTTGTATATATTTATCTATTTATGTTGTTTTTCTGCTTTAATAATAATTAAATTTGTGCCTGGGCACTACAAGAAACAATCTGAATCTACCATATTATAGGTTTAAATACTCCATAATTTACAGTTTAATATATACCCTTGTTGAAACTATAATGTCTCTTCTACATGATGTGAAATGTAAAAATTCCTTCTTCACGCATTTTTCTGTTGAAACCTCAATCATATGAGTAGTTTAGCAGCTTATGATTGTCTTATGTGCAAAATTCTACATGGAAATAAAACCTTATAATGGTAATGGAAAGTGAAAATAACAATGTTATATACGAGTACTTTGATTTTTTTTATTGCAAGTATAATCTGCAGCATAAAAACAACATGTACATTGCATCAAATGATTAAACATGCTTCGTGTGCAGTATGCTTGCAACTGCCTCATAAGTTGTCATAATTCTGTACTTCTTATCATCACCTGAAATATACACAAATATGGTTTTAATGCTTGAGAAAAAGCATGCCAATTACTTTTAAAATAGAAAGCAAACATAGATTACTAGGGACTATTTGTAAGCATTGAATTATAAAATCAGCATACTAATTTGAACGATGTCTTCCAAATTTTTATCCAAGTCATCATTTGTCACAGAATGACAATAACAACAATATTCTAAATGTTTTGAGTTAATGAATTCTAAAGTAGAATGCACTCAAATGTAAATATATATAACAACAAGTCATAATTTACAGTATTTCATTTGGTCCAGCTTACCAGTGATAAACAATTAATTACCTTAAGGTACTACCAGTAAACAAAATACTCTGTATGTTGATCAACTCATTAATCAATGTCATTTCATCAAGTTTTTCATTCCTACAAATATTCTATTTAGTCATACTCCATCACACTCAGATAACCTGAAAATATCACATGATAAATTATTTAGAAAAATTAATTTATAATTACGTATAATGATAAGTTTCATGCAACGAACTTCAAGTAAATGATGAAACAGTTGTATATGACGGACTTGGTGCAAAATGTTATTTCCGGATTCATACCCAAGTACAAATCGGTTAGGGTTCAAATTTTCGTGACTCGAATTTTTGGGAAGTAATTCTCTTGGCCTCTTACGCATTTTGCTATGATTTTGTGGCAAGGGCATCATTTTCGTTGGTTTTTATTTCCTATATACTCTCTAGCGAGAAATGAAGCCACGTTTTGACTGAAAAAAGATTCAATTATGAAAGAAAATGTCAACAGACGATGCGTAATGACGATGATTAATGTGTAAAGTATTTATCAAAAAATGGCCTTTACGGCGAATATCTACTGAGAATATGAAACACAGAATGATAAAACACTTACCTTGCACAGGGTTTGATTGATTAGAACCTTCATCAATGATAATTACTTCATTAAACTTTCTTTGTCAACATGTCTCTGTGCTCAAGATGATGCAATATTTCATGAGTAATTACGTCATACTAAATTGATGTCATCTACCGGAAAGTAGTATCGGTTACTTCCCTTTCGAAAATTATAGGTAATTAATCTGATTTTGAGGCCCCTCATATAGCAACTAGCTATATGTTTTACTTGCCCTAATCATGTATTAACTTGCAGTTACAAGTTGCTGTAGGTTTTCAGGGGAATACATGATTAGGGCAAGTGAAACATATAGCTTGTTGTCCAAGTGGGCAAAATTAATGAAACTTAATGTTGAGCCCTACAGCCCGCCTGGCTAGCTCAGTTGGTAGCTCACAAGTCTTCTGACCAAGGGGTCATGGGTTCGATTCCTGGGCGGGGCATACTTAATGGAGCTTGGTCATGACATAATTATCTACGGCCATTCTCCCTCCACCCACTGATTCTAAATTTTGTTGGGCAGTAGTCAGTCACTGACAGAAGTATGTGCCTAATAGTTGGTTAACAGCTAAATCCAAAGATTTAGCCTTTCCAGGAACAGTGATAGGTGGACTGACTACCATGATATAACCTATACAACATGTTGCTATGGCATTAAACCCAACAAAACAAACCAACATAATATTGAACCCTGACAAGAGAAAATTAAATTTGATAGAAAATGTTGATATAATTATTTTAATGTATTTTTTCATATTTTCAGAAACATGTTAACAAAGATATGTCTATTGATATGCTATAAATAAATAAAAAATAAATGGTAGAAAGTAACTTCTGTTGGTATCTATACTGGTTTACATGCAAGACAGTTTAAGTATTATGTGAGTATATTATTGTTTTATTTTTACTTGTTCTATATAAATGTTGATAATAACTTCAAGTAAATTACTTTACAACATTTACTTATAGTATACATACAATAGAATCTAAAATTCATGTGTAGTTATTAAGTAAGGTATACTGTACACGTCTTTATATTGGCGGGTGCAAATATTGGCGATTTTTTATGTTTTTATATTGGGGGGGGTCAATATTTGGCGGTTGAAGGTTAACCGCCAATATTAACCCATGCTAGTTGTCTGAACCGCCAAAATTAACCCATGCTTGTCGTATTAGCCGCCAAAATTAAAACACGAAAATTATTTGTTTTGAAAGGGAAGTAACTCCAGGCATCAATTTCTCGTGATATGAAATTATTGATACTGATTGATGCTTTAAAATCAAGAATGTATAAAATATAATTAAAGACTAATCTATCTCATTAATGAATATTAATAACTAAACGTTGTTATTGTTTTTAACGAACGTTATTTTCTATTAATTGTTCGAATAAGAATCAATTCGGATAAAACGGGCGTTAACCTTGTACCTTGTGGTAATTGGACAATGGTGGAAACCGTTCATTATATCATATGTTTATTGAATAATTGATCTCATTTAATTGGTTTTAAATAGGATTTAAAACATCTGTAATTGCGTTTTAACTGTTGTGTTCTATTAGACAATCGTTGTATACAAACTGACATACCCAGGTACCCGGATTAATGAGAAGACAATTATAACGGTGGGCTGAAGTGTGACAAATAACGGGTAGTTTCTGTTGTACGTATTGTATACTTCACAACAACACCATACCCTAGGGCAATTACATTGTAAAACTGTCATAATTACGTATTCAAACTGGTTGCAATCTAGGTTCATATTAGTAAAAATATTGTTTGATAGCCGACGTTGTCCTTTTATTGTTTGACTTCTTTGTTCATTTTTCTGTATTAAAATGTAACCTGAGACAAAACTGTATAATACTACATGCAAACAATATCTCACTTCATCCTGAATGAACTGTGGCTGATCATCTTAAAACGATATATAACGAATAATATAACACAATGGCATAATTGATTATGACAGTTTATTACATATTCAAGCAAGCAAGAATAAGCAACAAAACGTGAAAACAAAAACCCAAAGTGTTTTACAAATTTTCAAATATATATTTTGTAATTCTTTATTACGATAGTTGACTCGCGTTATGTTTTAAGTAAAAAGGGAAGTAACTAAATCATAGTAAGACAGTGATAGTAGCCTTACTTACACAATATTTTGGCTGTGTTTTATTTTGGCATTGTTTTATATTGGCGCAGCCAATATTTGGCGGTGTTTAATATTGGCGGGGCTAATATTTGGCATTTCCGACATCGACCGCCAAAACCGCCAAAATAAAATGGGCGCCAATATTAAGACGTATACACTGTAGCAGCCAACTGACCTAACCAGATTTCCTAGAAACTACATTGCCAGTACTTGCTTACCATATCACTTTTGAAAAAAAAAACAAATTTTCACATGCATACCTTTATGCTGAACTTAGCATCATAGAAATCATATGTGACTGATGTATCAGCATAGTTTATCTCAAAATATAATAAATAACATGCATGCAGTAAAATTATCTACATTAAACAGATTTTTTGCAAATCATTAAGCTTCTTTTTTATATGCCCGAAGGAATTTCTGGAATAGTATGTTATACCCCCTGGCGTCCGTCCGTCTGTTAGCCATTTGGTTTCCGGAGCATAACTTAAGTTCCATTTGGCCCACAATTTTCAAACTCCATACGATGATTGCCCATATAGGGTAGAAGACCCCTATTGATTTGGGGATTTCAAGGTCAAAGGTCAAGGTTACTATTACCTTAAAACTGAAACCAGTTTCCGGAGCATAACTTAAGTTGAAATATTCCCATGTTTTACAAATGCTTCATCTTAACTAAAAAACAACACTTTCGGGTATATAATGCTCCGCCTAGCGGTGCTCTTGTTAAAGCATATGGAATTCATAGAAATCATCATTTTCTGGATTTTGAAAATTCTGGTTTTTCACATGTGTTCATATTTCAGGAAAAACTGACTACATTTGAATATGATTTAGAATGTGTGATAGATGACTGGGTATTAATGGGTTTTCTGGTTGGAAATGATTTTATACCTCATCTACCTAATTTACATATTAACCATGATGCATTGCCTTTGTTGTGGCAGACATACATCGAAACACTTCCTTCCTGTGGAGGTATGAGTACTTTTTCTTCTATTCTGAAATTTAAGTTTTTATGCAGTACTATTTTGTGCAAATGTTAGCTATTATCTAAGTACCCAGTATGTGGGTATTTCCTTCAGTTAGTAAGGAATTGACTTGAAAATGCATGGTTTTGTAATTAAGATTGCAACTTCCTTGTAATGGATACTAGCTTTTTAGTCTCCTTTGACCCGTATTATCAAGCGTCTTACGACAAATTTTAGTCCTAAATCTGTCTATATTGTATTGTTAAATTATCGTAAGATTTTTGATAATAAACCGCCCTTATTGCCTTGAAGTTGCCCCGTCAGTTTTCTGGACAGAACATGTGAGGCTATTTGTGTTATGACTTAGCCACCTTGCACTGTTAAAATTTATTCTTTTGAGTTGCTCAAGTACTATGTGATGGTTTTGCTTTGAATAGTGTTCTCAGCATATCCAGTTATTTTAAATGAAAAAATATTATTTTTGGTATCCCTACAATTTGCATAGGAAATTGCTGGTTAGCCATAATCCTATACAACTGGCTTCTTTTTATAAGGTCAGTGAAATGCAAGGATAACTTTATGATTTTTTTTATTGTCAGAAATAACCTATACTTTAACAGTACTTAAGTAGATGTATGTTAAGATGAAATCAAAATGTAAAAATATATTTTTGGAAAATGTATTTTTACTTGTCTGTCTGTATGTTTGCTCCTCTTGTTTAAGTTACATTTACTTTAAATAATGATGAAGTTATTTGTGGGGGCCTTACATACCTAGATAAGTAATCTGTGAAGAGTATAGCCACCCAGTTCAAAACCAGTCAGAAAAATCAATTAAAACATATATGTAGCTACGTGTACAGGCAGTGGTAGGATGCAACCTAATGAATTTAGTGGTCTCAAGTATGAGCCCGACTTGAGACACTGCTATTTTCCTTGAGCTAGAAATTCTCCTACAGTCGTTCCACTCCACCCAGGTGTAAATTGGTACTTTGAGGGATCACCTGCTTGAAGGTGATTTCAATGATCAGAGGTTATCATACTAAAATTGTAAAGTCAACTGAACAGTGAACATGTATATGAAATCAGACTTTTAAACACTCTTTATTTATTTTGACATTTCAATATTAGCCACAACAATTATATGTTAAGTTACAAGTTGTATTATATAGATTTTAGCTCATTTCAGGCTATATAAACAATGGAGGAATATTGGATCTTGAGAGATTTGAGAAATATTTAACTGCTTTATCTAAGGTAAATGAAAATTGAAATTGTCATAAGAAACTTAAAATTCAATGTATTTTTGTTACATCCCCTTAGGGATATTAAACTTTTTTAATAATAAAACTTAGTAGTGGTTATAGCTATAAGCAGCCACCTGCTATATGGCCTACCGCCACATTTTCCTTCAAAAATGTCAATTTTCTGCTGCTATTAATATTTAAATATAAAAATATTCACCATGTTGTCAGTATTGTATAATCGGCTGACAGATCAATGTTCTAGGAATATATAGAATTTATAATGTCAAAATAAACCGTTTAATGCAAGTCATACTGTATTTTCATTGCAGCCAAATTTAGCACTTGAAGAAAATAAAATGTTGACATTCAAGGGAGACAATTGTGAATTCTTCCTTAGACTTACAGTGTTTAATATTATATTACATCACAAACTATATGTTTTCAGTTTGATTTTGATACATTCTCTAATCAAGTAGGAGATTTAAAATGGTTAGAATCAAAGAAATCTAACAAAATAGCTGAGAAAGCTGAACTTTTATCTGCTGCTAGAAAGTTAGGAAAAAATCAGGTAATGTTATTTGAAGTTTTCTTGTAGGTTTTCATGTTAGCTTGACATGACTTGACTTCTGAGTAGGTTTTGTCAATGCGTTTATTATGAATTGAGAATTCATTACTGTGCTATAAATTAAAAATGTATTATACTTTATTAGGTATGAGTTGTTTTTTTAATTTTTGCATAAGCTTGTCATAGCTTATATAATATTGTTTGTCATATTCCAAATTGATATAAATTATCTACTTTGGATCAGGGATGGGGCCAATTAATTGCTCTGAACAATTAATTGTCAATTAATTACGGTGTGAAAAACAATGGTAATTGTATTTAATTATTTTATCAAAAAATAGAAAACAATGGTAATTATAATTAATTACTTAGGAAATTTAGGCAATAATTAATTGATTTCAATTATTTTTCAATTACTTCATGATACATTTGCATATGTTTCATTAAATGTTAAATTAAATTAAATCTTGTGTAAGAGTAAATGGTGCATTCACTGATAGTTTTGATAGTTTTAAAGGTGTCAAACAAGGTGAACCACTATCACCACTACTATTTCTATGTTTTATAAATGATATGTATACAGCTTTATACGATGATGATTCTATTTATACATTTTCTGTCGAAGAATTGAGTTTATTTCTTTTATTATTTGCTGACAATACTGTTCTCATGTCTTACTCTAAAGAAGGCCTTCAAAATTGTTGGATAATCTATATAAATATTGTTTTACATGGGGTATTTCTGTTAATACTGATAAAACTGTTGTAATGGTATGTAAGAAAGGTAATCGACAAGAAAATGTCGAACTATTTTATAATGGATTAAAGTTATATCTAGGTGTTGTAATATCGGCAAATGGTTGCTATTACCAAGCACAAAAATATCTTTCTCGTCAAGCATCTAAAGCCGTTTTTAGTTTATATGGTTTATTTGAAAAATTAGACCTAGAAATTGTTGATAAATTAAAGTTGTTTGACACAAAGGACCTGATATTGAAAAAATCCATATTAAATTTTTTAAACGATTGCTAAATGTTCGCAAGCAAACACCTAATATAGCTATTTACGGAGAACTGGGTCGATTTCCTTTATTTGTCATTAGAAAAGTAAGAATGCTTAAGTTCTGGTTCAAAATTATAAGAGATCCTACATCTTTATGTTTTAAATTGTTCAATCAACGTGATAATTTACGAGGGCCGTTCAATATATAATGCAACTGTTAGGATTTCTTGACAACAAAACAAGGAATTTTCATAATTTTAATGTTGTCCCTCAAAGTATTCACCCTTAACCTGTACACAAATTTTCAGACGTTTAATCCAACTTTTAAAAGAATTTTCATAGTCCTTTTTAGGTACACTCTTAAGGAACTGGTACACTGCAGAGCCAACAGCTTGTCTTGACCTATATCGCCGACCAGAAAGGAACTTTTTAAGTTTAGGAAATAGAAAAAAGTCACAGGGTGGCAAATCTGGCGAGTATGCAGGATGCGGGATGACTTTGACCTTCCGCTCATCTAAAAACTTGGTCACAACTTGAGCTCTGTGTGGTGGCGCATTGTCATGTAGAAGGCAGATATGACGTAGCCCAGATGCTGGACGTTGTTTCTTGTAGTATTTTTCTACTTTAGACAATACTTTTGACTGGTAATAATGTCCAGTAACAGTTTTTCCTTGGGTTATAGGTACAGAGGCCACAACACCCTGTGGACTGTAAAATATGGCATACATCATCTTTTTAACACTTTGTAGCCTTCTGGCAATACAAGGTCTACGGGCTTGTTTCCCGGCCCAAATCTTGTTATTAATTTTACGCCGGGGTTCAAAAAAGTGTACCCATGTTTCGTCACCAGTACAAAAGTCAGCAAATGTTCGTGAATTGTATTTGGGGTACATTCTTAGCAGTTTCTTAGCAATTGAAACACGTTGTTGCTTTTCCTTGTCTGTCAGGAGATGGGGAATCCAACGAGCTGTTATTCGCCATACTTTTAAACACTTTCTTAGAATAAAGTGAACTGACCCTGATGAGATCCCTGTCATCTTAACTATGTCATGCACTGTATATCTTGCATCTTGTTGCATAAGTTCACGAACCTTTTCAATGTTTTTATCAGTAACAACTGAAAGTGGCCTTCCTGGTCTATGTTCATCTTCAATTGTTGTTTTTCCACTTTTAAATTTCTTTATCCACCTTGAAATTGTTGCATATGACACTTCAGATTTCCCATAAGCATTACACAGTTCATTGTAAATGTCCTTAGCACATAAGCCATTTTTATATCGCACTTGAATATAGGCCCGAATTTTCACACTCACAGGCGACCGTTTTCCAACCATTTTTAACACAGTGTACACGAGTAGGGTGTGTTAATTTACTAATTTATAATCAGTTTCAAAACTGATCTACGTGTGTTTGGTATCAATGTGAAGAGTGGACAGTCAGCTTTATGTGTGTATACAAGACATAAAAATCACGTGCCGCACGGGAAAACGCTGACGACAGTTGCATTATATATTGAATGGCCCTCGTAGGTAATTTTGTAAATCTTTGGTCCCGAAATATTAAACATATTATAGATAATTTGGGGTTTACTTATATATGGGATGTTGGACCTATTTCAAATTATCAATTAACAACTGTATATGACCAATATAAGCAAAATTGGCTATGTCTAGTTCAGGAATCCTCGCGGCTTAAGTCTTATATATTGTACAAACGTATTTTTGAATTTGAAAATTATTTAAATTTGTTAAGAATGTAAGTCATAGAATTGCATTGACACGGTTAAGATGTTCTGCTCATAAGTTGTCGGCAAGACAGAAATCTTCGACAAGAAATTCTTCCAAAATATTATACTCACTGGCCTACATTAATTAAATTTGAAAATCTTTTGTATTGCAATAATAAATCCGTTACAATAAAATTAGCAAAATTTATCTATAAAGCTATGTTGTCAAGGGGTTGATATCAGTCATTATTTTTGAAGTATTTCGATTTGTAAATATAGTATTATATCTGTATACTCAAATATTGTTTCATTATACTAACCATATGTATAATATTACTTACACTTTTCTCTCGTTTGCTTATTTATCACTCGTCTTCTATTCATATGTATTTATACATGTATATAGGTGTACCGCCAAAATTGTTGTAATGGCGACGAACACCAATGTGTTCTGCAAATAAAATGTTCTGTTCTGTTCTGTTCAATGCCACTTAGTTTCCAAACTGGCCCCCTCTTTTCTGTTTTTCACACTTTTCACACCTCATGAATGGGTTCTTGTCCAAAGTTTGGATCTTGATTCTGTTTAAACTCACTTGCGCATATGACCAGATTAAGGCATTGTGATAAGCATGTGTTGTAGTTTTATGTTGAAACACATGATTTTAATAACATTTATGAATGCCTTAGTTATCTCATATGTTTTACTGATAAAGAAGCAATATTATGTACAAGTTCATTAATTTGAATGATTTTCCAGAAATTTTAGAAGTGAAAGAGACGTTTCAATGCTCCCTGTTTTATGAGGAAAAAACATTGACAATGTATGTATGTTTTATGACGTCTGTATTATACAGGGAGATAATTATTGTTTTGTTATATTCATTCAGAAAAAATCTGTTGAACAGCTATCTAGGGGACAGTTTGAACTATTGGACACATTTGATGAAGGCAGTGTTGATATGGAAGAATTAGGAACTGAACTTATTGATGATATTACAGGTTAGTTATAAACATTTATATTTTATAGTTCCTGAGGGTATTTAACCCAAAATCTTGATACACATTTTAATTGTTTGAAACGATCATCTGACTAAAATAAGTATGAATAAATTGGTAAACAATGCCATATTTGGTTTAATCATACTAGCGACAAATGCAACCTTGTATGATGTCATATATGTTGTGTATTCACTTTGTGTAGAATAAGCTCTAGGGTAGCAATTAAAAGATCAGAGACACACATGTAAAAATATCAGTGTTTACTTTCATTTTGGTTAATTTTCCATTATTTTACATATGCAAAATTGTATAACATCTTTGCATATCAAAATTATAGGCATGAGAATTTTTTGCATGCTAGTAGCCAATCACACATCTTTTTTTTAAAAACCATGTGACAGTCATGCTATTAAAGTGTGTATGTGTCTGTATTTAAAAATTGATTGGTTTGTACCAAGACTTTAGCAGAGGGTAGAAAGTGAACAAGTGACTCTTTTAACCGATGCATATGAAAGTAGCGAAGTGCTGGCTTGCTATATAATAATTATTAAATTTGCTAAATAGTCTGCTGACAAAAATTACAAATTACAATTTGCAAATTCAAAAAATTACTTATGTCACAGACTGTGGATAAAAACATACTTCTGGCATATTTAATACCAAGTATATTGTTTATTACAGATGATACGTCTGATGGTTTTCCTGATGATGACACTTTAGATGATGAATTTAGACATCATAAAAGACATTATTATATGACAAAAATGGATTATGAAAAAGTTACACCGTATGTATTGTAATTCTCATTGTTCCTTTCAGGCATTGCCATAACCTATTACCTCGATGCGTGGGACTTGTGAAAATTGATTTGGATTTGCAAAAAATGTCTTATTTCATTGAGTCAGGCTTGTTTGTTGCCATTTACTATAAAATATAATGAATCAGGCTTGTGCTGAGATTTTTTCATGTGATGGCTTCTATAATACATTCATTTTCTATGTACTCTTTTCTGTTCCAGATGCATTTTTAACAGTTTTCCGAAATTATCCTGAAGTTTTAGAACCTGAAAAAACTTTTTTTTGAAGAACTACTGAAATCATAAATTTTAGGACTTAAAAAAGTGCTGATGGAATTCAAACACATGACCTCTACTATATCCGGATCTCACTTTTTTAGACCATAATACAGGAAGTTCATTTTGACCTTCAGATGCTATTAACTACTTTATTTCACAGTGTTCCCTGTAGTTAATTATTTAATGTTATCTACATTATTGTTATAGAGATGTATTAAAAGATCAAGCAGAAGGCTATGTACGAGGTATACAATGGATATTGTTATATTATTATGAAGATGTACCCTCATGGAGCTGGTAAGTAGTCTAGAAGTTTTTGTAAAAGTCGAAGAAATAGTTTCTAGGGCTTCAGGGAGTTGATCCATAATTAGTCCATTTTTAGGAGGGAGGGGCTGATTTGATTTAATTCAGGACCTATAATTTGCTTTTCGATACCAGCCTTTAAACTTGTCTGTTTAATGTATATTAAGGTAATAAAATGAATTCACACTTCAGCATATTTTTTTGTATTTTTCAAAGTATCGCATTCAAAACCTAAGCACATCTAATAGACAATCTGATTGGCTGAAGTTGCTTTAAATAACCAATAAAAATCTTTCTATTATCAATGTTAGTCTTAAATCTATAGATCTTCATTGGTTTGTAGAAGCAAAGTGAATGTATTTGACGATCCGAATTATTTAAAGTCAAAGTCTGGCAATATTATGGTTTTAGAAAAAGATAATAATTTACTGTATTAATTTTGTTGCGTCACAAATGACGCACTACAGACATTTTAACGGGTCATCAATGAAAAATACATCAAAGAAGCAAAAATGCACAGTTGCAGAAACAGCATTTATTATATTTACGTATTCATTTTGTTAGTGAATATAAACTAGATAGATTTTAGGATTAAGCAAACAAAGGAACAAAGGATCATGTCATTATTATTACTTACGAGGTTTGTTACCATGGAAATATGACTGTTCGGTTACAATTTCAGTTATAGTGACATGTAGACATCAAAATATCGAATTACTCCATAAAATTTCTTGGTCAAGTGCCAAAAAAATTGACTTTTAAAAAAATGTTTGTTTCGATGATTATTTGCCTGTGGCATTTTATTATTTTGTTTACTCTGAAAAAAAGAGATTTGGTGAGGTATGTTTTTTTCATTTTCCTCGACTTCTTGATCAGTCGAAACTTGGAATGCTGTTATAAGACACATGTACTGTAAATCATGCATTTGTTTAGGTTATTGATTTGATTAACATTTGGAATGAAATGTAATGAATCAAATTGAAAAACATTGAATCAGAAGAAAACAATTGAATCAACATCCAAGTGTTATTGTTGCCATCATAATTGCTGCCATTTATAATAACTATCATAGACAAAGCTCTTAGGCTAAGATTGGAAATATGGATCTGAGGAATTAAAGTTTAGATTTTTGGACTTACAGTTGTTTAGTAGAATTTGCCATCATATTTGCAAAAACAATTGCACTTGTTGTAAACAAATGAATGATTTTTTTTATTTCCAGGTTTTATCCTCATCCTTATGCACCTTATATGAATGATGTTAAAGATTTTCAGAATATGTCTATGGATTTTAATCTTGTCACACCATTTATGCCATTTGAACAGTTAATGGCTGTACTACCTGCTGCAAGTAAAGAAATTCTTCAAAAACCATACAAGGTTAGTGTTTGATTTATACATGATTTTCTTATCCCTATGTCCTGGGTCAGTATAAAAAGATAATTAAAAATTGATTTTTATTCAGCTGTCAGTTGTGCATACTTTAACCCTACTGATTTAAATATTTACTGCAGTATTTCTGTACTCACTACAGATTATCAAGCATTCAAATCAGGATGGTTAATGTATGTGCCACTGAATAAAATTTACCAATATCTTTGAAGTGAAGTATAATTTGTACAATATTCTATATTATTTAGTTTAGTTTATACTAATTTATTTTAGCTTGATTGTGAAACAAGTTCTTACAACTTAGATTAATCACTTTCAAGTTTGCTTCCTGGCCCCCCAGTACTGAGCTAATAGAACAAAGTTTCTTGCTCATCAGGTAGGTTTTGGATGGAATTTGAAACAACATAGAACTGGCTATCCAATGAGTTCCAGTCCAATGTCCTAACTGCTTGGCAACGAATGCTTTTATATTTATTTTCCTTACAATACATAAAGACATGCCATATCGAAATTTTGTTAAGCGTCCGCGTGCGCATAGGTTTTAGAGTCCTCAATAAAAATAAAAAACAAAATTGTGGGTAAAATTTTCTTAAATAATTCCGATGTTCTGGGATTTAATACGACAAATTAATTCAGGGAAAATTGTGTTCATTGTAAGCAATTTATCATAATCGCGTCATTAATACAATATACCATTGTTTCATATTATGAGGATGTTATTCCATTGAAATATATATATAATGAATGGGGGGGGGTTTGCCTTACAAATGTTTGTGTTTTCATTTTCGGTTTGTGTGTTTTTATGAATAGGTACCTAGGGTTGACGCTTAACAGAATTCCAATTTGGCATGGCCTAATGTATTAACCCTTTATTTCATCACTTCTCCAACTTGGCCATCATGTGAATATTTTTTGGATACCTGCACTCCTGGACAGTTAGTCTCAAAACCTGGTTACTTTATTTGATTATTGTATAAATAATTAGATCATTCTGTGCTCCACTTATAATTGATGATGCTACGGTACCATATGATAATCTCTACTGTAATAATAACATTTATTACAAGAAAAACATTGTTGTTATTGATATACAGTGCCATCCAAAAATACATTTATACTTGTAAAAAAGCTGTTTGTTTATTAAAACAATGAAATTTTATTTCGTATGAAGTTACAGTTATGATAGTTATAATAGATTGTAACTGAAGTCATGATACTTCATATATTAGTAATAGTTGTAAGTGCACATGTATCTAAAGATGTGTTTTTAATTTCATTGGTAAAATGTGATAAAAAAACAAATCATACATTTACAAAAGTGTATAGGTAATTATGGATGGCTTTGTATTTATATGTGTGTTTGATACAAACCAAATTAAACCCTGACATCAGAGCTATTTTGGGCACACTAGTATAAAGGGATATTCACAGTCAGTAAACAGTCATATAAATTATTCTATATTACATATATTTTCAGAGTTTAATGATCAATGATTTTATAGATTTTTATCCACCAGAATTTCAGACTGATCTCAATGGTAAACAACAAGATTGGGAAGCTGTTGTACTTATACCTTTCATTGATGAGGTGAGATAGCTAGTTTGTGTTTGTTTGTAGGTCTGTCCAGCTGTCTGTCCGTCTGTCCAACTGTTTGTTGATTGCTTTGTTGACTCCTTACATATGCTTAAGTTAGACTTGTTTTAACTTTTTGATTTCTCAAAGCAATGTTTTCAGACAACTCCTTTAAGTGAAATTCATTAAATAATTATAACACTTAGTTCAGTGAAGACCATTTTGAATGGGGTAGGGGCAAAACATGTTAAAATATAGGTTAGACCAGTTTTGGGTTGACCTATTACTAAATGTACTTAAGCCACTCGGCTAGCTCAGTTTGTAGCACACTTGACTACTGATGGATGGGTTGTGGGTTCAATTCCTGTGTGGGGCATACTTATAAAGTGTTTAACCCGGGTCGATAGCGCAGTTGGTAGCGCGCCGGGATTTGGATACTCGTGCCCGAGGGGGTGCGGGTTCGAATCCCGCCCGGGGAGGTTATACCCTTCCATGAAAATTTGACAATAATGTCGATTTTCCTCCATTGATTAGATAATATGGAGAAGTTTCCGGCCTTGTGGAAGGGTAGGTGAGTACTGGTTATAGACAATGGTCCAGGAAAGCTAGGTTAGGTGCGCTGGACGCCGTGAAATGACCTAAATTGTGTTGATACGGCGTTAACTCCAATAAATAAATAAATAAATAAATAAATGAAGTGTTTGGTCATTAAGTAATTTTGACAGCCTATCTTTCACCTACCACTGGTTCTAAATTATGTAGGGCAGTTGTCAGTCACTGATGGAAGTATGTTCCTAGTTACTGGTTAACTGTTAAATCTAGAGATTTAGCCTTTCTAGGAATGGTGAGATGGTTGACTGAATGCCTTGATATTACGTATACAATGTGTTCCTATGACATCAAACCCAACAAAAAATGGGCTATTTTGAAATGGGGGGTAGACATGCAAAACTATAATATTGACCTGTCTAGGGCTAAACTATAGATACATGTACTTAATGTAAAATAATTTTGTATATTTTAGAATCGTCTTCTCTCAGCTATCAGATCTGTACAACATATGTTAACGGATGAAGAGAAAGCTCGTAATTGTTATGGACCTCATTTGTTGTATGAATACACTGCTGAACCTGGTGGTGTGTATTCTTCCACATTGCCGGACTACTTTCCACATATTGCCATTAATAATTCCAATTAAGTTTTTGTCTATTTTAAGCTTCTATTCTTTCAATTTAATTTAGAAAGGTTTTCAATCAGTTTTTTTAAGGGTCTGATGTAAAAGCAATCAAAATGAGATATAAGAAAAAAGTTTCTCTTTGATATTGCCCAAGTTTAGAAAGTGGAGACCTTCTCCTACCCTGTCAAAATTTGCTTAAGATATCAACTGTTTGATTTCCTTTGTTTTGATGTTCTCTTTATCAAGCTTCCGACATTATTTACTCACCATAGCACTGCTCTGTGAGCTTTTTGCATTGTTTGATGTCTTACATCAGTTCATCTATCAGTTTATCCTTCAACAATTGGCTTGTAAACACTATATGTAAATTGTTCTTAGATCATCGTATAAGTACAGGTGGTTCGTATAAACATTACAATATGTAAACATAGCCAGTTTCCTTAAAAACTAATATATAGGGGTGAAACATAATCACAATTTAATAGTTTAGTTAGTTTAATCATATTTTATTAACATTTCATCATATAAAATGTACAAGATACTTACACATACTTATAACTAATATTGAATGTAAAAGTGGTGTATATTCAAATTTAAATCAGTAAAATGATTACCATGTATCAGCTTATTCACCTGTTGAGTGGGCAAATCCATTATTTAAAGTACATGAACACGTGTGACCTGTAAATTTATATGACCTGTATGTATTGCTTTAAGGTGTTTTTTTTAACAGGGGTTTTATTCATTTTCACATTTCATCAATTTGTTAATTTCAGACTAACTAAAATACTAAAGGAAGGATTCAGGATTGATTCAAAAGGTAGGTTTAACAAGTTTTATTTCAAGTTTGGTCTAGTTTAGGATAATAATACGGTTGTTTTTTGGGGTGGGGTGTTACTGTTTTGTTTGGACAAATACTTATATGAAAGAAATGCAACTTAACAATTTGATTGTATTGCATATTCGTTTAATTTATATTTTAATACACAATACTTGCCAGTCTGTTTTCTGAGCTGGCAGCATTTATTGCAGTTGGTCAAGTTTACCTAAATAGCATCTAGATGTATAAAAAAGAAGAAATTTAATGATTATTGCTACATAGGACATTAACTTTTCCTCTTATATATTCATGTCTCTCCAGCAGGACATTTTCTGTGGTAGATTAAACATATTAAAGTGATATCACAAATACTGTGAAACTTGCTCAAGTGACCAGACATCCTTTGTGACCATTTGTACAAAGTGAAGTGGAAAAATTGTTTTTATATTCTTGACAGAATTTCCGGCATATTATGTTATACCCCCTGGCGTCCGTCCGTCTGTTAGCAATTTGGTTTCCGGAGCATATCTTAAGTTCCATTTGGCCCACAATATTCAAACTTCATACGATGATTGTCCATATCTGGTAGAAGACCCTTATTGATTTTGGGGTCACAAGGACAAAGGTCAAGGTCACTATTACCTTAACACTGAAAACAGTTTCCGGAGCATAACTTAAGTTCCATTTGGTCCTCAACATTCAAACTTCATATGATGATTGTCCATATCGGGTAGAAGACCCCTATTGATTTTGGGGTCACAAGGTCAAAGGTCAAAGTCACTATTACCTTAAAACTGAAACAGTTTCCGGAGTATAACTTAAGTTGAAATATTCTCATGTCTTACAAATGCTTCATCTTAACTAAACAAAAACACTTTCGGGTATATAATGCTCCGGCTAGCAGTACTCTTGTTCATACATTGAATTATTTTGTAAACTTTATGATTTCTTATGAATTAGGTAAGAAGTAGCATCACAAAACTGGTGGACCATTGTGGAACCAATCCCATTTTTAAAGTTACTGGACAGTGTGTTTTTGTGGACTCGCTTCTCTGGATAAATTTCGAAGACTGCATGCATTGAAATGAGATTTTGATGAAGATAAGGTCAGATTGATAGTAAAGTGTCTACCAATGGTGACCTAATGTTTGACATCTAGATGTTATATATTATCAGCTATACTCAATAATTTCAACTGTGATCCTGTACAAGGCAAGAAATAGTAAGCAGTTTTTGCATTCATTATTTTATTTCTTTTTTCAAAGTTGACTTAAAGTGATTTGAGAAATTTGGCATTTGTTTACAGAGGACAGCATCCTAGTACTGATACTTTCCAGGAAATTCTGGTTTGAATGTTCACCTTATATGTCTCTGACACTAAAACAAGTGCAAAGAACTAACACGATAAATATGTAGTCATGTACAAAGGGAGATAATTTGCCTTAAACTAATGAACATGTATTAGGGTCGGTAAGAATTACTTCAGTTATGAAAAGCATACTGGTAGACAGTTGATAAATGAGGGACCATAGTCCATTATTTCCCTTGTATACTCTTCAAATAGGTAGGTCCAATTAATTGGATTACTTGGATTTTACCCTTACTTTTCAATGTCAATTTGCCAAAATTAATCTCAAATAACTTTTTTTGCAAATCCTTTAATTTGTTTGAAAATCAAGCTTAGTATTGTTAGGGTAAAGAACTATCTAAATTCCATCACTTCTGTTAATATCTTACTTAACAAGAAAGATATAAGATGAAATATTTTGTTATCCTTACATAGGACTTCAATGATAAAATCCGAGGATTCCAACTAAAAGGACGTACTTACCAATTGGATTGCTTCAGATTTTTTCAAGGAAAGATAACTGACAAAAGTCCTATATTAGCCCTCATTATTATAAATCATAAAAATAAAGGCTTATGCAGAGCTGGAAAATGATTAAGGTATAGACTTGTAGTACATGTAGTAGGAGCAGTACTCAAGTGGTTAGATGTGTGCTTAAGGATCAAAAGGTCCTGGGTTCAAATACCACTAGGGGCACTGCTAATTTCTTTGAGCAAAAAAATAACCTGTGATTGCTTCACTCCACCCAGGTGTAAATGGGTACCTGTTAAAGTCATGCACTGTATGCTGTGGCTGCTATCTGCTCTGTTTGTAAACAGTTGGTGTGTGACTCCAGGATTGGGGAAGTTAATGTCAAGAGTCAACTGAAAAGTGATACTAGAAGTAGACTTCAAAAACCTTGCTGAAACTTGAACTATAACTTTTATTTGAATATTTAAACATGTATATTTCAGTGTGATACATTCAATATTGGCAATAAATAAACCTTTAACAAAGATGCAGGAATCTGCACAGTGAGAATAGAGGAAGCTATGATAAAAGTAAAAGAAGATTAATCTTAATAACAGCAGCTGCTGACCTAGGTTAGTACTTGTAGCAATCTTTTATTTAACCGTGGCAATATCATGTGACTATGACATCACAAATGTTACGGTTTAAAGAAGAAAACAGCGAAAAAAAACACCCTGGAAAACTATGTCTTTTCAGCTTGCTACAGTGACAAGTAGGGCTGCGATGAGTATCCGAGTACTCGGGTATTCGCAATCTCCACCAGAGAATCAATGCCGATGTCGTAGTATTGCAATCTGAATGGCAATTTGAAAAAAAATGAAAGAACATTTTCAGCTTATTTACCTCTGAAAACGAGTGGTGAAAACTTTAATTTTAAGTTGTTTCGATTGATGCACATTAATTGAAACAAAAACGTTACCGTGGAAAATGCCTGTAAAACATCTGGTAATAGAAATGTTTAGAGAACATGGTTTTCCATTAGTATAGTCCATTTTTTCTCAACTGTCAGTTTGAATAATTTCACGGTGAATGTTTACACACTATCTCAATATCACGAGTGTAAGACAAAGAGCACTAAGCCACTGTTAAATTATTCATGTTTTGACTGTTGAGAAAAAACGAAATTTATAAATTTTAAAGCTTCTGTAATTCTTCACTTATTTTTGTTTTTACATAAATTATGTACAGGGCGTATTCTAGGCCTTGTGTGTTTTTGTACTTAAACAATGAACTTGTCCAGTAAAAAGGTAAATTTGCTGATGCATGAACGGCATTTTATTGATTTAAACATACACCTTTGATATTTAACTTTATTTTAAATACATTTTGTAATGTATATGAACATTGTAAATTTTATATAATAATCTGGTAATAACAATTAGTGTAAACTAACATAACTATAAGTGTTAAAATATCCCCCCCCATAAAAAATATTGGTGTGTAATGAAACTGGCAATGTTAATATACACAGCATATACGTGGACGACCTGTATTCTTTTTCAAGTGATTCGGGGTTCGATTTGTGAATCGCTATACATGAACCATGGTTTGGAACGGATCGCCTCTTACTCAAAGATCCACAGACCTAATTTGTAGTCACAAAGTTAAAATGAGTTTGGGTTATTACTAATTTAATATAAAAAATCTAAATATATAAAATGTGACAATTTACCCTGAAATGATATTTTGTAATTTAAAATATACATTATGAACATGATGTATTAAATTGTTTTAAATCTTCGATTGTAATTTACTTATTTAAGTAATATTTTCATAATGATAATCATATTCGTTATATTACCAACACTGTGCAAATATGATCTATTTGTTGAAATTGAGCAATTATAAAATTTTCTTTCTTTGTTTAGAATGATAATTTTTTTACGAAGTATAAGATAATACTGTTTCCTAATTAGAGACATAAAATATGTAATATTCATAGATATGCTGTACATTTTAAGTAACTGAGTCAATATGACTTTGGGTTGAAACTGTAAAATATAATACAGATAAGTTCTGCTATTAAGACCACTTTTGTTATTTCAAAATCATGCAATTTTTGACAATTATTAAGACCTAAGTGCTTAATTTGTAAACAAAAGGGTCTCCATAATAAGACTGATTATTAAGCCCATTGATTTTGCTGGTCTTGATAGCGGAACAACTGTACATTTATAATAAGCAACATTTTATTTTATTTTGAAACAGTTTGAATTACAAATATGCTTTGGAAAATTTATAAAATAACAGTTATAACATTCTCATGCCCGAGGGGTGTGCGGGTTCGAATCCGCCCGGGGAGGTTATACCCTTCCATGAAAATTTGACAAAAATGTCGATATTCCTCCATTGATTGGATAATATGGAGACCTTGTGGAAGGGTAGGTGAGTACTGGTTATAGACAATGGTCCAGGAAAGCTAGGTTAGGTGCGCTGTAAAATGACCTAAATTGTTAAATAAATAAGATATCATATTTAAAGATAAATGTTATCATCGTGAAGAAGGAATGATGTCATGCTATTATTAGTTTTAAAATACCTCTAAGGAAGCTCAGAACTAAGCATAAAAGAAACGGAATATTTGTCATATTTTGTGGAAGATCTTGTTTTTTCAATTCGAGCGTGAACTCAGAAAACAACATTTTCGCTGGTAACTATGCCACTCATTTTCTAAGCTCACTCGATAATGAATGAATTGATCTTACACAAAATTGACGAATGTATCTTTGAATAAATAGAACTATTTTTGAAAATCGTTTAACAATAAATTATAATACTCAGCAGCCTACTTTCCTTCATAAAAATGACAATTTTGATGTATTTTAAAGTATAGTCTATTTTTAGCTCGACTTTTCGAAGAAAATGAGAGCTATTGCTATCACTTTTGCGTCGGCATTGGTGTTGGCGTTGGCGTTGGTTTTCAGGTTAAAGTTTTTTGAAACACTTATAACTTCAACACTATCCAAGCTATTTTATTGAAAGTTGGTATACTTATTAAGTGGGACTCTATTGACCATTCTGTGAAAGGGGATAACTCTGGATGAATTATTTTATGAGTTATAGCCCTTTTATATTTTAAAAAATATAAAAACTTACGAATATATTTGAATGAAAGTTAGAATGCTTATTCGTCAGTTCTTCATCTATCGGACTATAAAGGGACATAACTCTAGACGAATTACTTCCGAGTTATTCCCCTTTATACTTTGATATTTAAGGGCTATGTTTGCTCAAATTTAATATATTTTGTTTGATTGAAAGTTAGTTTACTATTTCATCAGTACTACATCTAGTCGAATACAATGGGACGTAATAATTGATGAATTATTGTTGGAGTTGTGACCCTTTTCAACTTTTTAATTCGGGAGAAAGTATTATGAGTGAAATATTTTCAATACTTATGAAGATATTTAAATGACAGTTAGTATGCTTATTCATCAGTACTGCATCTACGCAACTACAAAGGGACATAACTCATGATGTTTTTTTTGAAGTTATGCCCCTTTACTTTAATTATGAATTTTGTTCAAATTGAAATACAATGTATTTATAGTTCTTCATATAGATATTTAAATGAAAGTAGGTATTCTTATTCGTTGATACTATGTCTACTTTACTCTGAAGGGACGTTACTATGGATGAATGTTTTAGGAGTAATGTCCCTTTTATATTTTACAAATATGAATTGGTAATTATTGTTTGACTGAATTATATCCTTTCAAAAATTATGTCTTGTCTTGAAATTACTTTTGTTTAAAGATAAGCCTTGCCATGAACTAAACACCCGAAAAGTCGAGTGGGCTGTCCTTGGACTGCTCTTGTTATATCAACTGTCAAAGTTTGAATAATTTCACAGTTATTGAATACGTTGGGGCTGTCACGATTTACTGGTGTACTGTACCCGCATTTAGCCATATTTTTTTATTTTCATTGAAAAATTCTTTTTTTTCAGTTTATTTTTATTTTCATTGAAAAAAACTTTTTTTTCAGTTTATGAAAGTAGCGAAACGTCATTTTTTTATGGTTTATTTGATTAAAGCTCAAGTTTAAGAATTTATAGATCTAGGCGCATTCGGAATGTTCCCTTAACATTAAAAATGCCCAGTTTTTTCCAGTCTGCTATAGGTACTATCCCTACAAAATCGTATATCATACTTAGATACTGAACAGTTGAATAAGTTCTTCAAGACAGAAGTATTATGCAGCTGTGTCTTTGGTATACAAAGCAATATATCGTGGTACGTATCGCAAACGGTTCTAGCGCATCGCAATATATCGCAATAAGCTTCTGGCATATCACGAGTGTTTGACAAAGGTCAAGGTCACTATTAACTTAAAACTGTAAACATTTTTCGGAGCATAACTTAACTTCCATTTGGTCCACAATATTCAAACTTCATATGATGTCATGATGATTGTCCATATCAAGTAGAAGACCTCTAGTGATTTTGGGGTCACAAGGTCAAAGGTCAAGGTCACTATTACCTTAAAACTGAAACAGTTTCCGGAGCATAACTTAAGTTCCATTTGGTCAACAGTATTCAAACTTCATATGATTGTCCATATTGGGTAAAAGATCCTATCAATCTAGGGGTCACAAGGCCAAAGGTTAAGGTCAGTATTACCTTAAAACTGAAAAAAGTTATTGGAGCATAATTTAACTAAAAAAACAACCATTTTGGGCATATAATGCTCCGCCCAGCAGTGCTCTTGTTTAATTTTGACTTGTGATGATTTTTATCGCAAGATTTTTTGTGAAAAGCGCCTCTGACTTATATATTTTTTGTTTATGTGTAAAATAGATATGACTGCTTGAGAGGGTTAGTTAGAAGTAAATAAACTAATACACCAGGTTAGATCATCATGGTTCTAATCACAGGTGATTGACACTCAGTATGATTGTTTGAAAAAAGTCTGACTTGTGTTTTGTCACAAGAGGGATTTAAAAAATACGATACAGAATGTCAAGCTTCAGTGATACTGTTAACATTATTGAAATGAAAATTGAACCGAAAAAGAAAACTGAACATGTTTGTATGGTAGAATTCCCCCTAATTCATAACTATGTGAAAATCCTACTAGACATTTCTCAGAAAACTGATATTTTACATGTAAATTGTAATTCTCACGTTTTCAACATATCAGGTTTTTAAATTATATGAACTTGAGTTTAGTATGGACAGATTTAAATTTACACTGCTTTCATATCAAAGGGAGATAACTAAACTTAAATAATTTCACTTTGATTAAGTTTTTATGAAAACTTTTGCAACAAAAGTTTGTTTGATAAATCTAATTCTTTCTAAATTAAAAATATGCTGTAATGAATGAAAACTATTATGTATTATGACTGTAATGGGAATAAAAATAGCATAATGGGAATTCTACCTTTAATATTTATAATTTCAAATATAATGAATAATTTCATGGTGACTTTGTTCATGTGTTAAACCATTGTTGTCTTCTTACATTTGTGATTTTCCAATGCTGTGTTTCATGATCCAATTGGGCTTTTGATATTGTATAATAAGCTTTTAGTGGGGATATTTTAGTTAAGCCTTGGGTGAATGTATAAAATTATCCCATTTAGTCACTATGAAATTATTCAAGCTTTGACAGTTTTGAAAATTGAACTGTAAATACGTAGAATTAGAAATTCTATTGCTCAATTGCATTCAATTTTCAGTGGGCCATGAATTAACCCCATTTATTTTTAATATTCTTTACAGTACTTATGTACTCTTGATTGATAAATTAGATTTAAATCAGCTGAGTTAATGTATGCCCCACTGACAGTTAAATTGAACAATAGTTTATTGTACTTTGAAATAATGCCCACTTATGTTTTTCGTTACATTGATAGTTACCTCCCTTTGTTATTTAATTTAGGAATGCATTAAGTGAAGTTATGAATGGTTATCTCCCTTTTTTATTTCAGAACTAGAATGTATTTAGTAAAGTTATCAATGGTTATGATGACATAAAACAATGAATCTCTACACTTCAGACCTTTATCACCTGAACTTTCAACTATACAGAGCAGGTACTTAATAAGTAATCAAGGAATATAAGTCTTATATTCCTTGATTTATATTACATGGAATGTGTTATGTCAGGGTCCTATACAACTCCTCCCATGGACAACTCGACCCAAAGTAGGGACAACTCAACCCATAGGTTGAGATACCCCAACCTGTGGACAACTCATTTTGTATCATACGTAATTAGTTACGTAATTATTTTACCAAAATATACGATTATTTGGTATTTATAGTTTTTAAAAAGTGAGAATAGCTCGTGAAATAATACTAAATGGCAGTTGTAGGCACTAACTTGCATTTATTTCCTTTATGATCATTAATGCATTGAAAAGAACTTAACTATTAAATTAATAAGTTAATTATGTGGTTAACTGGTGGCAGAAATATGCCACCATAATCTGCACTACATACAAAACAAAAGTGCAATGTTCTTTTTATGATATTCTCTTCTTTAATTTTAGCTTTAAATTCCTAATAATTGTATTGTGTTTTATTCTTAAATATCGTTCATTAATTATTATCAAAATTATCATTTATCATTTTTTCAATCAAATAAATAATACCATATGATATGGGTTGAATTGTTCAGAGGTTGAGTTGCCTATTAGTTGAGTTATCTCTTGAGGCAGCATTAGGGCTGTCACGATACGCCAGAAGCGTATCGTGATATATTGCAATACGCTAGCACCGTATCACGATACGTACCACGATATATTGTAGGTTTTAGATACGTTGTACCTATGCTGTTTTTACAGAAACATTGCAAATCTTATCAGCAGAAACTGATAGATTCTAGCCTCTATAGATATACACTGAACAAAAGTTCTAACCGATCACTTTTCAAATTTTGACTATTTCATAACGGGCCGATGGATCCTTATTAAATTTTGCAGAGGTGATTTTTGTGTCGTTTCCTACCGATTTGTTGAAAAAAATAATTTGATACGGTCCAATGCACTCAATCGGCACACAGGGTGTGGTTTACACAATTTGACACGACATGTTCGTGTAGAGAGAGTAGTGAGTATTAAATTTCCCTTAGCATGAATCCTTGTTAACTTAGTAAGTGAAAAAACACAAAATATTGCAAGAATTTCGATCCTGTCGGCGAGTTGTAACCTTTGTTCTTGGTTTTCGGCGTCAGTTAGAAACGATTCCGATCCCTTGCTACATGGTTCAAAGTCGCGATCTTCGAAAAGGTCGATTAAAGTGTCATGCAACTTGAAATAGGGATGAACACATTGAGAATAATAAAATTATAGCATTTTTCTATTTCAACAATACTTTATCGATATTTTTTAAAGATGTGTCCATGGACAGCCACTCATTTGTTTGAAAAAGGCCCCAGCATTCAACATTCCATTGGCTACGCCGCGATCATGCATCGACATTCGTGCAATGTTTTATGTTTTTTCACTTATAAAGTTAACAAGGATTCATGCAAAGTGAAATTTAATACTCACTACTCTCTCTACACGAACACAGCGTGTCAAAATGTGTAAACCACACCCTGTGTGCCGATTGAGTGCATCGGACCGTATCAAATTATTTTTTTCCACAAATCGGTAGAAAATGACACAAAAATCACCTCTGCAAAATTTACTAAGGATCCATTGGCCCGTTATGAAATAATCAAAATTTGAAAAGTGATCGTTTAGAACTTTTGTTCAGTGTATGGACTGGAATATGTGTTTTGCATATAAAAAAGACACTTAACGGTTATTCTCATTAGATAGGTCCATCTGGGTTTGTGAATATGTGAAAAATCAACTTCAAACAAATCAGTTGTAAATGTTTTGTTCGTTATTATGCATGTATCAAGGATGCTAATCTAAGTTTCTGGATGCATAACTATCTTATTACCAGTGCTATGGCCATATGAAGAGGATAAGGTGTAAAAATTTGACAATTCGTTTTGATATCTGATGCTGTACCCTTATTGAAGACAATAAAGGTGTATTCACAAATATGTACTTTCGTACCAAATAACTGATTTGGTTTTAAACAAGTATACATATCTTTGTCTAAAAATCAAAAATACGACTTGGAGGGCTTATTTGTTAAGCCATAACACTGCACTAAAGTTATGGAACACTTTTCAATGCTAATGATGAAATCAACAGTGTAATCATTGGTGACCATCCATTTGTTTTCTATTATTTGTGGGTGTCATAATGATAACTTGCTGTTTCTTATACTTAACTTTGATCATTGTCAATACAAAAAATGTTCATATTACCTGTGTTAATCTGCATACTTAGACGACATGTACATGTAAAATGAACAAGTGCAACGGTAACGGAAATTTTATACTGATTATGTTGGTTTAAAATATCGTTAAATCCCTCAAGACTTAAATTGAACCAACAAATATGTTTCTTTTAAGTTGCATTTTATTGCTTAGTCACGCAGCTAACATGAATAAAGCGTAATCTTTTTCATATCATTTGTTCTACATAGAAAAACTGCTTTATTACTAATATAACAAACACGTCATAAATTTGAAAACTCTAATGAGTTTGATGAACAGATGACGACGTTCAGTTGAAACCTTAGAAATTAAGACTTCAATTAAGCATAGGGAAGATTATAACTCAGTAAAAAGCGCTTATCCGCAAAAAAAACAACAACATAGTAACGGAAATTTTGTTCACGGAGATTTCTGCCTCCTGATATTGTTTGATCTCTGCAACAATATTTAACCAAAATGACGTTTATTTTAATTCAATAAGCTGATGTATTTTTACATATTTATATTGAAATATAAAAAGGGTATAGAGGGGGTTCTACGGTGTCTGGATCGCTCACAAGAGCACCAGATTCTAAAGGCATATGACACGTTACCTTTAACACATTCATATTTAGCTGTAAAAAATTGTGACCTTGAGTTCACAATGCAAAAAAATAAAGCACTGGGCCATACAATTAAAGAAATTATTTTAAATATTTCTTTACATAACTCCATGTTTATTCTTGTTACCCCTGGGTAGTGCCAATATTTAATCTGATGACCCCTGGGGAGGCGTCAATATTGACACCAGTGGCAAAATCTTTGTCGATGACCTTTATTAGTTGCTTTGCGCAGAAGTTCGTAACTATCAGCTTTAAAATTTTTGGCAATACTATTTTTTATATTACATTATATATTTTTATTATATTTTTAAGAAATTGTTGACGGACGACGGACAAACACCTATCAGAATAGCTAACCTATAACAGTTCGTGCTCCGATGAGCTAAAACGAAAAAAATCTGCTATAAGCTATTGTCTTATGGTATTTGGTGAACTTGTTTGAGACTTCTACGAGTCTGTTATTAACCTTTGGTAAAAATAGTATTGACTTGAATCCATTTTCAAGCTAACCATGCTGTTTTATTACTTACAAAAAATAAATATCCGTTACCACATAGTAACGGAAATTTTTTACACTTATAATCTCCGAGTGCCGTATTTTTATCATTTCTTGGCGTTAATCAATATTTCAATTTAAAGTCATGTGTCTGCTCGTAGGTCATAATTTATAATAAGAACATTATTTTTAGCCAAACATATAACTATCATCGCAATTAGTAAAAGTACTGTAGACTTGAAAAAAATCTTCATAATTAAGCTATTTCTCCATCATTTTACACACTTTATGATGTATTATTTAACCACGAGGCATCTTGAAGTCATAAATGACGTAAATATGTGATGTACTGATTAGCGCTGTGTCCCTGCGAAAAGAAATATGATTAATACACCAAACGTGGTAACGGAAATTTAAATAACGGAAATTTTAAATTCGTATTGAAATTACGTCGTTTGAGCTCTACCGTGTTATAAAAGATGAATTATTCGATCATCTATAAACAGCTATAGTCAATTGATGTATCAACCGCCATTATACCGTTTCGATGTAACTGGTATTTTCAATAATACCGGTAACGGAAATTTTGCTTATTTACTTTTTATTGACCCCTTTCACATTAGTCATTCAAATATTTTTTATTTCATATATACCACAGGCTTTTGTCAATTTGTTTAAGAATCAATGGAACTAAGATAACTTTTACACGTTCCTTTTTATTCTGTGTTGATATTTTGCTTCTCAATCAAGCTGTAGTAGATACGGTATCGGAAATTTTATGAAAAGTATAAAGTCTGGCGACATGCACTCTGCATTAGATATTTAAAAAATGTCTGACTTACTGTTTTATGGAGCCTTTTAAATACAAATTTCAATCGATTACCAATGTATATGCATACAAATTTAACTCTTTCGGTGACCGTGTTCTTTACAATTTTATTGCAAACAACACAGGGGTGGACTGGCGACAGTAACGGAAATTTAAAATAAGGGTCTAAAATGGTGGTTACGATTTTATTAATAGTCCGATTTTTGTCATTTTTATGCACAATCATTGGACATCTATTAGGCAATGGACAAAATACTAAAAAGTATTTTCTTACTTACAAACATAGAGTTATGTATTATTTTGTCCGATGGACCTATCTATTGAGAATGACCGTTAAGTTGAAAGCAACAATCATATTTTTAGCTGCAGAACATCCTAGCCATCAAGCTCCTGGACGCCATGCTTTTGTACAACTTCCTGTCCCTAAGTATTAGATTGAAGACTAAGTTTTGTACAAGTTCCGTACAACCAATCAAACACGCCCCTATCGGTTGAGTGAACAATAAAAAACTAACGCTTCGCTACTTTTATCTTGCGAAGAAAAGAATTTTCTAATTAAATAAAAAATATCGCCAAATACCGGTACGTAAAATTTGTACTGCGGTTCGTATTGCCACAGCTGGGTATTGCAATATACCGGTATATCGTGACAGCCTTAGGCAGCATGAGTTGCCTTGAAATGAGTTGTTTCCTGTACTGTACTGTGTTGCTACAGCATTAAACTCAACAAACCACAAACTTTAATGTTATACATGAAAATAACATATTTACATTTTACTGACAGAAAACGGAGAAGTAAGATACTTCAATCAATCCTAGCAGTTAAGGTTTACTGCTGTACTGCTGACGTTACTGCTGATTTAATGTTTTTATTTTATAAATACTTGCTGTATTGAAATTATAACTTATCTTTAATAAAAATTGTTATTTAGTTACAATTCTAATTAAGTTAGTATATATAAAACATGATATTATTTAAATTTTAAATAATATGCATAGTTACTCGCACAGGTGCCCATCGCATTACAAATCTCCATATAATTGTTAATTATTACTTAAACATGCTCTAGTTATCATAAAAACATCAAATACAAAAGTTCCAGCCAAAAGCCAAAATTTTGTTTTGTAAAAAAATATAATATCTTTTTTATTAAACAAATTTTTGGCTTTCTTACGCGACGGGCACCTTTGGTTACTCGTGCATTGATGGCTATTAAGACTTCGTCATTTAAATTAGGGAAAGGTATTACTTGGAAGAACAAAGTTATAAACCTTCTATAATTCCCACAATCAGTGTTGCAGAAAAAAGCATGGTAATTTGATGTAAAATGTTGTTGCTTGTTACCATACTCAACATTTTTAAAAAGGATGGTTGTATATTGCCTTTTGAATAAACTGGCAATAGTTACAATGAGTAGTTTAAACCATTCTTTGGTTGATGTATTTAATATGTTTGCTTTCATTGTATTCTTAATTTATTTGATTTTTTTACTAGCCCTGCTGTAGACTTTTTAATTCATCATGCTTATGACTTTTTAATTGGACTAAACAAAATCAATGATGATTGTTAAAAGTTTTGTTACAGACACATATGCTTTTGTAGTTGAGTCTGTCAAAATATCGCTCTTCAGTTTAAATAGTTTTATTTCAGAATGTTATGAACAGATGTACTCTTCAAGCCTTCCAAACTGGTGAATGTAAAACTATTGATCACTACAGAAGAAGAACCCCCTCTCCAATGAATTTATTATTAATTTGGTCCATTTTTCTAACAAGTTGACTCGGACTTTTTGTCCTTGAGACTCTTGTTATCCAATTCCATGTGCTTGATATAATTTGGCCAGCTGATATTTAACAAGTCATCTCGGACTCTTTGTCCTTGAGATGTTTGTTGTCCCAATACGCGTGGATTGTATAATTTGGCCCCTGATATTTAACAAGTCATCTCGGACTCTTTGTCCTTGAGATGTTTGTTGTCCAAGTAAACTCATTAAATTGTGTTGTATTTTATTATTACCAAAACCATTGGGGACGAATCAAAATGTAACATTAAATATTCGTCCCCAAATATTTTCGTACCGAATAAAGTATAAAAATATTTGGGACGATTTGAAATATAAACATAGAATTCTTCCCAGAATATTTTCGAGCCAAATTTATAAAAGTATGAAAATGCTGTGACGAATACAATTAGATTTGTCCCCTAATAGTTTCTAACAAAATCGCAATACCAAAATCTAAGGGACGAATCTTGACATCTTGATTCCTCCCCATATACAATCGATCTATAACCGTTGAGGACGAAACATTGTAAACAAGATTCGTCCCCGAAATTTTTCGAATGAAATTCACGAATTAGTTTGAGGTAAAATATTTCGGACGAATCGTAATGTAAACAATTTTCGAACCAAAATATTTGAGTACGAATAATTAAAGGGACAAATCTTGTTAAAATTTTGATTCGTTCCCAAATAATTTCGAACCAAATTGAATTGAGTACGAAAAATATTCAGGACGAATCAAAATGCTTGTCCATAATATATTTTCGAACCAAATTATTCGAGTACGAACAATTGAAGGGACAAATCTTGTTTAACTTCTGATTCGTAAACAAACGTTAATTTGGTTCAATAATATTTGGGGACAAATCGGAAAATGGACAAGATTCGTCCCATATTCTTTCCGTAATCAAATTTTATTTGAAGAGAAAATTTTTTCGGAACATATCTGGATTACATTTTGTTTCGTCCTCGATATTTCTTCGTACTCTAATTTGATAAGAAAATTGAACATACCAAAATGTAGAAGGATTCGTACTCTAATATTTTCGAACCAAACTCAATGGAGTACGAAAATTATAAGGAACGAATTTTGATTTCCCCCGAATATTTTCGAACAAAATTAAGTCCAGTACGATAAAAACTGAGAACGAATAAAAAAGTGAACATTGCATTCGTTCCTAAATATTTTCGAAAAAAAAATGAGTACAAAAAAGAATGCAGACGAATCTTGTTTACATTTTGATTCGTCCACAAATATTTTAGAACCAAATTAAGTTGAATACGAAAATTATTGGGTACGAATCAAATGTTAACAAAGATTAATCCCAAAGTATGTTCGAACTATCTTAATTTTGTTCGAAAATATTTAGGGACAGATCTAAATGTAAAAGAAAGAATCGTGATCAATTTTTTGGTTCGAAAATATTTATTACGGGACGGGTTCTATGATTGCATTTTGTTTCGCCCTCAATATATTTCGTACTCAAATTCGTTTGTTACACAAATATCGGGGACGAATCTAAATGTAAACAAAGATTCGTACTTTTAATATTTTCGAACCAAATTCAATTGAGTACGAAAAATATAAGGAACGAATCTTATTTTTTAATTTGATTCTTCCTCACGAGGTCGAAAAATACTGAGGACGAATAAAAAAGTCAACATTTCATTCGTCTCTAAATATTTTCGAACAAAAATGGTTCCAAAAAGAGGCGAATCTTCCTTACATTTTGATTCGTCCGAAAATATTTTTACAGGACGAGTTCTTTGATTACATTTTGTTTCGACCTAAATATATTTCGTACTCGAATTCGTTTGTCACAAAAATATCGGCGACGAATCTAAATGTAAACAAAGATTCGTACTCTAATATTTTCGAACCAAATTCAATTAAGTACGAAAAATATAAGGATCTAATTTATTTTGATTCTTCCTCACGAGGTCGAAAAATACTGAGGATTAATAAAAAAGTCAACATTTTATTCGTCTCTAAATAATTTCGAACAAAAATGGTTCCAAAAAAGAGGCGAATCTTGCTTACATTTTGATTCGTCCACAAGTATTTTCGAACCAATTTAAAGGTAGAAAATTAATGGAGACCAATCAGAATGTTATCAAAGGACTCGTCCCCAAATATTTTCGAACCAAACAGAATTGATTACGAAAAATGTATGAGACGAATGTTTTGTTTACATTTTGATTCGTCCCCAAATATTTTCTAACTAAATCAAGTTGAGGTCGAAAATATTCCACACAAATCAAAATGTTATCAAATGACTCGTCCCCAAATATTTTCGAACAAAAAAATTGAGTACGAAAAATATTAGGAACCCGTACCCGTATTAAGTACCCGTGTCCCAAACACATCATTTTATGTCCAGAAAGACATTCAACTCAAAAGATCCAAAGTTTTTTGCCCACTGAAAAACACTTTATACATGAATAAAAAACTCTTAGTAGATTTTACCTTAAAGCGGTCGTTTTTTAAATTTCCGTTGAAATTTGTTGAGATTTTTATACATCTTCATTTGTTCTGATTTTTATGTAAAACCCTCTTTTGAGTGCCCGTGTCTAAAACACATAATTTAAGACCCACAAGGACGAAGTTTTAGTCCACTGAAATAACTATAGACATGAACAAAAACTCTTTGTAGATTTAACCTTAAAGCGGTCGTTTTTTTGCAATTTCAGTTGAAATTGGTAAAGAGTTTTTATACATCTTTTTTAGGTTTCAAAGTTCAGATTTTTATGAACAAACCATTTTTAGTGCCCGTGTTCCATACATTTAACTATAAAATGTCCACTAAAAACTTTATACACAAACAAGAACTCTTTAAGATTTAACCTTAAAGGGGTTGCAATTTTTGTTGAATTTTGTATTGGATTTATGCACACATCTTGTTTGGTTTCTTATTATATATAGATATTCATCTAGAAACTTTTTCTTTTAGTACCTGAGTTCCATAATTATTTCATTTTATGCCATTCGAAAACTCTTTACCGATTTTACTAGAAATATTGCAGATTTACAATTTTCCGTTCAAGTTTGTGAAGAGTTTTTGTATACACTTTATTCAAGCTCATTATTCTAATATTTATCGTTTTTTTAGAACCTGAGTTCCATAATTATTCTATTTTATGCCAAACGAAATCTCTTTACCAATTTTACTAAAATATTCAGATTTGCAATTTTCCGTTCAAGATCGTAAAGAGTTTTTGTATACACTGCATTCGGGGTTTTTATCCTGATTTTTTATACTTAAAAAACTTTATTTAATACCTGTGTTCCACTCATATCAATTTTTCGACCCAGAAAGACTTAAAACTCCAACGATTAAACATATTTTAAACTTTTTGTGCAGTTCGATCTTTCCAACACAATGTCTGTACGATTTTGGATCGAGCTTTTGCATGCGTTTCAACTTTGCTCACGAAACAAAACAGATTTTGATTTAGTTGTTGGGTCCTCTGAGACCCTTGATATTAGTAGACCACATAAATAGGGGCCCGCCGCGGCTTTAACTGAAATTACCACCCGAATACACGTTTTATCATTTTGCTATGTCTGTCTATATCATGTAGAGTTCATGTAAGTTTGAAAAAAAGTAGACAGATTGTAGGCGGAGCTTAATGCCGGACTACTTGCATTTCGAAAACTTTACCAGTCGACTTGACCAACTGTTTACGAAAAACGCATCCCATATATACAGGCACAAAGCATATGTCGTTTTGTTCTGTGACTTAGTCGAGAGCAGTTTCTCTTTTGTATACAATATCACCTTTGAACAATTTCCTTATTATCGTCGACCTGTCGACGATAATAACAATTATCAAGATTTGAGCATTTTTGTGTCGACACCGGCTGTCTTTAGCCAATCAGAACGTTGAATTAGAGGTCACGTGACCAAAATGATGACGTCGAGTAGCAAAAAAGGGGTGCGTGTATGGAATCGTCCACGGCGTGTATTATACGGTTACCTGTTTGTAATACAAGAAAATATCATTATCGATATATGAACGGGTATCAATTACAAGGAGTAACAATATAAAACCAAAAAAAACATTCATGCCTATTCGTAACATGTACATTTATTGAAGAAAGCTCGCTTTTGTTGAAAAACAACAACCTATCTTCCCTATTTCCGAGCGAGTTTATTAGTATATATGAACGTTCGATTAGCTGGCGGAATGTAGGGCAGAACATGTTCTTGAAACGAGCGCGGTCAGAATATGTCCGGACAGCAAATTGTAATTCGATGGTTTTCATCTGGTCTTACAGTGTGTAAAATTAATCAAGCGTTCTGTAGTCTATAAATAGACTTGGAACGGTTTTAATCACTGACGAATACCTGAATCTGGGGTAATACGTCAGATGACAGATGACCACTGCTGGTATTTATATCCGACGGGGAAGGAGGTGCTGTAGTCGAGCTTCTGAAGGTCTGATTTAAAGCCCTCTACTGTAAAGACATGCACTGTTTGTTCTGCATATTGCTTGAATCTTTATTATCTATGGAGAGCTAATCGACGATTTCAAGCATTTTTGGAAATGCTAATACTTGTTAATCAGTATAATTATATGACTTTGACAAATTATCTCCCTTTAATAAAATTGAAAGTTTTTGTAATTTTTTTACTTTTTCTGACATGTTTAAAATTTTAATACGATTTAATTATCTAAAATTATGCTAGACTCGTGCTTTATTCATTAAATAAACAATTTCACAACAAATAAAGATTTTAATTGAATATGGAAAAAAACGGCTGTAAAAGTGGCGGACAGAATGGCCGTTCACATTCTAAAAGTCACTGGATTCATAATGATTTCGGTAGACTCGGTCCACGGTCCACCGGCTAAATTCGAAGACGGCCAACAGTAAACATCTAAGTTGTATGTACTATACACGTATATTTCATCAATGAAATCAGGTAGAATATTACGTTTACCTACACCATAAAACATAACATCTCCCAAAGGTCAAGGGGTAAAGTGTAGAAATCCTCTGAGTGCGAGAATATGAGATAGGTAAAATATGGTATGTACTCGTTTATTGCCATTTTCGTACCCAGAGTCTTTTGAGATTCTCGAGTTAGATCGAGAACCTCGATCACCTTTGCCATGGGTACAAGAATGGTATATGGCCAACTAAACCTAGCTTTACTGGTCAGTCTATTTGCAGTACTTACCTACCTTCCCACAAGACCGTCAACATAGCCAAATGCACCATGAAACCGGTTGAAAACAATTTTAGAAGAAAAAATATGTTTTACCGATGAATTACAATTCAAGTTGCTTAAAAAGAGTTTGATAAATCGTACTCAACACTGTAAAGGGTTTCAGGCATTATCGCATGCATGAATTTAAACTGATGCTAAAACAAAACGCATTTTACAAATTCGGTACATATTTTTGTGATTCGTGCATATAATTTCCTTTGCAAATTATATTATTTCAAAAAAATCGTGACTATTAAGAAATTATTTTTCTGTCACAAGATGCTATTGCAATAACACTAAGTTCAATTTACTGACTGGAGAAATTTCATCCTCAAAATCAGTAGCAAGTGGGGCCACCTCTACTGGCAACATCAGAAACAAGGCAACGCTTCATTGAACAGCTCAAGTTGCGAAGCACAAGTTGCGAAGCAGATACCGTGTGATTCATTTCCAATCCAGTATCCGGACGTTTGCTGAGGTTAACATTGACCAAATAACACTGTGTCATGTATCTAAAATTAAACATGGGCTGGCCCCAGATTACATGACAGAACATTTTGTATCACAAGACAGTGTTCACACTCACAACATCCGGTTCAGTAAAGGTGGTTGTTTTTCTGTTCCAAAGGTCAAATCCCATGGCTTGAAGTATTTTTCGTACAATGGCTCTAAACTCTGGAATCAGCTGTCTTCAAACATCAGGGCTATTACCAACCTTAATGACATTTTAAAAACAGTATCAAACAGCATTACTTTACTGTGATATAACTATTCCACTGATCTGTGATTATTTTATACTTCTTACAGAATAATGATCTCAAGTACCATTTTTCATTGTTTTTATTTATGTGACCATATTTAACCCGTGATATTTTTATTAAATTTTTACTCCTAACTTAGATAGCAATTGCATTAAATAATCATTTTACTTCCAAACTTGTGATATTTTTTATGAAGCTTAAATGTATTTTTTTATATATTTTCTTTCAACTTAATGTAACCTCTCTATGTTAACCACAGTTATCTATTGGGACCACAATGGAAATAAGAGTTCGCTCTTGTGGCTTGACAAGGTACTATTAAATTAAATACACATATTTCCATAAACATTTTAATTGCCTTATTTTACTATTTTTAGTAACACAAAATTAATTATGTCAAATGTTAATTAAAAAATTGTTAAAGTGCTATATTTGCTATGTCGTATACCATGTGCAATGCTCTTTTATTCTGAATAAACTATATAACATAACCTAGTTGTTCAGTATTTAACTTTCATCATCTGTAGTGTCATTGTGACTTGTCTTTTACGTTATTTTGTGCTGTGTTGCTGCTGTTGCACAGGAGCACTTTTCACAAAAAATCTTACAATAAAAATCGTCGTAAGTCAATAGCAAGAAACATTAATAATACGATCATTTTATGTAAGAAAAAACTAAACCAAATATTTTTAGTTTAATTGATAGCATAAAATGAAAAAGGTATAAATTCAATAAAAACAAAACTTGACATTAAAGAAAATCCAAATTCATAAGATATATATCGAAGGGAGTTAACACAGTGTCATTTTTTTCTATACAGAAAAACTCAATACTGAATTATCTCCCTTTTATAAATATCCAAGAAATCGAGAATCTTGATAACCTCTGGGTAGGAGAATGACCGAATATTGAGTCCGTAAAATGTAAGATCAAACGAAGTCTCAAAGCGAAGCACTAAACTTTAGAAAATGAAAGCTGCATTTCTGCAAAAATGTTTTCATCGAGATAAACATAAGTTAAAGAAATGTTTACAAACATAAGTTTTAAAAGCTGTAAGATGCCAGGAAATTAGTTTCAGTCAGAAATTTTAGAAAAAATAAACAACTTGAAATGGTATCTGTCTTTAACGTCTTCAATTTTAGATAAATAAATTGATTCACTCAATATGCTCCATATGTTTTTCCTCAATACGTTTCATGTCATCTCCAGCTAATGTAAAACAGTTATATATATCGTTTGCGTTGATTTAAATTAATTTTCAGTACGGCTTTTTTTCGATTTACTGGAACCAGAGTCTATAAATTAATAAAAAAATACGCATTAATATGCTTTGATAATACATGCTATATATTGTCAACGAACACAAATAACAAACCGACCTCGTTTAGAATATAATTCATAGGCGGATCTAGCGGGGAGGGGATTTCAGGGAGGGTCCGGACCCCCCCCCTAGAATTTCCAAAATGTACCTGTCCATTAGTGTATTTCTTGACTGTATGCCATGTTAATATGTTGCATTATTCTGCAAAATGTGTATAATGTGGATGACTGGTTGTGGTTTGAAAAGTTCGGACCCCCTTAGAAAAATCCTGGATCCGTCCCTGTAATTATTAAGTCATAATTATGCTTTTATATATTGTTACCATAAAATTAAGTAAAACTGTCGATGCAATGCATCAGAGGATGCTTGGAAGGATAGTGTTCATTGATAAAACCAGATATCACGAACAGTATTAAGTAAAACACACTGCTACTATGGCAAATTGACGATTCCACAAGAGCACGGACTAAAGTGCGCATCGACTAATTAATAAAAAAAATGTTGCTTTTGTTTTGTTTTAGTTTTGTACAACACTATCAAAATTGCGTTGGGAAACTCTCCCTGTAACAAATGGCGTACAATAATCAAATAATCAATAACTAAGGACTGACGTCATTTGACTGATGTTAAATATAAGGCTAATAATTGCAATCCAAACTCCTCACAGTGCTTACGTCACGCTTTGCTACTTTAATAAAGGGAAATAACCGCTGCGCGGAGGTTGATTGCAATCACTTGAATTTAAAGAAAATATAAACCACACAATACTCAAGATGTACAGTATTGTTTTAAATCAATTCTGTTCAATCACGATAGTATAGTATTTTTTCAGAATTATTCACATTTTTGTGAAAGTTAGGATTATATAGATAGTTTATGTGTGTTCTGTCTTTCATTTGAAGAATCTTGAAATATCAAAAATAATTGCAATATTTCAATGATAAATATCACATGGTTGGAATATACAGTTAAGTTACTCAACATTTTATATAATACGCTGATTATCTCGCTTTTTAGTTGGAAATACTGCAAAGCTCATATCAGCTTAAGCCTTTATACAGAAAATGTAAAGTATTAATAACTCATACCATTGAAATTTCTTGATAAGCTAGTGTAACGTGTCCGCTGGGCGCGCGACAGTCAAGCCGGCGCTCGCGTACGTGTTTTAAGTCGATGCTCGTCTTAACACCGACTGACTAGGTGTCCGAGCTTGCTGTAGGGACGGAGACGGGACAATCCCAGGACACTGACTCGTGTCCCGGGGTTAACAACAATGTGGAGTATATATAGACAGATTTTTCTCAAGCTTTTTAGCTTTATGATTAGAAAACAACTAAAATAAAAGCGTATAGAAATATGTACAGGCACAAAGCATAAAACAAAAACACACTCCTGAGACAAAACCTCAGAATGAAAACCAATAGAAACAACAAAAGTTATAGACACGATAGCATAAAACTACAGTATAAAGCAATGTACAACCTTAATGTTCCAGACACAGTCTGGAGCAGAGACAAAAGCGTTAACAAAAACTATAACTCCGAACACAACCTCGGGTTATAAAACGTATGTTGAAACCAGCAGACCCCAAGTTCGGACAAGCAATGTCTCAGGAACGACTCGGAACTAAAGCAAAACCAAAACTAAAACTAAAACCTCGAACAAAACCTCGAGTTCTAAAACGTATGTTGAAACCAACAGATCTCGAGTCCGGACAAGCAATGTCTCAGGAACGACTCTGAACTAAAGCAAAACCAAAACTAAAACTAAAACCTCGAACAAAACCTCGAGTTCTAAAACGTATGTTGAAACCAACAGATCCCGAGTCCGGACAAGCAATGTCTCAGGAACGACTCGGAACTAAAGCAAAATCAAAACTAAAACTAAAACCTCGAACAAAACCTCGAGTTCTAAAACGTATGTTGAAACCAACAGATCCCGAGTCCGGACAAGCAATGTCTCAGGAACGACTCGGAACTAAAGCAAAATCAAAACTAAAACTAAAACCTCGAACAAAACCTCGAGTTCTAAAACGTATGTTGAAACCAACAGATCCCGAGTCCGGACAAGCAATGTCTCAGGAACGACTCGGAACTAAAGCAAAACCAAAACTAAAACTAAAACCTCGAACAAAACCTCGAGTTCTAAAACGTATGTTGAAACCAACAGACTTCTAACTCCGACACTGCGATGTTTCAAACACGACCAAGAGCAGAAACAAAACCCACCAATCTTATTCCTTGGAGCGGAAACAGTCTACCTACTATTACAACCTCGGGTACGAAACAAGGGATAGCCCAGGATAAGCACGATTTACCCCGCAGGTTCTGCCGCCAACGTTATCGAGCAAGAAAGCGCTTCCACCTCACTAACAACCTACAAATCGCAATGATGTTCAATTGTCAGTACAGTAGATAGCTCACACCAAGCTTGATAAGCGTTTAGCAAATAACCAGTAGATCCGTGACTATCTTCCACTCCAACCATCACCACGAGCAGTCACCAACTTTCTGCTCCCAAATGAAGTCAACACGCATTTATATACTATTGGACGAGTCAATTTTACAGAACAGTCCATTTCCAATCCAGAAGGTAAAACAAGTTAATTTTCAAAAAGGGAGGTAATTTATATATCATCCTTAGCTGACGTTACACAATACTATACCTAGTTTTAAATTGATAAAACAAAGGTATGGATTTCCCTTAAAGTTCCAAATAAATAGTTAAAAAGGTTTAATACTATACAGTTTTAGATTATCAGAACATATCACAATTCTAAACATGACAGAGAAAGAAGAAAATTCACAAAAACATTCAATTTTAATAAAGGGAGATAATTTGTCAAAACTATTAAACAAAGTAATTGTTCAAAGGCGATCTTGCATACAAAGAGGAAATGCTCTCAACAAAGTCGCTGAATAAAACGACAATGCCGGTTCGTTTCACTAGGGAAAAAAATATTTCCAGTATGCAGATTATCATTTTTGTACAAGGATATGCAAATTCTAAATACGTGTAATCGATAGGATATTGCCACGCGAAAGCAAAAGCAGTAACTTAGATGAATTCGTATAAAAATATTTTGGAAAACTTAACAAATTTCACACCAACACGCGACAAGCTTCTGTCAAATGAGAATTAAAATTCAAAACAGAAATATTTGTTGCACATTTTATGCAGATTATCAGAACAAAATACAAACACACCCTGATGGGGTTTTGACAACAGTTTCCGTCATTCTTCGCAATGAAGGGTGTCAAAATTTGTAAGTAGAAAACAATTTTGCGAGAGATCTGCCTTCAATTTTCAAATTCTGAACGTACTACCAGGACTGTGACGTGCCCAAATCGGTTTAATAATAGTAGCTTAAGGTTAGAAAGAATGAACTATGGAAAAACTGACGTTTCGCTACTTTTAATTCAAAAAGGGAAGAATTTTCCAATGAAATAAAAATATCACCAAATGCCTGTACGTTAAAATCGTACCGCGGTACGTATTGCCTCCGCTGCGTATTGCAATATACCGGTATATCGTGACAGCCCTATTAGTGACTATTAGTCTTCAATTCTCCATAATATCCTAATTTCAATATGTATTACCATACAAATGGTGTTAACTTTGTGTTTCCCTTTCAGCCAATATGAATATCAGACATTGCTTGTTAGTATCTCAACTAACGTTGTATTTCGAAACAATTTGGGCAGAAACACTCAAGATGATTGGGTCACTTTAGTGTATATAGCACTAAACGTAAAACAAGTTCTTAGAACAAAGATTAATCACCCTCGAGTCCGCTTAATTGTCCTTCATATATAGCTAATATGATAACATTTGTTCGCTAAAAGAAACAACGAGATTTGTTTTGTATGTGAATTGATCAGGGCGGAGTTTGCGATTCTGTGATAACCCGACAAAGTCGTTATCCCCAGGCACGCCCGCTCAATCACAGTTGAAAGTAAAAGGACCTTTCAATTGTGAATGGAGTACATTCACATAGCGATGAAAAGTACTTGATGTCAATACTCACTGGTGACATTTAAGAGTACATACACAGGTGGTCTTTGCGACACAGTAGTTTTCACAAAATGTGCGAAATCAAGCAACGAGTGTACATAGTTCGTAAGAACAAACCAGTACGATATTAATATAATGAGCTATTTCTAATAACAGTTCCAAGAAAAATGGAAACAAGTGCATCCCTCGACTGACACAGATTCTCCCACATGTGTGTCAACACACAAGCTTGTTACATACATATCCAGAACTTTCAGGGGAAAAAAACCATTGTCTCCTAGGTGTGGGGATTGTTTACCATCATGTAAAGTTGTGAATTGATAATGTTGTATTTAGCAAGTATAAAATATCCCGAGAGTTATTTAGCATGCATTGTCTGGGATTACATAAAAGAAGGAGAACACCCTTGTTTACATAATTTTAAGTAATAAGATCGAAAATTCCCATTTCTCTATGAAAAAGTAACAATTCGAAGAAAATATAAACGTGTAGAAAATGCTCAAAAGCAGTTCTGGGAACTCGGAAAGCGGCCGACACAGTTCCGAGTTAAAACACTTAGTAGAGATATTGACTCGGAAATGTTCCTGGCGGTATGGTGGCTGCCGTTATAAGGGGTGTAATATTATAAGAGTCGAATAAAGCGAGTGATTTTAGTCCAATCGGAATCGTATTGTTCAAAACTAGTCAGTTTGCCATTAAAATGCCCAAGAGCGTTTGGTAATTATAATAGCTAGGTCCTGTTTTATACTTCATACGATACGACAGCATACAAATTTGTACAAGGGGTTCAAGCCTATGGCATCATTATTGAAGCAAATGTCACTGAGTATTACTTTGTGCTGTTTTATGTATGTATGCCGTACAAACACTATCATCCAACAATAACAAAATGTTATACCAATACAGATTGTAAATGTTCTACAGTAATGTTTTAAAAATAAAGCATGTCCAATCACGATATAACAGAATTTATTACATTTTTTTGTGAACGTTAAAATTATATAGACAGTTTATTTCCGTTTTATATTGTTTATCTTTTGCATAACATTCCGGAAATATCACAAAAATTGAAATATTTCATTATTGAACATTACCTGTGATAAATGAATTATGATATAAGAAAGTAGAGATTTCTTCAATCAGTTTCATAAATTTTGCTTTTAATCACATCAATAATCTCTCTTTTCATGTTAAAATACATCAAAATCTATAAAGCTGCTGATAGAATACAGGGAATGTCAGACATGTCTTTCTTGCTTTCATGTAAGAGATCTATCAATGCTTATTCCTGCTTAAGTTTTAATATAGAGAATGTCAAATATCACTAACTATTTAATACTTTTGAAATTCATAGAATAACTAGTAAATTAAATGTTTTTTTCTTGTGAGATAGAGAAGATCAATGTATTTGTACATCAAACAAACCAAAAAAAGATACATGTATTTCCAGCGGTAATCAATTTAAAGGTACTCATTCACAGTTTTCAACTTAAATATCAACTTTTTTGAAACTATCAAAATTGTTTGGAAACACTTATTGAGGCAGGAAATTAGTGATTTGATAATAACAAGTTTAGTGCAAATTGACATACAATTGCAAAAGATGGTGTTTCAAGTAGTAAAAATACCCCGTTTGTCACGGTATAGACAATTTTAGTGCATTTTTGTGACTTCAGTTGTAATATTTCTTGCAATCTGAAGGTCAGTTTGTACTAAAATATTAAGAATTATTGTTTTGAAGCAATAACAGACACTGAATGGTATTTTAAAAATATAGAAGATTTTAACCAAATCTGTGAACTAGTACCTTTAAACAGAAATGTTGACAAAAATGTAAACCATTCGAGGATTAGTAAGCTGATCAAATATCTCAACATCTCGCGACAAACTGCTATCAAAAACGAGACTAAGAATTCAAAACGGCAACACTTGTTTTATGTTTTACGTAGATTTTCAGACCGATTTACAATCAAATATTCAAGTTTTTGGCATCAGTTCGGAAATCAATTTTGTGTATGATCCTTGTCTCTTATTTCATATACATGTATTCGGAAAATTAATTACGCTGTTTCTAGAATAGATAAGTTATTTAAGTGAGTTGGCTCCCAAAACAAAGTCTTCTGAACCTTTCCTTATCAACACTCACTTGCCATTCGGAAAAATGTCTCCCCATAAAAAGCATGACCAACATCATAGTCGAACTTTAATGAAATGGTATAACTTGCTGGTGCTTATAAAATTCCCTCCCGGATCGTCAGATCAAAGCCCAGTGTACTTACGACAGACAGTACCGAGGACGTGACTTTCTTATTAGTTACTACGTGGAGATGTAACAGCAAAACTGATTGGCTAGTCTGAAGATGGATAGCAGAGAAGGACAAAACGTGACTAAATTCCAATATGTGCTTACACCATAATTGTGTTAGCTGTGAGCGCAGTTTTCAGCAAAACAGATTAATACATAATGTATGTGTTGGCATCTCAAGTACACTTGTATTTTGGTAAAACCACTTGACAAAATATTCTGATGGCGACTGTTTTCTTTATACCTAGGAGGGAGAACAGCAGATTTGATTGTTAAAATAAACAAGGCGTATATCATGAGGTGAGTATATATGATCCATAAAGTATTTGACGTGCATTATCTGATGTTACATAAAGGTAGAAAAAATACCACAGTTTACAGTATTCAGTTATTCCATATGTGATTTGGGAACAGACAAACTGTTGGCCCGAGGTGAACGGAATAGTGTGTTGAAATATGAATTAACTGTTTTTATAATCTGATCAATTACTATTCACTTGCAGAAGAACAAGAAATTGTTTTGCAAATACATTAATTATAACGTCTGTTTAGGATCAAGCTCGATGGACGCTTGAAGCATTAGAAAGAGTCTGAGTCAAACTTCAGCTGTTACTTCCCTTACATCAGTACAGTAACAGTCCAAGAAGCATAGCGTGACGCCAGAGCGCGAGCAGGAAACAATCGAAACTATTGACCGGTCATCAGTTTGTGAACGTGGATAGATTTTAGTATTTCAGAAAACAGTAAAAGTACCAAATTACATGTACATTTTATAAGAATTAGGTTATACTATTTAATATTAACCAATCCTACGTTCACGGTTATGGCTGTGGTATGACATATAATTATGTACCACAACTACAATCTACGGGTTCGCCAAAGTGTGATTCCCGCAGCGCATTGACCACTTTTAAGTTGTTTTACGGCAATCCATGAAGTAACTCGTCACCCTCAAAAAATACTTGATCTCTGTCCCTGGCCTTTTGGCAGCAATAGGCCGAGCCCCTATATATTGTGAGCAGTCATTGGACACAAAACCACTGGATTGCCAGTAAGAAGCGCAACATGTACCGACTGAATTAACCAATCCTCTTATAACAAAGTTAATATACATGTGTTACGGTAATCCATATCCAAAGTACATGTGTTCCATTTAAAATCGTGAAATAAGGCAACGTCCGTCAGCGTGATCTTAGTACTGTTTTTTTATTCTTGTTTTATAAGCTTTTGACTATACAATATACAACGAAATTAGCTGATAATACTACCAGCTTTTTTGATGATAGTTTCTCAGTCACATGGCCTCATGCATATACATACCCTGTCTGGCACATATTTACATGTACCTCAAAGTACTTTCAACAAAACGGATACAAATCGCAGGCAGACATCTCTGAACTTTTAGGAAATAATCTCTTGTATCTTCGTGTGTGGTGATTGTTTATCATCATGTGTAGTTCTGAATTAATAATGTTGTATATAGCGAGTATAGTTTATCCCTGGTGTTATTGCAATATCTGTCTGAAATTACATGAAAACAGAGAGAAATGTCTTAATTTACTTAAAATACTAAGCATAGTTTTCCCACGTGGTTTGATATGACATAGTGTGGAGAAATACAAGTGTGTCAAATAGCGATACAAAAACAGTTTTGGCTATTTTGTAGTCGGTATGATGTCTAAGTCACTTCAGTACAGACTCTCTTGAGCAACACCCACTGGGAGAGACTAAAATATTGTTTATCTTCAGAGGTTGTTGCCCTGCATATGTTAAATTCGATTAAAATTACACCTAATAGAAATATCAAAATATGTTGTTGTGCAGAGGATTTGCTCTGTAGAGGGCCGCTCTGCTGAGGTTATACTGTATTAGAGTATAAAAATGGAGACTTCAAAATAGTAAGCTTTATTGTCCATCTAAAATGATTCTTGAAATATTACCCTTGAGTGTAAAATGATAATACGTCTTTACCAATTAACTAAGCTTGATAGTTAATAAGCATTTTCTTTCCTTCATATGACCCATTTACCTTTTAAGTCTTTAGCAGATGCACTACTGATTGACTAAGTGGGGTTACGTTCTATAACTGCAAGATAACGGTCAATAGTTTTCCAGTAAATGCATACAACGTTTAGACGAAATGACTTCACGCAATGGACATGGCACTTCAAAGGTAATTAGGTATATTGTGGCAAATTGACATTAGGTGTTGTTTATTTCTATTTATTCAAGTGCTTTTCGACAAGTAGACTTCAATATATACAATGCGCTCACAGCTAAATATAAATACTTTGATAATTGCTTGACTCTCTACAAGCATTAAGTACATTGTAAATTCTGTAGTTGACCTAATTGACTATTAACTAGACATTTTTTTCTACTTTAGATAAACTAATAACTACCTCGATATAATCCATTTTTATGAAGGCATTACATTTTACATATACCTTTGAAATGAAATTAGCTCACATAAGCTTTCTTCATTTCTCTCACTCGCTTACCATTTCGCAAGATGTATTTATAAGACTTGAAAAAATGAAAGAGACCATAGACTGCACAAATCTTAACTCAGTTATTTCCCATTCGCTATAACAGGGATTTAATATAACAGGGATTTGTAACGATAAGTAAATGTAATAGATTTTCATCTAATTTCACTGGCGTCGCTATTATTTCGGCCAATTCGAAAAACAAGTATAACAAGTTTAAATAAAGATATTTACATGAAAGTTTGTACCAGTACCATTAAAATTGACATAAACGTTAGGAAAAATTTGTTTCTGGATGATTTTAGGTAAATTACGCTCAGATACTGTTTCACAAAATAATGCATTTTCCCGCCTATCTGCAATTTTTAGCCCCACTTGAGATCACCTAAAGTCATATTTTCGGTCATAATTGCGACAATATTTTGTCAAAAACTTCAGAAACATTCACAAATTTCATGGAAGACATGTACAAAAACATAAATCAAGTTTTAAAACTCGGGAATAGTTTGTACAGCCTGCATCAGCCAGTTATAGACAGTGACGACCGAGAAAATTAAAAAAAGCACTTCGTTACAAATCCCTGTTATATAGAATCCCTGACTGTAACAATGTAACAATGTTTGAAATGAATGTATAATAAATTGCATATTAATTGTCTAAAATCATTTAACTTGAATAAACTAATTGATTGCTTCCTTGCTGGTTTTACATGGGTTAGATTAGTTCAAACATATTTCGAGCAAATAATTGCATTTAATAATGACAAAAAGCCTTAAAGCTTTCATCATCGTAAATATGCATTTAATCTAAAATTAAAATATGTTCATAAATATTAGTTTAAATCTAAAGCATCGTTTATAAAGTGACACAATCACTCAAATACTTCAAATAAAATTTACGACTTTATCAAGGAAATTAACATGTTCAATTAATCACTTATAAAGCCTAAGGTTTAGATAATACTAAGTATTGATCCCACCCACATCACAGTTAATACCACTACATTGTATAACTTGTGCTTTAATATTTAATGCAATGTATTTATGGACACATTTAGAAAATGCTATACTATAGTAGAACATCCCTTAAATCTGTACATTTGTCGATGAGAAAAAAGATAAAAGGTTTACTAAAACACTGGAAAAGAGTCTAAATATAACTGTATATGTTTTCGATTTACTTGTAATACATGTATATTTGTGGTAAACATAACTATTCTAGGATTTTTGCCTTTTCGTGCGTACCTATCCTAACTTGCTCTCATGAACTAGAATTACTGACAAAAGGATCACCAAATTCTTCCCATTTGGTTGAATATCGATATCTATGTCACAGTTACATGCCACTATACCGATATAAACTACCATTTTCTTCTCCTAAATCCAACGGACAATCCCTTTGACTGTAATCATGGTTAACATTGCTTCCGTTTTTAGAAAATGATTCAAACCATAAATAATGTAGCCGATACAATTGCAGTAATTATTGCACAAATATTGTTTACGTAATAAATGTCAAAACAGACGATATTCCAAAATTTGACGTAATGCTAGTCGTAGATAAGATGGAGATTTTGTTTATAAATACACGAGTCATACCAAGCATTTGACTACTATTTTATACTCTGTACATAAATTATATAGTAGTGCAGTGTAGTTTGTATACCAATAAAACACGTTTGTTTTTCCTTTGTTAGGTGTTCAATTCAATGGTTGTCCATTATCTTCTCTGTATTTTAATAAATCCATACAAATGATAAACTTTCGGACAACTTGCACCTTTTCATAACTATATCCTATTCCAATTTTGAATTTACAAATTTACCCTTTTACCTCTTCTAATATTGAATTTATTATCCATATATATCACAAAAGATTACAATGAAAGAAGTAATAAAGATGTGAACTATTCTTGAGCATGCACATTAAACCTGATTAAAATCTAGTCACGAAGTATCAATCCCTGTCTTTAATGTTTGCATATTGTCATATGGTACATGCATACAACACAAATTGTGATACACATGTTGTTTTAAATACACTCGAACATATCTTAAGATATCAAATTGGATGTTAACAAGGCAGTGAATATTAAAGTGGGTTATTTTTACAACTGTAAGGTAAGATGCCATTAAGATATTAAACTAAATTCCTGCATTTTTGCGTGTGTTGGCAGTTTTCATGCTGTTACAGTTTTCGGTACTCTTGATTCATTGACATATCCTCTGGGACTCGGACTCGTTCACCGGAAAATCGGAACCATTTCAACATTCGTCGATCGTTGGACAATATGTAAAGCTCGCAACGTCCTTTACAAATATATAATTTGTTCTAAAAAACGTCTGGATATGTTTAATTCATAATGTATCAGCACTAAACACTAAATCTATTAAGCACAGACGTTTTTACACTTTTTCTACATTTTCCCATATTTCGCTGTGATGTTAAAGCAGCAAAACTGAAAAAAGTCTAAAATATTTATAAAAATACGACATATACGTCAAAGCTTATCAGCAACAGACAATTTAGACGTCAATTCCTTGATAATGCATAGTCTAGAGGCGAATATTTTGTTTGGTTGGATTTGACGTCGTAACAACACATTGTATAGGTTAAAGCATGGCGGTCAGTCAACCTACTCACCGTTTCTAGAAAGCTATTTCTTTAAATTTAGACTCATAAGACTGTCATTCTAAATAATCACGTTGATCAATGCATTATTATTGTCATGACTGAAAAAAATGTTATTGCCACTAATCCTGCACAATTCTTAACAAGAGACATACATTGTATTTTATGCTGCAATGTATGTTAACTTCAACGAGAATATTTTATAAGCTCCTTTTTTATATTCATGTTTTATTCATCTTTGTTTGTGCAGTCATTGTCACCTTGATATTACAAATAACCAATACATTAAATACATTACGAACCAAGAAAGAATAATTAAGATGTTGCTTAGCATGAGCCATGGGTGTCTGTTTGCAAAATAAAAATAAATAGTATGCCAATGATACAAACATGTGTTTGGGTATTCAAATATAGAACAAACCAAATATCATGTCATATACAAGTATACTGTGTTATTAGTATTCACGGGATGTTTAGCTAGAATGGATCCCTCAAGGTGCATTTGTAAAAGTTATGTGTTGTCTATAAGCCGACGTTGATATACGTATAACTATTTATCATTTAGCTCTGCATTATACATAATTCAATAGAAGTCTTCGTGTCTATGTTCGCATAATTCTATGTTTGCTATAACTTTAAGTAAATAATTCAGAATAATGTTCGTCCTTTTTGAGTTTATTATTTCTTGACACGCAACATTCCTACCTGTGGTATGTCTTCTTACATTACACGTGCTATGTATCAAAGAAAAAACACATCGATAGAATGCTGGATTAAAGTGAACCATGAAAAACAATATACAATTTCATCGTATATACATCACTTTTACGTCCGCGTTTGGGTGGCCTCTCACACACAGAAAAACGGATTCTTTTCGTTGAATATAAATGGGACTTGGCTAAACTTGATAATTGCTTAGATTAGAAGCCATGCTTTATAATTATGATTTTGTGCAGACAATGTGACAAGTTGCATTTATGGACGAATTGAGCTTAATTATAAGTGGATTGAAGACATTATTAATACTTGACACGCCGGAAAAATCCTTCTCAAAGTGCCACAGTGATAGGTCGTCGTCCTTTTTATGAATAGGGAAATCGTTTGTAAGTTTTCCGGGGTGTTTGCAAAAAACATTAAAACTAACGTTGGAGATGTAATGCGAAGCAAATAGTAAACACATTTCTACTAAGCATTGAGCAGGTATTATGTAATTATGACAAGAATTAAAATACTTACAACTCGTATAAACACTGCGTCTAGTTGGAATTTCACTGTTTTCTTCTTGGAACCGTAGAATTTGTAATGTAATAGTCACGTGCTATTGCTACCGTGATTATATATACATTGTACATGTCTTTTATATCCATTTGACTATCAGTTTCATATCTTTGATTTAATAACTCCATTTAATTTAACGACATAATGGGCATTTAATAAACCAATATTCTGAAATTATAAAGCAATCACAGTAAAGATTAATACGTTACAGATTTGAGTATTTCATTTTGATATAATTGTAAAGGATAATGTCAATTTTTAAAAAAAATCACATTGTTTTGCACTCTTTTTAACGAGAATATAATTGCCAACGATTCCTAGTTTTTATTTAATACAAATATCATTGGGATATAAACTTACTGACTAAGAAGCTGGGTACAATCATTTTTAAAAGGAATGCAATAAGACAATAATTTTATGTGGAAATACGTTCGAAGTTCTTTTAAAGTCATAAGCAAAAAATAGCGTGCAGTCTTTTGTGTACTTTAATGTAAAGATAATAAGACTGTTTTTTACAACGATACTAATGCATCATTTTATTATTTGCCTGATACTAACGGCAGGAAAGTACAAGATTATCCAGGCAAACTGACAATACTAGATTGTCACTAATGATAGATGGGGGAATTAAAGTGCAAAGAGTACTATGATGATTATCTCTTATTTCTTTTCAAACCTTTTTATTTTTAAGAAACGTTATGCCCTGCAAGCGACTGCCCATAATTATGTTTACGACATTGTATTTTTTAATGTCTGTGAGAAGTTTCTTTATGCGTGTAGATTAATTGAAATACGAATGAAAAAAAATAATGAATGGGAAGAATGATGTTTCAAAAAAAAGTATCCTGAAAATGTGTTTGAAGCCAATAATTATTGTATTATTGTAACCTTTTATGTCGACTTGAGAACTATTGCATGTAGTTGCAAAAAAACTGTTTGTAGTTAAGTTTACATGGGTGTTAGATAGCACTTGATTTGTAAACAACGTACTTCAGCTTTAAAGTCCGTTACCGTTGAACGTTCTACTGCTTGCATATTGCACATTTGAGCCGAGAAAAGAAATTTGGTAGAAAATTTAATTAAATACGGTGTAGATATATACAATGTAAAAATGTTTTTGCAAGAGCTGAATACAAAAACCTTAGCGTAAATGGATTCTTCATTTATATATGATTCAGCGTGTAACGTATTGGGAAAATACCACTGTGTACAGCGTTCTATGCCACTTTCTTTTTGCTGATATCGTGGAATCCCGTCTTATTTCATGAAAACCTGATATAATATGAGATATATTTCAATGTTTTTATGCATGATAATTAGTATAAAAATGTTGTACAAGATAAATCTAAGAACTGAACCTGTCTTGTTTTCATGACAACATTTCTGATATTAAATGATTGTGACATAATGAACTTTTTGTTATATATAACAATTAGTCATGATTAAAGATTATTGATTCTTTTGTTTGCAATGAAACTTTACATGTAAACTGTACTTTTTCTGAAACGCAATGCAAACATTAAATGTCTATCATGCAAGAATTGTATTAACATTGTGTCTGTTAAAGCAGGGACATAAGAGGATATCTAATTTCCTGATTAAGGTAGGAAAAGTTTCCAATAACAAACAATATTGCTACAATATCTTATGCATGATCGTGCACAAAAGAAAAAAAACTGACAAAAACATCTCGTTTTCATTACTGAAATTCTGATGGATCTTACAATTTTGTAAAATTATATAATAATTAAAAATGGACTATAAATCATGAACATTGTTATGTTTTATACTATAATTACAGTCGTCATCAATTTCTTCAATTTGTTTTCATGTTTTGTGAAGTTGATAGTATTTTTGAATTATCGCTAGTATTTCTTTATTAATAATGGTGGTACGAAACCGATTGCGTAAAACATAAGATTTACAACAATTAAATATTTTTAAAACAGTTTCAGCTCAATGCAATACTTTATTGTACACTATAGAATGCCAAATTGAATTACTTTCGATATTTCATAAACATATTTTAATTGTCCAAGCACAGCCAGCACTATGTCGTGCGAAGCAAAGGAAACGAATATAGACTTTTGTAAATTTATAGGGCATAATATAGACCCGAGAGGTTTCTTTTAAAGAAGGGACAATACGTCGGGTTAACATTATTTCGTTCCCATACTGAAGTAGCAAGTAGTCTAAGTAACCATGCTTATTGACTGTGAGTCACAAGAATAAACAAATGGCAACAGACATACTAGTCTAAAAGCATTTCGCCAAGACACATAAATTTTACAACAATGTTTAATTTGTATAGGTGTTAAAGGTACAACATTTATTGCTATTGTATTGATAGAAGAATCAATCATTGACGTTGACTTATCTGTTCTTGTGATTTACAACACGTATTTATATGGTAAACTAAGATACATACATCTTTGCATCCATAATAATTGGGTGTAAAGAAAACTTATTCAATGATTAGTCTGTTCGGCATTTTGACAAATATTTAAATTGAACTGAGCTGTGGAGGAATTTTAGGAACTGTCGAAATATAGAGCATCTTATGATGAAATTGATATAGATATCTAGTGTTACGGCTAATACCATTAGATATCTGAAGTAAGTAATGAAACTTGGAGTTTACAAAATTGGAAATTGAAAAAGTAATTTGATTACAAAACGAAAAAGAATAAAACCGCATCACTATAAGTTCATAAAGATATGACAATATGTCATAAAGGTTATCAAATACCATTCAAAGCTTCAATAAGTTAATATTCAGTGTTGCTACGATCTCAGGTAAGATTGTCCGTCGATTATATGTAAGCAACACGTAAAATTGTGAAAATACTCTCGTGAACCACAATTTTGATTTGCAATAGTAAAGTGTGTGGTATTTAACATATGCCTTAACATTATTGCTTTGCATTGATTCATACAATAATTTATAGCCACTGATTTGTGTTTGGCTTGACTTAAAACACAATATTTACAATATCATTGAGCTGTATTCATCTTTATTGTATATATCTGATTGTAATAAAAAGATCTTTGATTGATTAGTCCGTTTGGCCTGTCAACATTATTTGTTATGAGCCATTTTAAATTGCAATCGATGAGCTATAATGTTTGTGCCGATTATTTTTAAAAATTGTATTGTCATTGCAAATGCAAACATCATGCATTCATACTTGTAGCGAGTGATCGTTCCCATTGTTTATGAATGAAACGCTAAACAAAAACCGAACTATTTAGATAAGGTCTAATCGATCATTATTCATGTACGTCCTAGTTCGTATTCTTAGTTTTCTATAATACCATGAACTGTATTAAACTTAAGTCGCCAGCAAGGCAGCTCCTATTACATATAGCAAGGATTCCTGTTATGAGTTTATTTTTATGGAAACAAAATCTTCTTTGTGTATCATAGCAAGACGATTTTGAACAAGACAATTACCCTATATATTACGGAAAATTCAATCTTTAATATGGTTTCCTACAAAATAAAAGTATATAGATTAAAATGAACACAAACGGAACATAGATTTATATTTATGAACAAACGGTCGCACAGAAAATAAAGTAATTATCATATCTTAAGTCAGAATGATTTATAGAGAATGTTGCTTTATCAGATGCCGATTTAGTAAACTATGTTATGAATATCTATGAATTATTTATGATTGACCACGACAAACATGCTACGAGTCAAATCTGAAATAAGATTGTATATTTTTGCTGTTTCTGTCTATGAGCAAATACATTTACATGGGCCTTTAATAAAGGAACGACGCACACTTTTGACATTGTAATATTGTAATACTGTGTGAATACAATCAAGTTCCAAGAACTGTGTATCTTTAACATACCACACTAAAGTATGGGTTGAAGTATTTCCATTGCAAATGTTTTCTCTTTAATCTTGCATAGGAATTCGACTAAATGAATTTATTGCCAAATGATAGATAAGGACACAACCATTGATATATATTTCAATAGTCTGATATTTCTTTGTGACACAGTAAATATTATGTTGTTCTGTATTTTCATTGATCATAATGACAAAGAGTTTTGGGATTTATTGTCGCTGCACTACCATTATTCAGAATGAATAATTAGCTATAAAGTAGAATTAATATGAACGTGGTAACCACAGAAATATAACATTCATAAATGAAATTACCAACGGAATGCGATGACAGTATAAAATAACAATTTTCTTTATTAAGGACTATTTGATAATTAGATAATTATATGTAATGATTGTATCCACCATAAATGTTGTCATGGAAACTAGTAATTTTCTATGTTTATTTCTTTTGTGCATGATCATGGATAAAATATAATAGCAATAAAAGTATTGAATAAAGAGATTTCTAACTTCATCAGTCACGAGTTTTTCATTATAATAATAGAAGTAAATGCCATTTATATACATGTACCTGGAAACTCCGAAAACAAGGTTAAATTACATAACTGTTTCTATTAAGCATAGAATGTGCATATGTAACCAAATGTGAACAATTTTAATCTAAGCGCATCAACATTCATACATATTTTTGATTGAAAGAAGTAATGAAGATACTAACTATTCTTGTGCATGCACAGTAAACCTCATTAAAATTAAGTCACGAAGTATCTAGTCCTAAATAATGATACACAAATTGTGATACACATTAATTTTAATCGGACATATCTGTACAATATCATATTGCTATGAAAGTGGGTGATAAGTTTTATTCTTTAAATGTACTTAAAGCTTTAAGGTAAGATGATATTATGATATTAACCTAAAGTTTAGCATTTTCTAGTGTGTGCCGGCAGCTTTCGACAAAACCGAGAAAACGGATCACTTTTGCTTCCGTTGATTGTTTGACAACATGTAAGGCTCGAATGATCCTAAAAGTACATGTAAAGAGAGTCAATACGCCAAATCAGTTGCGAGAGATAATGTCTAGAGTCTTGCGAACTTAAGAGCTGAGAACAAAATCTAAGCCACGGGTATATAGGGCGCATGATTTACGCATATCTTAGTTAAGGGCACTTACAATACAAAATTGACGCGTAAATAAGAGTATACAATATCTCTCTTATCGTGTAGGGTAATTGTCAGTCACCTTTGAATGTATGTGCTCAGTAGTTGGTAAGCAGCCAAATCAAGTAATTTAGCCTTTCCAGAAACAGTGAGTAGGTTGACTGATCGCCGTTATATAACATAATTATACAATGTGTTGCTACGGCGTTAAGGTCAACAACCCCAAAACCAATATCTCTCATTTGGGTGATAAAAGATATACACATGTATTGAACCAAACATCGTCTGGCTTCTGATTGTTTAAATCTATATTTACTATCAAATGTTAAGGTCTTCATTTAATTAGTCTGTAGGAGGTTCACGAAAAGTACCAATACATACATATCTAGTCAGGGATGGGGTACTCGTACTTGTACTCGAGTATTATGAGTACAAGTACCACTTTTTCCAGTACTCGCCTGTACTCAGTACTCAGGAAAATGAATTGTACTCATACTCGTACTTACTCAAGTACTGAACTAGCAGTACTCGATACTCGTGAGTATTTCTGAGTACTGGCCATCTTATTTCTATCAAGTTACATTCTTGATTGATTTTTCTTTAAAACTACTTTAGAAATGATAATGCATAGTAATAACTGATAACAAGTTTTATAGGTAGCTATTGTTATGCATATCAATGGGATGTCTGACACCTTTTTGCAGTTTATACCTCTTCATAAATTGTGAAAACAATGTTTGTCACAGTTTGTTCCTCATATAGCTTATAAATCATCAGCTAGTTATAAGCATCACTCATAATTTTTTAAGTGAATGACAAGACAATTACATTCTCTGAAACAGTCACTTTTGTGGTGAAAATACCCTGCACAATGTTTTGATATAAATTGAGATGAAATGTCATACAAATTTTATAACAATAGCTAATTCAACAAAGATTTTAGTTTTGTTTTTCATTAAGTTAGTTATTTAACTAAATAAAGATAACGCAATTATTTTAAGCTGAAACATACTATCAGCTGTCCTTTTTTCAAAAATCTTTTGTTTAAGTTTAATTTGGATTTCAACTTAAACTTCTTCTTTTGATTAAATGCCTATTTCTATATTACATATTCAATGGCGTTGTACTAAAGATAAACTATAAAAACTAAATAAGTAAAAACCCTCCACCATAATATATAAAATAACACAAAACAAAATAAAATTCATTATGCATGATGTTATATAGTGTGATTATGCATTTGCTTTTCATATATCAAGTTTATAAGACCTACATTAATCTTAGTTCATGATTTGACTTTATTCATACATTTGTTTTTATTAATTTGATATTTACAATGTTGTCCTGAAACTGAAATGTGGGAAAAAAAGATTCGAATTTAGATTGAGAATATAGCCCTGAAACGGCAATAAAACTGTCCAAAAATATACAATGTTGCATAAAATATTTACAGCAACATTTTGACTGTCTTGTTTAAAATTGAATTTGAAGCTTGATTTGATGTTTAATTGAATAGATAAATAAAATTAGTCTCTTTTATTTATTCTAAAAATCTTTTATACGCTCATGCAAAACAATCTGGTACTCAAAAATACTCATGAGTACTTAAGTAATACTCGAGTACTACTCAAGTACTGAAGAAAAACCAGTACTCATTACTCATAAGTACGAGTACAAAATTTGAAATACTCAAGTACTACTCGAGTACTGGAATCCAGTACTCGACCCATCCCTGTATCTAGTACAAAGTAATTGGAAAAAAACTGTTTGAAGAATTGTTTGTGCTTCTGTCGATTGAACACATATATGGTTCCTTTGTACTTTGTAGCAAACAGACATGACCGCGAGTCCATTGGTCCCGACGCTGGGTTTGTGGCCATTTATAAAAACAACTTATAATTTCATCAATGTACCAACGTATAGAAAAATATACGGTTGTTTATAAAGTTGTTCATTACATTCTAATAAAGATCATTACCTATAAGCCATCTTTATACGATGGCCAAGCAATGACGTCACCAAGAATATACGTATATCTTGAATAAATTAGTTTAACCAATAGGAAATTGGACATCAATAAAGCATACGATTTCTTTTATAATGATATAGTGCAACATTTAACAGAGTTGCAATATTTTGTAATAGGTTATTTGTCATGAAGTTGTTTCCATTGCAATGTCTGTCTAGCTCTAAGAATGTTGCTAGATTTTGTAAAGTTATACTAAAGGTATCCCATTTTACTCATTTGTTTCCTTGTCACTCAATACTTTATTGTTAAAGAAACTACATTAGATTACAGACGGTCATCAATCACAGAAGTACTTCAGTTGTTAAAATTTCAACTTCCAAGCTGAATATAAGTTAAAATACCAAACACAGTAATGTTAGGAAACACCTTTATCTTCCAATCTTGCATGGTTGTACATGTATACATACCATATGCCAATTGTCTAAATGATTTAAGGTGAATTATTATAAGTAACCATTATTGTGTGATTATCAGTTATTGTGTTATAAAGATTTTTTATGTCTGGTTATAACAATACTGTTATTTTGTAAGAAATTGTATCTGAATACATATTTAGAAGAAACCATATTGGAGCTAAATCATATATATATAGTCAAAATATAATACCTGTAGTTGTGATATGATAAGACTTTTGTTAATGAATAATTCATTTGTTCATTCGTTATGATATGTGGCCAACATTTTAAACATGAATAATAGATATTGAGTCTGAAATAATACAAAACTCTTACTTCAAGATGTTTGTTTTCCGTTGTCTAAAAAACGTCTGGATATGTTTAATTCATAATATATCAACACTTAACACTAAATCCATAAAGCACAGACGTTTTCACACTTTTTCTATATTTTCCAATAATTTGGTGTTATGATAGAGCAACAAAACTGAAACAAGTCTAAAATATTTATAAAAGTACGACATATACGTCAAAGCTTATCTGCAACATACAATTTAGACGTCAGTTCTTTGATAATGCATAGTCTCGTGTTGAATATTTTGTTTGTTTGGATTTAATATCGTAGCAATACATTGTATAGGTTATAGCACGGCGGTCAGTCAACCTACTCACCGTTTTTGGAAAATCTCATTCTCTAGATTTAGTTATTAATCAGTTACTAATGTTTAAGACTTATAAGACTGTCATTCTAAATAATCACGTTGATCAATGCATTATTACTGTCATGACTGAAAAAAATGTTATTGCCTCTAATCCTGCACAATTCTTAACAAGAGACATACATTGTAGTTTATGTTGCAATGTATCTTAACTTCAGCGAGAATTTGTAATCAGCTTCTTTTTATATTAATGTTTTATTCATCTTGTTTGTGAAGTCATTGTCACCTTGATATTACAAAAAACAATACATTAAATACATTACGCACCAAGGAAGAATAATTAAGATGATGCTTAGCATGAGCTTTGGATGTCCGTTTTCAAAATAAGACTAATTTGTATGTCAATGATACAAACATGTGTTCTATATATACAGTGTTATTAAGATTAATAGGTTGTTTAGCTAGAATGGATCCATAAAGCTGCATTTGTAAAAGCTATGCGTACTCTATAAGCGGACGTTGATATACGTACAGCTATTTATCATTTAACTCTACATTATACATAGTTCAAAAGAAGTCTTTGTGTCTATGTTTGCATAATTCTATGTTTGCTGTAACTTAATGTAAATAATTCAGAATAATGTTCGTCCTTTTTCAGTTTATTATTTCTTGACACGCAACATTCCTACCTGTGGTATGTCTTCTTACATTACACGTGCTATGTATCAAAGAAAAAACACATCGATAGAATGCTGGATTAAAGTGAACCATGAAAAACAATATACAATTTCATCGTATTTACATCACTTTTACGTCCGCGTTTGGGTGGCCTCTAACGCACAGAAAAACGGATTCTTTTCGTTGAATATAAATGGGACTTGGCTAAACTTGATAATTGCTTAGATTAGAAGCCATGCTTTATAATTATGATTTTGTGCAGACAATGTGACAAGTTGCATTTATGGACGAATTGAGCTTAATTATAAGTGGATTGAAGACATTATTAATACTTGACACGCCGGAAAAATCCTTCTCAAAGTGCCACAGTGATAGATCGTTGTCCTTTTTATGAAAAGGGAAATCGTTTGTAAGTTTTCCGGGGTGTTTGCAAAAAACATTAAAACTAACGTTGAAGATGTAATGAGAAGCAAATAGTAAACACATTTCTTCTAAGCAACGAGCAGGTATTATGTAATTATGACAAGAATTGAAATACTTACAGCTCGTATAAACACTGCGTCTAGTTGGAATTTCACAGTTTTCTTCTTGGAACCGTAGAATTTGTAATGTAATAGTCACGTGCTATTGCTACCGTGATTATATATACATTGTACATGTATTTTATAGTCATTTGACTATCAGTTTCATATCTTTGATTTAATAACTCCATTTAATTTAACGACATAATGGGCATTTAATAAACCAATATTCTGAAATTATAAAGCAGTCACAGTAAAGATTAATACGTTACAGATTTGAGTATTTCATTTTGATATAATTGTAAAGGATAATGTCAATTTTTAAAAAAAATCACATTGTTTTGCACTCTTTTTAACGAGAATATAATTGCCAACGATTCCTAGTTTTTATTTAATAAAATTATCATTGGAAAATAAACTTACTGACTAAGAAGCTGGGTACAATCCTTTTTAATAGGAATGCAATAAGACAATACTTTTATGGAGAAATACGTTCGAATTTCTTTAAAAGTCATAAGCAAAGAATAGCATGCAGTCATTTGTGTACTTTAATGTAAAGATAATAAGGCTGTTTTTACGACGAAGCTAATGCATCATTAAATTATTTGCCTGATACTTAGGACAAGAAAGTACAAGATTATCCAAGCAAACTGACAATACTAGATTGTCACTAATGATAGATGGGGAAATTAAAGTACAATGGTACTATGATGTTTATCTCTTATTTCTTTTCAAACCTTTTTATTTTTAAGTAACGTTATGCCCTGCAAGCCACTGTCCATAATTATGTTTACGACTTTGTATTTTTTAATGTCTGTGAGAAGTTTCTTTATGCGTGTAGATTAATTGAAATACGAATGAAAAAAATTAAATGAAAGGGAAAGAATGATGTTTCCCCCCAAAAAAAAACATTATCCTAAAAATGTGTTTGAAGCCAATAATTATTGTATTATTGTAACCTTTTATGTCGACTTGAGAACTATTGCATGTAGTTGCATAAAACTGTTTGTAGTTAAGTTAACATGGGTGTTAGATAGCACTTGATTTGTAAACAGCGTACTTCAGCTTTAAAGTCCGTTACCGTTGAACGTTTTACTGCTTGCATATTGCACATTTGAGCCGAGAAAAGAAATTTGGTAGACAATTTAATTAAATACGGTGTAGATATATACAATGTAAAAATGTTTTTGCAAGAGCTGAATATAAAAACCTCAGCGTAAATGGATTCTTCATTTATATATGATTCAGCGTGTAACGTATTGGGAAAATACCACTGTGTACAGCGTTCTATGCCACTTTCTTTTTGCTGATATCGTGGAATCCCGTCTTATTTCATGAAAACCTGACAGAATACGAGATATATTTCAATAATTTAATGCATGATAATTAGTATAAAAAATGTTGTACAAGATAAATCTAAGCACTGAACCTGTCTTGTTTTCATGACAACAATTCTGATATCAAATGATTGTGTCATAATGAACTTATTGTTTAATATAACAATTAGTCATTATTAAAGATTATTGATTTGTTTGCAATGAAACTTTACATGTAAACTGTACATTTTCTGAAACGCAATGCAAACATTAAATGTCTATCATGCAAGAATTGTATTAACATCGTGTCTGTTAAAGCATAGACATAAGATGATATCATATTTCCTGATTAAGATAGGAAAAGTTTCCAATAACAAATAATATTGCTACAATATCTTATGCATGATCGTGCACAAAAGAAAATAACTGACAAAAACATTTCGGTTTTCATGACTGAAATTCTGATGGATCTTACAATTTTGTAAAATTATAAGATAATTAAAAATGGACTATAAATCATAAACATTGTTATGTTTTATACTATATTTACAGTCGTCATCAATTTCTTCAATGTGTTTTCATGTTTAGCGAAGTCTGCATGTTGATAGTAATTTTGAATTATCGCTAGTATTTTTTTATTAATAATGGTGGTACGACCATTCATAATTATGATATATGATGCTAATGTGACTACAATCAATTTACGAAACCGATTGCGTAAAACATAAGATTTACAACAATTAAATATTTTTAAAACAGTTCAGCTCAATTCAATACTTTATTGTACACTATAGAATACAAATTGAATTACTTTCGATATTTCATAAACATATTTTAATTGTCCAAGCACAGCTAGCACTATGTCGTGCGAAGCAAAGGAAACGAATATAGACTTTTGTAAATTTATAGGGCATAATATAGACCCCCGAGAGGTTTCTTTTAAGGAAGGGACAATACGTCGGCTTGACATTATTTCGTTCCCATACTGGAGTAGCAAGAAGTCTGAATAAACATGCTTATTGGCTGTGAGTCACAGGAATAATGGCATTTCACCAAAATACATTAAAATTACAACCAGGTTCAATTTGTACGGGTGTTTAAGGTATAACATTTAACACCATCATCTATTGCTTTTGTATTGATAGAAGAATTAATCACAGACATTGATTTATTTGTTCTTGTGATTTACAACACGAATTTATATGGTAAACAGAGATGCATACGTCTTTGCATCCATAATAATTGGGTGTAAAGAAAACTTAGTCAATGATTAGTCTGTTCGGCATTTTGACAAATATTTAAATTGAACTGTTGTGGAGGAATTTTAGGAACTGTCGAAATATAGTGCATCTTATGATGAAATAAATCTAAATATATGCTTTTACAGCTAATACCATTAGAGAGCTGAAGTACGTAATGAAACTTTGAGTTTACAAAATTGGGAATTGAAAAAGTAATTTGATTACAAAACGAAAAAGAATAAAACCGCATCCCAATAAGTGCATAAAGATATGACAATCTTGTCATAAAGGTTATCAAAGACCATGTCAAAGCTTCAATAAGTTAATATTAAGTGTTGCTACGATCTCAGGTAAGATTGTCCGTCTATTATATGTAAGCAACACGTAAAATTGTGAAAAAAATATCGTGAACCACAATTTTGATTTGCAATAGTAAAGTGTGTAGTATTTAACATATGCATTAACATTATTGCTTTGCATTGATTTATACAATAATTTACAGACACTGATTTGTGTTTGGTTTGACTTACAACACAATATTTACAATATCATTGAGCTGTATTCATCTTTATTGTTTATATCAGATTGTAATAAAAAGATCTTTGATTGATTAGTCCGTTTGGCCTGTCAACATTATTTGTTATGAGCCATTTTAAATTGCAATCGATGAGCTATAATGTGTGTGCTGATTATCTTTACAAATTGTATTGTCATTGCAAATGCAAACATCATGCATTCATACTAGTAGCGAGTGATCGTTCCCATTGTTTATGAATGAAACGCTAAACAAAAACGAACTATTTAGATAAGATCTAAGCGATCATTATTCATGTACGTCCTAGTTCGTATTCTTAGTTTTCTATAACACCATGAACTGTATTAAAATTTATGTCGCCAGCAAGGCAGCTCCTGTTACATATAGCAAGGATTCCTGTTATGAGTTTATTTTTATGGAAACAAAATCCTCTTTGTGTATCATAGCAAGACGATTTTGAATAAGACAATTACCCTATATAATACGGAAAATTCAATCTTTAATATGGTTTCCTATAAAATAAAAAAGTATATAGATTAAAATGAACACACATGGAACATAGATTTATATTTATGAACAAACGGTCGCACAGAAAATATAGTAATTATTATATCTTAAGTCAGAATGATTTATAGAGAATGTTGCTTTATCAGATGCTGATTTAGTAAACTATGTTATGAATATCTATGAATTATTAATGATTGACCACGACAAACATGCTACGAGTCAAATCTAAAATAAGATTGTGTACTTTTGCTGTTTCTGTCTATGAACAAATACATTTTATTGACCTTAAATAATGGAACGACGCGCAGTTTTGACATTGTAATATTGTAATACTCTGTGAATACAATCAAGTTCCAAGAACTGTGTATCTTTAACATACCACACTCAAGTATTACCAATTTAATGTTTTCTCTTTAATCTTGTATAGGAATTCGACTAAATGAATTTATTGCCAAATGATAGATAAGGACACCACAACCATTGTTATATATTTCAATAGTCTGATATTTCTTTGTGACACAGTAAATATTATGTTGTTCTGTATTTTTATTGATCATAATGACAAAGACTTTTGTGATTAGTTGTCGCTGCATTACCATTATTCAGAATGAATAATTAGCTATAAAGTAGAATTAATATGAACGTGGTAACCACAAAAATAAAACATTCATAAATAAAATTATTAGCGGAATGCGATGACAGTATAAAATAACAATGTTCTTGATTAAGGACTACTTGATAATGAGATAATTATATGTAATGATTGTATCCACCATAAATGTTGTCATGGAAACTAGTAATTTTCTATGTTTATTTCTTTTGTGCATGATCATGGATAAAATATATTAGCAATAAAAGTATTGAATTAATAGATTTCTAACTTCATCAGTCACGAGTTTTTCATTTTAGATGTAAAGGCCATTTATATACATGTACTTTGAAACTCCAAAACAAGATTAAATTACATAGCTGTTTCTATTAAACATAGAATATGCATGTGTGACCAAATGTGAACAGTTTTTATCTAAGCGCATCAACATTCATACAATTTTTTTTTGAATGCAAGAAGTAATGAAGATATTAACTATTCTTGTGCATGCACAGTAAACCATGTCAAAATCACGTAACGAAGTATCTAGTCCTTAATATGTGCACACAAGTGGTAATACTTATTATTTTTAATTAGGCATATCTGTAAAATATTATATTGGATGTTATGAAAGTGAGTGATAAGTTTTATTCTTTGAATGTACTATATTTGTAAGGTAAGATGATATTAAACAAAATTTCTACATTTTCTAGTGTGTGCCGTCAGATTTCGACATAATTTTATATTCTGGGACTCGTTTACTGAGAAAACGAAACCACTTTAACATCCGTTGATTGTTGGGCAACATGTAAGGCTCGGATGGTCCTAAAAGTACATGAAAAAAAATCAATACGCTAAATCAGTTGCGTGTGATAATGTCTAGAGTCTTTCGAACTTAAAAGCTGAGAACAAAATATGTTTTAAGCTATTAGGTCGTATAAATCAAAGCCACGGGTGTATAAAGCGTATGATTTATGCATATCTTAGTTAAGGGTACTTACAGTACAAAATTGACGCGTAAATAAGTGTGTACAATATCTTTCTAATCATGTAGGGCAGTTGTCAGACACCGACGAAAGTATGCGCTCAGTAGTTGGTTAACAGCTAAATCTAGAGATTTAGCCTTACTAAGAACAGTGAGTAGGTTGACTGATCGCCGTTATATAACCTATACAAAGTGTTGCCACGGCAATAAGCCCAACATAAAAAACCCCAAAACCAATATATCTCATTTGGGTGATAAAATATGTATTGAACCAAAAATCGTCTGGCTTCTAATTGCTTAAATCTATATTTGCTATAGAATGTTAGGGCCTTTATCTAATAAGTCTGTAGGAGGTTCACAAAAAGTACCAATACAGACATATCTAGTAAAAAGTAATTGGAAAAAAAATTGTTTGAAGAATTGTCTGTGCTTCTGTCGATTAAACACAAGCATGGTTCTTTTGAACTTTGTTACTAACAGACATGACCGCGAGTCCATTAGTCCCGACGCTGGGTTTGTTGCCATTTATAAAATTAACTTATAATTTTATCAATGTACCAACGTATAGAAAAATATACGTTTGTTTGTAAGGTAATTTCTATAAAATTCTAAGAAAGATCATTACCTATAAGTCATCTTTATACGATAAATAATTAACCAATGACGTCAACAAGAACGTACGAATATTTTAAATAAATAAGCATAACCAATATGAAATCGGACGTCAATTAAACATACGATTTCTTTTATACTGACATAGTGCAACATTTAACAGAGTTGTAGTATTTTGTAATAGGTTATTTGTCATGAAGTAGTTTCCATTGCAATGTCAGTCTAGCTCTCAGTATGTTGCTAGATTTTGTAAAGTTATAATAAAGGTCTCCCATTTTACTCATTTATTTTCTTGTCACTCAATACTTTATTGTTTGAGAAACTACATTAGATTACAGACGGTCATCACAGAAACACCTCAGTTGTTAAAATTTTAAATTCCAAGCTAAATATAAGTTAAAATACCAAACATAGTAATGTTAGGAAACACTATTATCTTCCAATCTTGCATGGTTGTACATTATACATACCATATGCCAATTGTCTAAATAATTTAAGGTGAATTGTTATAAGTAAATATTATGGTGTGATAATCAGTTATTGTATTATAAAGTTTTTTTATGTCTGGTTATAACAGTACTGTTATTTTGTAAGAAATTTGATCTGAATAAATATTTAGTAGAAACCATATTGAAACTAAATCATATAGATAGTCAAAATATAATGCCTGTAGTTGTGATATGATAAGACTTTTTAATGAATAATTCATTTGTTCATTCGTTATTATATGTGGCCAACATTTCAAACATGAATAAAAGATATTGAGTCTGAAATAATACAAAAATCTTACTTCAAGATGTCTAAAAAACGTCTGGATATGTTTAATTCATAACATATCAACACTTAACACTAAATCTATAAAGCACAGACGTTTTTACACTTTTTCTATATTTTCCCATACTTTGCTGTTATGATAAAGCAACAAAACTGAAACAAGTCTAAAATATTTATAAAAAACGACATATACGTCAAAGTTTATCTGCAACAAACAAGTTAGACGTCAATTCCTTGATAATGCATAGTCTGTGTTGAATATTTTGTTTGTTTGGATTTAACTTCGTAGCAACACATTGTATAGTTTATAGCACGGCGGTCAGTCAACCTACTCACTCTCCGTTCCTGGAAAATCTCATTCTCTGGATTTAGTTGTTAATCAGTTATTAATGTTTAAGACTTATAAGACTGTCATTCTAAATAATCACGTTGATCAATGCATTATTATTGTCATGACTAAAAAATATTATTGCCACTAATCCTGCACAATTTTTAACAAGAGACATACACTGTAATTTATGTTGCAATGTATCGTAACTTCTACGAGAATTTTTAATCAGCTTCTTTTTATATTCATGTTTTATTCATCTTTGTTTGTGAATTCATTGCCACCTTGATATTACAAAAAAAACAATACATTAAATACATTAGGCACCAAGAAAGAATAATTAAGATGTTGCCTAGCATAAGCCATGGGTGTCTGTTTGCAAAATGAGAATAAATCGTATGTCAATGATACAAACATTTGTTTGGATATTCAAATATAGAACAACGCAAATATGATGTCTATATATAAAGTGTTTTTGTATTCATGGGATGTTTAGCTAGAATGGATCCATCAAGCTGCATTTGTACGAGGGGTGATCCAGAAATTCGTGGACACCTTGCATGAAACAAAAGGTAATGAAGCCAGTCACATGAACTTCTAGTATCCTTTTAAGTGAGCATTTGTCAACAAATTTGCAAAATATTGTAAAGATTCGATCATAATTTATGATTCTGCTCTATTTTATATACATGGACGTGATGAAATGCGGCGCAGCTCATGGCGTCTCAAACGACGTCATGTTGTCAAAAGAAGTAAATTTAATTACTGTTTTGCCTTATATATCTTCAAAGCATTCCCCCTTTGACATGTACGATGCATTTCTAGCTCTTCTGTTACAATTCTGCTAACAGTTCCAAACAGTAAATACAGAGAATAACTGAGAATCGTAAAATTATCCATATTATTTCATTAACCATCTCATGCAAATTTTCCTTAGTTTCTCTGACTCTGTTTATCAGACAGCGAATCATTCCCTACACCTTCCCATCCATTCGAAAATCGGAGAAGCTACTTATACACTAGTGTACAACACACTGATGGTTTATATGTCCCACTTTCAATCATTGTTTTTGTCTTGCCAAATGTTTTTCCGAGATCTACACAGAATTGTATAACTGTCTGCAGTTTTGCTGGTTCCGTGACGTCCGTTTCTTATGAAGCTGTTTTCATCGCTTCTTTCATTAAACACTAGTGTATAATGCCCCCCAACGTCAAATTTCTTCTGAAACTTACAGAATGACGTCATATATGTCTAAACAACAATATTTTAACGTTTCCTGCCATTTTCTTTATTTGAACAGATTTTACATGGGTTTGAATGAGGTAAAAACATATTCATCAAGGAGAAAAATGAGTTGCGCCGCGATTTCGATACTTCATATTAAGATGACGTCATAAATAAATGAAAAATGCAATTGATGTTTTAAAAGTTTGTCCATTTATCGAAAAAGCATTGAATAATGATATCCTAACAAATCAGCACGGTAGGACGTCACGTTATGGAGGTACACACAGTGTCCACGAATTTTTGGATCACCCCTCGTATAAGCGGACGTTGATATACGTACAGCTATTTATCATTTAACTCTGCATTATACATAGTTCAAAAGAAGTCTTCGTGTCTATGTTCGCATAGTTCTCTGTTGGCTGTAACTTTAAGTAAAGAATTCAAACTAATGTTCGTCCTTTTTGAGTTTATTATTTCTTAACACGCAACATTCCTATCTGTGGTATGTCTTATTACATTACACGTGCTATGTATTAAAGAAAAACACATCGATAGAATGCTGGATTAAAGTGAACCATGAAAAAAAAACATTAAACAATTACATCGTATATACATCACTTTTACGTCCGCTTTTGGGTGGCATCTTACGCAAAGAAAAACGGATTCTTTTCTTAGCCTCGAGTTGAATATAAACGGGACTTGGCTAAACTTGATAATTGCTAAGATTACAAGCTATGCTCTATAATTATGATTATGTGCAGACAATGTGACAAGTTGCACTTTTGGACGAATTGAGCTTAATTCTAAGTTGAACGAAGACATTAATAATACTTAACACCCCGGAAACATCCTTTTCAAAGTGCTACAGTGACAGGTCGTCGTCCTTTTTATGAATAGGAAATTCGTTTGCAAGTTTACCGGGGTGTTTGCAAAAACATAAAACTAACGTTGGAGATGTAATGCGAAGCAAATCGTTAACACCTTTCTACTAAGCATCGAGTAGGTATCATGTAAATATGACTAAAATTAAAATACTTACAGCTCGTATAAACACTGAGTCGAGTTGGTTTTTATAATTTTCTTCTTGGAACCGTAGAATTTGTAATGTTATAGTCACGTGCTATAACCACCGTGATTATATACACATGTCTTTCTATATCCATTTGACTATCAGTATGATATCTTTGATATAATAACTCCACAATCTTTATCGACATTATGTGCATTTGATAAACCAATATTCTGAAATTATAAAGCAATTACAGTTAAGATTAATACGTTACAGCTTTGAGTATTTCATTTTGATATAATTGTGAAGGCTAATGTGAATTTTTAAAAATTCACATTGTTTTGCACTCTTTTTGAGAATTTAAATGCCAACGATTCCCTAGTTTTTATTTAATAAAATTATCATTGTAAAAAAAACCATTCTGACTAAGAAGCTGGGAACAATCCTTTTTAACAGATATGCAATAAGACAATAATTTTACGGAGAAATACGTTCAAAGTTCTTTTAAAGCCATAAGCAAAGAATAGCGTGAAGTCATTTGTGTACTTTAATGTAAAGATAATAAGACTGTTTTTACGACGATGCTAATGCCTAAATTTTATTATTTGCCTGATACTTAGGACAAGAAAGTACAAGATTATCCAGGCAAACTGACAATACTAGATTGTCACTAATGATAGATGAGGAATTAAAGTACAAGAGTACTATGATGTTTATCTCTTATTTCTTTTCAAACCTTTTTATTATTAAGAAACGTTATGCCCTGCAAGCGACTGTCCATAATTATGTTTACGACTTTGTATTTTTTAATGTCTGTGAGAAGTTTTTTTATGCGTGTAGATTAATTGAAATACGAATGAAAAAAATTAAATGAAAGGGAAAGAATGATGTTTCAAAAAAAATTATCCTGAAAATGTGTTTGAAGCCAATAATTATTGTATTATTGTAACCTTTTATGTCGACTTGAGAACTATAGCATGTAGTTGCACAAAACTGTATGTAGTTAAGTTAACATGGGTGTTAGATAGCACTTGATTTGTAAACAGCGTACTTCAGCTTTAAATGCCGTTATCGTTGAACGTTTTTCTGCTTGCATATTGCACATTTGAGCCGAGAAAAGAAATTTGGTAGAAAATTTAATTAAATACGGTGTAGATATATACAATGTAAAAATGTTTTTGCAAGAGCTGAATACAAACACCTTAGCGTAAATGGATTCTTCATTTATATATGATTCAACGTGTAACGTATTGGAAATAAAATCCACTGTGTACAGCGTTTTATGCCACTTTCTTTTTGCTGAAATCGTGTAATCCCGTCTTATTTCATGAAAACCTGATAGAATACGAGATATATTTCAATGTTTTTATGCATGATAATTAGTATAAAAAATGTTGTACAAGATAAATCTAAGAACTGAACCTGTCTTGTTTCCATGACAACAATCTGATATTAAATGATTGTGACATAATGAACTTTTTATTTTATATAACAATTAGTCATGATTAAAGATTATTGATTCTATTGTTTGCAATGAAACTTTACATGTAAACTGTACTTTTTCTGGAACGCAATGCAAACATTAAATGTCTATCATGCAATAATTGTATTAACATTAAAGCAGAGACATAAAATGATATCTAATTTCCTGATTAAGATAGGAAAAGTTTCCAATAACAAAAAATATTGCTACAATATATTATGCATGATCGTGCACAAGAGAAATAAAGCTGACAAAAATTTCGTTTTATTGACTGAATTTCTGATTTACAATTTTGTAAAATTATATAATAATTAAAAATGAACTATAAATCATGAACATTGTTATGTTTTATACTATAATAATAGTCGTCATCGTTTCTAAAATGTGTTTTATAGTTTTGTAAACCGTAGATAGTAATTTTGAATTATCGCTAGTATTTTGTTTTATTAATAACGGTGGTACGTCCATTCATAACTTATGTTATATGATGCAAACGTGACTACAATCAATTTACGACATCGATTGCGTAAAACATAAGATTTACTAAAATTAAATATTTTTAAAACATTTTAAGCTCAATGCATTACTTTATTGTATAGATCTACTATAGAATACAAATCGAATTACCTCGATATATAATAAACGCATTTCAATTGTTCAAACACAGGTAGCGTTATGTCGTGCGAGGCAAAGGAAACGAATATTGACGTTTGTAAATTGATAAGGCATACTGTACAACCCGAGAGGTTTCTTTTAAAAATGGGACAATACGTCGGCTTAATATTATTTCGTTCCCATACTGAAGTTGCAAGAATTATAAATAAACATGCTTATTGGCTGTGAGTCACAAGAATAATGGCATTTCACCTAAACACATAAATGTTACAACAATGTTTAATTTGTACGGGTGTTTAAGGTATAATATTTAACACCGTCATCTATTGCTTTTGTATTGATAGAAGAATTAATCATAGACATTGATTTATTTGTTCTTGTGATTTACAACACGAATTTATATGGTAAACAGAGATGCATACGTCTTTGCATCTATAATAATTGGGTGTAAAGAAAACTTAGTCAATGATTAGTCTGTTCGGCAGTTTGGCAAATATTTAAATTGAACTGAGCTGTGGAGGAATTTTAGGAACTGTCGAAATGTAGTGCATCTTATGATGCAATAGATATAAATATCTAGTGTTACGGCTAATACCATTAGATATCTGAAGTAAGTAATGAAACTTTCAGTTTACAAAATTGGGAATTGAAAAAGTAATTTGATTACAAAACGAAAAAGAATAAAACCGCATCCCTGTAAGTACATAAAAATATGACAATCTTGTCATAAAGGTCATCAAAGACCATGTCAAAGCTTCAATAAGTTAATATCCAGTGTTACTACGATCTCAGGTAAGATTTTCCGTCGATTATATGTAAGCAACACGTAAAATTGTGAAAATAATCTCGTAAATCACAATTTTGATTTGCAATAGTAAAGTGTGTGGTATTTAACATATGCCTTAACATTATTGCTTTGCATTGATTCATACAATAATTTATAGCCACTGATTTGTGTTTGGTTTGACTTACAACACAATATTTACAATATCATTGAGCTGTATTCATCTTTATTGTTTATATCAGATTGTAATAAAAAGATCTTTGATTGATTAGTCTGTTTGGCCTCTCAACATTATTTGTTATGAGCCATTTTAAATTGCAATCGATGATCTATAATGTTTGTGCCGATTTCTTTTACAAATTGTATTGTCATTGCAAATGCAAACATCATACATTCATACTAGTAGCGAGTGATCGTTCCCATTGTTTATGAATGAAACGCTAAACAAAAACGATCTATTTAGATAAGATTTAAGCGATCATTATTCATGTACGTCCTAGTTCGTATTCTTAGTTTTCTATAACACCATGAACTGTATTAAACTTAAGTCGCCAGCAAGGCAGCTCCTATTACATATAGCAAGGATTCCTGTTATGAGTTTATTTCTATGGAAACTAAACCTTCTTTGTGTATCATAGCAAGACGATTTTGAACAAGACAATTACCCTATATAATACGGAAAATTCAATATTTAATATGGTTACCTATAAAATAAAAATTATATAGATTAAAATGAACACAAATGGAACATAGATTTATATTTATGAACAAACGGTCGAGCAGAAAATATAGTAATTATTATATCTTAAGTCAGAATGATTGATAGAGAATGTTGCTTTATCAGATGCTGATTTAGCAATGTTATGAATATCTATGAATTATTTATGATTGACCACGACAAACATGCTACGAGTCAAATCTGAAATAAGATTGTGTATTTTTGCTGTTTCTGTCTATGATCAAATACATTTACATGGACCTTAAATAAAGGAACGACGCACAGTTTTGACATTGTAATATTGTAATACTCTGTAAATACAATCAAGTTCCAAGCATTGTGTATCTTTAACATACCACACTTAAGTATGGATTGAAGTATTACCATTGCAAATGTTTACTCTTTAATCTTGCATAGGAATTCGACTAAATGAATTTATTGCCAAATGATAGATAAGGACACCACAACCATTGATATATATTTCAATAGTCTGATATTTCTTTGTGACACAGTAAATATTATATTGTTCTGTATTTTTATTGATCATAATGACATAATGAATAATTAGCTATAAAGTAGAATTAATATGAACGTGGTAACCACAAAAATAAAACATTCATAAATAAAATTATTAGCGGAATGCGATGACAGTATAAAATAACTATGTTCTTGATTAAGGACTATTTGATAATTGGATAATTATATAATATAATGATTGTATCCACCATAAATGTTGCATGGAAACTAGTAATTAATTCATTTGTGCCTGATCATGGATAAAATATAGTAGCAATAAAAGTAATGAATTAAGAGATTTTTAACTTCACCAGTCACGAGTTTTTCATTATAGACGTAAATGCCATTTATAGACATGTACTTGGAAACTCCGAAAACAAGGTTAAATTACATAACTGTTTTTATTAAACATAGAATCTGCATGTGTGACCAAATGTGAACAATTTTAATCTAAGCGCATCAGCATTCATACAATTTTTTTGATTGAAAGAATTAATAAAGATATTAACTATTCTCGTGCATGCATTGTACAACTTATTAAATTCAAGTAACGAAGTATCTAGTCCTAAATAAGGGCACACAAATTGTGATACACATTATTTTTTATTGGACATATCTGTAAAATATCATATTGGATGTTATGAAAGTGGGTAATAAGTTTTATTCTTTAAATAGTACTTTAGCTGTGAGGTAAGATACTATTATGATATTAAACTAAATTTCTGCATTTTCTAGTTTTCGACAGCTTTCGACAAAACTTTATATTCTGGTTCTCGTTTACCAAATAAAACGGATCACTTTAACATCCGTTGATTGTTTGACAACATTTAAGGCTCGGATGGTCCTAAAATTACATGTAAAGAGAGACAATAAACCAAATCAGTTGCGTGAGATAATGTCTAGAGTCTTTCGAACTGAAGAGCTGAGAACAAAATATGTTTTAAGTTATTAGGTCGTATAAATCAAAGCCACGGGAGTGTAAAGCGTATGATTTATGCATTTCAATGCATGTACTTCCGATACAAAATTGACGCGTAAATAAGAGTGTACAATATCTTTCTAATCATGTAGGGCAGTTTTCAGTCACCGACGAGTGTATGTGCTTAGTATTTGGTTAACAGCTAAATCTAGAGATTTAGCCATTCCAGGAACAGTGAGTAAGTTGACTGATCGCCGTTATATAACCTATACATAGTGTTGCTACGGCGATAAGCCCAACATAAAAAACACCAATTTATCTCATTTGGGTGATGAAATATGTATTGGACCAAAATTCGTCTGGCTTCTAATTGCTTAAATCTATATTTACTATAGAATGTTAAGGTCTTTATCTAATTAGTCTGTAGGAGGTTCACGAAAAGTAACATACAGGCATATCTAGTACGAAGTAATTGGAAAAAATGGTTTGAAGAATTGTCTGTGCTTCTGTCGATTAAACACAAGTATGGTTCTTTTGAACTTAGTAACTAACAGACATGACCGCGAGTCCATTGGTCCCGACGCTGGGTTTGTATTTATAAAAACATCTTGTAATTTCATCAACGTTCCAACGTATAGAAAAATAGACGTTTGGTTGTAAGGTTATTCATAAGATTCTAAGAAAGATCATTACCTATAAGCCATCTTTATACGATAAATGGTCAACTAATGACGTCAACAAGAACGTACGAATATTTCAAATAAATAAGTATAACCAATATAAAATCGGACGTCAATTAAACATACGATTTCTTTTATAATGACATAGTGCAACATTTAACAGAGTTGCAATTTGTTATCAATAGGTTATTTGTCATGAATTAGTTTCCATTTCAATGTCTGTCTAGCTCTTAGTATGTTGCTAGATTTTGTAAAGTTATAATAAAGGTCTCCCATTTTACTCATTTATTTTCTTGTCACTCAATACTTTATTGTTTGAGAAACTACATTAGATTACAGACGGTCATCACAGAAGTACTTCAGTTGTTAAAATTTCAACTTTCAATCTAAATGTAAGTTAAAATACCAAACACAGTAATGTTAGGAAACACTATTATCTTCCAATCTTGCATGTTGTACATGTATACATACCATATGCCAGTGGTCTAAATGATTTAAGGTGAATTATAATAAGTAAATATTATGGTATGATAATCAGTTATTGTATTATAAAGTTTTTTTATATCTGGTTATAACAATACTGTTATTTTGTACGAAATTTGATCTGAATACATATTTGAAAAAAACAACACATTTGAACTAAATAATATAGATGGTCTAAATATAATCCCTGTAGTTGTGATATAAAAATACTTTTTATGATAAGCAAAATAATTCATTTGTTCATTCGTTATGATATGTGGCCAACATTTCAAACATGAATAATAGAAATTGAGTCGGAAATAATACAAAACTCTTACTTCAAGATGTTTGTTTTCTGTTGTCTAAAAAACGTCTGGATATGTTTTATTCATAATGTATCAACACTTAACACTAAATCCATAAAGCACAGACGTTTTCACACTTTTTCTATATTTTCCCATATTTTGCTGTTATGATGAAGCAACAAAACTGAAACAAGTCTAAAATATTTATAAAAATACGACATATACGTCAAAGCTTATCTGCAACATACAATTTAGACGTCAGTTCCTTGATAATGCATAGTCTCGTGTTGAATATTTTGTTTGTTTGGATTTAATATCGTAGCAACACATTGTATAGGTTATAGCACGGCGGTCAGTCAACCTACTCACCGTTTTTTTGGAAAATCTCATTCTCTGGATTTAGTTGTTAATCAGTTACTTATGTTTAAGACTTATAAGACTTTCATTCTAAATAATCACGTTGATCAATGCTTTATTCCTGCACAATTTTTAACAAGAGACATACATTGTATTTTATGTTGCAATGTATCTTAACTTCAACGAGAATTTGTAATCAGCTTCTTTTTATATTCATGTTTTATTCATCTTGTTTGTGAATTCATTGTCACCTTGCTATTAAAAAAAATAACCAAAACATTAAATACATTACGCACCAAGAAAGAATAATTAAGATGTTGCTCAGCATGAGCTTTGGATGTCCGTTTTTAAATTGAGACTAATTTGTATGTCAATGATACAAACATTTGTTTGGTATTCAAATACAGAACAACGCAAACATGATGTCTATATATACAGTGTTTTTGTTTTGTATTCGTGGGATGTTAAGCTAGAATGGGTCCCTCAAGCTGCATTTGTAAAAGTTATGCTTTGTCTATAAGCGGACGTTGATATATGTGTAACTAATTATCATTTAACTAACTCTGCATTATACATAGTTCAAAAGAAGTCTTCGTGTGTATGTTCGCATAATTCTCTGTTGGCTGTAACTTTATGTAAATAATTCAGAATAATGTTCGTCCTTTTTTAGTTTATTATTTCTTGACACGCAACATTCCTACCTGTGGTATGTCTTCTTACATTACACGTGCTATGTATCAAAGAAAAAACACATCGATAGAATGCTGGATTAAAGTGAACCATGAAAAACATTAAACAATTACATCGTATATACATCACTTTTACGTCCGCTTTTGGGTGGCCTCTCACGCAAAGAAAAACGGATTCTTTTCGTTGAATATAAATGGGACTTGGCTAAACTTGATAATTGCTCAGATTAGAAGCCATGCTTTATAATTATGATTATGTGCAGACAATGTGACAAGTTGAATTTATGGACGAATTGAGCTTAATTATAAGTAGAATAAAGACATTAATAATACTTAACACCCCGGAATATCCTTTTCAAAGTGCGACAGTGACAGGTCGTCGTCTTTTTTATAAATAGGAAAATAGTTTGTAAGTCTTCCGGGGTGTCTGAAAAAAGCATAAAACTAACGTTGGAGATGTAATGCGAAACAAATAGTAAACACATTTCTACAAAGCATCGAGTAGGTATCATGTAGTTATGACAAGAATACAGCTCATATAAACACTGCGTCGAGTTGGAATTTTACAGTTTTCTTCTTGGAACCGTAGAATTGGTAATGTTATAGTCACGTGCTATTGCCAACGTGATTATATATACATGTCTTTTTATATCCGTTTAACTATCAGTTTCATATCTTTGATTTAATAACTCCATTTTTTTTAACGACATAATGGGCATTTGATAAATCAATATTCTGAAATTATAAAGCATTTACAGTAAAGATTAATACGTTACAGCTTTGAGTATTTCATTTTGATATAATTTCGAAGGATAATGTCAATTTTTAAAAATTCACATTGTTTTGCACTCTTTTTAACGAGAATATAAATGCCAACGATTTCCTAGTTTTTATTTAATACAATTATCATTGGAATATAAACTTACTGACTAAGAAGCTGGATACAATCATTTTAATACGAATGCAATGAGACAATAATTTTACGGAGAAATACGTTCGAAGTTCATTTAAGGCCATAAGCAAAAATAGCGTGCAGTCATTTGTGTATTTTAATGTAAAGATAATAAGACTGTTTTTACGACGATGCTAATTCATCATTTTATTATTTGCCTGATACTGACGGCAAGAAAGTACAAGATTATCCAGGCAAACTGACATTACTAGATTGTCACTAATGATAGATGGGGGAATTAAAGTACAAGAGTACTATGATGTTTATCTCTTATTTCTTTTCAAACCTTTTTATTTTTAAGAAACGTTATGCCCTGCAAGCGACTGTCGATAATTATGTTTACGACTTTGTATTTTTTAATGTCTGTGAGAAGTTTCTTTATGCATTTTGATTAATTGAAAAACGAAAGGAAAAAAATAAATGAATGGGAAAGAATGATGTTTCCCAAAATAATTATCCTGTGTATTTTTGTAACCTTTTATGTCGACTTGAGAACTTTTGCATGTAGTTGCACAAAACTGTTTGTATCTAAGTTAACATGAGTGTTAGATAGCACTTGATTTGTAAACAGCGTACTTCAGCTTTAAAGTCCGTTACCGTTGCAACGTTTTACTGCTTGCATATTGCATATTTGAGCCGAGAAAAGAAGTTTGGTAGAAAATGTAATTGAATGTGGTATAGATATATACAATGTAAAAATATATTTGCAAGAGCTGAAAACAAAAACCTTAGCGTAAATGAATTCTTTATTTATATATGATTCAACGTGTTACGTATTGGAAACACTTACTACTGTGTACATCGTTCTATGCCACTTTTGTTTCTCTGAAATCGTGTTTTCTACGAGAATCCTGTTATTTTTCATGAAAACCTGACAGAATAGACATATTTCAATGTTTTAATGCAATGATAATTAGTATAACAAAGGTTGTAGAAGAGAAATCTAAGCACTGAACCTGTTATGTTTCCATGACAACAATTCTGATATCAAATGATTGTGACATAATAGACTTTGTGTTAAATATAACAATTAGACATCACTATAAAGGTTTTTTTAATAGTTTGCAATGAATCTTTACATGTAAACTGTAATTTTTCTGGAACGCAATGCAAACATTGAATGTCTATCATGCAAGAACTGCATCAACGTCGTATCTGTTAAAGTAGCAAAGTTTCCAATAACAAAATTTATTGCAACAATATTTCATGCATGATCGTGCACAAGAGAAATAAAGCTGACAAAAACATCTCGTTACCATGACTATATTTCTGATGGATCTAACAATTTTGTATAATTATCTAATAATTAAATGGACTATAAATCATGAACATTGTTATGTTTTATACTATATTTACAGTCGTCATCAATTTCTTCAATGTGTTTTCGTGTTTTGCAAAGTCTGCATGATGATAGTAATTTGTATTATCGCTAGTATTTTTTTTATTAATAACGGTGGTACGACCATTCATAATTATGATATATGACGCTAACGTGGCTACAATCAATTTACGTAATCGATTGCGTGAAACATAAGATTAACTGAAATTAAATATTTTTTAAATAGTTTCAGCTCAATGCATTACTTTATTGTATAGTATAGAATACTAATCGAATTAGTTTCGATATTTCTTATATAATAATATAATATAGACCCGAGAGGTTTCTTTTAAAGAAGAGACAATACGTCGGCTTGACATTATTTCGTTCCCATACGGAAGTAGTAAGTAGTCTTAGTAACCATGCTGATTGGCTGTGTGTCAAAAGAATAAACAAATTGCCATAGACATACTAAGGGCATTTCACCAAAGCACATAAATTTTACAACAATGTTTAATTTGTATTGGTGTTAAAGGTATAACATTTAACACCATCATCTATTGCTTTTGTATTGATAGAAGAATTAATCATAGACATTGATTTCATTGTTCTTGTGATTTACAACACGAATTTATATGGTAAACTAAGATGCATACATCATTGCATACATCATTGCATCTATAATAATTGGGTGTAAAAAAACGTCGTCAATGATTAGTCTGTTCGGCAATTTGACAAATATTCAAATTGCACTGAGCTGTGGAGGAATTTTAGGAACTGTCGAAATATAGTACATCTTATGATGAAATAAATCTAAACATATGCTTTTAAGTAATGAAACTTTGAGTTTACCCTATTGTGAGTTATAATAAATAATTTGTTAACACAACGAACAAGAAAATAACTGCACCCTTATGAGTACATTAAGATATGGCAATATTGCCATAAAGGTCATCAAAGACCATGTCAAAGCTTCAAGAAGTTAACTCTCGGTGTTGCTGCGATCTAAAGTAAGATTGTTCGCCGATTCTATGTAAGCAACTCGTAAAATTGTGAAAAATATCGTGAACCAAAATTTGATTTGCAATAGTAAAATGTGTGGTATTTAACTTATACCATAATATTGTTGCTTTGAATTGATATGTACAATAAAGTATAGACTCTGATTACAACACAATAAATACAATAACAATGAACTGCATTCAACTTAAAATCTTTATTACCAGGTTATAATACAAAGATCTTTGGCTAATAAGTTAGTTTGGCCTGTCAACACTACTTGTTATGTGCCATTTGTAATTGCAATCGATGAGCTATAATGTTTGTGCTATTAGTTTTACAAACAGAAATTGCATTGTCATTGCGAGTGATAGTTCCCATTTTTACGTATGGAACGATTAACAAGAGAGTAATACTTAAATAAGATCAGAGGCAATCATTATTCATGTACGTCTTAGTTTGTATTCTTAGTTTTCTATCACACTATGAACTGTATTAAACTTAAGACTCCAGCGTGGCAGTTCCTATTATAACTAGCAAAGATTCCTGTAATGAGTTTATCTTTGATGGAAACTAAACCTCCTAAGTGTATCATATAACACCGTTTTAAACAAGACAATTACCTTATATAATACAGAAAAGTCAATCTTAAGTATGTTTTCCCGAAAAACAAAAATATAGATTAAATTTAACACTAATGGAATTTATGAACAAACTGTCGCACAGAAAATATAGTTATTATTATATCTTAAGTCAGAATGATTTATAGAGAATGTTGGTTGCGTGATCAGATGCTGATTTAGCAAACTATGTTATGAATATCTATATGAATCATTAATGACAGACTACTTCAAATATGCAACGAGTCAAACAGCTAATCGAAAACAATTTATATCGTCAAAATCAAAATGTAAGATGGCATAGTATGGGGATTGTTTTTACTGTCCCCATTTTAAATACTGTTCACCTTTTCATCTTTGAAAACTTATTTTCATAAGTTCTATGTATAAGGGTAAATTGGTTTTGTATGAAGATACTTATGCATTTACAATGACCACAATGCTGAAATTAGATTGTTGTTGTTTTTATCTAGGGCCTTTATAATATGAACAAATATTGATAAGCAAATACATTTACATGTACCTTAAGTAAAGGTTTGACACACTATGGAACGTCTTGACTGTCTTATACATACATTAACAAACGTTGTTATGTTTGAATAACATTAAGTTGTTTGTTCATTTTCCCGAGTGCTTCTTTCAATATACATTCTCCATCAAAATGTTCCATCAATTAATGACGATTCAATGTCTGATGAAAATAAACTATGTTCAATAATATCAAACCATCCAAGGAAAACTGCTAAATTCATACTTAATGCTTACTTCAAAAGGAAATATATGACCCTTGTTTGAAAAAGTTGTTATTTAAGAGTTCTTGTTTGACAGACGATTTATTAAAGCCCCTATATCAAAAGTAACACTTTTTTGATTGCAAAGAAAATATAGACATTTATCAATTTCAAACACCTCTAATGAACAAGATATTTTAAATAATGCAAATAATGCTTAGATGTGTTCATGTTATTTATTGTATTTCAAAGTGAAAGTAGATCGAAACCGAAAGTAGAAATCGGTTGTCAATAAGGGACATTAGTCAGTTATTTCCCCTTGTATACTCTTCAAAATAGGTAGGTCTAATTAGTTGGATTACTCGGATTTTACCCTCACTTTTCAATGTTAATTTGCCAAATTTAATCTTAAATAACTTTTTTGTATATCATCTAATTTTTTGTTATTCAAGCTAATTAATTTTAAGTTGAAGAACTATCTAAATTCCATCACTGCTGTTAATATCTTCATTAACAAGAAAGATATTAGATGAAACATTTTGTTACCCTTACATAGGAATTCAATGATAAAATCCGAGGATTCCAACTGTAAGGACCTACTTACCAATTGGATTGCTTCAGATTTTATCAGGGAAAGATAACTGACTAAAGTCCCTAATACTCGAAACAATAGTTTTGATCACAGAATGCTAAGATAATGTCTTATTAGAGAAAATCTTACTTCGTATTACATAGTTAAGCTTTAAAACTATTTTGGATCAGGTATATTAAACATCACTGTATACATAAATATTTGACACTTTGTCAAAGTCAAATTTAGAAAGCAAAGTGTTTTGAAATGTTTATTGTGTCTCTAATGCATGGTATATTCTGATAAATTCATGTTCTAAAAACAGTTTTCAAGTCTACTGTTAATGAATATATCTTCATATAGTGGCTTTAACTTTCTATTGATTTTGTATGTGTTGATCATGGTATATAATTATTTGTATATAAAAAAAGACTTATAGACCAAATGGGTCGGTTGTACATGTATGTATGATATTTGAATGTAATTTATATGTTTTATTGTACAAATGTCACTGTAATAAACAAATTATCTATCTATCTTTGCAGAGATTTGATCATTATATAACATGCATTCTTCATTTATTTTTGGTGGTTTGTTCTTTATTTGAAGTGTAATCTTTATACAATGAACAAACCACTTACTGGAATGCTATTTCAACACAAAAACGTTCGTAAATGTACGTTTAATGCAGTCAAGGCTTCCAATATCACAAACATAGGACATTGTAATGTTTGAATACTGTCAAGCAAGTTCCAAGCATTATGTATTTTTATCATGCAACACTCTGGATTGGGTTGAAGTAAAATCAATGCAAATGTTTACCCTTTAATCTTGCACAGGATTCGGCTGATGTGATTTTTAGTGCTAAAAGGCAGTAAAGGACCAAACCATTGATTTTTATTAAAATATTCTGATATTTATTTGTGACACAGTAAATCTTGGTTGTATTTTTATTTTCCTAGATTTTAATGACAATAACTTTTTGTTTAATTATCGCAGTATCTCCTTTGCTAGAAATTAATTATTAGCTATTATGTAGAATTAATATGAACGTGACAACCACGCAAAAAAAGAAAATTCATCAACGAAATTTAATTTACAACAGAATTCAATTACTGTATAAAATAACAATGTTCTGGTTTAAGGACTATTTGATTATTAGATAATTATGTAAAATAATTGTATCCACTAGTAAAATTGTCATGGAAACTAGGAACTTTCTATGGTTTGTTTTTCTTTTCTGTACGATCATTCTTAAACTATATTAGCAATAAAAGTATTTAACTAAAAAATTTCTAACTTTATCGGAGTTTTTCATCATAGAAGTAAAGGCCATTTATATACATGCACTTGGAAATTCCACTACAGTGTCAAATTTAATAACTGTTTCTATTAAACATAAATTGAGCATTCGTGACCAAATGTGAACCATTTTATTCTAGGCACATTAATACACAAAATATTTGACATGTTTTTCAAATAGTTCGCTGGTTTAAATATCAATCCAAACTTGCAAATGTTTAAGTACATTTACCAGTATGATTAGTATAACCAATATCCTTAATTCTTAAATTATTACAAATAATATAAAAAAATACCATTTAAAAAACCAACGAGACAAATGAAATAGTCGTATATAGGACACAACGCTATCCTGAGGCTTCACTGCAAAGTAAAAACAACAACAATACTTACACATCTTTTTCTTTATCGTCTTATTTTTCTTCAGAGGCGAGACTGATCGAACATAAACAGTTATAAGCTGTTACGTAGAATTCAATTGCCTAAGACGATCCAGTACGCCAAATATAGATCGTGGACCAAGATTCAATTTGCATGTGAGCAAAAGGTATATTATTTTACACTTTCATCACTTTATTTGTTATTTATTGATTATTAAAATAAATCATTGTGACTGGCTCTTTTCCATATAATTTACAACAGGACATTAACAATATCACTTTCCACTTAATCTTTCAATCTACATTATAAAAAGTTCGGCGATTGATCAGTCTGTTTGACGAGTAGACAATAAATATTTCATTTTCATCGGGAATTTGGGGAACCTGGCAGGACACTTTGGAAGTGTTCTGCATAAATTAAATAAGAACTGTTCTGAGATACACGAAACATAGCTGTAACATGCACTTTTCCATCCGTTTTTACGTTATGATTGCTCATAAATGCACTACAGTAATATAAATTCTAAATAAAGGAAAACTATATTTAATATATTTAAATGAGTTCAAAGAGAACATAAATTTGTTTCGTGTATATTTTTATTTGCAATCACACTATGAGCCTTATTGAACTCCGACGCAGTATTTGTATTGCAAATTTGATTGTTGATTTCTGTACCGAAGCATAAATTTACCTAGACGATAAACTCACATACAAAAAGGCAAAATCACCATAATTTAAATGTTACATGAATAGAAGCCGAGTTAACCTTATGCAATATCATAGTTATGAATTATTTATGAAAGACAAATAGAAACATACAATGCGGAAGCTATATATTTTCAACCCAATGCGCAAGCTTGCTTATATAACATTTTCATACTGTTTCATTGCCCCAACTTCCGTTTCTGTCTGCTAATTCAGTAAGTATTATTTCTTAGTATGTTTTGTTATCTAGACTTCATGTAAGTCGCTATAATTTTAACATTGCGCTTTCAGTAGGGCCTATCTTATGCGCGATATAAACTTTCTGTGTTGATGCGCCGTAAAACCTAAACAAACAAATCAGTATCTTTCGCTTAACTTCAAGTACAAGTTTAGACGATGTATTCTCGCTTGCTTCATCCTTATAAAGAAATAACTCATACCAATAACTTCGTCGAACACGTTGACGTTATAAAAATTACTTGAAATTTAAAACTGCTGTAATGAACGAGTGCGGTTGTAGTCTGGCTGACCCGCGAAGTACATTTACTTAAATTTGAATGATTTTTATTATAAATGTGTAAATGCAGCATCAAGCATGACTACTTTAAGTTCTGCCAATGAAAAATACTTTATTTAAATTCTACTTATGACATTTAAGGATCTAAACGATGTATAAGTCTACTTTCAAGTAATTAATATCTGTCTTAATGAGAACTTACTTCAAGTAATGTACCAGACAACTCTACCGAATTTGTAACTAACGCCATGAATTTCTCGTTCAATCTTTAAGGTACTCATTCACAGATTTCAACTTATATATCAACTTTTTCTGAAACTATCTAAATTGTATGGAAACATTCTTTGACGCAGAAAATTAGTGCTTTGATAATTGAGAATTACATTTTAGAGCAAATGGACATACAACTACAAACGATGGTGTTTCAAGTAGTTAAAACCTACCCCGTATGTCACGGTATAGACCAGTTTAGTGTTTATTTCTTGCAATCTATATGTTAGTTTGTCTTAAAATATGACGAATTATTTTTTGACACAATTTCAGACACTGAATAGTATTTTCAAAATATATAAAAATCTTAACCAAGACCTTTAACATGATAGTATATTGATGACTTGTTCATTGTGACTTATTTACATAATAAACTTCAGTTAGTTTTAGGAGTAACTTACGTTTCATATTGTCTGCTTGATTATTTTGAAGTCATTAAAGACTCTGAATATTTTTTAAATTTACAAAACACTTAAAATTACAACAGTAGCCTGTTCAATTACCCTTAACGTTTCAAAACGTTCCGTAACATTACATTCGGAACTCCTCGGCCATTCGCTGCGAATAATCTAATCTAATAAACAGATATACGAGCGTTAAGGCAATGAGTGATGTTTCAAAATTTATGGACTAAAACGAAACATCACTCATTGCCTAAACGATCGTATATTTGTTTACTTCAACGCCGGTAGTTTCAAAATAGCGTCTAAATATTTCCGAGATTATTCGCAGAGAATGGCCGAGGAGCTCCAAATGTAACGTTACAGAACGTTTGGGGTAACTGAACAGGCTACTGGCTTAGTGTAAGACTGACAACAAAACGGAAACTAATTTCAGTAACCCACTTATAATCCCTCTGTTACATGTTATACCATGTCATTAGGAATGATATATGTAACAAAATGGATGTCCAGTATTAGAATGTTGAGTCTGATTTATTTACACTATTACATCTTGTTAACGTCAATAACTATAGTTTGTCTTTAACATAGAAATGAAATGTTCATTATCTTGATGTATATTATGCTATTTTTTTCAGAGAGTTATTTAGTCACTTACTTGCAACTGAATAGTTATAATCATGTAACTGATTTTGTTGTACACCAGTTTATTTTCAATACATATATATCTTTATTGGCCTCAAGTCCTTGAGGAACAACATAAAAATATTGTTGGAAAAATGTGTCTCAGCAATTTAATTAACACAGTTGAAAATATTCAAAAATGATAATCAACACATGGTACACAACAGTATGTTGCGGAAAATTATGTATGTTTTCAATAATGTTTGTGTCGATGAAGCCTTAAAAAAGAATATTTTCAATTTACAAATATATTTTTAAAAGGATATGTCTCACCAGTTATGAATAAAATATAAATCGATTTCTTCTCATACTATGTGTATAATTGTAACTATGTAGTGTGCAATATAACGTGTCTATCATAAATTAAACATCAACAACAATATAACTATATTGCGTGACCAAAGATAAATAAGAAACATGGAATAAAATTATGTTGAATTATTTTAACCTAAATGGAAGCATAATTCAGTAAAAAAGCGTTTATGAAAAACCATGATCTATTGAATAAGATTTAATACTGAAGTTGATTTTCGGTATTCGGCTGAATTATGTAGTCTTATTTCTGCTCGGTAAAATCAAAGCCAAATAATGTCTACTGTCAAAAGTTAATACAGACTATTATTCCTCCATTTTTTGAAATTTGTAAGATGGTTACCAATCATAAGGTACGGAATCGGCAAGTAGTACCGTCTGTACGTAAGTAGAAATTAAAACAGCTCTGCCAAATGCCGATTTATGTAAGTGCGATATTTTGTGTATCTTAGAATACAGTTACTTGCGTTGTGTATGGGTATGCACTATAGAATTGTTTAATGGTTTTGAGTTGATTGAGTTTTGTAAATGTTACCAATATACTACAATAAAATGCTGAAATGTGATTATGTCAAGTAATATGTCGGCAAACTAATTAAATGAACATTTACATGGCACCCAATAACACTATATTTATAGATGCACAAGCCAAAAGTTATTCAATAAATCATTCTTTCAATCACACAATTTTGGTATCTCTGCCTCCAATTTACACCTTACAGAGAACGCAAGAGATATTCATATCAATATTTTGCAGCCAATCAATCAGATTGTTCACACCTTAAAACATTAAAGGTTCCAGAAGTTCACATGTAAGACGATTTTCTTGTCTGTGATTTATAAAGTCTTATTTCACTTATTATTGATAGTGAATTGAAAAAAAAATACGATATTTCATTACTTTGTCGGGTCAAGTGACATTAACGAAATTAGTTTTGGTTATGATTCAATAGGTTAGTATATGAAGCATATTTAGGTCAAACCAACTGTAAAATTATAGCTTGCATGTTTGCATTTACAAACTGTTAAATTTCTAAAACAAAAGTATATCAACCAAGGCTCGTTGTGCAAGAAAAGGACAAACATACTGAGAAGGTGTCTAGGAAATCTAATACTTAAATATCTGTAAAACGACAACATCACCGTGCGTATAAAACTAGATATTAAACTAGATATTACAGTAGCCTGTTCAATTACCCTTAAAGTTCCAAAACGTTCCGTAACGATACATTCGGAACTCCTCGGCCATTCGCTGCGAATAATCTAATCTAATAAACAAATATACGATCGTTAAGACAATGAGTGGTGTTTCAAAATTTATTAACTAAAAACGAAACATCACTCATTTCCTAAGATCGTATATTTGTTTACTTCAACACCGGTAGTTTCAAAATGTCTAAATATGTCCGAGATCATTCGCAGCGAATGGCCGAGGAGTTCCGAATGTATCGTAACGGAACGTTTTGTGTAATTGAACAGTCTAGTACTGGTGTTTGAATAATGGTAGTTTAAAGCACTAACATGATTCTGAAGGAAACAATCCTCATAGGTGACACGAAACATTAAAAGCTTATCATAAACTGATTCGCATTATTAAGAAGCAGTGATGAGTTCATATAGTGAATAAAACAACTTAATACTGGTATCTTGTGTATTCTTAGAAGTTACATAGCGATTATTCATTCTTAATTTTAAAACCTAGAGTCTTGCGAGTGCACTTACAAAACAAAACTTGTGTTTTCTCCGAAACATTAAAAAACTACGCTAGTTTTCAAAGAACGGTTTACATTGTATAAATTGGGAATATCACAGATACGTATTTGTTTATTTAGATGTGTGTTAGAAACGTACTGATTTTCTTAATAATGGTGTTAATTTTTAAGGTACACATTTAGGTACGGGCATAACTACCAACACATTCAAATTGGAGTTCAATTAAATGAGACCGATGTAAAATTGGTTAATTAGAAAGAAGATAACGAACACTGCCACATCAGAATAAACAAGCATTTAGTCAACGTTTATCATTATATACAGAAAACACCATATTTGTTTGTACTACGCTCCTTTCACAGCTCAATGAATACTCTTCTATGGTGGCTAATTTATGCCATGGCGTAATTTCGTTTCTTCGCCGCGAAGAAACGAAAAGACAAAGATACGACAGATGTAAGGCGAAAACACGACACATTTTATCTGTCGTATTGTTGTATTTATTTTGTCGTGTGTTCGTTTTTTCGTGGCGAAGAAAAGAAGAAACGAAAAGACGAAGATACGACAAACTATGGATTTGTCGTGTCTTCGTGTTTTCGTTTTTTCGTGTCTTCGCGGCAAAGAAACGAAAATACGACATGGCATAAATCAGCCACCATACTCTTCCGTTACTTTCGATAAAAAATGAACGAGTAAAACATTCGAGCGATACTCAGGAGAGTGAGCATGTTGACACTTCGAACAATTCTGATGCGACAGTACCTTAACTAAATAGCACTATATATCTGCTACGGCTGTAGTGAGCTGAGACATCAAATACGGAGACAATGGTTCAATTCCCGAAGCGGCAGGAATACCCTTAGCTTGAATTATTCAACTCTAGATAAAGTTGCAAATTAATTATTCACTGTCTACTAAGTCATTTTACGTTATATGACTTAAAATTGATGAACAAGAGCTGTCAGAGGAAACAGCATGCTCGACTTTTCTCAGTTAATCAGTGAATGGGTTTTAATAGTAAGGAGAAAGCAGTAATAATGAATAAGTATTCCAAGTTTGAGTTGAAAATCTTTGATAGTATTGAAGTTTGTAAAAACTTTAACCTTGATTTTGGATGTTTTCTAAGTAAAAAAGGAGAATAACTCCTAAAACAGCGTGCCAGGGTTATGGGCCTATATAGTAAGGTGGATGTAGTGATGATGAATAAGCATTCCAAGTTTGAGTTGAATATCTTTGACAGTATTAAAGTTATTTAGATTTGTAAAAACTTTAACCTTGATTTTGAATGTTTTCTAAGTAAAAAGGGGCATAACTCCTAAAAACGGGGAGCCAGGGTTACGGGTCTTGATACAAAGGTGGAGGTAGTGGTGATAAAGAAGTATTCCAAGTTTGAGTTGAATATCTTTGACATTATTGAAGTTATTTAAATTTGTAAAAACTTTAACCTTGATTTGCAACGCCAACGCAAACGCCGACGCCCGGATGGCAGTGTAAGCTCTCATTTTCTTCGAAAAGTCGAGCTAAAAATTGCTAATTTTGCAATAACCGAGGTGGTCTATATAGCGGATATTTACTGTACATTTCAAAGAAATACATTTTACGGTGTATCTAATTACATTATGACAATACACTGCTGATATTGCAACTGTGTGCATTGTATTGTAAAATAATGGATATTTCTTAATATTGATTTTGCATTAAATACGGAAACGGAGAAGCCGAGAGCGTTTTCATCAGCTATTTAAATTTTGATTTAAAATGCACACTAGAGAATTCCAGGACGCTTAGATATAATCTCTTATAACAACAGTATATACTAAAATATGAAACAATATTGCACGTAAGACAATAGACATATTTATGTTACAGGCAATGTCTGGAATTCTAGTATTTTGTAAATTGTCTGAAATGTTTAGCATTTTTTAAATTGTCTGGTTTCTTAGGAATGTCGTGATTTGCCACGTAAAAGGTCACTATCAGGCCGCAACACAAAAAGTTCAATCTACAGAATATCATTGGTGGGGTATGAATTTTAGTATTCAAATCGTACAAGATAAAAGCATGACATAGTATAGGAGCAACAGATATATAGCATGGTGTGATTTCTACATAATAAAGAAGGAATAAACATTTTTATGAACATTCCAATGAGATATAAAAACGAGCATCTGGTAATAAAAAACATGCATGATATCACTATGTTATACAGCCGCCCGGCTAGCTCAGTTGGTAGCACGCAAGTCTACTGATCGAGGAGTCGTGGTTTCGACTCTCGGGCAGGGCATACTTTCGTGGAGCTTGGTCATGAAACTATTTATACTTTATATTATCTTCCTTTACAAATGATTCTTAATTATGTAGCGCAGTTGTCAGTCACTGACGAACGTATGCGCTTAGTAGTTGGTTAAGGGCCCCGTTACACCAAACTAGTTCCCAGAACGTTCGGCCCCGTCCTAAAAAAATCGCGAAACTGGTTGAGAACGAGATAGGACGTGCCGTTTAAGTAGGGAAATGTCAGCTTTACGATCATAGTTCGTTCAGAACCAGTTCCCAATACGTGCATTTCGTTTTCATGCCGTTTGTATCAGGATCAGATCGGGTAAAATCGCTCGTTCTCGTCACGAGACACCGTCTCCGAACCGTTCGTAGTCCGTTTAAACCCGTTCATAACTAGTTCTTCTAAGCTCCTTTACTATTGACCATCCTGTTTAAGACAGTTCAACTCGTTCTAAGAACGTTCCCATCTCGTTCTAAGGGCGTTCTGAACGTAATGACATCACGTTCTGGTCCGATTGCTATGAATATCCAGGACGTTTCTACCCGTTGGCATTCTCGTTCCACGGTATAAGATGTGAGGACACAATTTGTCAAGCATCACTGTGACCACACCATGCTTCTAAAAATGAGCAGAACCAGACAGGCGGCACATGTTAAGACAATCGCTTCCAAGAATCACCTGCTTAGATGAAGCTTTGGAAGACCAGCCTCTAGTTAAGCCTTAGAATTCTGAGCCTCCTGAGCCAGTCAATGAAAATGAGGGTGTTGTATCTCCTGCTTCTTCTAATGACTCAGACAGCCAGGTTTCGGGAGAAGATTTGGGGCAGAGTCAGAAGCCAGAAAAAGAAGAAAACTAAGACATAGACCCATCTCTTGGTGAGAAATGGTTTGTATTCATACCAAACCTTGCCAGATCGTACTGTGGACGTTATTGTGTTGTACGAACTGCATACGAACGCAATGAACTTATTAAAAACGAGTAGAACGTACCAAAAACCTACTGCGAACTTTAAGAACTGCGTGTTAACGTGTTGCAAACTGGTTCAGAACTTTATAATTTGTTTTCATACATTTAGACGGGATAACAACGCACTATGATCGTAATCAAAACGAGTTAAGTCTGTGTGCAAACGGAATGAACCGAGTTACAAACGGAACAGGTCGGTGTGTAAACGTACTGCAAATTGATGCCCGATCGAACAACGACATGTCACGTCCCGAGTACGATACTAGTACGGCAATTTCGTTCGCAGTACGTCCATTCCGTTGCCAGTACGTTGTTACTCAGTCTAGTTGCAGAACGGGGTGGCCGCAGAAAATTTTTGAGTCGACTCAAAGTTCTGAAACCCCATTCTCGTTCAACCCCGTCCGAGCTCGTTCATAACGTTCGTACACAGACTGTAGCAAGTTGCAACTACGTCCATTCCGTTTTCACACAGTTGGAACTCGTTCGGTCCAATTTTTCCAGAACGTAGTGAGAACGAGTTTGGTGTAACGGGGGTATAACAACTAAATCCAGAGATTTAGCCTTTCCAGCAACAGTGAGTATGTTGACTGACCGCCGTTATATGACCTATATAATGTGTTGCTACGGCGTTAAACCCAACAAAAAGCAAAAACAAAATGTTATACCTAAACATGCCAACTATTACTGTCATGATATAGATATGCTTTCAATAACAGTAGAAATGAACTTGAGGTCACCTTCTCGAACATGAAACAATTGTCTGCGAAAAAAATCTGACATTTTCCCTCGCTGTGTAAACAATGATACTCGAGAAGTATGATAGAATTCCTGGAAATATGACAAATAAAGTAAAACTTAGATGGTTTTCACTGATAAATTTTCATATTGATTTCATTAAGTAAACAAGAGAATACCGGGTGAGATTTCACTATTTCAATCTTAACTAGAAGTCATGCTGGGGATTTCCATGTTAGCAAGATATAATATCCGGACCAATGGGAAAAAACTAAAAATCAATGCATTTGTTTTATTAATCGTATTGCAGGCAGACTGCATGGCAGTTGATTGTCACTGAACAAAATTCGTCACCTCGATGTCCTTTAATGCTTAAATCAGCTATTACTTCTAAGAAAACTAAGACATACACCCATCTCTTAGTAAGAAATGGTCAGGATTTATACCAAACCTTGCCAGATCGTACTGTAGACGTTATGGACGTGGTACGAACTGCATACGAACGCAATAGACTTACTAAAAACGAGTAGAACGTACCGAGAACCTACTGCGAACTTTAAGAACTGTGTGTAAACGTGTTGCAAACTGGTTCAGAACTTCGTATTTTGTTTTTGTGCATTTAGACGGGATAACAACGCACTATGGACGCAATTAAGTCGAGTTAAGTCTGTGTGCAAACGGAATGAACGAGTTACAAACGGAACAGGTCAGTGTGTAAACGTACTGCAAATTGTGGCCCGATCGAACTACGACAAGGCACGTCCCTAGTACGATGCTAGTACGGCAATTCCGTTCGCAGTACGTCCTTTCCGTTGTCAGTACGTTGTCACTCAGTCTAATTGCAGAACGGGGTGGCCGCAAAAATATTTTGAGTCGACTCAAAGTTCTGAAACCCCATTCCCGTTCAACCCCGTCCGAGCTCGTCCATAACGTTCGAACACAGACCGTAGAAAGTTGCAACTACGTCCAGTCCGTTTGCCCACAGCTGGAGCTCGTTCGGTCCAATTTTTTCAGAACGTAGTGAGAACGAATTTGGTGTAACGGGGGTATAAGGTGAGACATTGTTTGTAGTATTTAAAATATCGTTGAATTTGTCACATGTTTAAACCAATTAACGGAAGTTTGCTATTACCTTAGATTTAAAAACAAGTTTTTATAAATGATATGTACTGATATGTACCAATGAATAATATAAATTAATATTTTCAAACTGGTCTTAATAATATGTTGGACCTAAGTGTTTCCGCATAAAATGATGAGTTAGAATATTGAAAGTACAATTATATGCATTGTTTTCAAAATTTATTTATATATAATAGCAATTGCAATATCATAAACATGTAAAACTAAAGCAAGCTTTTCCATTTCCAAAACAAAATGTGTCATGTATACGTTCTGGAAATCATTACATACTTGACATTTGTAATGTCAAAACACGGAAATGCTATATTCAAATAAATGTTTGCATTAGAAACATGATTATATGAAATTGTGTTGATTTTAACCGATTTTTACAAATGGATACGTTGTAACAATTTATTCGATTAAAGCACAACTTCGATAAAATTCATCTGGATAACTAGATAATCATAAAAATCTCATCAACAAAACTTTGTGATTTGTAATTAATTAAAATACCACTCAAAGGATATTCCCTGACTGCAAATCTTATTTCGACCTTTATCAATTGTAAATTGGATTGCATTTAATGTATTATTGTTGCATTAATCAAAAACTCACTCCGACGTCTGAAATTTTATGAGAAAACACCGACGATTGACCGTCAATGGACGAAACACCTCAGGGACTTTTTAATCAGTATTTTTGAAATCTAGACATTAATTTAAGGTTTATTTTTTCGCGAAATAAAATTGATTTATGAAGTGTTCTTCAACGATGCGGAAGTTGTTTGGCCAAAGATTGCCCATTTTCCTTCAGTCATTAGATTTAACAGAACTGAATAGAACAGACGTTTTCCTGATAATGAATGCATACACAGTGTTATATTCAAGCCATTTAGGTTTGGATATCATAAAATCAATCCGTTCTTGACAATAGAATGCCGTAATTTGAGGGGCGTTTAACAACATAAAGTAAGCCCAATACGCCCATGAAGTACTTTTACATGCATGTGATTAACCACTCTTAGCGTAACTGTAGAAAGATATCAACAACGGTGGGTGGATGTGTCACGCTATGGAATAAATCAATCATTGTACCTAAACGATATTGTTAAAGCCTAGCAAACCCATTGATAAATATTATGTGATGTTTTTTATCAGGTTTTTCGCCGTTTCAGTACAAGTTATTGTCATTTTACAACACCTAATTTAGTTGTTCCCGAATCTATGTCGATAACTACCTTTCAGCAAGGGCGACAACTTCTTCATATACACTATCAAAAGAAAAAAAACTGACATTATAGATGAATTTTCATGAAAAAGTTCAAGGGTATAACTAGCCTGGCTATGACTCTAACCAGCAACCCATCAGGGATTCAAGATTCGAAATCCTGCGCGTTCACTTCTGCGTCGCAGACCCTGCATGGTAGTCTGGTTGCTGCAACATTTTTATACAGTCTGATATTTTCAATACGAGAAGATCATGATATATTAGAGACAATCTTACTAAGACTTACATCTTGTTGATTCTGAAGTTAGCATGTACTTTTCTGGCTTTGGGTCATTGAAAAGATGGCATTTTATCATTGAGCCATTGACCCTTTAGACATTCGAACGAAATAAAATGAACACTGTATTGTTTTAGTGAACAATGACGTGTCAATAACTAACCAGAAATACAATTTTTGGGGTCTGTAAAAAGGATTTTATACATAAAAGCTGTTGATATAATAAACTTAAATTAAACAGAATTTTGAACTTTCACACATGACATTGTGTCTGTGACTCGTGGTATTAACCACAGGCGGCCGGCGCGGTCTCGAAGCAACTATATATATACATTTATATATAGTGTGTTTGCTTCGGGACTGTGCCGGCCGCCTGTTGTACATGTATTAACTAAACATTAATTTCTTTCTAAATGGCATTTTTTACTGTGATCTTTGTAGTTATGTAACCATGACAAGGTTTTTAGTATGGTTTTCTACAACAACAACCTCTAATATTTTAACCTCATTAGTTTTTGTTGTTGATCATGTGACTATACAGCCTGTCAAAGAGATTTATCATAAAGTAAAAGTCTCTTAGTCTAACAGCTGCTTAACACACAATAAACCGCAAACATTTTATAACATCATTGCAAAGAAAATCAGACCATTTGTTCAGACGTAATAAAACAATTTAGTCAATACATTTCAATCAAATTGATATAATGTCATAACAAGTTATCATTGTATTTACTCTATTATACAAATTGTGTCAATGCTGAACTTTCAATGCTTTTGTTGAAAAGTTCTAGAACATTCGAGTGTTTGGTTTCACTATATTTCTTTATTATTAATTATAGAAAACGACACCGCTGGTGTTATCCGGTATCCGTTTATAAGAACAGAATATGAATATGATATTGAACTTATGAATATAATGTTTAACTTATGAACGTTGAGTTTTGATGTCAATATGAAAAGAATATATTTTATAAGGTCAATACGTTATTTCAATGAACATATGAAAAGACACGAACTACTCCGCATGACAACACAGGATTAGAGCACTCGGTATGAGTATGTAGAATGTTCAATAATTTGTCGGAATATTATCAAAGCAAACGTGTCTCACAGCGATATTCGATTCTAACATTTATAGCTGAAGTTTCCACGCAGGATAAATTCAATAGAACAGAACTAAAAGCAGAGAACGGACTTAACTTTTATTTCAATACGTATCGAGGATGTTAAAGAATCGCTTTTCTGTATTGCTATTAGACTGGCGCTTTTGATGCATTGTGTTGTTTTAAATGAGTGTTTATTCATATTATTCGTACTATAACTACTTATATATTGATTATCGTGTGAGAATGATTTTATTCTGACTGTGAAAAACTGACCAGTAGGGTATATATATGTAGTTATACTTAGTGAATTTGTTGGAAAATTTTACGCACAGGTAATGTTGTTTTTTGTGAGCTAATGCGATTGTCTCTACAGTAGTTTTATTTGCAATGTACTTTCTGCAGATATTTTCTGTTTTGCGTGAATTTAAGTAGACTTGAATTATTATTTGTACAATTGAATACATGCATGGTTATTGCAAGAGCTGTTTATTGCATTATCATACCATCTTTGGACTCCACCGGGATCTTGTGCGAGACATTGTCTGGTGATAGGGTACATTTGTGGCAAGTCTTATTAAAGTTCTCCAGGCAATAAGGAAGTAATAACAAAGAATGTTTTTCTTGCCCTGTCTGTACTATAGTGCGTCCAAAAAACAAAGCGTGTTTTGGTTAACATTACAAATGAGACAATTCATTTCAGGGGTAGGCAGTAATGAAAATAAAATTTGTGTAATTCATTTTTACAAAATTAGCATGGTTGATAAACCACCACCACTTGGTAAATCATGCTTGTTATGGTAGAACGCTAAATCCATTACACAAACAACAAAGACACGCGTAAAACACAATTGTTTATTTTAAAGTCAACCTAGGCATCCCTCGTCGTGGGTTAGTTCACTGTATTGTTATTGTAAACAGTGTTTTGTTTTTTTGTTCGCACTATACTGTACAATCATTGTAAGGTTTTGCATTTAAAAATGTTAGGATGAATAGTGCGGGTTTGTTTGTTTGGTTTAACGGCGCACCATATTTGTTTTGTTTATGTTATGTTTTTATGTCATTCATATACATCATGTACATGTAATTTGCCATTAATATTTATTTTATGACAAATATTAAAAAAATGTAAATGAAATAAAGTTGTGACAGCTGGTTTAATATTCACTTTTGTCATAACCTGGAAGGCAAAAGAGAAATACCAATTTTATGAGCAATGTGTCTGTACAGCCCATCGTTTCAAATGTTCCGTGTTGATTAGACTCATTTACGATGTCTAAACGGTTACACATGCTAACTCAATTTTGTAAATTACAATATTGCAATAATATGCATATACATTTTTGAGATTTAATGTTTATATACAAGGTCTAAAGCTTATATACTTTTATTACCTCCGAAATCGGAGAGCAAAGAACATGTAAATAATTATCAACTACATTATATAAATTGACAAACGATACAATGGCATATATACAAAATTACAAAAAAAGAATGTACATGAATGTATTGTTCTATTTTATTTATCTGTTAGCAACGCATACATTTCGCTCCATGTTTTTAAATAATAATTTAAGCATTGCGATAGTTTTGTACCCACGGACAATAAAGAATAGAATGCAATTTTCATGTACGTCAGCGGGGTTAGTGCATGTACCACATACAGCTAAACAAAACTGAACAAAATAATTTGCACATAATGATTACTGTCACTGTTTATATAAATACAACTAATTATGGACTGATTTTGTATTTGTAATGCTGTATCAGTACAATATCAGCAAATAAAGCGCATTAGCATATTTGTATGCAATTATATGCACATTGTTATTTGTCGTTTAGGATGTTTTTCTTCTGCGTTCCCTCTTTTGTATGACCGTTATACTTGTGCCGTTACACTAAGTGCCGATGTAGTCGTGAACTGCACCGTTTGTCGAAGAATCTCTACAGTGCCCTACAGTTAGGTGTCGAAGGGGATTCCTGTTAGCTAAAATGTCTGGTGGGCCTCCTCCAGGTTGGAGCAGTTCTGCAGGATGTGAAAGGGCGCCTGTTCCTCAGCTCCACACTGCGAGAAGCTGTTTCGCCGAGACCCAGCCTTTTAATGTTTACGAAAACGACAGTGTCCAGTTCTGAGCCTGAAGATGGTTACTTGGCTAGATATGTTGAGTTTGGTAATGCTGTCTATGTTGGGTTGAAAATCATCATTGTTGTCTTTCCAAACATTTCTGAATTTGCACTTTAGTAGGGTTTTTCGCTTTATTGTATGATATGAGATGGGGTTGCATCTATAATCCTTCCTTGGAAAGCTTTGGTCCTTTAGGATACATTGAGCCAAAGCTAAATGATATTATATGTAAATAATGTCTCATGTTTTCCTTAACGAACTAAATATAAATGTAATACACAGTGGAAGAATTAATACATACGTTTGTATCAAGAGAACGAACTGAAACGAATGTCTTTCGTATTCATATGTATGTATAGTTAGAGGCAATTGTCCACGTTCAATATGCCATCTGTGTACTTAAAATTATCATATAGAATACCATTGTAATAACCTTATAATAATATGCCAAATCAATGGATTGTTTTCATAATGGAACATTTTATCTCTTATAATGTAATTCAACACAGAAATTTATTTTGAATAAGAAAAGCCTAGATGTTATGTGTCGTATATGTATGTGTTTCTAGTTATGTACCGTTAACAGTATTGCGATGCACAATATAATAGCAGTGTGGGTGTTTGGTGTTGTGTGACTGATACATTTTCTATATTCATGTGTTTGTAACAAGATACTATTGTATACGTTACTTGAAAATAACTATCTGTTATGAAGAAAATACTTTAAGAAAATTAATGTATTTTGTATATCTACTTAATATGAACAGTATTTATAGTTAGTTTAGTTATTCTATATTGTCTCACCTTACTACAAAATTAATATAACCACGCAATTTAGCATAGAGTATTCAATATTTTGGCTGGTGGCCTTTAATTTTCTTTAATAAATACGTATTAATAATTAGTTTATACAAAATGTTATTATATTCATTGACTCATTTTATAGCTAGAAATCAACATAACCACACAATTTTAAATATTGTATTGCTGTATTTTGGTCCGATGACCTTGATTTTCTTGAATAAAAATTGTCTTGTCTTGTTCTGTTCAACTTATTTTGGTAATGTAACGTAACGTTATACGTGTGTGTTACGGGTCTAAAAGACTAGGGTCAATACAATTGATATTGCATAACATCATTTCTTCAACAGTCATGATCAATGACGCTTATAGTTCATAAATCCATCGGTTTTGGGATGCCCTACTTTACGTGGTCTAAAAGCAACAACATTCTAAAAAAAGAGCTATGGTTATTTATATAACTAACCCACGACCCTAACCAGTGAAAAATTACATGACTTAAGACCAGTGATATTAACCTTTCCAACAAGAAGGCGGATTTAGATTAATCACTTCAAAATAATACCAACATATTATACATTATTTTTATACCTCAAGTAGTTCACGAAAGAAATCTAAAATTTTAATTCGATGCCAATAAGAAATCTTATACCTGAAAAAGTTGAAATAAAAAACACTGTTAAATTAAATAAAATGCCAACCTAGGATTCCATACTCGAAGCAGCTCAGGAAAGTAAACGTTAGAACATGATCTTTTACAGCTGCTACATATTTACATAAATCAATCATTAGAAACTATTTTATAGGTGAGGAATTTCAATTAAACGATGATCCTGATTTAGATTTCTTTATTTATTTAAACTTTAATGATGAATCAAATTTCAATGTATATAATTAATGCTAGACTGTTACTTAATTACTCATACTGAATGAATACACTGATGACTGAACCAAGATGAAGTTTCCATGCTCTGGTCTATATGACCGGTCTATATAAACCTGAGTTTACTTTTTAGTAAAATATTTTGAAATATTAATTCTATCGACTATGCGCGGAAAGCCTTTCTCAATATTAAAACCTGTCGTGGGTATTGCTGCTTTGTTTAATAGTAATACCTAATTCGTTTAAGAACCGTAAGTTTCCATGGGTATGGAAAAGTATAGTACAGTTGATAATGTCCTGTTACTAAGTAGTAGCATGGTATAATTTTAATATGGAATGTATAATATAACATGTAATTCACTGTACTTATTATACAATCTCGTTTGTTCAACATATAAGCGCATACATATTACCTTTTTAAGATTTGTTATGTGATGATGACATTGGATTTCAGTAATGTAGATTATGACAAAAATAAAAGTTATCACCAAATACTGTAACAGACTGATACTTGCATTCAGCGAAGATCAATTTGAACGTCTTATGAAAGTTCATAGTTAACTATTACATAAAACTGCCTGTCTAATTAGCCGTAACGAATTATTCGTTAAATTGAAACGTGCATGAATCAGTTTTTGATAATTTACTTGCTGACGAATCAACAACAAAATACCTTAACTACAATGGAATCATAGTCTGATGTTCTTAACAAACGCAAGGACATTTCAACTATACAGTACTGGATAAAGAAGAAAATAGTTTATGTGGTAAATGATTTCAGTGCAATTAAACCAATCATCTTCATTGCTAAATGCTCAACTTGAGTAAAACCTGTTCGAACACCGTAATTATATTTGTATCAGCATACAAGATTTAGAATAATCATAGTTTCACAACATCAACAAAATACCTATTATTTTACTAGTATTGACGATACAATATATCATCGGTCAATGTCATTCACTATAGCAAATTATTATGTTAATGATGATTTAGTGATAATGAATGTAATATAAATTGTGATGCTAATCTAGATAACATAGATGCTCTGAGTAATAATTAATATTGATCACAAAAATGAGTATATATGATACTGGTTCTATTTCAGTATGCTGCTCTAAATCGCATATGCTCCTATCAGTTGGAATCCTCGGACTTTATCATTGAAGTACTATTTAAGGATAATAGAATATTTCATCAAATATCTGTCTTGTTAATTAAGATATTAACAAAAGTGATGCAATTCTGATAGTTCTTCAACAAAACAATAATTTTTAAACAAATTAAATTATTTACAAAAAAGGTATTTAAGATTGATTGTTTCAAATTGACATTGAAAAATGAGGGTAAAATCCGAGTTATCAAACTAATTGGACTTACCTATTTGAAGAGTATGTAAAGGAAAATAACTGACCAAAATCCCTTTGCTTAACAATGACACGTTTTAAAAGATTGTTGGACAGGTGTAATTTGTCCATGCATCAGATCAAAACAATTCTTTTCGATTTGTTCTAACATGGGCTTTAAGAAATGGCTGATGCATATGGCTCATCTCGATTGCAAACTGGATAGTTCCTCTGTTTCATGGTTATTATCAATGATTAGCACATATATAATGGTAAGGTTGTAAGTAAAGAAGAAAAGATAGTAAAATATAATGTCAATGATTCTGATGATGATGTAGTAAATTTTGATGATTAAAAATTCCAATGATGATGATGATGATGATTTAAGTAAAATATTTGGTAATAACGATGATCATGAAATTGGGCACACATTATGATCAGGTCTAAGGATAAGACAATGATAATGATGTTACAGAATCTTTTTATATGGTGTTACATTCTATTTTGAATATTTATAAGTATTTCCAGTTTCAGCTCAAAGCATTTTGGGATTGTTACAGATTTAAATATGGGATAGTTGATATTACTTAAGGGAAGGCTCAATTTAATTGGTTCATTGAAATTGAAATCTTCCTCGCACATCCAGATTTCTATATGCATATCCACTATGCAACACTCCTTACAAAAGACAATTACATTTCTTATTCAAGACAAGAAGCCAGTGTGATTTTAATAATTGCACAACATCAATGCATGCCATACATGAGTCATACGTCAAGGCATGTACGTCAACTGGTATCAATTTGGAACGTTATTGCGTAGTTTCATATACTGACATAAAAGCATACGGGTGATTTCAGTGAAATCACTAATGAGAACAGAGCGGGCATCATATGGCTGGTAGACTTAATTTTTCCCTAGAGACAACTCTTCTGACTATTTCATTTGTTTAATTATCACATAGTATTTTGTTATGACACGCAAAGGTGATATAATTATTGTTTTCTGTACTGGTAATGATTATTGTTAGATGTACTTGGGCGTTACGGTATAATAAGTACGCAGTTGTGCTCTCAGATGGCACAAATTTAGTCTCGTTGTTGTTATGGGTGTGATTTTGTGTCTGACACATTGATAATAAATTTGATATCACCGAGTCGAAAAACCACATGGCCAGAAAAAGCTTCATCTTACCACGAGTGAGATAAATAAAATTATAAGACACAGCATTGTTTTATATAATAAACACCTTTAAATAAGTAAATTTTAGAATTTATCTTTTCCATCACAACCTTGGTGCTTGCCAAACACCGTAGTGCGTGGAAATTAGATAAGCACAATTGAAGAGCCTAACACAAAATGTGTATCAAATAGGATCTGCCCCATACACGACAGAGTACGACAAAGCATTGCCATCAAAATTTGGAATAATAGTCAGTCGTGGTGAATCCTGATGAACGAGAACAATTCGTATCTGAAAATGCAGTAACATATAGGGCAGCAAAGTACTATCTTATCTAATGTCAACTCTATACAGTTTTTCTCAGAAAAAGAAAGGATATCAAAGTAAATAAGATAATGTATGGATCTCTCATAAGTAAAAAAACCAGACGCTGTCCTGAAACTTTCCGAACTTGTGAAACAACAACATATTTAAGCCTTTAGAGACTTGCCCTAGAAATCGTTTATCTGACATTACACAGATCTTAATATTGACAAAGTCTTCTTATCAAACCAGTTCAAACAAACAGAGCCTCTCGGATAGAATTATGAGAGAAAAAGTTTACTAACATTTATGACCCCCGTGTTTGCTTAATTGGTCTATTGTGTATGTTTATTTTTATTACTTCCTCAAGGTGCTTGTTCATATTGTTTTAAGTCTGTTTTCAACTCTTCTATATTGATTAACAATAATTGTATTTATCCACAGGCTTAATTGAGCTAGTTCTTTTGTTTACCTTTTTTCACAATATTTATTCTGCCAATAATACATACATTTTTAGAATTTTGTGTTTTATGTACTTTCGAGCTAATATCAATGGTCGACTAATTGCTAGCACAAAAAAAGTTTGAATTCCGTTTAGATAAACTGTTTGTGGAGCTTAAATTATGGTTTAATTGCTTAGAAATTACATATAAGCGCGGATATGTTACAACGTGGTTTAGATGTTGGATTACTAATTAATTAATAGCCATCTGCGTATTCTTTCAAAAAACATCCAATGCAAATTTGTCGTTTCTTTAAGTACGATACGTTTTATAAATTGTACTGAGTAACCTTAAAAGAAACTCGAATGTGATTATACTAAACTATCAAGAAACACAATCTTATAAAAAGGAAATATAAAAAAGACACGGTTAAATTTATCATAATGTTCCACTTGATATATTGTCAAGGCAAGCATCCTTGTTGTGTGGAGATGGTAATTATTGCCACGTTGCGATTAGTTGCCTACTATTATAATTATATGTTGTTATTTGTTAATTGATGCAATGTTAATAAGAACAGGTCATTTAACCAAATAATCGATATTTATTACATAACCCTATAACCATTAACTACCATTATTCACCTGATTGAAATAGAAATGTTTTTTTCCAAATAACATAAGAAAAGCACCTGAAGTGATTTTTAGACCTTTGCTCCCCTTCTTGCAATGGGGGACTAAGCTTGATATATTAATGGGGTTAACGAAGGTACTGACACTTAAAACCATACTATTTGGTCAGTATTTTACTGCACATGTTTCAATTTCGTATGCTCCGTTAACCTATATAATATCATCAACTTCAAGTAGACAATTGTATTTTGCCAGATACGAGTATTCATAAATATGGTTTTTCACGTTTGGTCAACATATATACGAGTTTTATTGCTTCTATGGTGTGATACAGATGGTAGATTTATTGCTAAAAGAGATGCGATAACAAGTGGTACAAGGCGTTGTGTGGCAATATATTCCTGTCAAACACTATTGACTAACGCTATTGTTTGTTTTGTCTAGGTTGGCTTGATTAAAGTCGACAAGATGTCTATACAATTAATAAGTTCTGTGAATAGATGGTCAGTTGTCACGCTTTGTATTGATTAGAACCCAAGGCGTAGAATGACTTGTTGTATCAATTGCGGAAGATTATACCTTTTCAATGAAGGTTTTTCCATAGACATCGATTTTGGACTCATGATATAAAATACCATTTAAACGTATTACACAACCAATGGATGAGATAATTAGATCGGAAAGTTAAGCGGGTTTTACGAAAATACATAAATCTTCTCTCTAAGATGTTTTCTTAATGAATATTTCCTAAGATAGACTTTTCTCGACTAAGGATATAATTTTAGAGGATAGGGAATGATGTATGTTTAGCTTAGATGTAAATGGTGCTAATGGGCACGTAGAAGATTGCCCCTTGAAGCGATTATTGGTCTTAACTGAAAACGGTGAGTTCCTTGCACTCGGTGTTGGTGTGAATGTGTAGGGCTTCAATAATGCGAAGAATCGTTATCACAAAGGCGATGCATTTCATAACGTTGAGAACTTGAGTCTTAAAGCGAGTTCAGGTATTAGGACACCAGCAAAACTATTAATGTGAGCCAGTTGTTGTAAATAAATGGCACCACCCCTAAAAATTAATTGCACGAGTAAAACGAGAGTTTCTCGCACTTATTGTGGAAGTTGCTACGTACAATGTCATCTATAATTATCAATGATTAACTGTTGTTTTACCTCTGATATTTTAGATACTATACTACTATACAGTTAATTTGTTTGAGGTTCTTTATACAGTTGTAACCTCTGAGTAGAAAATAGTTATATAATGTGGAACCGTTTCTGGATAATCTTGATTAATGTTAAAGGTACAAAAGTGACATCATCTGATAATTAATGTTCATTTGGTCCTCTGGTTTTATCTTCTTATAAGCTTAATAGTTTTTATTATGTTATATGTTCAGAACGAACAAAGATATGACCATGAGTCGCATTGAATTCAAACAAATCATGAAGTTTGCAGTCTGGTGTCCAGAATGTGTATCAGCAGCCAGTGGTTATTGTCATGTCTTCTAAAAACAATTTTAGTCTCGATTAATCTCAATGTATCTGCGTTCTACCGTCCACCCAAGTGTAAACTGTAGCATAACAGTAGGTCACTCTGGCTGAAATATGAAATATAATAGCTGATTTTAGGATTTGAATGCAACTGAAAAAAGTTATTACTGCCTTAGTTTTGGATTATGAAGTGTCTTCATAATTTAATTCACCTAATTCTGGTAAGATTATGTTTTCCGGTTTTGGGCTAAGAGAAACAGTTTCAATTTGTTTGCCCAACGGTGATCAAATACCATAATTAAACCCATCTTGAAAACCTTGGAACGTTTATTACCCATGGGGACCACCGGAACTATACTTCTACAAACTAATTAATTGACAAATATCGTTTTGAGAATAGAAATTTCTTCTCTCTAATGACATTGTCTTTGATGTATACTATCCTTAATTCTAGTCATGTAGCTTTATCCATTTATATCCCTTAATTGGAAAACTTTTCTCGTACAAAATTAGTTTCCAAGATATATTATCAGCCCATAAGACGTTTCAGCAAGCTCGGTTGGAAAAACAATCAGCGATTATATAGCATGACAAGGTTTTGTAATTAAGGTTCATTGAGTTGTAACTATCGTTGCCATTTTAATTACAAATATGCTGGCAAACATGATAGATTATGCTGTATCTAAATCAGTGAGAGGGCGAGAGAGATAGAGAGTGATGAGAGAGTGTGAAACGTCACCAAGGTTGTATTATGATGGCTGACCTAGTCGATATTTGAAAGTGAAAAATGAATTATTCATATTTGATGCGACGCTGTGATAATATGATAATCAGTGTATTACCATATGGACAGACCAACGAGATATTGGAAACTCCTGTAAGCAAACACATTATGTAACACTTTTGTAAAGAATTATCCCATACATTTATATACAAGATAGTGCAAAGGTTTTTTCTGTGTTTTGTGGTTCATGACCTTGTCAGCCACATTCGTGTTTGTTTACGTATTCAGCAAAGATTTCCTTAGCAATCGCTGATGTACACGTTTTATTGAGTTTATGAAAAGGAACTTTAATTGCTTGGTTGTCAAATGTCAATGTTAGTGTCTGTTTCGTCTTTTTAAATGTATTGTCACCCTTTTAAGAATTTATAAGTTTCGACTAGCAGGCCCTTAAAGGTAATTCAAGATTTGAAAACGTATTAGTGCGATATTTCAACAGTATGTCACATGATGTTGCTATGATGACTAGGGATTAAATTATTAGAATTAAGTACTTTCAAAATACTGAATTTGTCTAGTCAAAGAAGTATTGAAAGCCATACGACATTTATCTAGACAGTTAATAAAGTAATTGCTTCTCTGAAAGTAATTCCGTTATGGAAGTGTCAACTTTATCTTTTATACCTATGCAAATGTTTGGTTTTTATCACTTAAACTTGAAACACATGGTTTACAAAAACAAGTTAGTGCATTAAAGTTTGCCCAATATTTTGTCACAAACAATTTATACATTTGTCACAGAAAGTCATTTAACCTTTATTTGTTTATTGAACAAAATGTGTTCTCCGTTTCGGATTGTAATATACCCGGGACAAACCTCTATAGCAAGCTCAAATAAGCTTAACATATATACTTTGATATACAATCGAGATTGTATTAAAATTTCTTCTTCGAGCTTGCTAATAGAGTCCAGCCAATTCGAACTATCAAATAAACTATGTTCTCCTAGTCAAATCTGTGCATGATGTTTGTTGTAATTCATTTGATAACAAATATGTCTTGCTTGGACAAAAGACTGTACCGTATAATGCTTTGTATAACAATACTCGTTTGCATTAAATCAGACTTTGATTCATTGTGTAATTTAGATGAATAAGAACTCGTCTTTTCGATTATACGTATCTATAAAGAAATCATTGACTCATGCCATTTGGTTATTATGTGTGCAGACGTATATTATTGTAATCAGTCAAATCAACAATTATTTTGGAAACGACCTAGGCATCAGTTATAGAGCTTTTGGTTTTAGAGGTTTGGATATTTGGTAAGCCAGCTTTCAGTTTGTATCATTATGTCATAAAATGATATTTCTAATAAACAAACTACATGTTTTATCCAATTATAAAAGAATCACTTCTACACATGTCTAAAGACCATCTCTGTAATGTAGCAGTGAAATTATCAGATTGCATGTAATTTTTTCATATCGGGAATGGTCGCATACAAATTTGTGGTTGACGGACTATGCATTGTAATATTTGTTTATTAAATATGCTAACTCTTAAATGTTCCGATTTTCAATATCTCAAGATACTAGCCACTTCAGTCTCCATCACCATAGGTTCAATACTAACATTCAATACTTAAAGTTGCTTCCTAGTCTAATGTTGATGTTATATGACTTTGTTGCATGTGGAAACTCATATACTAAGCCATTTATCTAGATGTCAATAAAAATGTAGTTGATTAAAACAGAGTACCGATTCTTTGATAAATTAGTCAACGTATTCGCAGGAAATAAGTGGAAGATTGAATCGTTTAAGACCATGATAATGGAAATTGGTAAGTCATTGATTTTCTCAGAGTAGGCCTACATTCTTGCAGGAGATTTGTTTCTGGTCTAATACCATGTTCCAAGTCTTAGCGATTGTCTTGAATAATAGGTTGTTTGTTGTAATTTGATCAAGAAATCGGATTTTGATCATTTTTCCTAGTATTTGAACAAATAGAAATACAAGACAATACAAGAAATTAAGTGTCATAATTAAATAAACATGTCAACAAAGCTCACTCAATTCATTTTCTGTCTTCCATGCGTTTGCAAACACACATGTTTTTATATAGAACATCGTAAATAAGTTAAGACTAAGCTTGTTGATACAATTGCAAAACAAAGATTTTAAGCCGTTTTTACTTTCGAGTTAGCTTAGTTTACAGAAAGACCTTGAACTTGCATGTTTGTTCCATCGCTTGACAACATTCATATGCACATTGACATCGACTTAAAAGGCTAAACATCGTGCCGAATCAGATGGTAGCTAATGAAGAATCATTTTTGTTAAAGCCTAATTTCCGAGGCTATTGTTTTGTTCCCAAATCAAATCTAATAAATTTGATGAACACGTTTTTAATACGGCAAGATATCTATATTTGTTGAAATGAAATAAGACTTTTACGACAATTAAACATTGTAGTTTCAGAATATCACCGTTTTATACGACTATATTGGAAATCTTAGACGGTTATGTTCTAGTTTGATTGGCAGAACTCCTAAAATTAAACAAGCAAACTGAAATACAACCACATTTTATGATACCATTTGCCTGTTCATTACTTTGAGATGTTCATTTTGCGTAGTAACCACGACAACGTCGTTTATGGACTTAATCACTCAAGAAGCAGTTATAACTCATATCAATAATATTTTTGCTCTTAATTTAAGTTGTATGGTGCTGGTTTAATAAAATGCAACACTTACGTACATTTTCCCCCTGTTATATCCCGGCCGTCATTTTGTTTTCTCACCGTGCCTTGAAAGGGTTAGCTCTATGAACCTAAATGCCAAGTACCTTCATCATTGAAATTGCTGAAAATTTTCGTTTATGTTTCAGTGGAAGAGGAGAACGGGCATAACAAAAAACACTACAAAATCGTTACCAAACTCAAAAACACATTTGATTGAAAGTCAGCGGTATTGCGTGACAAAAACCAGGTGACAAAGGGCAGTGCAAGACAACCATTTAACGTAGCCAGTTGGGGAAACGCCTGATCACATGCTTCCCATGCGTTTTCGATTTCCCTTATAACGTCGTTAGTTCCAACAAACAATTTAGCGTTTTGCAATAACACTCGTAGTCTTTGTTTCTAGAAATTGAAACATGATACTGTTTTTTATGTCTGTAATATCTATTAAGAGTTTATAACGTCTATGTCTGATGACTTGAGTTCACCTCGTAATGGTTCATTGTCCTTGATAATTAGTGTTTCACTTTTCCTTTGATATTTGTGACGTATACTTTCTATGTAAATGCCGTACATTTAGAGTATTGAATTGTCGTCTCCAGGGAATTGTTGATAGGTTTACATATATATTGTATCTACGATACAAATGGAAGACATTTTTACATTCCATTAGACATACCTACTAAGGCACAAGCTCTTGTGTTTGGTACATTAACCTTCGTATTTATCAAAAAGGACATTTATCTTCTCATCACATATGTATAAAGCCAGTATATATGTATTACAAGAGAAGGTTCAGTGAAACAAATAATAGATATGAATATAATTTTAACTCCGCTGTATACATTATTAAAGATTAAACATTTGCTATAAGGGTATGAATTAATTGGGCTTAGCCATTTCATACGAGATTTAATGTTGTCTAACTTGGTATGTTTAATTGCAAAAGTAAATAACACATGATAATAATGTACCCTAAATTTGTGTTTCAATGTTGAAAAATGGCATATTTTGATTGCATTTTTAATGTTTCTATTTCATAACACCAAGTAAGTCCAGTACTTTCTTTCAATTATGTTAAATACAACCAAATATAAATATAACCATAAGTCTTGCCACTCTCTGATCATGCATAATTTTAGATTGTTCAACGTGAAGTGTACTAGGCTTTGAGTCTTTATACCGATTTTCGAAAATAAGACAAAATCCACACAAATTTGAATCCGTCTTTAAAATCGTAAACCAAAACTATCATACATATATTTCGTCTAGCTTTGAATATAATTGGGAAAAAATACTTGTTCAGGGTAGATTTACCAACAATCCCACCTCTCTGAAGTTGTATTTCTATCAATAATTATTCTTAATGACGCCTCTCCAGTGTCAGATATTCTCAAGTTTCATTTATTAGACAATATTAGACATCGGTGAAATGAGGGAAATTGAAATATATGTGTAAATTTGAAATTTATATTCTAAAGTTGAATGTCTCTCAAAGGAATTAGAAACAGTAAATGTCTATCACTCGGTGTTTGACTAAAGTAACTTCTTCAAAAAGGAGATGTTACAGACTACGATTTGATTTAGTTCGCCAGCATCATCGTTTTAAGCATACTATCATTATAAAGTAGTGCTGTATGATGTTAAAAAATAAGTCAATTTTTTATTAATTGATAGAACGGTATCCCACTCTGGTTTAAGAACCTTTAAATAACACAATCCTGAATTAGGACGGTTAATGTACACGCATTCTGAAAGCGTTCAATTTTATCATGTCTTGCATATCATTTAGTCACACTGTTTTGCAACAACAAATGCCTTTGATATTATTTCAATACGTTTATGAAATTTTAGGTTTGGCATCTATCATTATTATTATATACCGCATTTATATATCTTTTCATATTGAATATATGTTCAAAAGCGCTTCACAATCATATGCATAATTAGGAAAAACGAGTTTAAATGAAAACGAAAATGAAAGTGATTGTGAGACGATAAAATATAAAAACATAAACTGAAGAATAATATAAAACTAAGAATTTGTGATCAATACCGTGCTCATAGTAGTTTAAAAACGACAACAATAACAATACAAGTGTGTTTTCAACTGTAAAAAATAGTAAAAGAGAAATAATGGATTGTTGGTAGAACGGCAGCCAAATGGTCGATTGGGAATCAGGCTAAATGCCCCGAAAATCCATGATTGCAAGGTGCAAAGTTGGATTCTAATCCAAGACTCCCGCCCGAACATCCATCAGCATTAGCGCCTAATTGGTTAGATAAGGTATCAATCTTAAAAGTAATGAGTATATAATTGGTGGAAAAGCAACCCCTAGCCAATCGTGAATCTGTTTAGATGCTCAGAAAATCCATAATTGCAAGGTGCAAAGTCGGATTCCAATCCAAGGATCCCTCCAGAACATCCATCATTCGGCCGCACATTATTTTGTGATACACATAGAAGATCTTCATACATAAGAGTTTTGCAAAACTAACGTATGATAGCTTCACGGAAAGTGCCATTTTCGAGCTTTCTAGACACAATAACTTTAATATAACAATTAATGCTCTGTAAAATAACTTAAATTACCTTGTCTGTAATAATACTTAAGATGACAACATAATTGATACATTTTACAGATTTTGCAACTAATATAACACTTACATATGTCTATGTTGAGTCCTTAACCAGAAGATATATACCTCTTATGGAACTTCGTAAATTTGTCATAGAGTACTTCTTAGTAAAATGGTATGTAACATAGTCTTGAAACTATGATTTTAGTTTAAAATTTGTTTTAAGGGCATGTTTCAGCGAACGTGTCATTTATTTAGAATACCACATATTAACTAACTTCTTACGTACACACATTGTAATTTACTCAGTTTTATGGCTGATAAAAGCATCTATATAGACAAACATATCACATAAAATGTCAAAACTATTGGGATCAGCGCGAAACATGACATAAATGAATTTTTATACTAGCAATTTGGTTAATGGCTAAGAATGGAATATGTCAATTCAAGTGGCAACCCACAATACATTCCCTCGATGTAAAATTACCTTGAGGTTTCTTATATCGTAATTTACTATAATCTTATAGTTTTAAGATTTGTGCAATAGTACAAAAAAAGACAATTTACTAACCAAATCTAAAGAAAGGCATGTGTACTTGCCATATCATTAGCCAGGTTTACTTAAAGAATTGACTGCTAAAAAGCTGTTACAAAGTATCATATGTACGGGAATAAGTAATAAAATGCTAAAAAATATATACAAATGTCGATGCTCTTACAAAACAATGTCATAGATACAAACATCTAATGGAATTTCTTATATATGCCACAAATGACATTTTTACTTCTTAGAAAATGGTATAAAGAAACACAGTCTTAAGAATATGGCTCCTGTAATTAAATTTTGTTTTCTTGGGGAAATTTTCAGCGAATTTAGCATTTTGTAGCAAACCACAAGTATACCGGCTTTAACGTACACTATATACTCGGAATTACGGTTAATCAAACACTTCGACAAACTTGCAGAGATAATGTCAAATCTATTGCAACAAAGGCAACGAAATGACACAAAAAGATTATCAATTTGATTAGTGGCGAAGAATGAAATATGTCATTTCAAATGGCAACACAAAATGTAAAACTTTCATGTACAGTGACCTTAGGAAAACCCATTTTATCTTATACTTTATAGCATCTTCAACATACGTTTGTATCATACAAATAATAGTTTCATGCAATTGTAAAAGTTCAGATTAATTACCAAACAAAAAAAGTTTACAGCAAAAAGTGTGTCTTCTACTTTCGTTATCTTAAACCTAGATAGATTTGAAGCATTGGCTGCAAGTTTACTATAACAATCTATCGCGTGAACGAGAATAAGTAATAAAATGCATACAACATATATACTTTGGTCGAAGCTTTCACAAAAACATTACCATAGATACAAACATCTAATGGAATTTCTTATATATGCCACAAATGACATTTTACTTCTTAGAAATTGATATAAAGAAACACAGTCTTAGGAATTAGGCTCTAGTAATTAAATTTTGTTTCTTGGAGAACACTTCTGTAGATATATCGTAGGTAGAATACCAAACATTTACTGGCTGTTTACTTACATTTAAAACTTTGGTTTATGATAGATAAAAACAACTATGTGGACAATCATTGGGAAGCAAATACCAAAGTTATTGTGAAAAGCACAAGAAAATGACAGAAATAAATTGTTATACTACTAATTTGGGTAGTGGAGAAGAGTGAAATATGTCCCTTTCAATGACAGCGAGGAGTATGTACTTATTAAGTACATTTTACTCATTCAGAATCTCACAAAATATATATTACACGACTTGTTACGACACGTATCACTTTAGAAACATTCTCTTAGATGTTGAAGATAATTTGTTGTAAACGCTAGCTGTCTTGAGAATAAATATACTTGCCATAATATCATGGTTTGACTGACAATATTTTCATAGCAAACTCGTCGTCAGTTTGAAACCAATACAAAATGAAACACGTACCATAATTGAGTAAGACCATACATACTTTGGATTGTCGATTCTTCGCATCTTCCAAAATCATTTTATAAGACCTCAAATCAAACTATTTTGTGTTGATCTTTTTAACTACGAACAGATTTTTGAAAGGTAGGTGAGAATAGTTAGCATCTCATATTTGCTAATGCTGACTTACAGCGAACCTGGAAAAGGACACTTAATATATATCTATATTGATTAAATACAAATGTTCTTTTACAAAATATTCAGAATTTACATTACTAGAATCAAGGTCAGACAAATGGTATCTTAATCATTTGTTGGCTCCACTTTTGGATTAATTGTTTGTAATTTTAGCATTTACTACGGAAGGTCCAATAACATAAGATGACGTTATCATTTAATTTTGTTATAACCTTGCCGATACATTTAGTATGAACTATTAAAAAATAGCTAGCGGCTGATTAATACAGCTATCCCTTGAGTATGAGTATATTGGTGATTATTCTAAATTAATGTTTTATCAATTGACGTATAGTTTGCTATGATTATTACTTTAATATCCTGTTTATATTATCCACTATTTAAATTGTTAGACTTGTGTTATGATTCATAATAACAATTTATGTTCTAAAATTACATTACATGTGCTTAAACGTTTTTGTAAGAGTGAAACAATTTGAATTTGAAATTTGGTTTGTACTAAAACATTTTCCATTACATTGTTGTTCGTCCATCGTTGTCGATGAGGACCACAGACATCACTAGGTTGTAGTCGACTGGGTTCTGTGAACCCGCAGGTGGCTAGTCAGGCCAATGCGGGCTTGGAAGTATCTGCCACAGGTGGGACACCTGTGGTCAGTAGCTGTAGTTGAGGTGCATGTAAAACAAAGTATACAAATTTTGCAGACTATTCCTTTTCATCAGCGAGTTTAATGAATGCACAAAATATCTATTTTGTAAGTAAATTTTGAAACAATTGTATTTTTTTCAATAAAATGCATCTGTCGATTTGCGTTTTTGATACGCTAAACTGGAATAGTTTATCAAGATATATCATAAATGAGTATCAAATATAATAGTTTTGAACTTCGATAAGCTAAAAAGACATCTACCAGTATATGCATGTGCACACTTGCAGTTCACAAAATAGTATGTACGTGTAGGATATGTATGTAAATATAAATATATGTTTGTTCATAACTTCTATGTATGTTTAATAATGTCACTTGATCATTATGTGTCTATAGATCTACTTCATAGATAACTTAGTAAACATAAGTGTGTATGTGATTGATATATTAAAACAAACGTGTAAAGCCATGTCTACTCGAATATGTGTACGAGCAATATAAAAAGTGTTATAGTTTACCTAATGCCCCAGTCCCATAAAATCGTGGCTTGTTACGGACCGGTACGTGCAGACAGCCGTAAGCCATGGGAAGCCTTGCGTATTAAGGTGACGGTATGCACATGGCACAAAACAACACACCCGTTCGGAGTCGTAGCTGAAAGACATGCAAGTTTAATCTATACTCGGCCATGATTGTGTTCACGATTTGACTTTGAAACTGATACGTGTATCATTGGCTCATCTCACGGACCCTGGTAAAAAACGTAACAGTCCGTACGGGTACGCAAGAGTTCGTACGGGTCCTTGCGGAGCTTGATCGCACGGCGCCCGTACGGTGCCCTCATGGCTATTTTTATGTTTATGGGACTGTAGCATAACGGACCAGCAGTGTTAATAGTGCTCATAGTATTCCAATGTGAGTCACAGCACGTTGTGGATTATTATAAAATTAATGGTATTTTAAGCTGCAAAGATGAGTTGTGATATTGTTATATCCTAGCATAATCGTATGACAGACTAATAAGTGTTCACGAACTATACGTAAATGAGACTAGTATATATCTCGCGATTTCTCATGCAGCCATCCTTTTAAAATCACTTTCTATCTTGCACTAATTTGATACCCATATATTTTTCTGAAGTTCTCCATCTATCAACATTGTTAACTCAATAATTGTTTATGTTATTAGGATAGGTTAATTCAAGGGATCATATGTTTCTCATTATGTCTTCCTTGAGTTAATGAAATTTCCTTCACGTCAATTTCTATTAGCTTACTTCGGTTTCTACATGAATTTCTTAACCTTAGTAGGATAATTCAAATTGACAAATCATATTAACTAGTCATTTTTACATCTTTGTATTCGTTCTCTCATCTTTCCTATCATATTGTCAATTCTTTTTATTCCTTTATCTATATTACATTGAATACTTTTGTTTCATCTACTACATTGATGCTTTCTTCAACGCTACAACTTAAGATATAATGTTACAATTTAAGAGCAAGTGTGGTTTTAAGTCTGCTTCATATGCATGTTCATCTGCATTTACTGTTTTAATTTGTATATATTTGCATATTCCACTTACCAAATGGTTTATTGTGCTTTGTTGTAAACATCTAATAGTCTTTACAGCGCATTATGATCGCCCTCTAAAACCAACTTTATCTAGGTATTCCCATTCTCACATGTATTGATTTTTTGTGTCCTAATTGAAAGTTAACAGTGATTTATACTTCTTCCACCCTCGTTATGTACTATCTACTTAGCAGAGCACTTAATATAGTTTATCAAGAAAGCTGTGAGCGTCTGGAAACGTGAGCTTATTAAAACAATGTAGGAGCTTTTACATTGAGTAAATACTAACCTCTTGGGAATTAGATTTCTCCCATAGGTATTGTCTTTGATGTATAACGTCGTTTTACAACTTGGCTAAAGACATTTTATCTAATTAGGTTCATTTAGTACTTAGTGATCAGCGAATCAAAGAAAGTACTGACTATACCAGGGTATTAATGCATTTGTGGTTTGTATAGTGGCCAAACAAGGTTTTATTGCAATTAATATCGTTTAACAATTTTCGTATAATGGGGGAGTTACTAGATAGTACTAGATCACAATAAGAAGATGAAGCATATTATAAGTAGAGATATGTGTAGTTCCTGTTAATAATGTCAGGATATATGTTTATGAATGAAATAAAGACTTATATTTTGCTTTCAACTAACATACACTACACTTGCAATCTATTTACTTTTAGAGACATCAATTGTGTAAAAGGCATTGTTGTCTTAGACTGTTATTAAAGCTCCACTATAAAGATGACTTTTGTTATTGAAAAATCATGCATTTTTTCATAATTTTATGTCATAAATGCATAATTTGAAAAGATGTCCCATTATTATGAGAATTCCTCTATTAAGATCATAGGTTTGGTAGTCGTAGTCGTTATAGTGGAACTTTATTTACCACAATTACTCGATGACTAGTCGGCTACACACCGTGTTTTGATGCTATGTTATCACATATTTTATAATTTTTACATTCAATGGTAATAAATGTTGTATATGGTATTATAATCCTCAGCACCTACGCAAAAACTTCAATACTGTGAAAGCGTTTACTACAACAAAACTGAAATCAGAAGTGTTATTTTCTGCTGCGCAATAGTAACAGAGGAAAGACAATATTGGCTTGCAGGTACTTGCCTAAATAACTAGACAAACTTTGCATACGTGAATAAAATTAGTATCGCTCATGAAATTGCATAACGTAGGGAATAATGGATTCTTTATAGTCCAATATCTGAATTATTTGCCAAACATTACAAGATATTGCAAACAATTACACATAAAGTGACTTTTATGGGTCTACTAAGGGCATAAAAATGTCAGAATATTATCCTTGAACATGTTTGCCCTTGTACCATTGTGTTATACTTGAATATCACCATGATTTTTGTGAAGTTTCTGTTTCTATATCGGGGTTAATTATTTAAGAGATTGCATTGGGATTGTATCATATTGGTACAGTTTTTATATGAGTTTGACGATGTTCATTCACAGTATTATTTGAGTACCACCTCAAAAATCCGCTTCGAATGCAATTTTATTTCATCACGAATGCCTCAATTTAGAATTTGTAATCACTTCCTTTATACAGAAAATTGGACATTGTTTGTCTAATATTTATGGAATCTAATGACTTGCTTCGGCATTGAATCGATTCTAGTTCTCTAAATTTGAAGGTGGTATTAAAGCCTTCACAAATCACCAATTATACATAATGAAATTTTACGTCTTTAATACACAGCCTGCAAATCATCTTACTTTCATATTCTTACATGTATAATTAGGGATTTTTGTGTCATCAATGCTGAGAGAAGTCAATCATTGGCCTCGATCAATTTGGAAATTGTTAAGAAGATAAGACTTTCTTCTTGATATAACGTATTGATAGGTTTATTTAGTTTCACAGTTGTTAGTAGTTCACTACATTTTTATTTAATCGATATATACATATACTTGAATGAACGCTAGCTAGTTGTACTGGTCATTTCTCACCTAGCGTCTGTTTTATAAGAAATTCTCATTGGCTTATCAGCTAACAGGCTTCACGTTCTAGAGAAACACTCGTTTTATGTCTAATATCATCATAATAATCTGTATTCTCGGTGTGCATTATTAGAGGTTAAATAAAATATTTTTTTATATTCTGTGGAAATGTATCGAGTATGTTTTAAGTAAATTTAGAAGTTTTAAAACGAGAGAAGAATCGTCTGAAGAAATGATTCTGAAATGGACAATATGAATACAGGTTATATTATCTACTATGTGTGACATTTAGTTTTTTATATGTCAGAAAACAGGGTTGTTTAATGTTATAAATTGGCGGACTAAAGTATTTATTTTCTCTAAAAGCTGTACATTGACAAAAGTTATACCACTACGTTACAGGCTCCATTAGCTTGAGTGTCTAACTAGTTGAATGTACTTAGATTAGCAATTATTTGAATTGGCATTATATTGATAATTATCATTATTAGAAGTTCAAGTTTTATATTGTGAGTCATTATCACCATGTATATTTATGTTTATCCAAATACTAGGCGGATTCAGATGTAATTACATATTATTGTCTGAATTACTATAATAAATAATAATATATGCTTATGGCTTCCTCATGTCCAAATTCCGTCCTTGGTACGTTGGTAGTGAGAATTTGTTATGATTTGAAACGCAATAGTTTTGCGATTACTAAAGAGGTATAAAATAGCTACGTTCATATATGTAATCATATGTTTTAACTTTATTACAATATCAGAAATCATAAACACAAACTAGTTATTGATACTGTTGCAACATTAACAAAGTTGCTGTTTGTGCTTGCTGAACATATTTCCGCAAGCTGTCTGATGTTTAATGATATACTAGAAATATCGCTTTAATGAGCAGTGGTCTGGATTTATACATTCTTTGAACTGAGTCTGTGTGATTGACATAAATTAATCATTTGCTTGAACTAGAGACATTGTTATAGGAAGTTCCCTGCTACCTTCTCAAATGTTCTGCAAACTCGTAGTCAGTGTGTTCCCGGTAATGAACACTTCATTTCAATACGTGATTTGCATTCAATTGGAAAACTTTGTATTATGTACGCTTTTCAAATACGATTGATTCGATCGTTTGTGCAAATGTGATTAAATGTAACTTAATTCACATTATTTATGGTTTGTTAGGTTTGGTAATGCATTAAGTTTTCAGCTCAGATGTTTTAATCCTAATGCAACTACATGTATTTATATCTTGAATATATTATTTCAAATATTTCATAATTCAATTATGTGTTGTTCAGATCTTTCCTGTGAAGTGCATGTCTGTATGTACCAGTGTAACCTGTAATGTCATCTGCAAAGTGACGTATCATTTTATGTCACTTTGTTTTATCATTGACCTTCCATTTTTCAAGCCTAGTTGCTTCTTTTATCGGTACAAAGTACCACGAACCTTATTAAGATACTATTTATCAGTCCAGACTATTCGTATTCTTGTAAAACTGAAACACATCATTTACCTTTAGTCTGTCAACATATATTTTGTATTCAATATATCAACAGTACATTACGTTACAAGTTCTGTCACTATACTGTCCTCTATATATATATAGCGTGATTTATCAAATATGAGACACATTTAAGTACAAATCTGTATCCTTAAAACAACAATGTAAAAATTTCAGTCTGCGTAAATCGTTCGTGGAAACATATGGCATTTCTATATCATAAAGCTGTTAGTGTGAAACGGAGAGAAAGTCCCCAGTGAATAGGTTGAACAGAAAACGTAAAGGAAACAGAAGATGTAATCAAATTTGTTTCTAGGCAACAAGTAAAATAGATAATTCGTCAATGTGAATAGCTCACAAATAGTCTCTATTGCGAGCTACATATGTACTTATCTGACATTTTACCTGAAAAAATCTGAAAATAAATTACAATTTATCACAGATTAATGTAGGGATACATGTCTGTCTGCAGTAGTGCTGACCATACTAAACTGTATGAAAACACAACATGAACATATATTTGTCACAAAGATATTATGTAATCATCAGAATTTTGTACACCAAAGTTTATACATTTGAATGCTGTGAATCTATCTGTCAGTTATAGGTTAAAACACTATGAGAAATTTGAATTCGTGAACCTAATATTATCTTGTAAGTTATGCAACCTCTTTTTTAAATACCATGTACATGTACATTGCATATATTTTTTTTTTGCTTGGATAAGAATTAGATTTGTTAATTTTGTAGAAACCTGTAATTAGATATACACTTTAAATTAAATATTGGAACATTTTCTGCAATGTTTGCACCGAAAACATATTTTTTTCTGTATGTTGGGTAATTCCGAGGCATAAAAATGTAATTAAGAAAAGAGACTACTACGTTACACTGTTTATTGCGAATAATACGTGATACATTGTAAAAGGATAGGACAAGCTCTGCCATTAAACTTTCATTGGAGTGAAAAACGCTGTTATCAAAGGTATTTTATGTCGGAATTGTTGTTACATATGTAGTAAAATTTCAGAGATTGAACAGGTTATACAATTTGGTCCAATTCTTGTGGAAACAGTATATAGCCTTTCATGTATTCGTCGACAATTAGTCGAATGTGCTCTTCATAAAAAGGGAAGTAGCCAGCGTCATAATAATGGTATGCTGATACTGTTTATGATCAACAAGGAAAGTGTAGGGCATTTGCAAAACATATACCAAAACAAACAATCTTTGCGTGTAGTTGTGATATCGTATTTTATTGACGTTAAATGTGAAATGTCACAGAGATATGCCTACATTACACAAGTTAGTCATGTCGTGACCTTTCCAACATGGCGCCTGCTTGGTATTTCCGTTTCCCCAAATACAATCCTTCAAATGGAAAAAGTGGTATAATTGTAATAAATTGCAAGATATTATCAAATTTATTGAAGCGGTCTATTTAAGGGTATAATTGATCTAACATAATTATGACAATGTGATAATTTAAATATTCATGACGACTGTGATCTATTACTGCATATTTTTCATTGTTTCCAATTGGTTAAATTCATAACGCATGGCTATGATTAATATTAATGTGATTTCAATTAATTTAATGGAATGTGGGCATAAAGTTTGATTTATAAAACAGAGAACAACGAATAAAGATCAATTTAATGCGTTTAACAAATTTATTATAAATCACTCAAGAACCAAGAAATGCTACATTAAATGAACACGTTTTTTAGTTTCAGGTTCTTTAGTAAACTGTATGCTGTATTTAAGTTATATGTTAGAAAGCTTTTCTTCTTTAACCAAACCGATTTATAAAGAACATAGTTATTTTTAATGTTTTGTTATAAGGTTTGTAATGGACATAATGCTAACATTGCACATATTGGGTCGGTGCTTACAGCCACATACGTTTTGTCTGGTCTCTAAAAAAATTTGAGTCGTTTTTTCCATAATCTACTAACGAATGGTGAATTTGTGATGTGTTTGATAATCGTTGCGGCAATTTGATTAAAAAAATTGAATTGAATTAGATAGTCTATTCCTTTCCAGGAGAATGTTATTTCTTCTGAATCAAGTTTCTTCATTTAGTGTCATGGCCTATTTATAGTTGAATACATCCGATATGTTTGTAGTTTCATTGTATTTCATCACTTACACGAACTTTGTCTGTTATAACAAGCTTTACAATTAATTGTTTGTTGTGTTTTTGTGATATTTTGACCAATTTCTTGTTTGAATCAAGCCAGATTGCAACGAAATTGTCTAAGGTTTTTGCTATATTTTGCGGATTATTTGTTAGTAATGTATTTTTATGCATATACATGTATGACAATTGCTGTCTTGGTGGCTTACAACCATAAACAATTTTTATACATTCAGTGCCACAATTTACATAATTTACAGACAGACTGATAATTTATTGATTTGTTGGACACAATTTATATGAAAACTCAATCAAAAAGCAAGAACTCTGAATTTATTTAGATTTATACTTTTCTGTCAAATGAGGAATATAATTTCATTTCAGTTTTATTTGTTTTCATTGATTTATAATCTGCGTGTTTAGAATTTTATTGTATTTTATATTTGTAACTTCAAATAAATCGACATGATAAAAGTGGTATAAATTACTAGAACCCTTCTACATGATTGGATGAAATAATCACTATTCTCTCCTTGTTTCTCTTTTTTTTCAATGTATTTTCTGCAATGTATTTTTTTCTCTTTGCAATTTGTTTAAATTGTGTGTTTGTGCTCGTTAGATGAGAAAACTCCAGCGTTTCTCTCTTGTTAACAAATTTATCACGTTTGTTTTGAAAGGCATGCTGACAAAATGTTGTTGTGTTTCCGCTGACTTTTCTCTGTCAGATTCGGCATGTGAACGCCGCACGACAGAACGATATCGGCGCATGCTAATCAAACAACTCGAAATTTTACACAATTCGTTTACAATAAATTACTTGTATGTGATACATATAGATGCTGAAGCAAAATCATTACAAATCAAGTTTAACATGTTCATTTAGTAATAAAAAAATTTACTCTATCTGATGAACAATCACCTTGTTATAGCAAACATAAAGGAGTTCAATGGCTTTAGAAAGATTACTCGCAGTTCATTTAGAGACTTAAGTTCCTTGTTTTTAGGACACTCAGATGTTGATTAGTTTACTTAGCACTCCTTGCACGCAATAATTATACACTAACTATGTGACATAAACCATAATGACAAGAGGATCTCTATGTTTCAAGAACTACTACATGTATAAGTACTTAATTTAACAATGTTCGACTTGATAAACATCTCATTATTGAGGAGCAATGACATTAATTCAAAGTATTAGAGGATGTTTATTATCTACTTTATGTCCTATCATATTGTTTCACGTTGTCAGAAATGTGTTACATTCGGAATCAGTAATTATGATCTTTTGATCTTGTTTTATCTCATTCTCTCCAATTACAGAATCTAATTATCCAGATGTGTGTGTATTTTCAGGTTTGTCACGTGATATGACTAGATATAATTAATTGTGAAACCATAACAACCAAACATGGGTACGGGTGCCAGTTCCTATACTCCTCCGCCTACGCCGTTGAGGTCACTACGGAGTGTCAGAGGTAAGTACGCTACATACGTCTCTGTAAAACACAAAACTGCACAAGTACGTGCATTTAAAACAGAAACAATTATTCCCTTCCCTTAAACTCATTTACTGGGAACAAACAGGGCACAGATGCAGAAGATATGTTTTCACTATCGTTTTATACCGAAGAACAGTTTTGTGCAAACAAGCACAGCTGTTATTAAGTATGTTTTTCATCACAAATTATATACAATGTACATTTTATTTTAGTTGAGAGCATTTGTATGATCTAAACATTACATGGTAACTACTTAAAACAAAATAATTGATTATAATAGTCATTATCGCATAGCCACCTGTATCAACTTGGCGATGAGGTTTCGATGGTGCTCGAGTTTCTAAACTCTCTAGGTGTTAGACGTGATACATTTAGCTAAAGTATTTAATATTGATGAACCAGCTTCTACGGGAAATATTTAGGTGTCAATTGTGATATCATGGTACAACTAATGATGTTGGTAAAACAATACATTTAACAAGACGATACATATACTAGTAGATGGTCCAAACATAAAGTTAATAAATTGGTTCCACACAGTCTTCATACATGTACGTTTAACATCGATATTTACATCAGAGATATTAAATGAAGAAGCATTCGAAGATTTCAACATTATTCTTTACATATACTGAACACATGAAACTAGTTCTCTCGCCGGCGTTAAATAAACCCAATAAAGAAAATCACGCGCTTTAAAACTTGTTTCTGTCGAATTAAAACAACCTGAATATTGATACAAACTAAACCAAACCAAACATCAATTTGGTTCGTACACTCATCTCTCTAATTTCTCTTGCATAAAGTTTAGTTTTGATCTTTAATTTACATTACCTATACAGTCAACAGATTCACAAATCTTTGACTTCAGACGAAATCAAGACGTCTTGTCAGAAGTAAAAATCTCAAAGAATCATTATAACGTCTTTATATCTCTTGTTAACTCCTAAGAACATTTTAAAGGCTTGTACCAATACAACATTTTTTTCATTGTACAAGAAGACATTTATAATGTAAGTAAGTATAAATTGGGTTATCAAAAAGACCATTGAAATGTTATTGAACAAACGCATATTTCAGAAGCACCATACATTTTTCTAAGGATAGTTCTCTGTATTCTTAGGAAACAGAAAGGTTATATCGCGCCAAACACTATTGTCACAGCTTATGTTATATTCGACAATAAGAAATACTAAAACTTATTTTTTTTTTTTGTTGTATATAGAAGTAATGGTAGTACTAAATGATTTGCATTACGTGCATCAAATTCCAGGAAGAGGTGTTTATTGCACTATAGCGGTTTATATGTACTTGGCATTGTTCAGTCATAATAAAGTCATTTAGTTATATGTAACAGATATAAAGAAACAATACAATAAGTTTTGTGTTTCAAAGTGCATTTAAGTTACATATTGATTGCAGCAAAATATGCAATTGCAGTGGTAGAAGAGACAACCTAGTAATTCAGTATTTTGTATATACATTCCTTACATAAGAACTATATTCACCCGAAGAAAAATAATAATTTTGATATTTATGACAAGCCATAAAATATTACAATATCGAAATTGCTCTACTAATGGGAAACGAAATCATCACATCTTTAATATGACATATAAAACCTCATTCTCCTGATATGCTTAGACATTTCAATTAATTGTTCACCCTCGCATTCACACAAATGGCAATAATTGCTTTGCTGGCTAAATGATGTTTGTTAGGCAACGCAATTCTGCAAAACATCACTATAAATCATTGATTTGTGTCCTTTCGAGTGACAGTAATGAGGGTATTATTATTATTTATTCATTTTATAAAGTCAATAAGAGATTATTAGACAGTTAAATCAGATTTATGCATTTTCAGCAAACTCTGCTGCAATAATATTACAGAATTGATTTCAACAAGGATGTTGCAATCAGCATAAGATTGATAATCTATGATCTATGAACTAATTTGATCAAATTGTTTCCTGGCAGATTGTAAACGCTTTGGACGCTTTGTGATTTATCAGTTTTTATACGTACGAGAAATTGTTATGCAATTAAAACCAAAGCCAAATGCGCAACTACTCAACAACGTTTAACATTATCTCAAACATAAGGAAACAAGTAGATTGGAATACGTTGACCCTTATTTATAATTTAAGCAAATGGATTAAAGGTACAGCATAATTATGTAATGCGTTTCATTAATCCATAATTCATTTAATTGATAATTACATGGATTCAGTTTAGGACCTTCAAATATTAACAAGATAAGTATCTTATTACTACAGAAAGTTTAAATTGATCTAGTTAATATATAAAATACGTCTACAAACGTTGCATTTACATGAGCAAATCCGTCTTCCGGAGAGTATTTAAGGACGTCTGCAGACACGTCGAGTTGTTCTCAATAGTATGTGTGGCTGTATCAAATAATTGAAAATATAAATTGCTCGCATAAACAGAGATAACATACAGGTAAACTCGATGTTGACTTTTGCATTTCGTCTTATCTTCCATGATAAGGTATCTGTATTAGGCATTTCAATTGTACGAAACCAAAAGGAAGACGCTACTCATGAGAGTTTCATTAATTTGATGAATTAATTTCATTAAATCATAGAGTTATATAAACTGTGAGAGATGAGTACTTTATCTAATTAGACATTTGGTATCCCCCACGTTAGTTTTTATAAATACAAAACATATTAAATATTACACGTAGATAAAGTTTTCGAGGGTCAGCTATGCAGTTGATTACTAAGTAATTTTGAATAACATTTGTGATTGGCATTATTCTAAGAAATCGTTTAAACACGTTTTGAACTAGTAAATGTACAAATCATGACAATAAGTCATAGCTTTTCATTAGCATTATCCCTCAAAGAGTATTTTAGTTCATCCCTAGACACAAGTTGTTCTCAATAAAGAGAATGTGTGTCGTCTGGTCAGAAATGACGAGATGAATAGTTGTACCTGAGGTTAGTTCCAGATTAGTTATACGCTAACTTTTTGCACCGTGATGACTTCTAAGGAAACAATTTTGTAACAGTGCTGTTCAAATGCAGCAAACATAACTTAAAAAATCGTTATACATAAGAGCGCTAAAGCTGTAGTTAAATACATAACTTATCATGATTGCTTTTTCAGGAGTGCGACAGAGAATTCTTCCCTGATTGATAATTAGTTGAAACATCTATAAGTCCAATTTGCCTGAACATCTCTTAGGCTAATGATGCTTATTGTAGTAATGAAGTCATTTGTTGCTTATCTGAATCTTAGAGTACGTTAACAGATCAATGACTCCAATAATGTCTACGCTGACAACGGAATCATGGTGTTTAGTATGAATGAAAAAGTTATTATCTGTACTTACAAAGCGACTTCATTGAAATGAACGCTTCTTATCATAAGTTCTCTATTATCATACAGGCTCTGAAAGGGACTGGAAGAATATCGAATAGCACATTTACAATTGGTTTCTATTTCTATCCTCATTTATACCTCCCGGAATGGTGCAACCCACTTTAGCAAAGAAATCAATTTTACCTTACAATGAATTTGTAAATATTTGAATGTAAGTTGATCAATAACAAAGAATCACTTGGCACTAAATTAATTCTATTTAGTGTAACTCGACTCTTTATAAATATATAAATTGACGACTGGATTATTCATTTTGAAGAGGTTCATCTGTCAATATATTTGTATTGGTAGACACACATTATTGTTTAGAAAAAGGATTTTCTAATCTTATGAATATTATATCATATAAACAAAGATGATTGGTCTGACAGTTTAAGTAAACTACTTTTCTCAGTATAATTCATAAGAACTGTCAAGCCTTGCGACCATTTATTTGATAATTTAAAAATCACCAAGACATTGGGTTGGTCTACTTAAGCGTATTCTACTGCCTAAACAGTGCTTGTCCCAAAATCATCCTAGATTAGAATATGCGCTTTAAGATCCAGGTCAACTTTTCTGGTACTGCATAAAATTGAACATGTAGATTTATTGAAGTTAAAAAACTAAATAATATGCATCTACCTAATAACATTTACTTGCATTAAATTTACGACTTTGGACCAAATCTAGCAGTTAGTACATCTAAATATAAAACTACTTACGAATAAAATGACGCACAAGAAATTTCATAACTTGAGTTGTTAATTATAAATCGAGCACACTTTATTTCTATTTATAGTGAACAACGATCTCATCGTTTTATTATATTTCGTACATGTACATTTGTGATACCCACAATGAAATGGGCATAACTATTCAAGTAAAATTAATTAAACACTAAATGTCGTGAATGACATGTTAAAACTTTTATCATATTAGACTATATCAAAGTACCAAAATGACTGTATTTATTTAATTTGTATATGCACCAATTTAAAGTGTTTCTTAAAAATGGAATATGCTATTTTGGAAAAGAAACCAACGTTTATTACGTATGTTATTTCTAAGTTACCATACTTAATGGAAAACTTAAGAAATGCGTCTTTAATATGACATACAATTCCACAATTCTGATTAAATTTATATACATTTCAATCAATTGATAACCCTCATTTATCAGAAATGCCAACAAAACTGGTTTCTTTATCTAAATGACTTTTGTAAAGTAAAGCAATGCTTCAGACATCAAATCTACATATCATTGATTCTGTTATATTGACGGTTATAGGAGTATTACTATTACATGTTAATTTTATCAAGTAGACAATGATATATTTGACAGTTCATTTTGATTGATGCTTATCTAGCAAATTGTGCTGCTTGTTAGAGGATTGGTTGAAACTTCAGTGCTAAATCAAGTGAGATATTGATTACCATTGATATACAAATTATCATGGTTGGACATAATTTGTTAACTGCTGAAGTGTCAACACTGATAAGCTTACTGTTGAAATGAAAGAAATGAACCCAACACATTGACCTGTATTTTATGTTTGTTGCATATTTGAGGAAAATGCTGCATTTTTATGTCTGTGGAACTTTAATCGACATCTTACTCCTCTTCATGCCTCAGTCCCATAAAATCGTGGCTTGTTGCGGACCCGTACGTGCTGACAGTCGTAAGACGTGGGGAGCCTTGCGTATCAAGATGACGGTACGCGCATGGAACAAAACAACACACACGCACGGAGCCGTAGCTGAAAAATATGTAAGTTTAATCCAAACTCAGCCATGATCTTGTTCACGATTTGACTTTGAAACTGTTACTTGTATCCCAGACTCATCTCACAGACCCTGGTAAAAACGTAACAGTCCGTACGGGCACGCAACAGTTCGTACGGGTCCTTGCGGAGCTTGATCGCACGGCGCCCGTACGGTGCCCTTACGGCTAGTTTCATGTTTATGGGACTGTAGCTTCAGCGGGAGACCTTGGAACCTCTCATGGAACCTTAGTTAATAAACTAAAAAAAACCAAGTCTTACAACCACAAATCGCCCATTTCTAGCATGTTTTCTGTTTGATAAACATTCTTTATACACCCTGTACGATCACAAAATAGCGACATCAATTTTAATGGTTTAAGAAATCCTAACGTAGTTTTTTGTTTCTATAAAATAATGTGAAGTCGTGTACAAGTATAAGGTACGTATGTAAGATTAAATAGATATTAAGGAACTGTTTACTTGCATTCTATAAAAGTGGTTATTATAAATCCAATTAAAACCTAGTTTAAAAGAATTTATCGGTGTAAAAGAAGGAACAGATTCTCAAAATGACTCACAGTGCTCTTAAGTAATATTTACACATCACGCTGAGCAACAAATAATGTGTATTCAAATAACTGTCAATAACAAATGAAGTCAAAGTAATCAAACGCATGTGACTGAATATATTTTTTTTATTTGCCGCAGTAGTTTGCACTTAGTAATATATTGCTTCAAAAATGCAAAATGCAATTGCAGTATCATATTAAGATCTAAATAGGAATAAATAAATCACGTTGAGAGGCATTCGATAGCTTAAAAGCTAATTGGGAAATTTTGACCTTGTATAAACTCATATAATAGCAATTAGATTGTCCTACAAATGGAAAACGGAATCATTGCATCTTTGATATGACATATTATACCACCATCTTCTGATTTGTGTAGACATTTCAATTAATTGTTTTCCCTCATATCTGCCAAAAATGCCAACAAACTGATTTCTCTAGCTAAATTATGTTTTTGTTTGGTAACACAATTCTGCAGAACTTCACTACAAATCATTGATTTTGTTCTTTTTAACGATTGTAATGAGAGTATGATTGTTATGTGTTTGTTTTATCAAGTCAACAAGGGAATATTTGACAGTTTATTCTGATTTGTGCTTTTTCGCATGTTTATCAAACTATGTTGCATTAATAGTGTTAAACTTGTCGTAACTTGGGGGCTTTAACCAGTTTACGATAAATTATAAATGATGTGCTCATTATGTTTACTAGGGTACGATGTGCCCAAACTAGTGAACGATCTGTTCACATAAACGAGGATTTAACAAGATGACCTACGTTATTCATTTGTTATAAAATAACCTACAGATATTGTATCTCACTTTTATTACCAAAATCTGGTTGATGTAGAATGATAGGTTCGAGCCTGCTTACTGAATGGTGCTCTTTAAATGAAAAAAAAGTTTTCTTTCTTGCACACGAGTGATTCATACAAAGGATGATTAGGTAAATTACCCGCCTTGTATGGCTTTGGCTGTTAAAAAGGGATATCGTATATCATATTTAATATCTAAAATTAGTCTCCGTGAGCATTAAATCACGATAGAAAGTTTTTGTACATAAAACAATGTTTAATTGAAATTATAAACTAGTTTATGTTGCCCGATGCCGTTTTAAAAAACATATGCTATTTTTAATGGTTGTAATTATTATTTCTTGCCGCATTCATTCGACTAGAGATGCCCGATTGCTCAAGCGTGCCAATATTCTATTGGCGATTTCAAAGGCACCTAAAGAATATTGTAATTTATTATTGATCAGCATTTGCTTTTTCACTAGGTCATATTTTTGTAGGTCACATTTCCGAGCATCTCATAACTAAATCATGCTTATCGCGCTAATGAAGTCGTCTCTTGCATATTTGAATATAAGAATCAATACGTTCAATGTTGACTAAAGTGTCAATGGTATCAACTATTTTGCCTCAATAGGAAGGTATTATCCATGCTTACAAAGCGGCTTTAATTAGATTAGAGCTTCTTCTCATAAATGTTATATAATCATAGAGAATCTATACAAGTTAAACTGAATATCCAATGGTACTTTTACAATTGGTGTCTATTTTTATTCCACTTAATACCTGTCGGAATGGTGGAAATCTACTTCAGCTCAGAAATCAATTTCATAAGACAATGAATTTGTAAATATTTAAACAAAGATAATCGTTAACTTGGGACTCCTTGGACCTTAATTAATTCTTTTTAGTTTCATCCGATCATATCATGATGGGTTGTTGAATGGAATGTTTATTTTGAGCATTTCGATTTGTCAATATATTGGCATATCTTTTTTTAATTTGTTTAAAAGTATGTTCTAATATTTGAATGATATTACGTACTTAAAAAACAATCGTTTATCAACTGACAATTTCGAGTATATTTACAGAAATATTGATAACGATCATGCATTTAATAATTTCAAACACTACTCAGAGACCCTGTGGGAGTCTTTAAAACGTTCTCGAGACTAAAAACCGGTGATTTCGACTACCGACTTAAAATAAAACCCGTATAAAATGGCTAAAGTTGTATGAGATACCTTACAGTCAATCAGAAGTAATGTAAAAAAGTCAAATGTCATGATAATAAATTTAATACATGTAATATTCTGTATTCCACAAATACAACAATAATTTTAATAAGCGGTCTCAGATGAAGACACTGGTTATATTTACATTGGTAAGTAGGAAAACTTCGATTTTGTATGAAATGTCACCTATAGTAATGACGTTTGCTTAATTAAGTACTTATAGCATTTTATGCAAAGTTTGTGGAAATCTTTAGTTGCCCCCAAATTTGCAGCCAAATTTGCAGACTGACGTTTTTTATTTGCTTTAAAGAGCTCAGACGCCTGGGAATATAATGATTGATAATGATTATGTTCACTAGTGTTAAAAATGACAAACCCATTATTTGGGAACAAATGGGAACAATGAACAACGATTAGATGTAACAAGAATTTATTGTTAGCTTGTACCAAGCTATAATAGGTTTTAATATCACTACCATTTCTGCAAAAAAAACCACGAAACAGTTTAACCCATTATGTGGTTCTTCATATGGTATTATCTAAACCCGGGTCGATAGCGCAGTTGGTAGCGCGCCGGGATTTGGAATCTCGTGCCCGAGAGGGTGCGGGTTCGAATCCCACCCGGATAGGTTATACCCTTCTATGAAAATTTGACAATAATGTCGATTTTCCTCCATTGATTAGATAATATGGAGAAGTTTCCGGCCTTGTGGAAGGGTAGGTGAGTACTGGTTATAGACAATGGTCCAGGAAAGCTAGGTTAGGTGCGCTGGACGCCGTAAAATGACCTAAATTGTGTTGACACAGCGTTAACTCCAAAAAATAAATGAAATAAAAATAAATAAATAGTATTATCTAATTTCTTCAACAATAGTGTGTAATTCGGCATAAATTTATCTTGGTTATTAGTCTGCCATAAGCCATTTGCACAATTTTTGTGTAACTCGACAACGCTGTGGACGAACTCTCTGAAATGCAGTTTTACATCGTCAAAAGTATAAGCCACCTGATTACTGTATTTGGAAGCTGGTTTATAAGTTAACCAACTTCATCAAACATAGTTAAAGAGCTGTGAGTTAAAATCATTAAAGTCAGTGATAAATACATTGTTATTCTCAGAATGATTTAGTTGGTCATTAGCTAAACACGAAATAACCATTATACCCTGAATTATATTAATGTCATAAATGTCAAAAACACTGTACAATTAGTTTCAATCCAATTAGTATTCATTATGTTAGATCAATATCTGTTTAACTGACCTTTAGAGTACTATTATACATTTATTATACGTTCTGTTTAATGTAAATGACTCATTAAGGTGTAGTTAGGTTGCATTTGTTCGAATACAAAGCTCTGCATATATAATATGTCCGATGGCACTGTAAGTACAAATACTTCCCATGGATGTCACTAGGACAACGTTCACTTTTATACAACTTAATTCTGTAATACGGCGTTGAAGAACGCTAATTGCATGTTTATCAAACTCAGCGGGTGGTTGTATGTTTTGGATTATAGTTCCATGAATTTCTAACTTTGTATTTGAATTGGTATCACGTTCCAATTGCGACTTACTATGTATTTCTTGGTAAAAATGTGTTTTAGATGAAATAAGCTACTGTACGTTTATAATATGCAACAATGGCATACTCTTTGAATAGAAAACTAAAAAGTAAAATTAGTCATATAATCAAAATTTGCCATGAAGTTTAACTAGAATCTTGAAACCAAATTCATAGACATAATTATTATCTTTACTGACGTTTTCACTTTAGATTCCCCTACTGTTATATAGGCATTTACGTGTCTGCTATCATGTTTCCTATTGCTTGCCGTCAGTTTTTAATAAATACACACACAATGTGGTATCCTGTATTGACAACTGCAATTAACCAGGTGTAACTTGATACAAATTCGCTTTGCTAATTACTCCATGCAACTCCCTTGCCACTTATAAAAGGAAATCATGAATGTAGGATATTAAAGCCAATTATTTGATTTAAGTGTAATGAGTTATCATTTTACCATTAAAGTGTCACATTTCTATTAAATTATTGATTGAAATGATATAACCCATTTGAATATATTTATGACAATCATTCTTTTCTGCCATATATTAATTCAGTTAATGATAATGGTATCAGAGACTATCATGACTATCCATTACAACTCGTGGGTACTGTCTCTTTAACTAATACAAGTAGGCTTTAATTTGGAACAAAATAGTAGTTAATGCATTGAATGCCGAGTTTGGAAGTATAATTAATGGTCTGTGTAGCAGTCTGGATAACACTTTGTTCATGTACAAGCATGGATTTATAAACGCCTGTCTGCGTAATCTAAAAAGGTGGTTAAGGTTTAACGTTCACTTTATGTCCTTAAATGTCCATGCATTTTGGTGGATTCAAATTGACTCACTTTTACTGCTTTCTCATTTCATGTTGTAAAAAATCGTCTTTAATGATTTCTCGGGTTATTTTTTGGTTTATCTTAACGATGAAATATTTCGCTTAGTGTCGTGGTAATCATAAGGAATGGTTAAAAAATGCTGCGTTTCCTTAATATAGCCATAATTGGCAAATTGCATATGACTGAAAAATTGTAAAAGCAGATTTACATCTCCTGTCTCTTAATTTCATAAACTAAAACGAGCTTTAATTATTTTTATCAGTGGTTTTAAATTGATAAAGGCGTTTATTTTACAGACTCAGCTTTCGAACTTTATAAAATTCAAAATTATTTAAGACCTCTGCCCTTGTATACAAAAAGTGGTAAACTTAATTTTATACATAATTTCTTTATATATAAGCGATCAACTGAGTCCATGACATAGTGCATGACATTATTGAAAAGGGTAATGATACAGTGTAACCTCTGCAGAGCGACTTTCGGCGGAGTTTGAAAAAATTGCCGCTCTGCAGAGGTGTCGCTCTGCAGAGGTAGACTTATTCTACCGGTCACGAAAACGGCCATTTTCGGTCCGGAAGACTGGCCTTTATCCGTTCCATAATGTTAATACAGTTTTTAACGAGCGCTGATCGACAAAATAAAGAAGTTTTAATAAGATTACGAAGTTTTTTAAATAAATAATTGTAACGGCTGACAATTCAAGTGCATGACTGTTAGTTTTATGCTAAAGAAAGCAATACACTAGAGAAATCGATTCTGTTACTGTCAAATGTTTTTATATGGCGAATACTAATTAGCATGAATTATCGTCGTCTTTTAGGGAGTAAATATCTGATATTATCTTAAACCTCAAATAATCTTAAAACAGAATTCATTTCATCAAAGTTTTTAATAAAAAGAACAATAACAAATAAGTTTCATTTATTATCGTCAACTAGCTAGACGTATGTGCATCTGATACTTGATGACGTCAGCCTACCAAACAAAGCGCTCCTCATCTAAGGTCCGTTCGTTGGTGTCATGGAAACCATATGTCACTTGTTTATTAATCCCTGTTAGTCAAATGATCTAGCAACATGACACTTTAGGGTAGTGTTATACGATTAAGGGTTTCGCTTATTGTTTAAATCATCCGGTTATAGATAATTATCGATTATTGATGTAAACCTTGCTAGACTTAGTGTCGCTGTATAGAGGTAAAGATTAACTTTGGGAATTTATTTGAACGGCCGTTTACCGCTCTGCAGAGGTGTCGTTCATTAGAGGTAAATCATAGAGTAAAATCGACGGGGGGAATTCTAATATGCCGCTCGTCGGAGGTTGCCGCTCGTTAGAGGTGCCGTTAGCAGAGGTTATACTGTACTACTTATAGTATTGATAAATATTTGATAAAGTACACTATTCATCACGCTATGATAGTAGACAACTATACCGTAGAGAACCAATTAATTTACAAAACATACTATACATTACACTTTTACCAATGGGTCTAGTGTAACATTACACTACACAAAGAGACTTTTGTTTTGAACTATACTAATAGCATCGATGATAAATTATTCATTTTAGAAGCAAACATTGCCTTTAGTGTATTATTTATAAAATACGTCCATTGACAATTCTTGACATGTTTTATAAATATTTTATTCGGATGACTCTTTGTATTGTGTCAGTTGTGCTGAGTAAGCATCTGTTATACTTTTTGCATACTGTTACATTACATAGCACAACGTATCTCCATATGTATCTATAGTCCCAACAGTGGACATATTGGTATATAACAACAAGTAGTTTTGTACTAGCAACTTTGACATTCAGACAGAGAGTGTGTCTGAGTCATGTCTTTGTACAATAATGGGTTGAAATAAAATAACTAGATAGTCAAGATCAAATTAAAGCTGATATATATTTTGCTTTCCGAGGTTGTTGGTACTGCTTCTAAAACACAGGTTTCAACTTTGTTACACGCAAGTTGATACTGTTCATTTTTCTCACTTTAACTCTACAATTGTTAAGTCATAAGTGGGATCATTTCATGGCGGCAGCACTGTCTGTTTTAATATGAACTTAATCTGTGCTGGCATTTCTATCTAAAGAACGTTTTAACATAAGAGTTCATGATACTGTTCAACAGTCAGAGTAATACGAGGCGGACAATTTATCTCAAAATTATATCAGAAAAATACACATTACCATACTCCTTTTCTCAATTATCATCGTCCTACTCTCCAATGTATAGAGCCGTACTCGGTATGTTTACTAAACGCAATGACCTACACTTAGTTATATATATACATATACGTATATGTATAATAAAGGACTCTGGGGCCTGTATTATCAAAGGTCTTACGACCAATTTTAGTCTTAAAACATTCTATAATGTATAGCTAAATTATCGTAAGACGTTTGATAATATGCTGCCCTGGTGTGTATTTTTCTTAAATGGTAAGGCAAGTTTTGTAAAGGTTCTCGTCCATCGAGAGGATGAACATAAATTATTCCTAACGTTGCAATGACGTGTTTATTGATGCTTCTTTTCCTTGTTGTTTACTAATCGTATTCTTAGCTAATTTCATATGTCGTTTTCCATTTAATCAACAAAAAATTGTTCAGAAACCAAAACGAGATATCATGTCATTCTAACTAAAACGTTTCTCTTATATGAGAACGTTCAATTATGTCCTACTCTTTTCTTTATAAATAACAAATTATATGTTAGTACTTGTTCACATTCTCTATTGTTTTCTACAACCATTCATCATTCTGTCATTGATTTTGACTGTACTTAATAACCTAATGGCTCCTTATATACCCTTTATAAATACTGTATAGAGGATTATTTTGGCAGATTTTTAATTTTCGCTATTTCCCGGCCACTACGATCGGACGAATTCTAAATCCCGCGAACGTAATTGTATCAATATTTAAAAGGATAGGATATATACGTTTAAAGTGCGAACCATACACTTAGCGAATAATTATCAGCGTACAAAACGCAAAATATAGATTCCACGAAATTTAAGCACTTTACAATACCTCTCTGGTTCCATTACTCATTATTATATATAAGGGTCCTATTTCATGCCTAAGAGGTATTTTTCTTGTAATTTAAACATATACGTTCTATCTGAACCTATTATCAACTGGTACGATTGTATGTCAGAGAAACAATTTCAATCATTATATATAAGATAAAATAACATCTCACAAAACATATCAATAATCTACTCCGTTACTCTGTTTAGTAATCTATCTTCCAGGAGAATAAAACATGTAATCATTTCCATTGAAACAAATGCCTTTTTTGAATTTATTTATCGAAGTCTTTTACGCAATAAAGATAACTTACTTTCTTGCACGCAGTAACTCAATAGAAAATTTTGTTTTTCTGGAGTGCCATTTATCAGCACTTTGCATTTGGTTATAATCGATGGCAGCTTCATCTTATCTGATCGTTTTGATATTTTTTACTAAGTTGCTTCTTTTTCCAATTAAAGAACTTGATATTTTGTTTTTCACTGAGAAAAGACTTTCCATGAATCGCACCAGGATAATTGAATTCGGTAAATTGTATTTCATTATTTATTTTATTCCCCTTTTGTATGTACATGTTTGTTTCAAAAGGCGTATTTCTCGTTTTATGGAATCCTACGAACATACAACTGTTTTTTAAACAGTATATTACTACCTTTTTTCAAAAACAATTATATTGATTCATAACAAAAATGTTCAAGCAACTTAAGAACGAACCATTGGTAAGAACAAGCATACATTTACAACATGTATAGTCCTACAATCGTATAAACCTGAACTTGACATTTATGCAAACATATATTTAACTCAACATTTACTGGTTATTGACTTTGTTTGTAAATCGCCCTTTATTGGGAGCTTTCGGCATGATACACGTACTGATCAATAAATAATTAAGTAATAAAAACTTCGAGACTGTGTCAAAATATTGCGGGTTTACATGCTTCCCCATAAACAAATGCGTCCATTCTTAAAAGCACAATAATTTACCGTGTTATATATAATAAGGTAGGTCAAGATTAGGATAATTTTGTCGGACTATGATAACCTGTTAAAATGAATAATATTACCTTTGTTTCATGTTAAAGGTTTTTGCCAATCATGATTTGATTCTCATGGCATGTCATGCTCTTCCATAAACTATCCGCAGTAATTTGCTTCTAATCAGGGAGTTGTTAACTTCATCTGGTTTGTTTGTTTGGGTTTTACGGTGCACCAACACAGAAAGGTCATATCGCGCCGAAAGCAATTAATGATACTAATAATTCAAACGAAATTGATGACCTAAAGCTCTATATCTAATTATATACATTAATTTTATTTCCTTCAAAAAGTCAAGTATCGCATATGATGGTACAGACTCAACTTCTTCTGGAAGGATAAGCAAGTACCAACAACAAAGCGCAAATCACAGCTTGTGAAGCAAGGCAGTCGTCCCCATTTACCTTATTCATAATACTTTTTAAAGATGTTACATATTTCTATTGCATTGATTAAACTGACCATATAGTAAATCGACACTGATTTACTTTAATTGAAGCAAAGTTAAAATGTTTTAGGTTTGTTACACTAGAATGTTTTAGAATATGATCATCGCCGTTAATTGTTTCTCCTAGAATGACACTAGCGCCAAGGTTTAGCTCTTAAATTGACACAATTCCCTTAGGTACTGTGTTTTGCTATATTTTACCATTGCTTTTACAAAATACTAATAACCTAGGGTGATAAGGTTACAATTTGCAAAGCGTTTTGTACTTACTTTTTTCTGAATCCATTAAATATGTTATATAATTGATTTTGCCAATGGCAGTCGAGAGATTAAATGATACTTCGCTATTTATTTGCAGACATTTTGTAATAATGTGAGAGAAGCTTTTTTCATTCTGACCATAAGTATTGGTATCATGTGTAACTATCTATATGCTCTAATTCATAATTACAAGAACTCCTTAAACCTTACATTATGAGTACGTTGAGCAGTTTACATTTACAAAATATGAAGTAAACCAAGTAAGTTCACGTTAACAAAGGTTGGTGCATCTGGTCGAAAAACATTGTCATATCAACAAGTACAACAATTTGAGAATATGAAGTCCTAAACTAGATGGTTTATTTGTCTTTAACTAAGTCTTGTAAACTGGTTAGATGATTTAATTTACATAGTTCAAATAAATCCATAACGTTGGAAATATTAAGTATAATTCCAGTGTAACATTTTATCGTAGGCAGTAAGCGTTTCGAGGGTCATTAACAATTTAAATACAGTAAGATATTCTGATACCCAGCATTTGTTAGCTTATTTGATAAATGAATACACACAACCTTAGAAACTCTGCTTTATTCTGAACTCACTGTAAAATAGTCTATTGCAGTATAACTATCAAGTTGTTCATTCCGTAGTTATATTACATAACTTGTGGCATCGATAATAATCTGTCACATAACAGTGCTAGCGACGAAATAATTGATAACTTGGCACTCATTATTAGGTCCTACATTTATGTTTAGTCATTGTGTTATAATTTTATAGATAATCAATTCTAGACTAAACAACACCCAGTAGTAAATACTTGGCAAGTACCTTTGAAATAACACGAAACAATCTAAATAAAGTTATACATTTCTTTGAATCTAGGTATCTGAGATTTTGTACTAGAAACAACGTTTTGTGTCCCTATGTTTTGATGTATACATTATAGAAACACAAACAACAAGCGATAACTGACCTAGTTGCAACATACATTTCAAAATTTACAAACGGTATTGGTCTCACTTCTAAATACCAATTCAAATATTACGTTTGTATGCACGATTTGATGAACATAGTTTGTGCAGGAATAAACTCTTGCTTAAGAGCATGTATCTATAAAGTTTGTGCAATGTTCTACATTCAAATTGTTTGTGTAAAATAAAAAAAATGCGTATTTACGAACCCTTACAAATTAAACATGCCTCTATGTTAGGTAATTCATCTATTTATTTACGCCGTTAAACACAGTAAAACAATATATAAGATTTATATGATCCAATTTATTATAAACGTAAACTGTATTTGTATTAAAATGAGAAAATGGAAAATTCTAAATAATTAGTTTCATAATTCGAATTTTAAAACATTTATCATAAGGTGTGGCTTAGTATACATTTGTACTTTCAACATAAAACAATTACATTTGCGTTCAGTAAAAAAGAAAGAAATTCTTCGAACAGAACAAAACCATTTCTAACAAAGACAAAATATCTTTTATCATTGGGATAATATTCTTTTTCGAAAACTAACAATGCCATCCAAACGTTTTTTACTATTTAAGATAAATAATTTATCTTATGCTTTCCAGTGCAATACTGGGATTTATCGGTGAAATAAAAATAGACATTCCACTGTTTTGAAACAATGAAAATAAATTTAATATTTTTCACAGTTTGGATGCGCCGTTCTAATAACATATTATACTAAAATTTAAAAAAAGCCAGTTTGAAGCATATAATAAACAGAAAATTTGTTAATTTCAGTATAAGATCTATTTATTTCACTCGTGAGCTAATTATATTATATTTTCACTTGTGGCTACGCCACTCGTAAAAATCTTGCATCCTTAGCTCACTCCTGAAATAAAAAAAAGATTTTATACCTAAATAAACAAATATCCTCTTTGTCATTCATGTTAGGAGCGTCTGATATATCATTAATATAACCAAATATCGCAGTATCTGACCGCATTTCAGTTGTTAATGATTAGTCCCTAATTATATTGAAGGAGAAACCTAAATAATAACTATCATGCTAATAAGTCATACATTTAACCACCATCGTAGGCTTATTAGACGTGTCTAGCTAAATTAATAGCTTTCCTAGTTCTAACAAAGAGGGAATAGCTGTTTTATAGCAAGCCAATGGCTTAGAAAATTACCGCCATGGACTTTTTCTTTACTATGTAAAATGTTAACTCATTTCTTCCTGATCACGTAACTGTCTGAGGGATGTAATTTGTTGACTAGACAGCTATCTGATTACTGTATTTGTTAGACATTTATAAGCACAGCCAATAAAGCAATGTTCCAATGTATGAAGTTATTAACCACAAATGATGCACACTTTATTCACAAAGACTAAACCCTTCATTTATTTTCTTTGAATGAATACTTGTAAAGTAAAAATCAACTTCTTTTTCGTATTTCTTAGAATTTTCAAATTACACAAAAGATAATTTTTTTCTCGATCTAAGGCTATGGTTGATGACAATTAACATTACTGGAAGTACTTTACGTTAAACAACACATTTAGTTATCAGTAATATTTCATGATTGACTCTTAATAAAAGAGTATCATGTATTAACACCATCACCATTCCGATGTTACCAATTCATCCGTAATCTAGTATATATGTATCTATTGTGATATTTTTTATAATACTCAGTATTGAACATTGATTTTAAAGTTTATACATCTGGAACATTTGTTTCAAACGAAATGACAATTCGTCTGATATTAAAAAGGAACAAAACAGACAAAATACAAATCAAAACTTCGTTCTTTGCTGTTTATTGTTCATGTGCTCTGGTTCACATTTTTTGCAATAGTTAGAACTGACTTACCATTTCCGATAAATCATCAATGTAAATGGAGAAAATCCTTTTCAAATCTAATTACTATTTTAATCATCTTTTCTTTAAACGTCAAATAATGTTGTACAATTTTATATATTTCAAACCATGATTATATTTTGCAGCGTTCCTTTTAGACTGTTACCCTCGTCCTACAATGTTCATGCATATTAGTACCATATCAATTCTAAATGTACTTGTTTCATTTATACTTTAGATGCTACAGATCCTGACATGATATTTGAATCTACAAATGTAACAAGAACAGACAACCTAGTTGGTCCTGTCATTATAAAGAATTGTATGGAAGAGTATCAACACGTTAGTGACTTTAAAGAACCGTTTGTATATGGTAGGCTGACTGAACGATTACCACAGCATTATCTCATACAGGTACGTTGCATTTTTAAAACCGAGTTTGATATTTCGATGCAACTAGAATTAAGAAGTAAAAACGGTATGTGTTGACGAACGCCAGCACTATCTTGTTAAAACAACAAGTAATCTTATCATGCAGATAAATTCTAGATGTAAACGGTGTTTGTCTTTCATTATCAACCATATCAAGTTTAAATCGATGATTTTCTTTCGAACTCAAGTTAAATCTTATGATAAAACAAACTACTTTTAGACGCAGTCATATTTTGACTTTTATATGCAATCTTAAACAATATTGTTTGTCTTAAAGTTTAATACACGACTGTAGCCTACTTATAAAACGATGTTACTTTTTGCAAACCTTTAAACTACGTATAGTTAGAGAATTGTGTCTGTCCCTTAAACGCACACTAAACTTACTTACGAAACGATACGTGTCGTTTATTCTTAAATAAAAACCTTTCATGCTAAATAATAAACATTCCAGACATACTTATAGTTGAAGGCTCGAAAAATGAAATCTAGCGCATGAATTGGAAATATAAAGACATTATGTCCGTTCTTTAAAAAAACAGTTTGTATCATCTAACCGATCTATAGATGGAGCTTAACTGTATGAAGAGTATGAAATAAAGAATCTAGTATCAAACACATCTGAAACAAAAACTAAAAATCACGTTTGAATTCAAGTCTAAAATGTCTAAAAATTAGGAAATCAAGACACTGATTCTTGCTTCTTAGACATAAAATCACACGGTGTCGCAATACTTAATAAAGTCTGAAGACGATACTTCCTGATACCTGCAAATTGTGAGGCTAATGAACAAACCATGATTCATTTAACAATGATCAAACCCATGATCTAATGACTTACCAGTATTGCAATATCGTATGCATCTGCAATATACTAATCACATTTGACGCGTTTGCAATCATAACACTTCTGTATGGATTTCTAATTTAAGAAACGACTTCCAGAATCTGCAGACCCAGTCTTCTTTAGTTCAGAGGAATTTGTTAATGATCTTTTTCTGTCTGAGAATATTTGTTTTTGATTATAAAATGTGGCATCTTTATTTTAGGTAGTGTGATGCATTGTCTTTCCTAGCATAGTAAAATATATATGAATACATCATTATGTTATATGTGTTGGTAGTTGAAATTCAAAGAGAGAATGTAACACTAAAATTTAGTTATTTACTAAATATCATGTGTTGTTAAAATATGTATTACTTTAAATACAACATGCGAAAAGCAATCAAATCTCAATAAATAATAGATATGTTTTATTTGAATATATATTATTGTTTGCCTTCAGCTGGAACTGTCTAGAAAGCCATATATTGTATACATATTTCTAATATTGTCTAAGCAGATGCAGTATGCCCAGTCAGAGACAAGAAATAACTGATTAGGCTGCAGTTGGAAAAGTGATATTTACATCGTGTTCCATTTACTGCAGAAATGTTCAGTCATTATTACATGTTGTATGTTTCATCAATTATTCAAACTAGTAATGTTCTAATGTCAGGGTTGATGGTGGTAATCATGTAATAGACAAAAGTATTTCAAGGATATAGACATGTACAATATTATCTAACATGATCATTTGCATGATGTGTGGTACTTTACTCATTTTACTGGGAAGTTTTGTATAATTCAAGATGTTCCACATTTTTATGACCACAACTTTCTTTTCATCTGTTTTACGTCCTTGTCTTAAAATACTCGGCTATTGTTGACAGTAGTACACGCACTACATCTGCTGACCATTTTATTGTCTTTGTTTTTCTGTATTTGTATGATATAGTATACGATTGATTTGCATAATATGTTACGATGTATGATTGAACATTGAAACATGAGCACACCTTTTTTACACACACCTGGCGTATTTTTTATTTGTGATTTAAGATATCCAATGAAAAGACTTTCATCCGATTTTTTTCAAAGTTGCTATTTACTTATAACTTAGTTTAGTATAAATTGCATATGTGATATAACGCGAGTTTTCGCTACGTCACGTTAGTATTACTCAAAGTTAAAACATGCTACTGTGTGTCTCCTTGATTATAATTGCATACTTACGTACAAGTTCTTTGGGCCATCATAATGTCATCTTATGTTTTAAATCATTGTAATGTCTTAAGTCAGTTTTATTCTCACTTCATTTTTCAGGGAGCATATTTCTTAGTAAGAGATCATTGCCTTCTGGACGGAGAGACGCCAAAACCTATACAGTTATATCAAGCCAAAAACTGGGCACCTATTTACTGGTGTGGTCAACCTACAGCTGGTGAATTAGCATCAATGGTAAAAGACATAGAAAAAGAAGGATATCCGGTAACAATTATTTCATCACATTGAATAAAACATAAGTATAAAAAAGTATCACAACATTATTTAGATTATTATTGAGTGAAGTTTAAAATACTTCGTAAATGAAATGTTAGGATAGAGGACAAAACAACATTGACAACGAACGAACTATATTCTGTTTGACAATTAGGTGATGGACTTTGTTTCTAGTTTGTCTAAATGTTTAAAATCTCACTGCTTAGCACTAATTTGATTGAATCATAAAATTGTTTTATTTCGAAACAGTGAAACCGCTTTTATGGTGGATGTATCACTTGTATTGACGTTTAAAGACTATTTAAAATAGTAACTGTATTGATTGTGTTTTTAGTACCAAATGATTACTCCTTTAGCTAAACATAGAAAACAATAAAACAATGTATTATATCGGGGTTTTTTTCGCAGGAAATATTGATGTTCAACATGCGTGAAGAACCAGTATTGTTTGTGAATATTGCTGAAAATTTTGTACCTTATACCATAAAAACAGGGTACGATTTGAGAACATGTATTGTTACTGGAAAAGTTGTTAAAGAGGCTGATCTGTTCGAATCAGATATCAGACGAGAAGTAAGTATTGATAGCATTCATATATATATATGTTACATACATGGGATGACAAAATACGTTAATTTAAATTGATTGAACTCGGTAATACAAAATTAATCAGTTTGTTCAATTGCAACACGACCTGTTATCTGTATTGAGTCATCTCTTTGGCCCCCGATGTCAACTAAGAACAAAATGCTTTTATTGCAGAGGAACCATGCAACATTTGAAAAACACCTTTTTGAGGTTCTATTAATATTTTGCAATTATTTCAAGCCATTGAAGGAAACCCAATCATCAAGATTAGCTCATTTATCATAAAAACTTTTTTCGTTTGAATAGTTTATTGTTTTCAGTTTTCATATAAAAAGTTGTTTTCGTAAAAAACGACCGCTCCATTCTATCGTGAAAACAAACTGTAACATCCATTACATTTGTAATCAGAAAAAATACTTGATAACTATTGAACGGTCTCTGACATACTACTCAGCTTTATGTAAATTTAATTTCCTGTACACAAGTTTTCTTGTGCGTCTTCTTGTATTTTAAGTTGTTTTACGACTGGATGAGCTGTAAAAATCTGTTTTTCTAACCGATACTTTTTTTTAGAATATCATGAGAACACATAGAACTACACACCTTGCACTTTGACTACATATACTGCAAATTTTTGTTTCAACTTAACATATTTTCTCTTTTTTTTTCGTCATGTTGAATTTGAATAAATCACTTTAATGTTTCATGTAAAAGGCGTCATCCATGGAAAATCGTTACAGTAGTTTCAATTTCATTATGTTACGTTCAAAACGCAGACCGTTAAAGTCATTTTACAATACACTTACTTCAATCAAAACATTCCGATGCGTTTTAAAGCACTGAGCTAAAATCAAAAGTTTGATGCATACATAAACATCTTGAGCTGTGAAGATTAACTTCCAATTACATCTCAGAGGAAAAGTTGCATTTTGTAAAAGTACAACGATTTCAATTGAACAAAACACCTGCATAATAAATATGAAAATAATATATTATGAATAAGTTGCAAATGTCGTGTGTATAGCAAAAGTTATTGGAAGCCTTTAAACCAACTCAAAATTACGAATGATTATACGTAACTACCTTTCAATGTATTCTTGATTTAAATTAGATTTTCAATTGTTTGTAAAACACATTTCATTGGGCCAGTGATCAAATATCAGATTCTTAGGACTGAGTTTATACTAGTTAAATTGCACATTGAAGACATTTAACCATAGCTAAAGATGTCATTAACTTTCAATTGCACATACCATTTAGTTTCTAGTCCCTGGAATTTTGTTGTTCTAGTTTAAATTGATTTGAAAATGACTATCATTTAAACGAGAACTACAATTGAGGAAAAAATTTAACTGCATGTGATTTCCTGTAACGATAATGTTTGTGCAGATATTTTGTGGTTTCTTTTAACCAAGTAATTTAAGCGTCACGTGACCACTTACGGCGGAGATTTAATTGAACAACAAGGTGAAATCAATACAACAAATATACAAATTCTTACCGTTAAACTTACTTATACATTCATATTGTCAAAGACAACATTATATTAATGTTATTTCAATTTTTTACAATTTGTTGTATACTAATACATAATTTTTATGATAATGTTTAATGGTAATTTCAACACTCCATTGTTTCAGGTTATTGCTTTAGCAACAATTAATGATGAAAATAAGTTTTATTTCTACAATGATATTAAAACCTTATCAGGAGAGCCACACATATTTCCTGTGCAGTTTGAAGACAATTTACTTGTATCAGAGGAAGTATACTCAAGATTAGCATTCTCTAATACTAAATTAAGGTAAGAGATGATAAAACTCATTCTACCTGCCTTAGTCGTCACACTTTAAATGTAGAATAATTTTGCTGTAGTTAATCTCATTAGTCCCATTAGTACATGTACACTTGGCCTGCCTAGCTTTTGCGTCTTGGATTTAACATGTAAATAACACAGACTAAGGCATACATGTTTATTTGATTAATCCTCAATTGATCAAATAGTTAATTCCAAAATGCATAGATGATCAACAGCATCGAACTATGAGGTTTAAGTACTTTAAGTGCGTTTTTATCTGGTAAAAACATGCTGTGTTACAAAATAATTCTATACCTCAATCGATATTTGTTTTACAATGTCATGTATTTTAGGGGCATCATAAACATGTATATTATGACTAAGTTAAATCAAAATAAAACGAGCGAAACTGCAGACACATTATATGTTAACGAATTCAATTTATTTCGCATTTAATGTTTTATTAGTTATGGTCCAAAATTGTAAGCTTAGTAAATTAATGAGCTTTAATATTATAAATCAGTCCATCCATAAATCCATTTCCGCCATATTGTCTGTTCTGTTAATAGAATTTATTGTCCGAATGTATAACTTCGGTGTAATATATCAGTCACCTTTTAATCGAATAATATCAATAACAAATATTTACAGCCGGTGCAATTCCCATATCAATTAGTTGTAGTCGACCTTCCTGTGCAGTTTCAAATAAAACTTCCCTCGAAGTATCAAATGTGGTCGTGCAGACACATTATTTTAAATATATTGTCCCATCGATATGTATACGATCAATGGTAAATTACATATTACATGCTATGCTGATGTACTGTTCAATGGTTTTTTAAAGTTTGATTCACCAAAGTGGATTTTAGAAACCAGACAAATCCGTTACTTTTAAAGTAAAATATATTCTCATTTTACGACGGCCTACGTATTTTCTTTATATCCAAATGAAATACTTTCAATGTTTTAGACACGTAAGGTGCAGCCTAGTCTGTATTAGGGATTGCTTAAGTGATAATACTTTATACGATAATAAAACTAGTGTTCTGTATTTGATAACAAAAACAGTTTATGTTGTCAAAATTAGAAAATGTATCCATTCAACTAGACAATGCAATACCTATTGTTAAACGCTTTGATATATTTATGAATTGTAAAAACATTTTAAGATATGTTGATCATTTTCTCAACACCAAATGTTTCTTTATGTCCTGAAATAATACACCAATGTCTGACATTTATATTTCTAGTATTTCTATTTCAATTGGAAACGTATGAACTAGAAAAGCTATTTCAATATTGAAAATGTCATGACAATAATACCTAACTGTGTTATATCAAATTACCACAGTAATTACAGGGAGTAATGTGTATGAACTCGATCTCGATTGTCAGCAGATTAGGAATACATAGACATTTGTTCCGCTGGAATTAAGCATTCCAGTATAAATTGCTGAATTGATATCCACTTTTGTCACTATTTTAGATAACAGTTTTAATATTTTAACTTTATGTTTTGGGTTATCAGAAATATATCTGAAGTTTCAATGTAGCATCGCGTGCTGATAAACGGCGGAACATGTAATGACAAATCTTCCCAAATATTGATTGTGGTAAGGGATATCTTAGTATATCCTCAAAAGACATGTGCTCTTATGAATATCAAATGCAACAAAACATGTATGGTTGCAGTTAAGGCAATGTTTCGACTTATTACTAATTTCGTGTACTGTTCGCATGTCAAATAAGATACTGGCAAGTTTCTTGTATTATGTATAGACGTTGGCACGTATAAGTTGTGAGCAAATAAAACGTATAACGTAACAGACATATGGAATTGCATTGCAATAGCTAATAGTTGACCATTGAAATGGTGAATTAAACAAAGAATCTGCAATACAGTCGCTTCACAAATCTCGTTCTATCAGAGTGTCTATAATGACAACAAAATTTATTGCGTGTATGCATAACGTCGGTGATATCAGACAAACTTTTATTGAGTTTCATCGATAACAAATATTTACTGTAGATGGAATTCCCAGTTCTCTCCTTGCAGGCGACCTGTCTGCGCAGATTAAAAAAACTTCTGAAAGTATCATGTTCGACACATTTGTTTAAATGAAGTGCCAATTTGATATACTGGAAAATGCTTTAGGTACATAATGACTAGGAACTACATGTATATTCGTTTATTATTATTAAGTAAAGCAAAATGGCATTAAATTGTTAATGCAGATAATTTCTAATCGTGCTTGCTTATTAGTTATTGCTCGATCATAATATTGATTGCTAATCTTATTGTTCTGTCAGAACTAGTTGTCATAATATATGCGTTAATTTACACAGTCTGTTTAGCGTAAATATGTATGGTTTCGAAAACTGTAAAGAAAGCATTAATTGCTCTTATCGACAACTTAATATTGTATCGTTCAAGGTGTCTATATCCCATCCCTGTCCGCAAAGGTGTTTGATCTAGTATAAAGATTTGAATTAAACATATTCCACGCGTTTCGATTATTTCAACGAGGACTGTTTATTGACTGTTTATACCTTTGTTCACATGTTTACTTTTTTCAATATTCCGTTTTAAATCATTGTATTATTAAAATGTGGAGCAACCAGATGTTGACAATTTTCATATTTATGCAAAACACGGAGCTCGAATAATGTCCTTTATTAAAAACAATCTTTATTGCTTTGAGACTGCATTTGATCGTCTGCCCGAATTATCATATAAGTTTAAACCATATACTTCACAACACCGTATTTTAACACTATTTGTGGTCAGTTATTACTTAATCTGCACTGTCACATCATTTTTGTCATTTTTCAAGCACAATGCATCACCTAAAGACGAAGAAAAATAAAATTATCTGTGGATTTGCAACACATCATGTTATCTTGTCTGAAATAATGCATACTGTACATTTATATCAGGGTTTAAGTTCACCGATCATTGCTTTCTTAGATGATGATATTACTATATTACCAACTGCGATTGTATAACAGAATGACACGTCAGGCAATATCTGCAGTTACAATTGATTATAGTATTTGATTGCAGCATTCTGACAGAAGATTTGTAGAATTATATAATTTATTGTTTTCACTTTATTGATAATATTGCAAGGACACATATTTGCATCATTGTAACTACAAGTATGATACTAATGTCAAGTACACATATAACGTCTCGTTGTTTTAAATTTGCAATATTAGATACAAGTTGTAATGTAACATAAAATCATATTTCAGCACAATAATTTAAAAGCTTTTAATCAATATGTGTGTCTCTCGTGCAGAATTTACGGTAACTAACATTTGTTACTCCTATACATAACGCCGGTGTAATGCATGGTCAGTAACTTTGTATTGTCAATGACAAATAGTTACTGCTGATTTTACAACAGTTTCGGTTTGCTGCTGTCGACCCTGTTGTATAGAAACAAATTACAAACGGTTGTGGGGACACATTATTCAAAATGTATATCCATTTGTTTGACTATATGTTCATCGATCACTAGTACATTAAATGCCATCTTGATTTATTGCTCTATGTTTTGAAATATGATTCACCAAAACAAAATGCGATATTTTAAAAAATCCAGACGCATTAGGAAAATTAAATTGTTCATTTTGTTTTTACGAACAGAAAACATCATCGGTTACTTTGTATTGTATTCAGACTAATAAAATTATAATTTTTTTTCAAGATTTTTTAAACAAATTAAAACCAAAGAGCAGTTAGGAGTTTTGATCAATTCTTGGCAATACTATAACTTTCTGAATTGAAATATTCATTCAATTAATTGAGGAATATATTAAATCAGTAGTAGAGTTTTGTTGTAATCTTCATTTAGTACAATATATACAAGTATGTTTTCATTTGCAGTAGCTAATCAGACCTTTCTCCCAAATAATCAAAGTTCAATATTTTAATCATAAACTAACTCAGATAATGTTATATTCAATTATATTCATAATGACAGAACTATTTAAATGTGCATAGTTGACAATATTTATTGTAAAGTAAGGGTTCAAGTCAAAACTGTATATAGTACTTGTTAAATACAGGATGTCGAAGAAAAACGTTTTTCTTTAAAAACAAATAACCTTAAGCATTGCATGCATGCATTGCAAACTTGAGTAGTTCCTCTGACACCGGATATGTTCATTTATAGTACGCATGTGGTACAAAAATAAAAAAAATGATTCATAAACGGCTTAACAAACAAATCATATACTAGGAGTGTTAATGTATCCAAATAATTCTATAGACAACACACGTTTATGTCTTGAACCCTTTGCTTTTACTATGATCGTAAGTTCCGTTTGTTATTTACTTGTCTTTTTAAGCGTCTTTTTGTGCTTAATAGATTTATTGCATAAATGTCATCCATTGTTCTGGCTTAATCGTGTTTTATACCGTTATTCAGACCAATTATGTGATAAACATGAGACATTAAATTTAATAGAGCATACTTAAACATGTTATCTTTATACAATTTAAGACAACAATTGACATACGAATGTACGAGCCAGATTTTATAAAATTATCTATGAATATACATATACATTAACATATAAAAATGTAAATTAAAAAAAAGAATCAGTTTCAGAATATGCTATTAACTAAACAAATTATAGTCCGCATCATGTTTCGATTTATTCAAATACTTTAGGCTATAATGATTTCATGTCTCATACTCCGTTTACTTATTTCATTATATTCTTGTATCATTTCAATTTGCTAGAAACATTACAGCCATAACTACGTTACATTTTGTTATACTTGAGGCATACATATGCGCTAGTGCATAACATGCAAAATCATATATTACATTATTTTAGTGTTTAACATACGGATTGAAGGATACATCATTATTTAAGAATTTAAAATAGAGCACGAATAAAGGTTTTAACAAATGAAATTAATTTATAAGATTTTATACGGTTGCTCACCTTACTGCAAGAAAGTTTGATAGTTCAAACATCATGATTTGATTTGCATCTTGACTAGTAGAAGCTAGGATGACGATGGTATTGAAATTGTTTATCTCCTTTGACTGTTCAAAAGAATGTAAAATTACAAAGAATATCAAATTAATTCACAATAATGTCTTGCATTGCATTAGTATCAACAAATGTATTTCTATTGCAAGTTACCTCAAAACAATTCTAACAATATTTCCGTTGTATAGTTTTGTTTAAATATATACAACAAATGTTAACAGTTAACTACAAATTTACATGTTTCCTACCTTTTCGTCTTACAACAGTATTCAAAGAAAGTTATTGTTATTTACGTAAGACTATAAAACCAGAACAGATTGAAATAGTTACATTATCACACATAAAACTTATATGATTAAATTTATTTACAAAAACAAATTAAAGGTTTATTTATAAATTTGACGACCAGTTTAACTAATACAATGTTGAGATGAAAGGGTTATGGTTTCTCGATTTGTTTTAATGATATTAAGTTGTTTCATTAAGTCGGTATTCATATCATAAAGTGTTAAATTATCTGTATGGTTATGTGTGTGCGTGTTAACATTCTCGCGTGTATGATGCAGATATATCATATCATTTCTATCTTTTAGTGGTGGTTTAGGATTGGTAATTTTCAAAGCAACACTGTTGTTAATTCAAATGTTAGTTAATACAAATATCAGTTTTAATTCCCTCATTAATACTCAATAGTTTTATGTATTTACCAGATTATGCGCATAAATTGGGAATTAGAAATACATGTTTGAAACTCTTTCTATAATATTCTCTTGCAACTATCAACAAAAATAAAAAAAATAAATTGCTTTCATAATTCAAAATAAGTGTTCCTACGCACGCCCTAAAGATATAACTTTCCACGAAATTCTTGAAATAAATCATTGTCGTTATTAACAAATTGCAGTTTAATAATACTGTCTTTCACTAAATTGTGATACAAATTGCTATCAATTTAGATATACATGAAAGTGAATTAACTGCATCTTGATAAGATATTTTAGTTAAGTTATGCTGTTATTACAAACATATCAGTGTTAGGTGCACTAGACGCCGTAAAATAACCTAACGATTGTGTTGACACAGCGTTAAACCCAGTACAAATAAACATCTGCTAGATAAGCCGACCTCTACGTGAATATAATGATTAATTGCTGATAAACGGCATGCTATCCGAATCTATATTGTCTGCATCGTGTCTTCAAAAAAACTTAAATGAAAACTGTTTATAGCAGAACACATGTTTCCACACATCAACCATTTTTACGTTTTTTATCGTTTTTTACGAATTTTAAGTATCTAGCTCTGTTTTTTCAGGTATAGAAGACTGTGTTTTCCATTAGACGGTGCACCGCCAGATTTAGAAGTGGATCATTTCATTTCTATTGCTCAGGTAAGGCAATAAAATATACATTACAAAAGATAGACATACACACTAGCCATATTTAATGTCAAATAAAACTTCAAAGAGAACTTTGATGTTTTAGATAAAACCCTCAGACTGGTTCTTTATAGTGGAAGTGCATAACTATAACAGATCACTTTTCTGTAAAATATTATATATCAGCATACTATGCTTAACAATTATTGGCATAGGTTACAAATTAGTTAAGACCAGTTTCGGTAAATTGAACGTCAAGTGATAAAAAAAAGACGAGCTAACAACTAAACAGTCCCATTAAGCAATAATTGAATGATAAATTATTACATTTACCAGTGTTGCATTTAACAAAGGTCACAATTGTACAACAAATTTTCTTTCTCCATCCAAGAAGTGAGAAGCATCATATCAGGATATGACAGGAGCAAGACGTGAATTTTATGCGTTTCCTGACAATTGTTATTTATTCAAGCCAAGGTGATACGAATGTTATCTTACCAGTCCTAAGCCCTACACATGTCAGAGAGAATGAAAATTAATGTGCAATTTGTTTGATTTAACGTTTTCTGACGATCTGTTGTTTTACAAAAGATAATTTTTCTCTTGAACTTGTTTTTGCTTTTCAATTTGCGCACCGTTCAATATCCACTATTTTATGCCTTGCGATAAAAACGAGTTTGTATTAATTCATTGCATGTCAGCTAATTTTTGTTAAAACTTGAGCTATTAATGTCTTGAGGTTGTCGTAAATCTGAAACCATTAACTCCTGTCATGTTTCCATGCAGGAACGTGATTATCTTCTCACATTATGACTTTAGAAATGATTAAATATTAATGGAACAAAAACTAACATGTTTTAAAATGATCCGAGACTTGAGTCTGCGTGGAGCAATTAATATAATGTATTATCTTAGGGTTGTTAAAACTCATTATGACAATAAGAGTGATTTGTTTGTAATACTGTTTATATTAACTTGCGTTTGATAAATTGTGATTTAACCAACTATAAGTTTATTGTGAAAGTATGTTGCAATCATGTGAAGGACAACACCAAGGGCAAATATATTCACGTTTCTATGCTGTGTCTCATTACATTCAATTTGTCATTGCAATGTTGCCATATAATATTTTACGCCTAAGCCGCGGAAGTGGAATAATATTAAACACTTTCATAGTTAATGCTGGCAATTACCGCTCGAAACTGGCTGTTGCAAGTTCTGCTAAATAAACGGCATAAAATATTACGTTTATAATATGTACAATATTATCCATTAATTCTTACAATATTTCAGATGTATCTTAAAAGCAAGGAGCTTTGTTTAATCGATCTACGTAATTGTTTTCTAACAGCTATAAAAACCTCAATATATCTGATATCAAGTGCAGTACAATTATTTTTCAGGACTCCTGTTTGACAACAGGCGACAATATGCCTCCAGCAATGCTATTTACCGGTCAAGAAAGTATTGGAAGAGTTACATTAGGTTCTGTGATGGGTTATTTATTGGCTTCTTATAAAGACGTTGATGAGAAAAAGAAAAGGTGATACAAACTTACAACACTTAAGAAACTGTGTTATTGGTCTATCAGGATTGGGTCTTTTGGCACAAAGCAAAGTCATTTTAATACGTAACTTATTAAGATTTGATCATTAGGACCACTACTAGCAATGGTCTTATGACAGGGAAGTTTTTTCTTCTTAAATTAAGCATTGAGACTTAACGTCAAAAACCGCACGATTTTGCAATGTCTAATGTAGCTTTTATAGCGAAACTTTACTGTGCACTTAAAGAAACTACAAGTTCTTGAAAGAAATGTATTACGTATTATTTATGACGTGAAGACAGAAATTCTTAGTTAAATGGAGCCTTAACATGTTGAAAAATGATTTTATGACGAAATACTCTATGTAGTGTTTAATCATAATTAATTATTATACAACTAACCTAATGCCAAAAACGTAAAGTTTATTGAGGGCAATTATCAACCAGTTTTCAGGTTTTTTTCAGCATTATTCTGATTAATATTCTCGGTAGAATTCGACAATATTAAAGCAGATGTTAAGACTGTTATTGTTCTTATTCATTTCTGGATTACATGAACTTATAGACATTTGGAAAGTCATTATGATATCTTAATATTATAAAGTTTAATTAGTACAATAAAAAACTTGATGATTATAATTATCTAAAAGCTAGTGTTTTCTTGAGACATGAAAACGTTTTTCGTACTTTATACGAGTATAAGCTTTGTGTTTCTTTACAAACTGCACAAAAACGTATCAAATTTCTTCAATTTTAGCAACTTAGTTCTGTAATTGCATGACATTGACAATATTAATATAAAAGATGAGAAAAATGGATATTCGAGGTTAAATCCAGCTGTACCCATTCACCAAACATATATCTTAAGTAGTTTCACCGAATTGGTTAATAGACAATGAAAGAAATCAATGCATGCAATGAAAAAAAACCCATTTGATTGTCTATCATGATAAGTACGTTCAAATTGAAAATTACTTTCTCAGCTAAATAAACTATATGCTCATGTGACATTATCGGATCAATGCGACATTTTACATTATTTAATGTATAAAACTACTGTTTTTTTTTTAATTAAAATGATTTCAATTATAACTCATACTGGCCATTAATTTCTTTACTCACGGTCGTTCTGCAATCTTTGGTAATTGGTTGACAATATTTTCATGAGAAGCGTCGATAGTGTTCTTCATACAAAAAAACCCACAAATATAGCACTAAATATAATTGAATGTAATATTAACAAATGTGTATAATGATTCAGTATATAAACATATGGTCCTGTAGTCACAACTGTTTTCAAGAGCAATTGTTGGCTCTTGACGAACTGTTTGTAAATATTAGGTTCATGCGTTAGACAAGAGTCCATGATAACAATTATGTAACATGCATAAATAAGTGAACGTTGTTGAAATCAAAGCAATGCACAATATTTATGGACATCATATGTTTCATTTGGTACACAGACCTTTCCCATAAAGTTTATGTTACTTTTTGTACTCGGATTTAACTTTGTTCCTAGACGATGTAAATAAAGTTTTAAGAGACATTTAAAATGATTAGTGTTATAAAATTACGATAAACTCAATAGTTTTAAAAACCAGACATTTCCTGAAGAATCTTTAAAGGAAGACGTAAGTGCTTATAGTTCATGATTAAGATGTCTCATGATTTAGTGTAATTGTTTAAAATGTTTTGAGATGTTTTCAAATCTTAATGTAAAGCTGAAGAGCTTGTCAATAGAACTTGAGCAATATACTTTGGTAATGATTTAAATGAAGAAAAGAGCTTGCTTAAGCATTTTATATATTTACGTGCAATATGAAAAGCATCTTAGTGGGTATCCATCTGATCAAGACATTACGATTTATAAAATGGTTTCAAGATCTGTATGGTACAAGCGTGATGAAGAATTGGAATATAAAACACACTAATTGACGAAATGAAATAGAATCATTATGAATTATTCATCTTGTTAAAATTAATATTTTTAATAATGTTAAAATTACTATTTTTAATAAGAAAAAAACGCTTGAATAAGCATCGTTTGGTGAATACTAGGATGTAAAACATTTACGTCTCATCTTAATTATAGTACGTAGCGCATATATTGCTATAGAAAGACAAAATGTTTGTCAAGAATAAAGAATACGTAATAAACTACACCTTTTAATTTTTTTAATTAGATGCTTTAGTAAAACTTATATTATAAATAACTGTGTATTGAAATTCTGTATGTCCTATATTGACTTAAAATGCTATTAAGTGCATGTACAAAAATTGTACTCATTTTGATACAATGAGGCTAATTTTTATTGCCGCCATTTTGGTTCTGTATAAAAAGAGATAGAATATTAGAAATTTGGGTCAATGGAAAGATAAAAAATAATATAGTCTCTAGAGTGACATAATGTTCAGCTGGAATCAGTTCATAAAACAATAATAAAAACTAGATAGAACTCTAATATTATCTTGTAATAATATAATAGAGAAATAAATCAATACTACAATACATTAGGGGCTACTCCTTTTGTCTGGTTCACTAAGCAACCGCCTTTCTTAATGACTCACATGATTTGTCGGATTCAGTGTTATATGTATTATGTTTTATATTTTTTATATTTTTCTTCGTACTTAATTAAAATAGTTTTTAGTCTTATGGAAAAAAATAATTAAAATCAAGACTGCTATAATTTAGAGTTATGCTTTCACATTTGTCTAATAGAATAAGAGTAGCTATGTCACATGAAATGCTTTTTTGTATTTGATAAAGTTGTTCATAAATTATTGAAAAGTTAGCCCAGACTGAATTCACAGAATTTCAAAAAAGATAACCAACCATCCCTTTCTCACTATCATGGGTGACTTTGGCAAATATCGTCTGTATAAAAGATTCAAATTAAAATTAAATCTACTTTTCTGTGCTTTGCAAAAAAAACACCAGACAGACCCTAATTTATAAACTTGGTTTTAGAACAAGTCATCTGCAAAGACTGACGACACATTTTATCTCTTGTGGAAACATTAATGTCAGTTGTGTCATTTCTAAAGAATTAGTCACCATTTATAATAGATCAATAAAATGCTCGTTTTATATACCGGCTAAAAAACATTTACAACCGAATTCGAAATAGAATATGAAATAAACAAATGTATAGTTTAGGGAATCGCAAAAGAGTTTGCGGAACACCAAAAAGTAAACTAGGTATGTTTTTAAAAAGAAAAAAAATCTCTGGGTCTTATGTTCTTTTTTCGGCGGAGTTTTCTCATTTTAGCGACAGTGACTACTGAACTTTTTCATTCTGTTTGTGTATTTTCTACTGTAGAATGAATTAGTAAATCAAATGTTGAAATAAATTATATGAGTGTTTTAGATACAACCAAGCGTTTCTTTATTAGTGGCTAAATGATATAAATATCTATTTTGTACTGTAGAATAATTTAGTAAATTAAATGTTGAAATAAATTATATGAATGTTTTAGATACAACTAAGTGTTTCTTTATTAGTGGCTAAATGATATAAATATCTGAAAAAAAAATGATATTTTGCAATTGTAGATTTCTTATTCCAAATCGGTCAATGTTGCGAATTTTTAATAGCGTTGTATTAACAATGACAAATGTATGGGTCTACAGGGAGGTCTGTAGGGTATATTTAGGTATTTTTGCATGACATCCTAACTTAAATTCAATGAATTGCTCATAAAACCAAATCCATATATGGCAGGGACTTTCTTCATAAGACCCAAGCTCAAACATACGTCTTCTTAAGCAAAGGTTCTACAATTCGAAGCTGATTCTTAAAGAGGTAATAATATTATAGATAAACTTAAAATATGTTAGAAAAAAATCGTTAAACTCGAATGTTTATATTTAATTTATATTTTCACTACTCTGTATTTCTACTTCAACACAAACAAATGTAACATATTGACATATGTGTCTCCACAAATTTTATCGAAGATTGTCTCGTCGTAAAAATCTTGTCTATATATCATCTAGAATGTCAAAACATTGTAACTGAATGTTAAAGGTGAATTGATTCAGCAGAACAAAATACAAATGATCTTTGAAAAAGGGAACACCAATTATATTGAAAAAAGTTATTGTTTTCTGTCTGCCAGATGAATACTTTACTGCCAGTTTCGAATTAAAACTTAAATCGTCTTACATAATAACAGATTTTAATGGTATATTTTACAATACAAGTGCTATTATTTATAGATAATTGACATCTGGTTGCCTATAATAGTGTATTAAAGTACCATCTACGTCTGGGCTGTGACAAATTTATGTATAAAATATAGTAACAACGTCTGATGCTATTGATCTTAATTTACACTGTGATAAATATTGTATTGTTGTACTTGGTGTTAAGTTACCCTTTGTCTAGTCTTAATGATATTGTTATTTTTTATTGAAAGCTATGATTTTTTGTTTGTATCGTATTGTTGAGACAATGGGAAATGTAAGATAAGCAATGTTTGATAAACACATAAATATGACTAAAGCCATTATTTTAACAGAATTATTCACAACTGTTGGCGTTTCCACATCTTTATATGATTGTACGCATTTCTATTTTGTATACATGTACTGTAGTTTTATGGCAGTATTGTTATTAATTATTGATTTTAATCTGAATTTAATCATTTCTGTGTAATTATTTACTAATGTATTCCGTGTTTTACGAGGCATGATATTCAAACTAGTATAAATGTGTGATTGTTATCATTTAATTCCACACTCGATTAAGCATTATGCAGATAATATTAATGAGATTATACACGTATAATCAGACTGATTCAAAATGATAGTCGACATCATCAAACTTAAGCAAACTGTATAACCCAAATTATATTCAGAGCAATTAATAGATGACAACTTAACAATTAAACAAACTGTAGTACACAGTGTAAAACATTGATTTGATACTATTTATTTATGATATTTTGTTGTGTCATTTCCAGGCCAAGTACTGCTACTAGACGCAACAGAATGTCTGAGACAGAACTGCAAGAACAAGGCTTCTTTAGAGCTATCACAATATTAGTTGGTCTTCTAGAAAACGGCAACACAATCAAACACCAGGTAAACAATTATTTATCATAATGTTGCAATATAATTGTTTGATTGAGTTTGTAAAAATCTAACTGTTTACAATATACGTTGAAATATGAATGCTTGAAACTGTTTTCTATGTTTTTGTGGAAAACCTTTCCGCGTGACGGATGGCTAATCGAATTCCATAAATCGATCAAATTATGTCAACTAGAAATAATCATAAAGATAATGTTTAATATGAATAGAATAGACGAGAATATTTTTATTCAACTTATGTCATCTTGACATACTGACAGTACAACGTAATAAAATTATGAACTTTGGCACATTTTGTGTATTCAAGTGGTATCAATTGTCATTGATAATTTCGAATTTGGAGCTGTTATATCTTCATACACCAAATAAAATGTGTTAGCAAATTAATACAACACTCATGACTGACATTTTTTCTCAATTTCAGGTTGACATGGCGATAGATAATTGTGCATCAACATATAATATAAGATCAGCTACCGCACACGCCAAAGCTAAACTATACGAGATGCAAGCAGATGCTGACGCTGTAAGAATTTTACATCACAATATATTTAAGTCTCATTTTGTGTAGACGGATCGCCTCATGTAGGTCAAATGAGGCGGTGCATGAAAAGAACAAATAATTAATTAAATCCATATTTACCTCACATGCGTCTTGCCGCCCACTGAGAAAGCGAGAAAACTGTGTCATGTATGTATACCTTACCCGTTAATTGATCAATAGACAACCTTGTATTATTTTGTACTAAATGGTCGTTAAATGATAACATGTGTACACATGTTACACGTTAAAATTTTAAATCCGATTTCGTACCGATTATCAGCGCTTATTATCAGGTTAGAGTTGGCGGTCGACTCATCTTACACATTTGCTTGGCAATATTCTTTCTTAGTTTACTCGTATACATTTGAATACTGAAATTTCGCCTTGACAAACGAATTTCGAAACATGAGATTAAATTTTCAGGACAGGCAATATCTACCCTGTCTTGATCGGCAATTCAACCAAAAATCTGAAAACGGATGGGTCAGCAGTTATATACTAATATGATGAAGTAACGAACCTAGTTTTTCTTATTCATATGCATTCACATCAGTGTGGGATAGTAAATTCTATTTTACACATGAATTCATCGGTGCGAGCGTTTATGTTTACGGCTTTGTAAATGTATAAATTTAAATATTTTTTGCGTCTTAATCTGTCGATAAGGAATCGTTTTACTTCTTGTATAATTTGGAAACATAATTGGACGTATTCCACAGAGATTTAGTTCCATTTAACGCATTTCCTCTCTATGAGTTTCTTAAAATGGAATGTCAGAAACAGACAGATTTATATGTGCTTGGTGAAAAACCTGCGTGTGAACATTGTTTAATGTTGAACTAGTTCCGTATTCTCCTGACATTTGAATATGTGCTGAGAGCCTGGAAATGTTTAGATTTTTTATATAATATTTTAGAAAGGCGAGACTTATACGAAAGTCCTAATTTCTTCTGAAAATATTGATTTTTTATTTATGGTACTTTTTATTAAACTTTATCTGAAGTTTAATTTACTTGTTTTGCCATATGTCTGCACAATAAATATAGATTTCAGTGCAATCCCTTTGGACTTGGTATTTTATCAGATTGGCACATACTCTTAGTATGTTGATTTAATTTGGGGTTTCCAGATGTTGTATGTCTCAGGAGTGATTTAAACATTATCGTTAGTTATGCATTCCATAGACAACAGTTTGTGATAAATACTAGTTTAATTTACCCTTTTAGGAATAGGACTGCTAATTTCACATCGTCGTTAGATATTTTATCTAATTTACATAAAATGCAAATACTTGATTTGTCTGGCTATATGCAGGTACTCAGAGCTTGAATAGGATAGACACATCAAATACATTTTAATGGAATATTGTCTGAGCACTCACAAAGGAAAGCAGAATTGGCAATGCTTGTTGAATTGTCTATCAAGTATGAGCTGTTAAGCACGAATGCAGAAAATGCAATTCTCTCTGATAGATGTTTGTATTTCATTAAAGACAGACATCTAATTAGCCATAAAATTGGAAACTTCATGTCGCTGACTGTTTTATATAAATCTTTGTAAGCGTTTTTATGTAATTGTGTTTATACAAAATGGTGATGCCGGTTCAGTAAAATATATTGTAAACTTATTCTGTCTAGATATGCAAATATATTTAAACAACTCAATTTGTCTGAATTTACCTCGAAATCATTAGCAGTTTACAGTATATTGTATTAGCGCATCAGTACAAAGTATCTTTAGCTATTTATATAAAACTATAACACATACATTTACACATAATATAAACGACATGGAATAACAAACAATACAAATGACACATAGCAAAACATACTTCATATTTACATAATATACATTTATTTACATTTAATACATGCTCATACAACAGTTAGCAGTATAATAAATATAGGGCATGTAAATAACAGATATAAATGGTGTTTGTCCATTCATGTTTTCAAAACACAATTGTTTTAGAAAAGCCTTGCCATAAACAAAACATTTGAAAAGTCAAGCGCCCTGTACTTGGACTGCTCTTGTGTTATAAAATTTTAAAGTTTTTTTTATTGACATTACCAGTATGTAAGGTTATTGATATAGTGTGTGTTGAAAGAACAAACTTTTTGCACGTACTTAAGGCGACACACACGTAGTTTAAACTGATTTCCTGAGTACAGACTATCTATCACTTACTAAGACATCTCCTGTCTCTACTCTGTGTTTACAATGGCAATAATTAATCTTTGTTACTTTACTTGACTTCTCCCATACTTTTTTGTCTTTACTATACGTGTCTCTAGGGAAAGAGGCAATAAATATTCCTCTTTCTATTGATCCTGGATTAATTCTCTATCACTATTTAGTACTAACAACAAAAAAACAAACCGTATATCTTTTACCAGAATGAGTGCTGTCCATTAAACACATTCTTAGTGTTTTACTTGAATAGCTGCTTTTTAGTCTTTTTTGGTATAACTTATGTACATTATGATATGTACTAATTGACGGTGTTGGTAGGGCACGCAATTTGTCTGACTTTCATTTGTGTCCCTATGAACATTTTATTTATTTTTATTTCGGAAGGGTCAAAAATGGTATTCCTGTAGCCGTTGAATAAACCGTACTATTTCTATAAAATGTATAGCACAAATTACACAAATTATGCTCCTATTTGAGTGTAATTGAATTTTATAAAAATAATTCTAAAATATGGTTCAGAAAACATACTTTCATCTCGGATTCGTAAGCTATTATAGTTTTTGATACTGGTTTAAATAATCATAGATTTGTCTTCTTCCATTCATTTGTGCAGGTTACTCCGAAACTGCTTCCTATTCATGTGAAAAGATGTCTTTGAATTTCATAATGTATTATGATCGAATATTTTAATGAATTGATTTATAGTCACATTTTCTTAAAATACGACTAACACATTAAGAGCAATTAAGTTTGTCTTTTTTTTAACATTTTGGGTTGTATGTAAATAACTCATTTCTTCTTTAGATTTATAAACGCTTACGCTTCGGTTTTTGCCCAGTTTCTCTTCACTTTACATGAGTATTGCAATTCAGAAATTGAATTTCAATGTCTAGCTTTCTTAATTTTCTTAGAACTTAGGTAAAATATGCAGGGAAGTAATCAGATTATTGCCATTTCTGTAAGCCTGGTACGTTGGTGCATTACGGTGGTTTTCACATGGTGATATGCAATTCTCTGTGATTTATGTCTGAGAAAGTCTCTGTATTTCTTGTAACAACAAAAAAAACGTAATGTATTTAATGAATAATGATTTGCTATTGATGACGTACACAGTATAAACACATAATATTGTGTGTTTGTTTGTAAGAATAACAAATCTCGAAAAGTGCGTCTGGATTTGCTAAGCATTTTATCTTTATTCAGTGCAAAACTCTCAGACAATAAAAGAAAGTTTTGTATCATAAATCTATGATCCAATACTAGTTTTAATGACATTTCAAGACAATTGAAAGTAATACTCGTTGTATCACTGTTTGATGTATGCTTTCTTGCTTATTCTTTTTAGATATTACTCTTATTAAGCTATTGTCAGAATAAAATGTTCGTTACAAGCATGTTAGCACGTCAAGCTAGAATACTTTTTTCCAAAGAGTGTGAAGTAGTCCGTCGGACTATTTCGGTGAAATGTTTCATGATTTCAAATATACAATTTAACATTGTCAAACTATATGGAACGATTTCCTATACGATAAAATGGTCAATATATTTTGACTTAGTATATGCGACGTAAAATGTTCAAGATCGTTAGACGGTTGGCTTCTATACACTATAGAATAGTCAAACCTTTGAACTGCAGTACATACAATGTATAAAATGATTTACACAAACTTATTAATTGCCACCAGATTTGGGTTGACGTCAAACTCTTTGGAGTGTAATAAACTACTTCATCAAACTCTTTGAAATTTTAGCTCGACCATGTAAGTAATGCTAAATTGGTATAGGATAATAACATTGTTTTAGTACAGAACATCACAATAAGGACAGAACATCATAGTGTGACCTAATAAAGAATGTATTTTATGCTATTGTACTTTCAGGGGTTTTCATTTCACAGTGAAGCAGAAATACAGATACAACACAAAAAGTGTATGAATTTCTTAAGTAGATATTTCTTTCTAATATGCTTCAATGCTTACCTTAGAGATCAGGTAAAGTTTTAATTATTTTTCTATTGTTTTAAGTACAAATATAATTAACACAGAACAGACTAGTTAATACCTCATTGTGTCTCATTATTTTTCATTATACTGTGTGATGTATAGCTGAATGTCAAGGTTTTATTCCAAACTGTCATGACTTTAAGTATAATTATCAATTATCAGCAATTGTTTAAAGATATCTCTATTGTGTTGTTCCTTAAGTAGGTCAATACAGACTTTACAACTGCAAAAATGCTTTGCTATGTTGAGTGTTCTAGTAAGCATATTTAATTCTGAATGACAATGTAAATTGTTTACTGTATAGTTTGAAATCACAATGTGTGTCGTAATTAAAACGTATTAACTACAACGTCAATATACTGAGCAACAATAATTATTCTTAATAATACATATACGTATGTGTATACTTATAGTAATACGTAGGAAGTCCTGAAAAGATAAATGAATTATGTATTTTTTTTCAGCAAAACCTTTACTTCGTTGTGAATGGAATGACCTATTTTCAATGCAAGAAAATGTTACTTATATGTATATGTATAAGTATATATGCACACAATTATTTCAATGTATCTATATAAGTGTTATTCCTGAATTTTCATAAAGTTCCTTATATAATAGAAATCAATGGTTTGTTTTATGTGTTCGAACATTGTTTCATGTTGGTAGTACTCTACACACAGCACTAGATCATACTGGTTTATTCTGGAATGATTTAATTACTGTAATAAGGATGTTGTTAGATTAAAAATAATACTTTATATTACGACTACACAGCTTGTTAATTAGTCAACTGATGACACCACAGAATAATTAATTAAAATACGGTGAGAATAATTAATCAAACTACGGTGGTTCTCTTTTGACGTGACAAAATTATGTTAAATGAATAAGAATAGAAATATGATGAGTCTCACACAGTTAGTAAGAGTATGTTGGTGTAAATGTCCATCAAAGAGGCAATTAATGACACCTATGTATGTATCCACAGATTGTTGAAGTGTTCAAGCTTTGCCAGTACTGGTGGTACTGTTATAAGTTCAATATTTGCTAGTGCAAATGACATGTAAACTAGTATAAATTTTATTCATGCATTCATATCTATCAACTTAATTTGCTATGTCCAAACCACTTTTTGCAAACTAAATGATAACTTGCCATTATACATGTGAAAAGATGTGTTCATGTTGCACCGTAGAAGTATATAGTATTGCTTAAACCACATTTTGCATTCACGTATGCCAAAAAACCAACTTTTGCAAGTGTTTAATTGAATCAAACTTAAAGTCGCTAAATGACAACTTGCCATTTTACATGTAAATAGATGCGTTGGTATTGCATAAAAACCATGTAGTATTGCTTAAACTTGCAATACAAGATTCATGTAAGCAAATAATCAGGCTCTATACTTTTGCTTTGGCGATGTTTTGGCCAGAGTTCTAGCATAGTTCAATGGAATATATGTTTCTTCTGGCTTTCTGATCCTATAGACAATAAACTATGGCAAATTTTATAACTAAGTATCGTAATAACAATAATGGTATGTTGCAATAAATTTCCGCTTTTTTATTTGATCAAGTATAGACATTGCACCATTACCATCCATCGTCATATCTGGTCACTTTGGCATTGGCAATGTAACAACATATAATGGAAGTTTACGATGTATAGCTAATAATACCAATATTGATATGAGGCAATACTTAATAATAAATGAATAATAACATTTGTAGATTTTATTATAGCATTTAGTATTTATTTGATATGAAGTTATGACTTGTTTGCATCGCATTATTCAGTTACGTACAACGATTTCATGATTTCAGTGCTCATTGCATATTTTATTGTGTTTGGCAGTTTATTTATATCATTTAATCTAAAGAGACATTTTTCTTTCCTAGTATTGATGGAACTGTTATAAGTTCAATATTTTCTAGTACAAATGGCATGTAAACTAGTTTATATTTATTCATGTATTCATATCTATCAACTATATTTGCTATGTCCAAACCACTTTTTGCGTGTACATATGCCAAAAACAACTTAAATTGCTTAAACCACTTTTTTGCATTCACGTATGCAAAATAAAACTTTTGCAAGTGTTGAATTGAATCAAACTTAAATTAACTAAAAGATAACTTGCCATTTTACATGTAAATAGATGTGTTCATGTTGCACCGTAGAATCATACAGTATTACTTAAACTTGCAAATACAAGATTTATGTTAGCAAAATTATATTCAGGCTCTAGAAATTTACTGTAGCGATGTTTTGGCCAGAGTTGTAGCCGAGTTAAATGGAACATATAAATCTTCTGGCTGTATTTTATATAACAAAATATTGTAAAAACAATAATGGTTTGTTGTAATAATTTTCGGCTTTAATTTGATTGAGTATAGAAATTGCACAATAACCATGTATCAATATATCTTATCACTTTGGCATTTGCAAAGTAACAACATATAATGGAAGTTTACGATGTTTTGCTAATAATACCAATATTGATATGAGGCAATACTTAATAATAAATGAATAACAACATTTGTAGATTTTATTATAGCATTTAGTATTTATTTGATATGAAGTTATGACTTGTTTGCATTGCATTATTTAGTTACGTACAACGATTTCATGATTTCAGTGCTCATTGCATAATTTATTGTGTTTGGCAATTTATTAATATTATTTAATCTAAAAAGAAAATTAACTTTGCTAGTATTGATAGTACTGTTTAACGTCAATATTTTCTAGTACAAATGACATGTAAACTAGTATATATTTATTCATGTATTTATATCTATCAACATAATTTGCTATATCCATACCACTTTTGCTTGTACATATGCCAAAAACATCTTTTTCAAGTATTGAATAGAATCAAATTTAAATTTCTTAAGGATAACTTGCCATTTTACATGTAAATAGATGTGTTCATGTTGCACCGTAGAATTATATAGTATTACTTAAACTTGCAAATACAAGATTTATGTTAGCAAAATTATATTCAGGCTCTAGAATTTTAGTGTAGCGATGTTTTGGCCAGAGTTGTAGCCGAGTTAAATGGAACATTTTAAACTTCTGGCTGTAACTTATATAACAAAATATTGTAAAACAATAATGGTTTGTTGTAATAATGTTCGGCTTTAATTTGATTGAGTATAGACATTGCACAATTACCATGTATCAATATCTGGTCACTTTGGCATTTGGCAATGTAACAACATATAATGGAAGTTTACGATATATGGCTAATAATACCAATATTGATATGAGACGATACTAAGTCATAAATTAATTATAACATTCGTAAATTTTATTATAACATTAAGTATTCATTTGATCAGAAATTATGACTTTTTTGCATTGCAGTATTCAATTAGGTACTCCAATGAAAGGTTTTAACTGCTCATTGCATATTTTATTGTGTTTGGCAATTCAATGATATCATTTTAACCGAGATGTATGACGTATCATATTCTGATTTTGTCTGGTGCTTGAAGATTAAATTGTGTAGAATACTGTCATGTATTTATAGCATATTTTCTGTCAAGCATTCATACCTTTTAAATGTAGTTTATTTGACTAATCATTATATGTTTATAGTGTATAGCATATTTTTTGGTATAAGTAAGTGGCTATACAGTACAGTATTTATGACAGGCTTTGTTTACAATTACAAGACGCTAATAGAATACATAAAGTTGTTATGTTCTAGAAGCAGCTTCCAGTTGAAGCAATTGAAGGAATTTGAAGGAATCGAGAGCTCAATCTAATATGCTTACCAGAGGTTCTGTAGGTTTAGCCAATGATATTCCTAAAATTGCCTTCTTTAGTGTCAATGGTTAATAGACACCTACAAAAGTTGTAATTGTCAATTAAGCTATTCGTCGGATTCACAATAAATGACGGTGATAATAAGGTAGCAGCAGTCCACTAGTAAGCAAAACAAAAACAGAATATAATCTGCAATTCTTTTTCCCTGTATATTAAGATGTTTTATTATACAATATTAATCTTTTCAGTATGAGAACCAGTTTATGGTTGGCTTCACAAAATGGATGAATCGCCGTCCAGAAATTAATCATCTACGGAGTACAATGTTTCTACCTGTTTACAGTACTAGCTTCTGTTTCATAGAGACCGGACTTCATAGTTTGGTATGTAATTTAAGAGACATAGATAGCACGGTATCTTTGTCTCTGGTGATTCTTAATGAATGTATTGACCAGCTTTATTGTTTATTCTTTACCTTGAAAGTCAAGATCTATTTGAATGATTATACCACACTTAGACAACTTGCATTGATGCTGGATCCCTTAAATTTTAGGAGGACAAGGCTACTTATAATCATATACATGTGTTAGTTAAACAATGATTTAGATACATGTATTACATGTTTAAGGTGTCTGCGTTTGAAGGAAAGCAATCTTCCTATTCAATTGGAAAATGAAATGAAATGTTAAGTGCGAAATACAATGGAAACTGTCTAATTTGACACGTTGAATCTACTTGTATGTAAGCTCGTGTTAAGTATTTTCAAAAGGGGTCTATATACAAACAAAAAGATGGGAAAAAAGCTGTTTCATTGATATGTTATGTCGACATGCACAATAATAAAAGACGTGTCTTGTTTGGTACAATTATACTCGTCGTTTTATTACCCATATGCCTAGATAAATTGAGTAATCTTATATCCGATAATGATAATGTTTGGAAAGCTAATGGTTTGCATGCAAGAAAAAATAACCACTTTTCTATTTTGTAATAATGCTGTTGTTGACTAAATTGCTTTGACACAGTATAAATAAATCAATCGATTATTATTTCTAAAATATGTTTTACAATGCATCAAAGCTACGATAATAACATATAATTGTAAGAATGCATTTTTAAATTCTGTACACACGAAAACAAACTAGAGAATGTAACCATGAAACAAACCAATTATTAACTTTGTAAATACAAACGTTTTATTTTGTCCATTGGGATTGGTTATCTTGTGAAAATAGTTTACTCTTCAAAGTTATTTATTGTATTCACTTGAAATATACGAACCTTACTGAAGCTTTCATTGTGATAGATTACTCATAAACATGTTATGTTTTCATATATCATTACCGTCTTTCTTATGATCTATTATAACTGTTAATACATCAAATCCATCAGGGAATGCAAAACTAGTATATACTAGTTCAACTTTAATATACCTCTAAACGTTTTGTTGATTAGCCAAGACTTACTTTTGAAATTGATTTATTGTATTAAAGAATGTAAAAACATATCAGGAGCAGTACATGTAACAGTTAAAAGAAACGGGCATCCAAGATTGCATAACTGGATTTGCTATTTATGACATATATATGAAAGAAAGTGCCATTGGCTTTCTATTTGTTATCATTTGACATCATTTGCTAGTACTTGATCATATTATGGACAAAATTTGCTCATAAAGAACATATTGGAACACAAAACTCGTCGAAAGCGATCCAATTCTGTTAGTAATTGTTTATACACATCCCTTAAAGTTAGGAATCTGCCACATGATATTAATTCATACAATATTGCAGGCGAAATTGAAAGAATAATAACTACGATTACCAAATGTTGTTTACAGGTTTCAGACAACTATGTAGGTTTAGATCTAATGGGTTCTCAGATGGACGTACGTGTTGCAAACTTCCGAAAAATCAACATAAAAGAGATACCAGTCTATGGTATGGCTCAACCGTCCAGTGATGTAAGTTTACTTCTAAACAATTGTAACCATATTTTTTTAGAAGATATATTTAACAGTAATGTCCGTATGCATGTGTATGCTGGCATTTTACTTTTACATCATCATCGTCAGACGCTAGCAATCGATCTTATCGTTGTTTATGAAAATTAATCGTATATTGGGTATTAACATATATATGCCATTTATTGATAAATGCATTTAAATTGACTTCTTGATTTAGTGCTAAAGACTCGCGGAACCTACTCTTGTAACTTCCTAATTTGAATGTGTCTTATCTTGCTTCTTACATTTTATTTGATTCAGATTCTAGTAGTTTAGCTATCATTTTTAGATCGAAACAAGATCTTATGCAATAATGCATTCTTTATGGAACCGGGTGATATTTTTATGAAATATTCATTGATTGTCCATACCAGACTTATGTCCTTTATATATTAAAACAAACGTGACTTTTTTAATTCTTGATTATTCAGTATCAGACATTACCTTAGTATATTGTAATTTTAAGCAGCGCCTTCAACTCAGTATGGGTCTTAAACAATTTAGTACTACTTTGCTTGGCTTTGCAAAGTTTTAACTTATTGTTGTTGTCTTGTTCACACATAGGTTCTAAAACTGTCAGACTGGTGTTAATTATATACGCATATAATTGTTATAATTGTATTTATGTTTGTGATTTATCAATTTCTAATAAGCAAGCTTTACTAGATACATTTTATGATAATATTTTTACACATCAATATTGTATATTTTGCTTCATCAACACTTAAATAGATATCGAGAGCCTACAAAACGTGTTTTAGATCTGTTGTCATTAAACAATACTATACATGTTCGAACTAAATACTTTATCCAAAAAATATCGAAACAAGTAATATTCCGAATTTATTATGTTTTATATTAAAGCAGAACTTAATAATATGGAGTGTCTGCTGTATTTTTTGCATTGCATATATGGTTTGTATTTTAAAAAGATATTTATGTAAACATCGTATTGAATTTTATGTTCTGCTTGTAACATGGAATCAAACAAATCGATGCTAAATGTAAACTATTTCTGATGAGCATTTTCGTTTGGTTTTTTATCTTTATACATATATTTACATGTATTTCAAATCATCGAACATATTATATAAACGGAAAGTTACTTGATACATAATACCTCTTAATTTCAGGGACTGTTGAAAGTTGTGAATCATTTATTGAATTTAAAAGTAAAACATACACATGTTGTCCTTATTAACTTACGTAATGATATGATGGTTGAGATGGACAATGCTACGTATAGTTTGAGGGATGCTGGGAAATTGGATGAACCTATCATATTTCCTGGATTTAGCAAATCAGAATTAGAGGTTAGAGTTTATGATTTTTTGTAACCATATTTCCATTTCCTTACGTCGTATAAAGCTATTTTGGACAATATGTTATTGGTTACACTATTAACACAATTATTAATAGTGTTTGATTCATTTAAATAATCTAAATTTGAAACAAACATGATTTAATACACACCAGGTTATTCATCTTTCCACACAATGACATTATGGACATTTCAACTATGACTATGTTATCACAGACAATATGATTCGTTATTATTTACAACGTTTCATGTTTCCGTTCGGACATCATATTTAAAAGTTAGAACTAATGGAGTATTTGTATCTGTTATGTCATTTTGTTTTCTTTGTTTACATACTCCCCCTTATTGTCTTAAAACAAAATCCCTAAGAAATCCGGTCAAAATGTGAGAGTATAAATCATATTTGTTACCATATTTGGCTTTTTTGATCTTCTCACAAGTTTACCCATATGTATTGACCAGTAAATCATAATTAAAATGTCATGTCTAATGGTATAAGCGGTATCAGATTTCCATTTTCATTTAACTATTGTTTGTCTTAAATTCTATGCTTTCTATTCTACGTACTATGGTTATGCCTTTGCTTCTTCAGTAAATCAGGATTAGAAATTAGATTTATGACATACATAGAATATAACAATATATAATATGTACCATAGTTTATGAAATCTTCTATTTTATTAAATATTCCGTGTTTACATACACTAGATCTATATTGTGTCAATCCAGAGATTAAGCCTTTCCAGGAACAGTGAGTAGGTTGACTGACCGCCGTTATATAACCTATATAATGTGTTGCTACGGAGTTAAATTCAACAAAAACAAACAAACAAAACTAAGAAGTCAAGACGTTTTGTATGACGTTGGTGGATTTTTTTTCTGAGTATTTTTTCCGCTTGGAGACATTATATATTAGTAATATTGATGTTGATGTTTCTTAGTTTATTGAACTAACGGTTAGGTACTTTGTCATATATTTACCTTGTGGACACAACGAATATTATATTGTTTAAAGCTTCTCTTCGTGACTATATATGTGAGTTCATTAACATAGACAACAGAAAATGATGCATTGAGTAACAAGTATAAATTGTCAAATTGTCGTAGCATTGCAAGCGCCTAATAAATAAATATTTTAAAACGGTTAGTGAGCATCTCAATTTCATTTTAAATATATCAATCTGTATGTAATATTACAGGATAGGGAAGAAGAATTGAAGAGAATTGTTAGAAAGAACAAAGTATTCCAGGTTAGTTGTACGAGTATCTCTTTATAAACTTATTATGTTCTATTACATTAATTTATCATTGTTTACTGTATTCAAACTTATGAGATTTATTTAAAATTTAGAATTATTAAATGCAAATGTTGTTACATCCACATATTAAACATAGTCACCGCTTTGTTGCGAAAAGTAGAATCCTATGTTGGTCTGAGCGTTTTTAAATAACACTAAAGAGGTTTAAGCTGACAAATTAGTATCAGTAAAGTGTACAGATGATTGTGTACATATACTGTGTATATGTGTATTGTGAATTTGTAATGGTGACCAACACCATGTGTTTATACTGTTTATAATAAATTTTGTTCTGTTCTGTTTGTGGACTTAGCCAATTTGCCAATATTCATTCGTGAAGCTTCTTTTTACAGGTATATAATGAACTTGGAGAAGCTCCTATTGAAAGAGAAATCAACAAAGCCTATACAATATTAGATTTAGCTGAAAATCAAAGATTACAGACATTAGATATGTCCTATTACAGAGTACCTTTATTATGTGATGAAAGTCCGTCGGAAACTGTAAGTACCAGGACTTAGTTGTCACTAGTCTTCAGAGTGCAGTACCATTGTAAGCATTTGCATTTTGTGTGTGTAAACGTTGTTCCCCTTATATATGATGCCTCAGTAAAGTAGCCGTATATTATTAGGTAAAGAATATTAACTTGATTAAGACGTATCCTTTCTCCCTTAGAGAGCCATAAACTCTCTAGATTAATGGTGTTCATGTATGCAGATTGTGTGAAAGCAATTAATGTCATGCAAACAATTATTTTCTATTGAATTCCTGTAGTTATCGTAATTCATCTCACAAATAAGTTAAGCTCTGTTGTTTGAACGATAGAAGACATCACTATGATTTTGATTTATCCAGACACCGATTGCATTTTTGTTCCATTTGAACCGATCTAATTAGCTGTAATTTTGGTTCCTTATTTATTCGTAGTTGTATGTTGTCCTTTTCTAAATTTATGTACAATAAAATGTATTAAATGTTCTTATATGAATAAATGAACCTACCTGAGCAGTATGTATTGTGTTCCTGGTCAAATATAACTATTTCACTTATATAGAGCCTTGGTGCACCATTTCCCTCATTATTCAGTTTTATTGTATTTGTTTCTCTGTTTGTAAGGATATTGATGGTATAATGGAAGTTGTTTGTAATCATTGTAAACAAGAGAGATTAAAGAATAACACAAGTACTGCCTTCGTATTCTTCTGTAGAACAGGAAAAAGTCGCTCAACATTTGGTATGGCTGTGGCTGGATTAATCTTATGCCATATGAAGGTAGGTTTGTCTAAATGATATGTTCGGTTTTAATGAATCGTATACATGAAACCAGGCTACATAAGGCATGAGATATATCAGTTTCATGAAGGTTACTTCGTGAATTTGTCGCAGCATTATCCATGTGTTTGTAGTTATTTTGTGAACGCATTCATACAGCAATGGCTCTGAAGCCAGTATGATATCAAGTACTTTGTGTGTAATAACTTACACATTTGTTCTGGGGAAAGACACTTTTTTGTTTTATGAATATGTGCTTTTATTATCATGGTTCATTTGTGTACTCATCTTTTCTTGTTATTTCAGGGTTTTCCCAAAGGGGCTCACAAAGGCGAGCAAGAAAGAATAAGTTGTCCGAACGCTCAGTATACAAAAGGAGAATTTATTGTGAGTTTTGTTTAAGTTTTTTTTGCAACAAAGTCAACATTATCTATTTTCTATGTCAATGAGTTGTGAAATATCACGAAGAGGTCGAGACAGAAATGTTTAATAGTATTGCAATCAACAAAAATAATTGGAAACGTAACATAATTTTAAGCCATTTCCCAAGTTGAATAGACCAAAATACTGCTATTGATAATTTTTCTTAGATCCAAAAATTATATTTGCCTAGAATAAGTTTTACAAAATTTGTAAATAGAAAAATGTATTATATATTTTAATGAATACCACAGGTGGTATTTGTCTGCCAGATTTATTTTTGGTGCGCCAATGAAAAATTTCAAATCGTAATCTCCTATTTATTATTGAATATTTGTAGGAACTTAAATAAAATCAATTCTTTGCTTACTAATAATTTATAAGAAACTGTTCTTACCATATTGTATACATCATTTTCTGATACACAATAAACATTTTGCATTTCTGTTCTTGTAGATTGTCCAGAAGTTAGTACGCATGTTACCTAATGGTCACCAAGTTAAAAGAGAAGTAGATTTTATATTGGATGAAATATTCAATACTATGACACCAACGATGTTCCATATGAGAGAAATGATATTTGTTACTTATAATAAGGTAAGTTTCAGTTTTATATTTGTACGATATAGTTTTATGCCTTAGATTACTTCGTGTCTGATATTAACTTAAGCTAATCAACAGCTGTCACATTCAATATAGCTTCAATTTGCTATTTTACTTTAATGTAAAGTTTTATGCTCCCTGTTACTTGTAATAAAGTAGCTTAAGTATTCATGTTCTTTGTTTATATCACCAAGGTTAGTCCAACCTAATTACTTTGTTATCTTCGGTAAGATTAGATTAAAAAGAGCAGTAGTCCAGTGGTAGGACACGCGCTTAGGGATCGATAGGTCCTAGGGTTCGAATCCCACTAGGGCACTGCTAATTTCCGCAAGCAAACTTTACTTGAGATTGCTTCACTCCACCCAGGTGTAAATTGGTACGTGCAAGGATGGTATAATTCCGTTGCACCAATTTGTCGGCTGCACTAATAAGCGGAGTAGAAAGATTCCCCGGGGAGATGGATAGATAGATATATCAGTATCCCGATGACCAGGGGTAAAAGCTGTAAAGTCGGCAAATGTGCATAAGGATGATACTCAGACTATAAAATGCAACTATTTAAAGATAAGACAATATTACAAAATTATGATATTACAAACTTTAACGTTCTGTATTACAATTTTTACGACGAGTTTAAAGAATATGACTATATAACCAATAAATTATGTCACATCAATTCAAGTTTGCTGAACAAATATTTTCAAGTAAACGTAATAGGTATCGTGCATAGATAGCATTTGTTGTTTTATACTATCAAGCGTTGTCTTATCTACATTAGCAGGAACAACACATGGCTCTTTCGATATAATTAATTTACATTTCTTTATTATTATATGATTTTTCTTCTGATATTTCAGATCAAGAAATGTGACACAGAACATGCAAGAGAACAGATCTTGTGTCTGTCCATATTATATTTAGAACGCTATGTATATCTTATATTATTTAATTCATATTTACACTTTGATGCTCAGACGAACTGGAAAAGACCATTTAGTCAATGGATGAAAGAGGTTTGTATAATTTTTGCTTTTGACATTTGAATGAAATATGCTTAAGTCACTGATATAAATGTTAGGTGAAAGAGTATAAAACCCAATGTTCAAAGTGCACTCAAGGACAATTTTGGAATTGTGTAAGGAAAATATACGAACTGACACGTTCCATCAATTTCTTTGATACACAATGGCACTTGATGTTTATAGAAATGTCTCATGAGAATAAGTAATATTCAATAATCAAGAATTCCAAGAAGTACTTTTTGTGATAAGAATAAAAGTCATTATATTTCTCATGAACTTATGAATAAGTCATCATATTCACTAGTAACTGTCAATCAATATATTATGTAGTTTATGAATACATGTAGAAAATAAACAAAATTACATCGTCGATAGCCTTACAAGAGTTAATTATTTGTATCAATGCCAAATAATCTGTAGATAGACATATCATAGATGATAATGACATTTGCGTAAAACAAATTTGACATGTTTGCTAAGCCTGTCATAATTTCTCTATACTGACTGATATATCATTGCAGTCTGTTCGTCTGATAATACGTGGGCATGTTTCAAGAATACGGTTCAATACAAATATATTGGAGAATATATTGTCATGCTATTCCATTGAGATTATGTGCAGTTTAAGATGACAATTAGTGATTATTTGACGGAGTAGACAACATACTATATAACCCTTCTGTGATTTGAAGGATGAGTGATATTTCTGTTATATTGTCTAACACTGAATCATGATGTCCTTTGAGATCACAAGGTGTCTAAATCCTGCTGATACATCATGTCTACATATCGTGGGTTGCCCAGAAGAGTTGTAACTGCATTGCGTTGAAGAGCGAGTTACTACAGTCTTGCGGGCAACTTCGATATGTGATCAAAATATGTTTTCTTTTCTTATCAGCATTCAACTGAAATAAGCTGTTTAGACGTACGTGTCAAAAACACTAAAAATGTATATAAAATACCATACTGTTTTGTTTACCTTTTATACTTTCATATTAGCAATATCTTAAATGTTTTTGCAAACAGTTTAAATTAATTACATCTTTTTCATCTTTATAATAGGTTGGTGGACGAGCTGGTGTATATGAAGTATTAGACAATCTTGGTTTCTATGACTTTGAAGAAACACTCACAGATTTCAGAAAGATGTCGGTACGCTGGAAATACCCTATTCCTAATATTAGATGGCAAGGCCAGTTTATCTAACATTTAGATTTCTTAAATGCATATATATGCTTTAGACAAGTCTAGGGGTTACGCCCTATGTGCCATGTCAGTGAACAATGTGATACTGTTCATAGAGATGATTTAAACGTGTTTCATCTACATTATGGTAATGATGATTTTAACACATTTTAGTGTTGCTGTCGTGCTGGAATGATATGATTTATGTGGACTTTAATATACTGACATATGTGAAAACCAAACATTTCTACATTTAAAACATTCATATTTTGCAAGATGGTTATGAAATAAGTTTATATTTTCATATGTTTCTTTTACATTGAAGTGTTTTTAATTGTGTAGTTTGTATGCATTTCATAATCATCGCTTTGCCAACTAATTATTACAATTTTGCAACTCATAAAAATACACGATGTTTATCTAGCATTAAATAATGACTGGTTTGATAAAAATGAAGCAACAGTAAATTTCATTCTTCAAATGCACGTAAATGAAACAGTCAAGCACGCAGCTGTCTTTGAACACCGAATAAATTTGTTCACTGTACACTCAAATCTTTTCTAATGTGTTAAGAAAATGAGGAGTATGGCATTTACGTTGATGATGAATTAATTGAATTTCAATTTCAATAGAAATATCCCCAAAAGAATATTATTCGCTGAAGTTGGTGTAAAGTTATGGACAACGATGTGTTGGCTGTGCACTTTTGTTAATATTGTCAGGACGTAAGTTATTCTTGAAATCAAAACATCTTTAAAACTGCAACAATATGATGGCTTGTAAAGCCACGCTTGGTATTTGTATGAGTACGTACACGTTTTTATCTCAGTACCATTTTATATTGTCTGATTTTATGTTCCGCAATGTTGTACATCATTTATTTTCAATGACATTGTATTTGTTCCAATAAGTTGAAGTTTATATTTTTTGCATAGAAGCAATATACAAACCTGTTCTGTGTTAAATTTTGTATCGTAATGCAAATATCTAGGAGTTGTTAGCGTTCTTGTTCTGTGTTGTGAAATATATTTACTACTAGTTGATCTTTAACACTTATACAAACATTTAAAATACAAGCTGTCAGGTGGCTTTTATTGCTGCTAACCCAATTGTGAATTGTATGTGCCTTTAAAAGTAAAGAATGCATACATATTCTCAAACTGTATATACAATCGTGCTATCTATTCATAGCGTTATTTGTGTACTCATAATTATGTATTGTTATTTGTCATATTTTTCATTGTTTAAGTTAAAATTGAATGCATAACAAAACTCTTATTGCGTTAAACCATTTATACTTTGAACATGCCTATTCTAACAAAGGAAATATTGAATCCCTCTTGCAAATAAGAAATATATAAAAACAAATAATATTTTCGCTTGATTTCAAAGTTTCGCTGATAATTGATAATTCAGATTATTAAACGAAATCAAGAATGAAATATTAAACTGTCACAATGTATGTATTTATGAATAAACTACGGCGACAATACCACGTGACTAGGACAGCACAAATGCTATGGTTTGAAGAAGAAAACAGTGAAAATCAGCCTTGACTCAAACTTTAAAGAGCTTTGTAAATCTTTTTATTCTTGTTAGATTTCAATGATACATACGCGAGGCTAATCAGAAAAGTATTAATTTTACTAGTTGCTGTGCTTCACATCTCTAAAGCCAGTTTTATACTGTTGCTACCACCCTGGAAAAGTATTCCCTATCAGTGTGCTACAGTGACATGCTGTCGTCCGTTTTAAATAGGAAAATCGTTGGTTGGTTGCCATGATATTAGCATGGCTGCATGAAAACAGTGTACATTATATTTTGAAATCAACACATTTAGATCGATTACAATATAGATATATTAAAAAGGTATGGAATATTTTGTTTATTATATTTTTATGTTTTTGTTGTATTAAAACGAATCGTTGAACGTTTGTTTCCTTATGTTTTGTATTAATTTTTGTTTATTGTTTTTGTTAAGCATTATTTAAATAACATTTTACGATAGTTTATGGTGGACCACGTTGTGTATATTAAATATTTCTAGTTATTAGGCTGTGATTATTTATGAATTTCATATTATTATTGTTTGTGTGCAATAACATAAGTCATTTGTATGTGCATTATTTTTTTTATTTCTTAGATTTTTATTGATTTTGTTTTATCGTAGAACATTATTGTTTGTTATTATGTGAAATATTCTATTGATCATTCGGCGTACAAGGGTATTGATATAAGATGTGAACATGTGTTTTGTGTCAATAAGGGACTTTAATCAGTTACGAGTATTTCCCCTTGTATACTCTACAAATAGGTAGTTCCAATTAGTAGGATTACTCGGATTTTACCCTTACTTTTTAATATCATTTGCCAAAATTAATCTTAAATAACTTTTTGTAAATCATTTTATTTGTTTGAAATTCAAGCTTAGTATTTTTAGGGTAAAGAACTATCAAAATTCTATTACGTCTGTTAATATCTTCATTAACAAGAAAGATATTAGATGAAATATTTGTTGTCCTTACATAGGACTTCAATGATAAAATCCGAGGATTCCATCTGTAAGGACCTACTTGCCAATTGGATTGCTTCAGATTTTATCAGGGAAAGATAACTGACTAAAGTCCCTAATTATTAAGATGGCTGTAAAATTTCATACTTGCAAGACTGAAACATAATTTATACTTGTCAATGATCAAGTATGATCGAACATTATCTCATCGTCGATTTTGCTTAGAAACATTTTTGTAGTGGCGACCCAAAAATACTTTTTCTGTGATTTCCCAATTAATAAAGAATAGGCAGTCATAACAGGTGCAGAATACCAATTGTGGCTATGCCGTATAATCATTTAACACTCTCGATTTTTTTTAAAAATTGCACCTATTTGATGAAGGAATGTTCTTGGGTAATTTAATGTAAAATAATCCATATTTATGGATGACGCATTAGATATATTGATATAATCATTTTTTTCATTTTAATTTTCATCATTTTATTAAGTCATCCTAAACTTCATTATTGTAATGCATTATGCGCATTTTTCAAATTAAATATTTAGCATTAGTTACACATTGCACCATTTACACTTTTTCAGAAAAATGTATTCCCATATTGACGTTTTGTTTATTCACGTTGCTTGGCAACCGTTTTTACAATTCCATTATTAAATGTACAACTATCTAGAATTTGTATTTTTTAACGTTTAAAACAATAATTGATTTTCGTCCGCGATGTACATTTTACTAATAATATTTTACAGCGCAAGGGAGAACACCGATATTGACCAATGACATCCAACAGTTGTTTCCCTTGAATTGACAAACGCAAGCAATATTTGTATTTCAATTACGTTGGAAAAAACTCTTGAAACTTTTAAAATCTATATTGCTGCATTTGTGCGTTTACGGTTTTTAATAAACTTTTGTATATATTTTCTAAGCATTGGTATGGCAAACTTGGTAAACTTACTAGATATTTGCTGCACAATAATTCACACTTTACCCTTAGGTTTGCGATGCTTAAATGTTTATCTGAATGCTTTCTCATTGAAATAAAACTTTTTTATGTTTCTTTATATAATAATAGTGAAGTGAGTGAAGTTTGTATTAAATAGAACTGACGGATTACGTTTTATGTCAAGTTCAGTTGAAATTCCATTCGCAGTAGTGATCTTAATGATATTATGTTTTCACTAACAGCAACAAACGGAACGACTTCACTCATTCTCTTGTACAAGATATCGTATCCTTTTTTGGAACGACGACAAACATGGAAAATTTCAACTGTTTCATATTTCAAACAGCTTTTCTTAGTTCTAACGTCCCTTACAAGTAGATGAAAGTGAGGTAAATATACGCTGGCATGAAAGTCAAAACAAGACCACCAGATCGTAAAGCGGTTAAATATGAAAGACTACATTTAAATGAGATTGGTGTGAATGTGTATTGTATGTTTATGAGGGCTATATATATAAGTGTGTGTATATAGTTGGTTGGGTTGTGGTTGTGATTTACTCTGTATAATATTCTTTTGTTTATTTAGATATTCTTTTTTAAATAATAATTGATTCCTATGACAAAATTGTGTTGCTGTTTTTTTCAACATGTTTCCTCAACACAGTCCACACAGAAATCAAGTATTTAAAAGATGTTACGAACATTTGTTGTCTTATACCGCAATACGTGTGTATTGAATTGCCAACTTGTCGTAAGATGTTGATGACGCACAACCCAAAAGCTTTATTGTGGTCGTGACGTCAACCATAATGTTCAACAAAGGTAAGTAATATGTAGCCATAATTATATGGATGATAAACGCCCGTCACGGTTCCAAGTCAAAGACACTATATATGTATTATAGAATAAGGTATATATCTTCAAAAATATGTTTTACTCAGAGATGATGTTGGTGTCATTTGAAAGAGCAGTCTTAACTATGCGAGCATACATAAGCCCGCTTGACACAATACTTCACAATCGAAAAATGGACATTAAATGAACATGAGAAAACTATTTTCAGAGTAATAATCCTTACATTTACATAATAATATTTTGACTCAGTATTGTGCCGGACGCCTATGGCACAAACCAAAAAGTCTTGTTTCATCAACAACAGTGGCGAATTACTTAAAATTTAACATGCAAAGATTGTAATGATTCTGTATATACAACAATATCAACAACTAAAACTACCATCAATAAAAACAACAGCGTCATCAACTTAAACTACTACTGTATCATCATTATAAACAACAGCATCAACAATTCAAAATACCATCATTATAAACAACAGCATCAACAACTCAAAAAACATCATTATAAACAACAGCAACAACAACTCAAAAAACATCATTATAAACAACAGCATCAACAATTCAAAATACCATCATTATAAACAACAGCAACAACAACTCAAAAAACATCATTATAAACAACAGCATCAACAACTCAAAAAACATCATTATAAACAACAGCATCAACTACTCAAAAAACATCATTATAAAGAACAGCATCAACAATTCAAAAAACATCATTATAAAGAACAGCATCAACAATTCAAAAAACATCATTATAAACAACAGCATCAACTACTCAAAAAACATCATTATAAAGAACAGCATCAACAACTCAAAATACCATCGTCATCATTATAAACAACAGCATCAACAACTCAAACTACCATCGTCATCATTATAAACAACAGCATCAACTACTGAAAATACTATCATTATAAACAACAACATCAACAAATCAAAACGATCGTCATCATCATTACAAGTAACATCGTCATTAAGGGTGTATCATTAATTTTGTTGTAATTGAAAAAAATCTATCCGGAAATATAAAAAAGCTTAACAAATAAGAATTTAGAAAGAAATGAAAACATTTTTCTTTCATGCTTTACGGTGAAATGCTGTGTTATTCGATGAAAATAAACGATGAAAATATCGGTTTATATTTTCACTACGGTGAAAATTTAAAAAATGACGGACTACTTTTTTCTAGGGAGACAGACAAGCTACAGCTATTTCCAACATCATGTAAGCAAGTTAAGTGGTGACAAAAATGCATAATTTGATGCATCGCCTGTATCAACAAATCCATCTTATCCTGTTGCTAACTGAATTTTAAAACGAAATTCGACAAGTTAAGTCGACACAGCTTCAGTCCAGATTTCACAGCAATCACTCGACTGCATAAAACGGAGATTTTTCTACATAATTGGGGTCAAATGCAAGAGTTTCATATGTTAAATGAATAGTAAAAAGATAATACATACAATAGTCTAATACAGGTTTTCACAATAAAATTCATTACAAATCTTTAAACAACTTACGTCACCATTCATGATTCTAGCGAGGAAAAACTAAAGTCTGAATGTTGACTGTATCAAAGCTGCATCATGTGCATTGAATTCCATCCAGTCATATAATACGGTAAATACAAAGGTTGACTAGTACTCAAAGCCAATCTGTGCATAAATAAGATATAATGAACTGGCGTCAAAAAGCATCGACGTTCTTGAGTCTTCGCCATTTTGGCAAATTAATGACACATCCCTTCAGCCTTTAGCGCGTTTCCTTCCATTATCCTTATATCCATATCGTCATTTACAAATCAGTGTTTAAAAGATATGTACTTTCCAGTCGCCTGATAATATCGTTTAAATCCTGCCGTTTAACCGCGTAATATGACATCACAATAAAAACTGTGTTGATTTAAAATTCGCGTAGTCCAACTCCGACGTAAACACATTTACCTTGACATTGACTGTTTATCTGCAGTACACGTTTTGTCTCCTTCCGCGTTAGGAAACTGCTAAACGATTGTCGAGTTTAAATATGTTTTTCCACATACGTCTTTACCGTATCAAACATGGATTAATTGAATTTGGATGTCTACTGTCTTTAGAAATAAAAGATTCTGTTACAATAAATTGTGCACCTCGGAACTACTTATTTTTGCTCTATCTCATTTATAATGTGTTATACGGTCAGTCCATGAACTGGCACAGGTAAAATCTATAGTCTTGCATTTGCAGGTGAAAAGCGTGAAAGAAACAGAAAATTCGCCGATTTCGTTGTAAGATCGATCTATATTTCACCTTGTGAGCTCAGAAAATGACATTTTCACTTATGGCTACGCCACTCGTCAAAATATGTTTTCTAAGCTAACTCGGTGAAATATAAATCGATCTTACACCAAAATTGGCGAATATCCTCTATATACTTCTTGTGATTATTCTGACTTAACCTATTAGTTATAGACGTATTCTCTTTAAACTAATTCATTCTATAACATATTACGTATCTTAAATACATAATGAGTTTCGGAAAACGTGACAAACGCGCGTATGTTATGCTTTATTTCACAAAGTTTGTAATAAATTAATTGACACAACTTAAATATCATTTTTCAACATAGCTATGTATGTCACTTTGTTGTCAGACGAATATAAAACCAAATCAAACTGTATAATCTATCTACATAGTGCCCAAGCTATACATTTAATTAGATTTCGGTTTTTTATAAATATTAAAGGTAACTTTCTATCACATATGTCCTGAAAAGAAATTTACCAAAAGCGTCGTGCGCCTTAAAGTCTTTCGCCGATAGCATACGTGATGAATATTTGAAAATATTGGTACGTGTAACTCAGTATTGAGTTTTGTGCTCGGACCAACTAAAGGTGCACAACTGTAACTTTTAAAACATAAACGACAAACAGAGTTATCTTTCTTATTACTATACTAGCCCAGAATTTCTAAACCGTTATTTTGTAGATGATGAGAGTGCTCATTCATCTGTTCATGTGTCTACTTAGTTAGTTAATCACACGTAATTATCAAACTTTTTAAAATTAAACAGGCATAATATTTTCAATTAATTTCTGAAGTTTCTACAAAATCTGGAAAAGGGGAGTAACTCTACCATGTATAGAACAAAGCCACTTAAAATCCGAAATTTCGGAATTTTGGGGGAACAATTTAACTTTAATTATGATAAGATACAAATGTATAACACGACCAATGTATTAGTACTAACATGGCTTTACTCCTATGTCGGAAAGTAAATATTAAAATCAACGAATGCATTGTTTGCTAACAATTATTGTTTACTTATTTACAGAGAATGTTAGGTAGTCTAATCCCAATCGAAATTTTTGATACCGTTCTTAATGTATAATAAAGCGACCAAAATAAGATTGTTTTAGTAAATTCTGTACGATTCTTGACGGTATTTTAATCATTATGAAATTATACATCTGGGTTTGATGTAAAATGTCATAAATTAAAAACAAAATAATTATGTTCCGGTGCCGGGAATCGAACCCGGGCCGCCTGGGTGAAAACCAGGAATCCTAACCACTAGACCACACCGGAGCTACGACATGTCTGTGAATAAAACGTGCATTGTATCTGAGTATCGTACATATCACTTTTAATCCAAAATACTACAGTTACATCACTGGCACGGTGGCACCAGAGTCCAAATCTTATGACCATAAAATAATGCGTAGGTCCCTTTTCTCGAGAATCTTGATAACCTCTGAGTAAGAAAATGGACAGGTACATGATATATAAACATTTAATGTAAAAACTCAGTAGTAAAGAATAAATTTTGAAATGTTTTGAATAATGACTGTAATAAAAAGTGACCAATGTACACGTGTAAGAGACATTAAAAAACAAAATGTTGATATGATAAAAATTGGACAAATTGAGATTGAGGCTTTAAGTATATCTCATGGTCCGGGCGATACCGGATTTTATACATCTGAAATATGTGCTTTTTACGGGGGGATATTTAGTTGGGAGAAATTAAATATAAGTGCGAATTGCTGAAAGTACTCTGTTTTTTTTTTAAATATAAAACTCAGGAACTCAAATTGTACGCAACTGGTATTCACTTCAAATTTTATGGATTTTATGATTGAGAAGAGAATCTAGATGGTTGACAGAATCCAAAACTAAACCCACTTTATTTGGTCATTGCGGTTACATTTTTACCACATAAAAACTGGCATTGTAAGGAGGTTTCTCTGTGAGTACTTTTAAAGAGTCATGTTTATAACCACGCCCAATCTGGGTTCGTTCCTATATGCGAAGTAATTATTCTACCCCATATGCTAAGGTACGTGTTCTTGTGATACAATTGAAAAAGCTGGCATAAGAAAGTACTCTTCGTTCGAAAATATGATATAAAAGCAATGTTGTCGACTAGTGTGGACAAAGAGGAATCAGCGCAATCGCCCTAACCTAAATGTCAGACTCAGAAGATTTACATAAATTTAATACAGCCGGTAAATGTTTCTAAAATAATTTCAATTCAAGGGTAAATCAATATTTACAGAAATTATTTCCGCGAATATCTAGTTATTGTCCCTTAAAGTGCTTAGAATTGTGCTCTAGACATATTAGTCATAAAAACCAATTCCAATATTTAAATGAAAATGTAGAGATGTTCTGGTAAAAAACATGTTATTATACAAATGGGAAATAAGTTCCTTCTACTTAATATCGTTCTTTTGAATAACAGAATTAGAATTTAATATCAACCGCTTGAGGCTCTATACGAACTTTCATTTTTGTCAACTCAGCGAAATAGATTATTAATGAAAAATCGTATGAGAGTAGATTAAATTTGTATAAAATTGTTCAAGAAAAGTCCAGGATACGTACAAAATGTCAAGGATTCTTTGTACTCACTTTTTGTAGTAAAGAAATGAGTTTTTGTTAAAGTGACCACAGAATTATAATATAATATAATATATTGTATTGTATTGTATTGTATTATTGTATATGAAAGATAAAGTTGGTTTAAAAATTTGGTTTATTGAAGCAGTTTCATCATTACTTTTACACAGCACACCAACACCCAAATTCCACACAGGAGAACATGATTTGGGAAAAGAAACACGCATTTAAATGGGAGGTAACTCTATCGATACTCTTATACGCTGTTATAAATGTATACATGTATAGCTAATGTATATAGCTAAAACATAAGTATAAAATGTAAGTTCCATTTTGTACAATTAGTACTAGAATTTTAGTTCTAAGGAGTAAACTAATGAGGCAAAAATATAAATAGTCGTTTTATCACAGATACTGTCGAAAAGACAAAAATAACCGGAACGCATCAAAATGTTTCACTACATAAAAGCTTTTGGTTATTCTAAAATCATGCATTGTTTTGGAAAATATAAAGTCCCCAAATACTTAATTTAAGAAGAAAAACATTCTTATTTTTCAAATCATTCCTCTATTACGACCATCAAGTTTAATGGCCCTAACAGTGGAATTTCGGTTGTACCCTAACAAATAGAAATTGATATTTATATTAATAATAGAACCGCATCCAAATGTTATACTATTAGTGAAGGCATGCCGGACAAACGTTTATAATACAAATACATGTCACTCATATAGCCCCAAAATACTGAAAAATATTCTTTTGCGCTTTACTGACTATGTTTACTGATCATTCATAACATAAAATAAATGTTTGGTTGTACCCAAACAGAAAACAAGTTTATATCAGTTTATATCAGTGCACAATATTTTCTATACAAAATCAACAGCACAGACACTGTACAAACATCAGTGAGTAGTTTTCACTTCATCATACTAAGTCACATATGTCTATATAATACTTACACAATCTAACAACTATGACAGTATGGAGATACGATAATACCACGACTATAAAATACTCTCAGAATATTGGCATTCCTTTAAATCATGTGTCAAAATTCTTCCAGTCTCTAACAATTCTATAAAATATGGAAATCAGTCTATTTTCCATGGAAGTAATGTAATTATTCAACATAAGATCGTCGCCGCTCTTTCTATCTTTGTGTCACATTTGAACTTTACTCGCCTATAATTTATTGCTAAAATTCGACCTTATTTCAAGAAGACTATATCATGATATGTTAAGGGTCATGAAACTGATTATCATTCAGTAGCGTGTTCAATTACACAAAACGTTACAGAACGTTACATAACGATACATTCGGAACTCCTCGGCCATTCGCTGCGAATAACCTAATCTAATACACAAATATTAGATCGTTAAGGCAATGAGTGATGTTTCAAAATTTACGGACTAAAAACGAAACATCACTCAATGCCTAAACGATCATATATTTGTTTACTTTAACACCGGTAGTTTCAAAATAGCGTCTAAATATGTCCGAGATTATTCGCAGCGAATGGCCGAGGAGTATCGAATGTATCGTTACGGAACGTTTTGTAACGTTCGCAGTAACTGAACGCAGGGCTGCTATATGTTGCCGGGGTTTTTCTCCATCTTTGCATAATTATAAATGTTTGAATACTTGCTTTGTAAAAAGATTACGTAATATATGAATACTGTGTATCATGTCCGTGTCGCTCTCTGTTTACCCTGTTTATATTAAATGTTATGTCTTCATGTCGCATGCAATTGTAGTAATTGTACTTGTATGCACATTAGTACGGGGGCCAAAGGGGTCCAACGTGCACCCCCCTCTAGACTTTTTACCACCCGTGCTAAATTGTTCCTTAGAGTCCACTGAATCAGAATCGGCATTGTCCTCAAAAAATAAACTCTTGCGCACTATCCGAAATTGTATATTTATATCGTACTTATTTTGGCGATGAGTATTGATCAAATCCTGTAATAAAGTATCTGTTCAGTTCTGTTTTGTCGTGAGTTGGTATCAAAGTCAAAATCTGCTAGTATTTTAGACAAAAAAACTGTTTGTTACAAATCTATTACGGTAGATGGGTGAACTAACTGTCTGGCCTTTTTCAATCAAACGCAGACTGAAGTCTAGTCAATGAACTGTGGGAATCCACGAACGATAATTTAGTGAACATAACACTGTGCCAATGACCGTCCATATGCGGAAACCCAATTAGGTTCTGGTTTTCCTTTGAAAATTTTTTGTTTAAAGAACATTTTAGCATTTAATTGTAGCAGGGATTTGTTGACTCTTGTTAAAGTATACACACATCCTGAATGAATAACTTGAAGCAAATAGTACATAGCTTTCAGCAGTCATTGATTGAACTTTATTTCAAACTGTGTACAATTTATCCCTATGATCGGTCGATCAGTAAATAGTGTAAGGAATGGAAATCTAAGTACAACAGTAGTCTAACAATAGTTGACTACCATAGAACCTAAGACACCCGAACACAATAAGAATGATTCAAATTAGGTTATGGTGATTTAAATTCCTGATTTCTCAAAATTTGCTTGCATTAGAATAACCCCAGACACGATATCGCGGAACTCATTTAAATGTCAGAAAATGCCCAATTTCTCTGGGTTCAGATTTCTTAAAGTTACACTGTATTTACAAATGATGACAAAACTTTACAAATTATCCTTCAACAAGATAAGTTGATGATAAAGATCAGTCTCTTTTGTTCAAATGTGGTTTCCTTCATTAAATATAAACAATGTTTATGTCTCGCTTCTTTAAAGTGTCAAAAGCAAGCATTAACTGTTTCAATTCTTTTCGTGTATTCAGCATAATTAGCATAACGGTTTTTAAGCATTAACAAAAACAGTCAAGTGATCTGATACAGTATCAGTAAATCTTTGGTCATGAAATTTAACACTATTATTTTTGATGATCAACTGTTTTGATGACGGCACATGTTTGATCTTGATTACAGTGCTTACATCACGTGACATTTTGTGATCCGTGTGAGTCTATATATCAAACCAAACGATCGTCGAGCTTTTTTTCATATCTGTTAACTCTTTCATCAATTTCATTGGATAACGCGTTGGAACACAATTGTATAATGTCGAACTTAATTGACTTGAACTGAGCTGAACTTTATGAACTGAACTAAACTAAACTAAACTGTACTTAACTGAACTTAACTTTACTGAACCGACCTGAACTTAACTGAGCTTAACTTTACTGAACTGTATTGAACTGAACTTAAAATAACCGAACTTAACGTAACCAAACTTTACTAAACTGAACTTTACTAAACTGAACTTAACTTTATTGAACTTTACTGATATGAACTTAACCGAACTTTACTGAACTGAACTAAACTGAGCTGAGATAAGATGAGTTCAGATGAGATGAGATCAGATGAAATTACCTGACCTGACCTTAAATAACTAAACTCAAGTAAACTTACACATTAATGTAAGAGTTTATTCCATTATGATGGTTAGACTGAAAATGTGACACTTTTACTCTTTTGACATCTTTATATTCAGCATTATCCTATTTCTCACGAATTATATTGATTGTAGCATCGTTTTATATAAAAATAACATGATTATAATATTGTCGTAATAAAATGATTTTATTGGTTAAGTTTCTAACAATAACTAGTTATTAAGGTTATAGAAACACTTGATGTAATTCTAGTTTTATGGAAAATCGCATGAAATAAAAATCTCTTTTGCCATAAGGTTTATGGAATTATGGAAATTTTTCCCGATTTTCTAACCAATAATAGTACAAAAACAGAGCCTAAAAAGTTCATTTTATATTTCCATATATGAGTTCTGTGGCTTACTAAGTAGAGAAAAACCTGTCATATGTGGCCTTTCTTGGGCCCGATAAAAAAAGTCACATATGATAGGTAGTCTCTTAATACAGTCAGGGTCCTAACAGCTAAAAATGTGTCCAAATAATGAACTTATTTAAGAAATGAAAAGTGTTGTTGTTTTTTTCAATATATTTTCTTATGTTCGAAAATCGTTTATCAGAATATAATGACAATTTGACAGATTGTTGATTTTAAGCAATGTAACTCATAATAGTATCAATTTCATGATATGATAAAAATTATTCATCAAGTCCAAATATCAAACTGTGTGGAATATTTAACGATATATGCCCACCAATGCCAAATATTGTGGGCATTCAGTCGGCGAATTTTTCCTTCGATGTGTACAAGTATCTAAAATGTAGCTATCTGAACTACAAAATGCTGATTTCAGTATATTCATTGTTGCATTTTTGAAATGCAACCCGGGATCTCTCGATCTCTTCGCGCATGTGACTAAAACTCAAGATGTTTTAACTACAATATTGTCCTAATAAATATTTGTATTCCACCTCGTTTAAGCACTTGAATGCAAAACGTCTACTCAGTACTCACGCGACCAAAGGCGACCGGCACGGTGCCAAGCCAAACCATGTATATAGTATTTTTGTCTCCGAACCGAGCCGGTTGCCTATGCTGCACACGACCATAAAGTTCTAACATGATTTATAGAAGAGCCATAGATAATAAAATCTTCTTACATATATTTATTCACTTCAATTCAAAAATAAAAATCCAGTTGCTTGTGTCTAAGTCACTCCAAAGACTAGGTCACTAGGACTATACCTTCCTCCAATACTTTCTGTTGACCATTAACTTAGTACACGTAGTTAAAGTTTGACCGGTTTATGTGATATTTATAACTTAATACATAAATAAACAAGATCATATCTCGACTATAACACATGACCAATAAACCTTCTGTTTATAGATATTAAAGTAGTAGGTTCACAAAGTTCTGAAGAATAATCTTTACAAACGTGACCAACCTACAGTCCCATCACGTTTAGTTTCAAAGCTGGCAACAAATTATCCAAATTTAAGGTCTGTGAAGTTGTCTATTCGAAACTCTATAAAAGACTTCTGACTCATTCTGAATGCGTATGAATGATTTTTGCGAATAGACTTTGGAATAGACTTTTGAATGGACATTTGTCTCTTTACGTATTCCATGAAAAGACTTTTAAATCTGTTTGATTGCATTACCGACTTTTTTTCGAATAGACTTCTGAATAGAGATCCGAATAGACAGCTGTCGTTTCGGCATTTTTTAAATAGATTTTGGTACAGATATTTGAACTTACCTATATCTATGTATACAGTAAATGCGAATAGACTTCTGAATGAATAGATTTCTCAATACATAGCTGTCTATTGTGCGAATAGACTTTTGAATAGAGAATAGACAATAGATAGCTAACTTCACAGACCTCCAAATTTATATATATTTCTGTACTCACTATCAATAATCGAATTTTTGGATGAGAGGGTTTTATCTATGCGCAACAGACAGTTGACTTTACAGTTTGCTTGGCATTAATCTGATTAAAACCCGATCTAATATTTTCCGCTCGCCTACTCGCTATTTTAGATCTGGACTTTTTCAAACGAAGGTCACGTTCAGGTGACCTTTTCTCATCATTATATTCATGAAGGAATTGTTATGATACGTAACTTGTTTACATCGTCTACGTCACGCAATTTGAAATGAGCCGCCCAATCACAGACTGTGAATAATACCGCTGTTAAATTAGCATGCAATCCGTGGTCTAAAAATAGAAATTACAAAATCAAAATGTGATTAATAGTGTTTTCGTCTAGATGAAAGCTACGCATTGATTGGCGGACACAAAGTTCATCTCGACATGACCCTCCACGGAGACAGTAGAGATCCTGTACGACAATGCTCTACAGGATATCTGTTTACGGAGATTGGCTTGGCATGAAACACAATTGGGTGAAGTTCAGAACGTTGTATAACAACAAAATCATACACGTTGGATTTAAATTCCTATTCCATCTCGTTGTTGATTTTGGAGTTTTAATGAGAAAGACACATTTTACTACTTGCATAGTTCTGGGAGACCAAAAACCAGACTCGATATAATGATTCCTCTAAGCTGTAAGAACTGGTTTCATAATTTTGCAAAATTATACAAAACAATACATGAAATCTGTACAAGAAAATATTGATGCAAAGCATCAAAGAGCGCAAAAATAATAAACAAGTCTAATAATACCATTCTGATGTACGTGATATTGTCTCTGTATAGTTGCCGCGAAACAATTTTGCTTTCCTTAAAACAAATATGATAGTAGAGGCGTTTAAAGTGCCTTTGATGGAATATTGAGAGCGTGGGTGATTATATATGGGGGTAATTACTTTGTTTACATATGATATAAAGTAGAGAATTAGCTATTGTCTCTCTTCAAACATTATTATTAATGTTCACATCTCACACACACTGAAGTAGAAGTCTTGAAAACAAGTTACGCTATATAATCTAATAATTTTGCTTTTAAAATGTCATCTTGTATTACGCTAGAGTAGGGGTGTAAAGTAAAGGCATAATCTCACTATATAATGTGCTTTTTAGAAGGGCAAATTGTAGCTGATGCTATCAAATATTACTTAGAAAGAGAAACGAACAAACCAGAATTGTTATCTATGCAATGAATAAATTCGTTGTTAGAGATAGTAATACTGTTCAAACTAATTTTTCTAAAATGTGTTTATGCATTGTTTAACTAAATTTCATGATTAACAACAAAAAAACGTTCGTCCACTTTTGAAGTTTTACGGTCAAATGACATTCTGTTCTAACAGAAAAGGATGGTTTGTATAAAGCAACATGGTTCAACATTTAGCCGTGCGGGGAATCATGTGACCTATATGGTTCCTAATACGGCAAAAAATGACGACCAGATCAACACATTTAGATGAAAAAAAGACAATGTAAATGACATTGATATGTAACCGATTTTTATCAGACCTAGTGCTGTCTTAGCAGCAAAAAGTTCCCTTTCTAGCGGTAGTTCTCCCAACCCCACAACGGTTCTAGTTTTCTAGATTACCTCGAGGTTTTGAACGAGTTGAGAGATTTTGGGAAGAACTTATAGGTAATCTAGAAATTTAGAACCGTTGTGTGGTTGGCAGAACTACCGCTAAAAAGATAATTGTGTGCTGCTTAGACTGCACTATAGGTCTGATAAAAAATGTTTACGCACGTATAAATGTCATTTACCTTGTATTTTTCTTGTCGTCATTTTTGCCGTCTGAGGTGCCATATAGGTCACGTGATTCCCCACACTGATTAAGGGCTCCTGAACAGTTTTGAGACACTAAGTCAGAGTAGTGTGGCATTAAACAGGGGATTTGTAAGTTTATTTTTGGAAAATGATAAATGATCATTTTGAGCTATTTTGGTTAACTTCAGCGCCATGCTCATAAGTTGTTCCGAGAGGTATACAACCAATGGTTAGTAAAATGCTTAATGGCTTTTCCCATTAGAAGTTTTACTTTTGAATTAAAATTCAACATATTTCTAGTTAAGTTATTAGGTGAACATTACTGGTGTTATGTTGTGTCATGTAGTGTACTTTTGTTTAAAACCTAATAGAAGTCGGATGAAAAAAATATAAAAAATAATCTTCAAAAATACAAATGTGGTTTGAACTTTTTTAAAAATAAGTATTTTACAGTAGTTTGTTTCCATTATACACATGTAAATATATAATTTAAGATGATATGTCACGGCACATGTACTAGCTATATACTCATATAATGTCTATTCATGTTTTGTTAGACCAGTCACACAATCTTACTACAGTGTCCAAACATTTTGGTTAATGGAAAATCATTCTAACATGTCTACTTTCACTCTCTGTCTCACTCCCTGTCTCTGATATCTGACAATCATACATAACTAGCTCTATCTGGCTCTCAACTCAATGCTTTCCCAATAAACTACGCTGTCTTATAACAAGCGTTAGCGAAACAGTAGGATTTCGATACGTGAAGTTTTGATATCTTGTTTTGTACAACATTATAATGTTTATTTACCATGAGTTCGTGCGGCGGATTTGTTCTTATCAAAATTATGTCAAAATGATAGGGCAGAATAATCGAAATATTCAAACTGAATTTGAACTATACGACTTTACTACACATTTTATAGTTTTATAGCACTTTACGTTGTAATAAGAGTTTACAATATTCAAGTTATTTGTACAATGTTTTGGATGTTTTGAGTCGATTTTAAACCCGTTTTAGTGAGCTTTTGTGTATGTTTAAATAAGGGTTAAAAGTGCATGACTGGTGTATTTCTTAAACTTGGATATCTACGGATTTTAACTACGCTGGGTCAGGAGTGATCTTTGTACAAGGAGAATAGTGTGATGAAGGAGTCAATGTTTGTCTTAAGCTCAGACCATGTCCTAATACCTTAATTACATACGAAGGCTAAATTAGGGCTGCGAGTTCATGTGCTACAAATAACAAGACGCTGCGGGACATTTTGCTCTGTTGATCTCTCGACTTTAGGCTCGCTTAGCTAATAATTAGTGCCATAATCAAGATACTTAGACGCGTATTTACATTTATTATTGACTTAAATATTCAGATTCATTGTGCTACATGTATATATACTATAGATTGATTGACAAACATGACTTGAGTTTGTGTGAGAGTTCGGATTGATATTCATATATTATTGTTATAGAGTGAAAATATATAAGTGTATTTTTAAATCACCCACTCTTATGATATTTCATGATATATGGTAAGTGTATTTTTAAATGTATATTTAGTTTTTTCAAGTTTTAACATTGAAACTTAATTTCTCCATGTTAAGACCTTTGTGCAATACTTTATTTTGAGTCGAGTAAAGCAAACTGAAATAGTACATGTACATGTAGATCTCTATATTGCAAAAAATTAGAATTATCCTTATAAGGAAATAATTTGACGATTGTGTATGGGAAAAAAGTATCGTATGGTGCTTTACTTCAGTCATATCGCGGGGGTCAGGCGCCGAATTTACTTATAATCCCTGGAAGAGTCTAAATATGTGAACACCAACTTTTAAGTTTGTACTCAGCACATTTCAATGTTATTGGCTGGGAGTTTTCATACATGATACAAAGGTAGGCTAGAAATAAAATATTCAGGTCTTGTCCTGGAATCGGAGTGTTTCAAAATATACAAGTAAATAAATGTGTACTAAAATAGGAAGTAAAATGTAAATGTATAGTTTACAAAATGCATGGTTAACATTCTTATCTATAGTGCTAGTTAAACTAAAGTAAATGTATTGCAAACTTGAAGATCAAGTAGAATCTACTAGTGATTCCTTCCACAGTTAATTTTATTGATATGTGTTTTCATCACACTAGTTGAAATTACAATGACAATACCAAGAACTTTTTAAACTGTGTATATAATTTTGAGGAAAAGATACGAAACGTAACCAAAGTTAGAATAATGATGATTTAACTATTACAGATGCTTTTATAGCCATGACATTATCTGTTAAGTTACTTGACCCTTCAGTTTGCAAACCATGGTATGTCTTTGCAAAGGACTTCTTATACCCACTCTCAGCTGAATCTCCCTCTCGACCTCACTCTCCTTTCCCAAAGAAATGGACCACCAGTACGTCTGATAATAGGGTGACTGAATCAGTTTGCAGGTCATAACTATCATTTAAGTATGAAAAGCAAAGTTTCAAAATACAAGGAAGGCCAATGCAAAAACAATGCACAACTAGTCTACATCCTTCTTTATGTCTATTTAGTCAGCTTATTTTAGCGCTGACGTATCGATGTACTTCAAATAGCTTAATATTTTAAAGATAACTATATCAAATTTTGAAAGCGGAAGTTGATATCATAGATATAGATGAACTCGTGAATCAAGATCATTGATAAATAGATCCGTTTATTTCGACTGAATATGCATTCAATGATAAGGAAATAAGACAATTTGATTATAATGATTTTTTTCTTAATGAGTTACCCTATATTTTGTTTTGAATACCTTTAGAGTATAAATTCGTTGCTATGGTAACAAAAGGAATAACTCATTGTATGATCATATATTCCTATTGTCATTTATATATTGTATTCATGATATACAGTACCCACCTAAAGTTTGGAGACATTTTCACTTTGTAAGCCTACTGAATAGCTTTATCTAAATTTGGTAACTGTTCATTTTGAAAAGCTTCGTACTTTTGCATTAATTTTGAGTATCAATATATTCATAACGGAGACTACAAAAATAGCATAAAAGCTATCTTATTGAAAATAATTACAATAAACTTGGTTTTGAAGGCTTAAGGATGTCAGATGCTGAATCTTCTAAATGTGTTGCATTCATGAAATTCATTTTATCACAAATCATACTTAAATATATTCTGTATATTAAAGACAATGATTCAGGAAAAAAACCATCATAATTCAAGGTTTGTTATCAATTTCTTTTGACTCCAAACTTTTGGTGGATACTGTATATAAAGATAGCTGAAAGCTCGTACCAACATATGACGTACGTATTCTCATTTTATTTAATGAGCACAGGCATTGTTACATAGCTACATTTTTCTGTTAGTATCTTGATTGTTATTTGTAGCAATTATCACACGGACAAACATCTCTAGAAGCGGCAATTATTATACATTGATTGGTTTCTGTTGAGATCAATATGCGTTTTTATGAAGTCCAGATCAGAATCAATTATACAGGTTCTATACCTATAAGCCTACTTTATATCATATATATTACTGAGACGTAATCAGTTAAGTAAAGAAATTATATCAGTATCCAATTGTACAAATTAGCAAGTCAAAATGATTAATAAATATCAGGGATTCTACATAACAGGGATTTGTAACGAAGTGCTTTTTTGAATTTTCACGGTCGACACTGTCTATAACTGGCTGAAGCAGGCTGTACAAACTATTCCAGAGTTTAAAAACTTGATTTGTGTTTTTGTACTTCCATGAAACTTGTGAATGTTTCTGGAGTTTTTGACACAAAATTGTTGCAATTATGACCGAAAATATGATCTTAGGTGATGTCAAATGGGGTTAAAAATGGCAGATTGGCGGGAAAATGCATTATTTTGTGAAACAGTCTGTGAGCGTAATTTACTTCAAAATCATCTAGAAACACATTTTTCCTAACATTTATGTCAATTTGAATGTTGCTGGTACAAAATTTCATGTGAATATCTTTATTTAAACTTGTTATACATGTTTTCCGTATTGGCCGAAATAATAGCGACGACAGTGAAATTTGATGAATACCTATTACATTTTATCGTTACAAATCCCTGTTATATCATTCCCGTACCAAGAGTCTAGTAGGATTCTCAATACTAGCTTGTATTGAGAATCCTACTAGACTTTGGGTACGAGAATGTGTTATATAAATCCCTGTTATATAAAATCCCTGATAGATACATATGAATTATTATACAAAATTGTCGGGACAAGATTAATACTTTCATTCAAGACTCGCCGGATTCAAATTATTGAAAGTAACTTTGTTTTAAAAAAAGATTGAAATAGTTCTTTAGACATAAGATGATCTAACTTAGAAAACAATTACCAGCACAAGTACGGCACAAGAAATAGAAATGTTTCATTTTCTACGAGATTCTTTATAACATTCTAATAGGGATTCTAAATGATACTATAGTGAGTTTATAATAAAATCATAGTGTATAATTACGTTTAGAAAACATTCTTGTTTTTTCTCAAATGTATTGTAATGGCTTCTTCGTCAAGTTTGGTCGAGAACTCGAGATAGCTTATTAAATTGTATTTAGTATTTCTTTTTCGCGCTTAAATAGTTTCATATGATGTGATTATGTTTTGAATTCCACGTATACTAAGTAACATTATCGTGTCTTCTAAAACACTTAAATTGTTTGAATTATGTTACCAGGGTCTGCACATAATGCACTCATATGAAGCTGTTGGATCCCGGGGAAAAGCTAAACAACAATCATTATAATCATAACGGTATAGAGGAATTTAGAGCGTTTTTGTTACTTTAATTTAATATTTCTCTCCATCTAAGGGCCAGCTTGCCTTTAAATGTTAAAAGTTCTTTTTAATACAATTTCAGACACTGGTACTCATTCACAGATTTTAGCTTAAAAATCAACTTTTTCTAAAACTATCAAACTTGCATGGAAATATTTTTGGAAGCAGTAACGAAGTGTTCTGATAATGACAATTTTAGTGCAAATTGACATATAACTTTAAATGATGGTGTTTCGTGTAACAAATATCTATGTAACAAATATCTACCCCATATGTCACGGTGTAGACAGTTTTAGTGCATTTTTGTGACTTTTATTCTATATTTCTTGCAACATACAGGTCAGTTTGTCCTAAAATATTAAGAATTATTTTTTGGCACATTTAAAGCGATGATAGGAACTTTGAAATTATAAAAAAATGAAACAAATCTGTGAATTAGTACCTTTAAAATTTGAACGCCTAACCAAATCTCTGAACGAGTAGCTTTATTTTCTTCAAAAATAGGGTCAAATGAGCGATATTCATGACAATATTGAATATAACTGATAAAATTTAGAGCTAGTATTGTATGTGAGACAATGTTAAACAATGTTACCTCGGATGTTAATAGATACGATAAGACTTAAGAAGGCCAATAGAAATGATTTATAGATTTAAGGCTTTTATATTTGAATTCAATGACGGTTTAAATAGCACACGTACAGACTAACCACGAATATGGAAACCAAGCAAGTATCTATAAACTAATTTGATCATTTCATTTGTTACACATTATAAGTTTTAGAGGATGGTACTTGGTACTGCTGGTTTTACCACCGTGTCAACACATTGGTCATTATACATCGACCAGCTCACCTAACCTGATTTTCCTGAATTTTGTCTATAACCAGATCTAGCCTTACCCTTCCACAAGGCAGACCAAATCTCTATACACATGAGTACCTTATTAATAGAGGAAAATCGACATTATTGTCGAAATTTCAAGAAAGGCAATAACTAGCCGGATGAGAGTCGTATCAGCAGCCCCTCTGGTACACGCAGTCAAATTACCACACGTAACCTACTGCTCCAATAACCCAGTTTTAATTGGTTTGTGAGCCTCTTTTATTATTCTCTCGCCAGAGCGCAATACTTTTACATTTGGCCGATGTTTACACAAAAGAAACAAAACATTAAAGGACCAAATTGAATTACTATATGAAATTTATGACTAAAGATCTGTATAATCGGTTGTTACGACGTCTCGTAGATTAGTTTTATGTTTAATTTAGCGGAAATACTCGTAAAGTATCGGATTTTCCACTTTGATTTCAGATCGGAAAATCTTCAGATTTGATGTAAAAAGATCAATATTTGTTTCAATTTGCATTTTGTATCTGTTACATGTAATCTTAAATTAATGTTAGGCTCATGTCCTATTTAAAGTGATTGCTGGTAATTGCCGCGTTAATTCTAATTTCGCGGTAGATTAGTTTTTGAGCTTAATCAACTTGCAGTGTCGCTTCTGAATAAAACATGAACTATTTATTGTCAGTAACTAAATCAAAGTGAAATAAATGTTAAATTTCCTGGATACTTGTTACAATGTAGTTAATCAAAAAGGTCAGTTTCCCCATAATGACCATGTGATAGATACTTACTCATATAGCTTAAAGGTACTCATTCACACATTGCAACTTACATATCCACTTTTCCTAAAACTATCAAAATTGTATGGAAATATTTTTGGAAGCAGGAAAGTAGTGTTCTGATAATGACAATTTTAGTGCAAATTGACTTACAACTACAAATGATGGTGTTCCATGTAGTAAATGTCCACCTGTATTTAACGGTATAGACACATTTAGTGCATTTTTGTGACTTTTATTACACATTTCTTGCAACATAAAGTTCAGTTTATCTTGAAATAATAAAACTTATTTTAGACACAATTACAAACAGTGAATAGTACTTTAAATTTTTAGAGAAAATAAACCAAATCTGTGCACTAGTAACATTAATTTTAGAGTTCAAATAACAAATATTCTGTCCTGTATTTTGATACATTCGGCTAAATAATAAAGTGAATGCGCTTTGTATGTTATTCAATCTATCTAATCAAATTAAGTAGTTTTAACTCAGGCAATCGATTAGTGCATAGGCAGTCAGAGACAAATCTACCTACGAATATTTTAAATGTATACATTGTATGCCATACAAAATAATTGATATTCCCTTTGACGATGTAGTTTAATTTACATGTTTTGATTTATGAACAAATTTTCTCAGCACGTAAATGTGCCCAGTTTTCAATGAAAGTAAAACTTCCTATATTCTGAAACGGGTTGCTTGCAAAACGTCGTGTTATTTCATTGTTTTTCTTCCAAGGAATAGAGCACAATCCTTTAAAGACGATGCAGTTTGCCTATATGTTTTTGCATTGAGACACAAAATGCGTTTCACACAGTTAACTTTACCATTCTTTTAACATACGTACTCATGTTTTTAGTGACAATATGTCATTTTCCTTTTAAAGGTTCTAAAAATAAGGACGCGCTATCAGACATTGTCAACAAAAAATGCTAGGTTTTTTTAACTTTAACAGATCAACATTAAAATAAAATCATGATCCTTGAAATACTCATGCAGTATGGTCGATCACGAAAGTGTTTTTATCGTTTCCACTGTACTTGAGTGCAATGTACTTTAGTCTTCAGCTCTTTTAATCATGAATGAAGTTCTAATCGTGTGTTCCACATACCTTTATCTTTGGCCTGAGAGTGATTTGTCACATCGCACCAAACGACTTTTAATCTCTATTTTATTTCAAAAATAATGGTCATTGAGTACAATACCAAATATTTTTTTCAATATGCTAGAATTTATTTTAAGTCCAAAAATTAAATAAAAAAGTTATTTGAGTTTAATTATCATCGACATGTATATTTGTAGATGAATGACGAAGGTTCAATTACGGCCCTACCTTTAGATAAGAGTCATTGTAAAGTTCACCATGCATACTATGCGTAATTTTCGACTCATCTATTGCAGTAATATCGATATACATTTGCCGGTGGCTGCCTTGATTCATAATCTAATCATTACCTTTATCAATTATACTTTATCTGATCATTATATAATACATGATGGTTGGTGGGATGCGTAGGCAATGACGGTTATGTATGTTCAGGTGGGAGCCTTGGGTTAGAATTCAACTTTGTACCTTGCAATTCTGGATTTTCTAGGTAGCTAGCTAGATTACCCATCGACCATTTGGCCGCCGTTCTACCAATAGTCCATTATTACTCATTTCACTATCTCTTACAGTTAAAAACCCACTCAGTCTTGTTTCTTAACTACTATGCGCACTTATTGATCACTAATTCTTAATATCATATTAGTCTTCATTTTATTATTTTATATTTTATCATCTCTTAACCATTTTCATTTATGATTGTGAAGCGCTTTTGAACATTAAAATAGCGCTATACAAATTTGGTTAATTATTATAATATAAGGTACCAGTTTCCTGTGGAAGGTTAAGTAAGTACCAGCAAAAGAAAATGTCCAAGAAAACTTGTTAGGGGAACTGGCCGTCCTACAAACATATATAAACGGTGTAAAATCTAAATACACGACCATGGCATGCAATTTATTGGTTCTCTTCTATGTTGGGATAGGTTGCTCAGTAAGCAAAAACTGATAAAAGACAAAAGGATAAGTCAAGAGAAGCTATTAATGGGAACTATACTAATATAAGTCAAGTATAAATACAATAACCAAATAGGGTCAATTAAGATGGTAAGGTTAGTTATTGCATTATAATATTACGAAGTAGGTCATCAAGGGCTATAGACAATAAGACAATAGGCATGCTTACATATTCACTTACATCAGCGCGTTCATGCCTTTTACTAATGAAATTTGCAATGTGAAGGTCAAGTATTTAAAAGTATCCACTTGACCTCTAGAATGCTAGACTATATTTATGTCACAAAGGAAACCTCTTGCGAAACAATGATCATGTTGACAATATAATACTGTTTATATTGTAATCAATATAGTGAATTTATTCATATTCTATCATGCCCTTTTCATAATATTTTTATTTTTATGGTTAATTTTCATTGCCTTCGGTGACATACATACAAGTTTGTGTACCTCATGTATAATATTTATATGTTGAATCTCGTTGATTTGAACACTTAAGTGCACGTGTGTGATTTGTTAATAATTATGGTAATCAGATGCTCCACAATATTTCCGCTATAGTCTGCTTTGAGAAAAATGTGGTTTTGGCGATGTAGTGCATTACCAAAAAATATCCGAGGACATCTCGTTTTCCAAGCTCGTGTCATATACCACTTGACCACTTTGCTCCTATTAAGATGTCGTACTATGAAATCATAATTATTAAAGTGGAAAAAAATCATAATTCCATTAGGAATTGCTCCAAAATAAAATGTATGCACGCAATAGAAAATTAAATCTCTCTCAGATTTTTATTTCTAACATAAAAATTAATTCTAAAACGTGCATTACTCTTTAATCACAATTTTCAGAAAATTAGAATATGGAATCGGAAATACAGTCTCTCAAACTCCATTAGTTTGTTCACCTACAATTCATAATTCAGAACTCTTATCCAAAGACTTTGGGACTGGAAAGAGAGTAGCTTGAACTTTTTCAGATCAATGATATTTTTCACTATGAGAAAAATGTATGAGAAAAATAGCTCGTATTGTGAATAAGGAGAGTACATTGATCCTAAAACGTATGAACCAAACTGTTATAATGTTGGCAATTCACATATGAAACAACAAACAGAAACTATAACAAGGAGTGAGTTGTAATAGCAAGATCAATAGGTACTGACGAAATATGAATGTAGATAGTGCTAAAATATGTTTTGTACTTTGTGAGAAAGAAACAATAATTTTCGCATTTTGGTTTAGTATAAACATTTACATCATTTTCATAATAGGAGAAAAGACTGTTAAATAAGCACCACCTTTCCTACGTACCTGGACATTAGTATATTTGTATTTTTTTTTCTTTTTCTTTGGACAAGTTGTCGTAACATCAAATTCCAAATTATTTAAGTCATTTATAAGCATTCTATTTGTACAAACTGTTTTTGTCATCTATTTAATACACATTATTGTCTTCATACATTTATAAAAAATAATCAACTATTTTTCTATTCGAAGTTAAAGACAAAGTCAAAATATTTTATTGGCACAAACTAACTTTTTATTAAGGTGGGTCGGTACCTTACTCGGAGAAAAAAAACGAAAAGAATATTATGTTCACCGATTATGATAAAAGTTGGCAGGCATATACCTTCATGCTTCTTGTTTGTTTTTTTCCGGTAACCTTAGCGACGTAGTCGTTTTTTCTCACGACGTCACGGACGTCACAATGGTTCGCGCAATAAACAGGCATGCAAGTACCGACCCACCTTAAGCATCTTACAATTTTAATCTACAAAACATAAACATTATGCTTAAAAAAAGAAAATAAATGAAAATTAAATCTTTTAAAAGAAGTAGTTAGCTAAACTAGTGATTTTCTTAGTGTAGTTGTCATATGTATTAATGAAGCTAATTTTATAATTTTTGTACGATTTGTTGTAGTTAGTGTAATGCGGAATTTGTTTAAACAAGATGATACGTCATGAGAGTATTGTATTTGAATAACTGCTCTTCTTGCATACATTCAACAAACTTCTCTTGTATAATAACTGTGGTTGATTTTTATGGGGAAAATCTATATTATTTGCTGATGACCTTACGTAGACAAATTTCTCAGACTGAAAAATATCTACAGTTCCATGACGGATGGCAATAACATGGTCTAGCATGACCATAAATGTTTATCAATGATGAGCTTATTTCAGGAGAATATTTTGTTCGATATGATGCTGCGTAGAATAGATTTATTTCTAGGCAATGTGGCGAATGAATGAATCTAATAAATGTATCATTGTTTGATAAATTGATTCGACTTTTACTTTCTAGATAATGCAATTTGCCTTTTATATCTAGCTTGTGATAAGACTAGTGTTGCATGTAATATGATATACATGTATATTCTGTCATCAATGTAAGGTTTGTATTTGACTAACTATGATTTTAATCATTTCATAGATCGCTAGATTTAGATTCTTTTAACTAATATCGCATGCACGCTACCACTTTCGTTTTATAACGTCTTGATAGAGTGACCTCTTTCAGCTGATAGGGTCAATGTATAATCTGATATTTGCGTACTGAATTCCGTGTCAGCGTTTTGTTTTCTTAAACGTGCAATATAATGACTCGCATTATATATTGCTGTAAGATCGGAATCACGTGAAAATAACGAGAATCTACAAATCGTTCGTATTCAATGTTCTATGCAGTAGCTGGAGACTGCCATATCGAATGTCTATCCGTAAAAGGACATTAAAAAACTGTATGACGTCTTGATCGACAGTATGAGCATTTTACTGCATACTGTAATAAAGACTTTTCTATTTTTATAGAACTCATCTATACGAGAGTAGCTCTATCTTTTATTCCACACAGCTTTTTTTTTGACAGACCCCTTTTAATTTGAATCACAATACATATGGCCACAATCATGACCATGTGCTATATTGTTTGTGGGACAAAATATAACCGTAACCTTTTTAGCTTCGTGACAGATTGAGTTTTTGTGATCGCATTTTGTCCGTCGTCCGTCCGTCCTCATTTGTTGGTGAAATTTCTAGTGGTCACATTTTTTACTCAATTGATAAAAGTTGATATCAAACTTGGCCAGGATGCTTGTTTAGTTAATTGGTCGACCTAATTTGAACAGGGGCCATATAGGGTCAAAAACTAGGTCACACAGCTCAACTATAGAAAAACTTGTGAACACTTCAGGGGTCTCATTTTTTACTTAGTTGTCATTAAACTTGGTCAGAATGCTTGTTTACATAGGATCCAATTGTCTTGTGAACGTATTTCAGGACATGTTTTAATCAAGCCTCAGTCTTCATTAATATAAAATCAAATAAATTTATAAAGTCAATATTTCAACTAAACAAACATGAGATGTATTTACATAAGACAAACAATTTAATATAAACCCAGGAAAATTAGATTTATTTTAATCCAATGGATACAAAGCCAAGTTTATAATAAAGTTGATTTGTAAATATTTGAATTTATTGAAGATTTGAAATAAGATAACATCAAAGTTGAGATGTAAGTACAACTCATTCTCTATTTTATAGTCTCTATTTGAAGACATACACTGCCTATTACGCATACATCTGTGTATGTCTTTTCTTTTATTTCGGAATAAAAGTAGATCGAAATTGAAAGTAGAATTTGAATGTCAAATCTTAAACTTATTGGCTCGATCAAGGCTTGGGACATAGTTTAGTTTAGTTTTGCGTTTAGGTTTGCATTTTGGGCTTGCTGCGGAGAAACTTCCTCCGTATCACATACTTATGCTGTTTAAGCAGTTGCTTAGAACGCGAGTGTGACCTAAAGGTGGTTGCTAGGGATATGTGTATAGTTGCTATGGATCTATAGGGTGGTTGCTTTGAAGTCATATTTGCCGTATAAAATACATGCTTGTTGTTTATGTTTAAACAGAACCTTTTTGCGAAGAGTGTCAATGTTGCTACATTATGGTTAAACGATGGTTTGTGCAGCTTTACTGTCATCGTTTGGATATTGAGCTCAATGCAATTATGAAGCTTAGCGTTTGTTGTGGCATTCACTGTAATTGTTGCGACGTCTAGTGTTATTTGCGACTTACTTTCAGCGACATAGAGACGTTTAGTAGAGTTACGCTGTGCCTTTCGCAGTAATATCACTTATCTAAGTATTGAGCAACAAAACAACAAACCCAATATTGATACGATCAAGTTTGCATAAAAAGTGCATGGTAATTGCATGATAGATTTGTTTTGATTTAAATATGAGCTTTATATGATTATACATTTATAACCATTTAGATCAATATTATGTAACCAAACAATGTTTGAGATAAGATATTACAGTATGACATTGTCATATTTGGTATTCTAATTTTCTCCTATCTCTATATATACAGTGCCCTCCAAATGTTTTTGGACCAATGATTTTTTGCAACAAACTGAGCAGACGCATTGGTATGCATTGCAAGTAATTTTACTATTCATGCTTATTCATGAAACACTATCATACGTTGATTGGTAATCTGGAATTTGAATTTGAATTTACCATTGGTGTAGCTTCCTATAGGCACACAAGGCACGTGTCTACACATTTGTTTGAAAATTCAAAAAAAAAATAAAAAGGCTAAAAATGCCAAAAAAGCAATAAACATCACTGTATGACTAAACTACAAGACTGACTTAGTGTTGTGATTTCTTTTTACATATAACAGGTAAAAAATGCTAACAAATAACCTGAAATACTCTAGAATGCAGCTACTGAGATGTAGAATTAAAATAATTTCCGGGGGAGCATGCCCCCGAACCCCCCTACCTTACTTGTGCCTACACATTTATTTTGGGTAAGCTACTCCCTTGTTTACTCAGATGACTTTTTGTTGTTGTTTTTTCCATGTAAATGGGAACAGTACTATTTGATTTCGTAGAAGCACAATATTTATTTCGTGGTAGCACAACAAAGACAACTTGAAAGTAGTTCCTTTCATTATTTTTGTGGTAGTTCATCCTTATTTCCTGGAAGCACAACTTTCAATTCGTGGCAGCACCTCTACGAAATCGTGATAGCAAACTTTCCATTTAATGTAGCTCATTTGTATTGTGTAGTTGCACAAGCATATCGTGGGAATCTAATTAAATGAATGCACTGGTCTTACAATTAAACTCCCAGTATATAAATGCCCGTTTCTTTTCTGTATCTTTAAATAGAAGCTGTAAACCAATTCATCAGATAAGGAGATGCTGTCTTGATTAAAATTACGCCTTAGAAAACAAGACTTTTCCGATTATGTCTAAGGCAGTATCTATATTACCATGTAATTTGATTGCACTTAGTTCATTACGACTGGAATTTTAATATGGAACGCTCCATTATTTTTATGGCATCTATGAGTGAAATTGTTTGGTTATGGATTATTTTTTCCGGACATGCTTTCTCTCTCCTACTGATTTATTCAGAAGAAAGTTTTTTCGCCACTGGTACAGATTTGTGTTAAATATTGAAAATAAGTTAGTTACTGAGATTCAAGCTTCTGAAACTAAGTCAATTGATGACCGTTTTGTTAAGACTGTTCCGAATAGGACTGTGGATCGTTGAGCAAGTGCCGATCCGATCCTAACCACGATTCATGTGTAGCGATTCACGAATCGAACCACGAATCACTTGTAAATGGAGAATCATATAGGAATTCATGTAAAAACAAAAAAGTGAATAATTACAGAAGCTTTTATTATATGGAAATCCATGTACTCGAAGTATTTCTATTATCAGACGTTTTATGGGCATTTTCAGTGATAACATATTTGTTTAAATGTGCATCAATCGAAATTTTGACACAAGATAATTCGGTTTCTACACAAATTAAAGTTTTCATTAGTATTGCGACTCGTTTCGGTGGCAATTTAGCTTAAATGTTTATTCATTTTTATCCAAAACTAGATCGCGAACCGACGATTTCGGATGTGACGAATATTCGTACTCGATTTCTGGTCTGGATCGCGAATATCCGAGTACTCGGATTCTCGCTGCAGCTCTAGTTCCGAAAGGAGACGTAAAGCACTTATAAATCAGACCGATTTATTTCGTGCATTATTTGTTTAGAGACACATTACATTTTTAATTTTATTAACCCGATGCCTATGACTTGATAAAAATGTTATCATAAAAATGTGATAGAGTATAAACACACTCCATGAAAACTATCTGATAGTTTATAAAGGAGAAGCAAATTGGTAAATTGACCAGACATGACAATTGTCGACGAACACTCAAGACAAGATTTAACGGAAATAATGCATACAAAAACATACATACGATGTTTAAATAACTGTGTTTAACATTATTGAATACACTTAAGCTGTAAGGAAGAGAACAATAAGGAATGTTTGAGGGGTTATTTGTCTTTCTATGAATTGAGGCAAGTCAGTGTCAACATATCCATGAATACGGAGTAGATGCACTTAGGATTTTTGTGAGGGTTTTTTACTATTTTTGTACTTTAATTTATTCTTTGTGATTTACGATTTGTGGTTAATTCTTTTGTGTGAAATTCTCTGGATGGTTTATTATCAAACGTAAGTAGAATAATATTATTCTGTTTGAACTTTTTTAAGAAAAATGTGCATTTTTTGCTTAGATTTTTTAAAATATGTTCTACTGATTTTTAAAAAAATTAGTTAATCTACATTTGTAACAGCAAGCATGAATAAAGTTCATGGAGTTTATTTGTGTTATTATGTACGCTGTGTTCCAGTATTTATTTCATAAACAAATAATGAGAAATTACCGCTCGTTTATGTAAACAATGTCTCAAAAACATTTAAAGCCAATGTTTAGGGATAAATTTAAACATAATAACAAATTAATAGTTTTATTAGTTTAAATTTGTTTAATTTAAATATATCATCTTGAACATATTATTATATTATACACTCGAACTATAAATAATAGTTGTTAAAGTTCATAGCGGTCTGTTTAATTTGATAAATTGATGTACGTGCAACACTTTTAATGCATCAATTTTCTTTGAAAAAAAAAATATTCACGACCTCATAAAGGACTTGTACCTGTACACTGTGTATGAAAAGGTATAGCCTGTTTTTGTAATCATTGTGTGTACACCTAATTGAAACGTTGCAATTATATAAGCAATTAAAGAGGGAAATGAAAAAAGATGTTTATACATAAAATTTGTTAAGTTACATGGATAAAGGTCAGAAAAAGTTCCCTTTTTAATTTGCAAAATATTGCATAAACTACTACATGCTCTACATGTACAGTGAACTGAACTATATGTTTATTATAAAGATAGCAAACTCTGTTTTCAATATTTCGGCCGAAGCCTGTATGTATGTTTATTGTTTGTTTTGGGTTTACGCTAGACATTATTGGAATACTTTGTCTAGTATACTGCAGTCGATTATTTCATAATTTTAATCTATGAGAGTAGATAATTCCTGTTATTCCTTGCTAGTTTGATACTTTGATTTAAAGTTTTGTACAGTAGTGAAAACATGCACTAGAAAACATATGTCATATCAATTTTAACCGAATTGTTTATTTTCGTGATTTTGAATTTTATTAACAAGTATAATAGCCTTTGCGATGATCTAAAATAAACATTAACAGTTATAAAACACTATAAATATTAGGATGATAGTTCATCTATTTTACATAACCAATCAGGACCCTTGATGGAACTAATACGAAAACGTCCTGTCTAATTAATTGAATTAACTTGATATTTTTTCTGACAAGAGTCGGAGAAAACTTGAAATCATAAAGAGAGAGCAGTGGAGTGGAAAATGTTTTACAGTGAAGTGTAAATTGAAGGTTATACGTGCATTCTGTAGTTTGGTTTAAGTTTATGACAATTTGTGAGCATACTGTATAGTTAAACAGGAAGTGTACTTCATTAAATATCAAATATAATGTTTACAAACAAAGTAATTCAATTAACCGCATTAGCTTGGTTGAATTAGCCTTATAAACTCAATTGTTAGAAGTATTTGATGTAAATTAGCGGATGCATCTCAGAATATCAGAACCTGAATTTCAAATAATACTTTTTATCATTAATTGGAGTTTTCATTTAACCACGATACGTCATGAAATGTCAGAATTTTTGTACTGCCAAATGAAGGACTACTGTGGGTTTCCTTATCAGTTTTGATGCCATATTTTAGAATGAAATGTATTCATGTTTTTCCGTGGTATACGTTCAATCATACAACGGTTTGAAAGTTTGGTGCTTCTCGTCAAATATTACATTCATGTCTTCCTGGTCGGACGTACGAAATTTCCTTAACCGTTGTATAATGGACAGTATACCACGAACTATCAAAACATTTTCTTATAATAGCATCTAGATATCTAAAGGGGGCAAAAATAGATTATGCTTTTTTGATTGGCCCACAAACAAGAAAAACTTGGTTAACCAAAGCGTTGATTTTCTCGTTTAAAATGACGTCTTCCTAAAAGGAATTCCTAAACTTAAACTTAAACTTCTTCATTTGATTAAACTCCCATTTCTATATTACATATTCAACGGCGTTGTACAAAAAGATTATTAATAACAATAATAAATAAGTATAAATCCCTCCACCATAAATATTTACAATTCTCAAAACAAAATTTTATCACACATGATGTTATGTAGTACCACCTGAGGACTAACCGCACTGTCTGAAAGTCCTTTTATGAAGTTATTTATGTTTGTTTGTGTATTTTGTGGGGTTTTCTTGTATTGTTTTTTTATTGAGTTTTTATAATTTTAAGTTCAACTTGATAATTAGTCTGATATTAACAATGATCAATGTATTCCCAAATGACGATTACATTACTTGAGAATTTGTAAATGCGTATTGTATGGATAAAACTGGATTTTACTGGCTCTTAAAATATTTATAAGACATAAATCATTATATTTTAATTTTAAACGAGATATATTATGCTCACGTGATATTGGTCTAATATTGACTGGTGTCTGTTTTAACTTAAACCATTTTAAAGATAAAATACACATTGTTTAAACTCAATATGTTTTATTGTCGAGCTCTCGACTTTAATGATGTAGAAAGGAACAGAACAGATACTTACATCATTAATTTTTTAATAAAAATGATACGTTGAATCAATGAAAAATATGATACGCATTATTATGATCATATAAGATGTTCCAAATTAGTGATTTTCTACATTTATAACTCAAACCTAGTCAAACTCCCCGCAGCGGTTATTTCCCTTTATTAAATCAATAAGCACTTGGAGGAGTTAGGAAGTTAGTAGTAGTATACTAATTTAATTATGTTTTGATTATCATTGAGCCGTGTTCGAGTTACATACATAGTGTAATAGCTGCGCCATGGCATTTACTTGGATTATTATAAACAGTGAAGGATTAAAGTCAAAATGATATGACTTATGACATTACGTTTTACTGCTTCATTACAAACCCTCATACATGTACATACGGTTCCTAATTCTGACTATTGGGCATTTTACGAAAAAAATCTATTTCCGAAATAGTGTTTAATTTCTGAACGTTTAGGTTTACAAAACACTACATGAAAATAGTTTTTCAAATATAATGTGTCAAAAATGTTGATAAGAAAGCACTTTAACTATATAACTATATGAACAACCCAAACATATTCATAACAACAGTTCGTTGTTCAATACTGTATAAGAAAAGCAATTAAATTTTACATTTTGTCTTTAGGTTAAAGATCAATACACGTTTGTTTGAACTTGTAGAAGTAATGTAATAAAGCTTCTTATCTTGTATAACTTATTCCATTATTATCTCGTGTGTTTGAACATTAATCATAGTTTATTAAAATGAAATTTTGAACTTACTCGAGAACATGGTCAATTAGCTCTGTCGGTAGCGTGTTTAACTAAAAACCCAGGAATTGTGCCGGGGTGGTTCCAGGATTTTTTCTGGGGGGGGGGGGGTCCAACTTTTCTAGGGGGGTCCGAACTTTTCTAGGGGGGTCCGAACTTCGAACCACAACCCCATTATACACGTTTTGCAGAAAAAAATGCAACATATTGATAATAAAAACTACATAACCATTAAATATACGTTAAGCACCGAGAAAAATTGCTTCATGCTACTTAAAAATGACTTACAGGCAAGAAATACACTAATGGACAGGTACTTTTTCCAAACTCTAGGGGCTTCGGACCCCCTTATCCCCCCGCTGGATCCGCCTATGTTGTGTTCTCTGAATTTATGTTTCTATGTTTGCCATTGTCATTGTAAAATCTTGTTCACCCGTATCATTGTAATTTTGTCATGTCATTGTAGTCTTGAGATATTGCCTATTCATGTTATGATCGTATTGATTGTGATGTAATCATTGTATTCTCAAATTGTTAATTACTAGAAACTGTATTTTTGTGAATACATGTATGTTCTGTTCTGTTCTGTGTTCGATACCTGAGGTGGACTTACATACATTCGCCAGATTTGCATTGATTTAAATTAATTGTTATTGTTAAATTCCATTCAACTATCAGTGATCCTTACATTAACCCTCACTTATATATGTTTGATTATGTCCGTACATATAATCTTTTTTATCAATCTTGGGTATAAAAGTACCATAGTGAGTATTGAAATATATGGGATTAATGTATACGCCACTAACAGATGAATACAAGTTAACAACATATGTTTGAAATAGTTTATGCTAAGCGACTCAAGCAGCATTTCGTAAATGTCGTACATCAAATGGTCAGGCGTCGGACACATAAAATTGAAACTTAGCAGCATTTCGTATGAGCGCTTTGTAAATCAACTTTCGGTCAGGCGTTAGACACATATTAACTAAAACCTAGCAGCAATAAGTTTTCGTATGAACGCTTTGTACATCGACTTTTTGTCAGGCGTTGGACACATGAAAACTGAAACTTCAGTCATAACAACAAAACTAGACGTAAAAATCTTGATATTGAACAATATTTTTGTTATGATCGTAAACTTACTATTATAGTATTTGCTATCAATTTTACAATGTTTTATATGGCCATTATTTATTACCACGTCAAAATGATTGTTAGCCTTTTGTCGTGAAAGTTAAACAAAACCAATCTCCTGGCAATCCATCATTTTTCAAATATAATTATAAATCATATCAAAGTGTAATTTCAATATTGGGTTTGTTTGAAGAAGGTCAGTAAATTTTCTTCTTATCAATATATCAATATTTCAAACCCCCTTTTCATGTTTGACTTTCCTAGGACCACTGTCAAACATAAGTCATACACCTAGCTGGTTTTATTTAAGAGGAAATCTTACCACCGTTAGAGATGTGTGCTCATTTGTAAGCCCCTAGTTTTGAAGTAGACTAAAGAGTGTCAATCTTTAATACTTGTGAGACATAACCAGGTCACATAGTATTAAAAGATCAAAGAAACAAATTGCTTATTTGATACAAGTATATCAAAAATCTATATGTATTTCTTTGAAGCAAAGTGGATACAATTTATAGCGCCAATCGTTTCTGTACAACAGTTTTAGTCATATCGCGACCGTCAGTCAACTTATTAACCCCGGAGAAGCTTGGAGAAGACTAAAGTTTTCAACCAACGCCTAGCACATTCCTTACACGTACGGGACTGACAACTGCTCTATTTGATATTGTAGGAGCAAAATGCCGTAAAATAATGCATGAAGGTGTAAGGGGTTCACCCTGAAACGCCCCCATGACGCAAAGAGTATGTTCCTTAATGAAAGTTTTTGCTAATGGTCTCTTTAACTGTTTGAATAGGTACGATAGGTTTGCCTCGAACGCTATTGCTTGTAGCGAACGTACTTCATGGGGACTTATTGTGCTAAATTGATAAACCAGACCTCATACGAGAGATTGTTCCTTTTGGAGGGTTTGCTAGTTACAAGAAAAGGACGCTTATGATTTGCATGTTGTCTAGAAAGTGAGACGGCCACCGCACGCAACTAAATACATGTAATGAAACACGACATAATATCAAGATGAACTACAATATGGACGATTTGAAGTTCATGATTGATCTTTGTCATGTCACTTGTTACCTCAAACTCCTTTTATAATGCGTGTATGCCCTTTACAATGAATTTATTCAAATTGTCAATACCAATTATGCGCTTTTAGAACTTCTAGTTACTAAAATCTCATATTTTATTTTGTTCCAGTATAATCATTCATTTAATATAAAACAGCTTTTTATCAATATAATAAACCCTTAAGCTTGCCATATTGACTAAACTTAATGGTTTGTCCCTGCTTGACAAATCCTCGCAAAGCTTTTCAAATTAAATGGTTGCATTTCTGTATTAAATGTCAAATGGAATGTTAGTATTTGCATTTTCATTGAGCTTTCAGCATTATTCATACAAATCTTCTATTATCCCTACATTTAGTTTCAGTCATAGTCTAGAAGTTTTTATTGCTACATTGACAACAGTCACGTGGGCGCTGATAATCATTTAGAAGATTTGTGTGTTTCATGACGAAACTTTATGGCTGTACCATGTAGTTATATATGCAACTTTATTAATTTTTTCAAACATCAAGTTCGCATTGAAGGAGAAATATCTATTATAAAAGACAAAACTGAAAGCTATAAAGAAAAATGGAAAGATTTTAAAAATTTATTAAAATGAATACTCAACAAAGGTCGGATATGTTGGGGGCCTCAATCCTTACCATGGGATATTTTTTTATAAGGAGAGTGTTAGCGAGTGAATGATCGATTTAATTGAGTGAGTGGAGTGAATGAGTGAGTGAGTGAGTGGAGTGAATGAATGAGTGAGTGAGTGAGTGAGTGAGTGAGTGAGTGAGTGAGTGAGTGAGTGAGTGAGTGAGTGAGTGAGTGAGTGAGTGAGTGAGTGAGTGAGTGAGTGAGTGAGTGAGTGAGTGAGTGAGTGAGTGAGTGAGTGAGTGAGTGAGTGAGTGAGTGAGTGAGTGAGTGAGTGAGTGAGTGAGTGAGTGAGTGAGTGAGTGAGTGAGTGAGTGAGTGAGTGAGTGAGTGAGTGAGTGAGATAGAGTGTGAGTGAGTGAGTGAATGAGTTAGTAAGTGAGTGAATGAGTTAGTGGGTGTGTTTTGACAATTCCTATCATACATACAAAATTGTACTTTAGTTAGTAAGATTAATGAAAAACATTATGTTATCACGTAAATTGTAATTGTACTAATATTTGTGTTTTCTTTTTGAATGTATGATATGAAATGTTGTATATAAAATGAATCTTTTGAATAAATAAGAAAAAAAGAATCATATAATGACTGGGAGAGTTCGCTGCAAAAGGTTCCATTCAATGTTCATGTAGACGATAGTGTTTAGGAAGTTGCTATGTGATTATGGTCGTGATTTTTCTAATTCTGTTGAAAGAACTATTTTTCAGTATGTATTTAAAATCAAAATGTCGGATGAATTTAACCTTGGAAGAAAAATAAGTAATTAACTTGAACTAAACCTAAAGTAACGCATAAATTATGTACATTTATTTTTATAATAAGTATTATAATATCTTCTATCATCTTAGAGATGATATTAAGATATGTTCCGTTTCTGGTGTCTGTAAGAAGTTTAGACATTGTTGCGCCTGTCATAGCAGACTATCTGCTACTTATTACAAATTGTTACTGATATATTTCGATAAGTATTGCAGATTCCGTGCCAGCGCACGTTGTCACAAAAATTCTTACGAAAACAGTTATCGTAAGTCAATTTTATAATTTTGCAATTCAAAGGCAGAATGATTATAAAAATAAATGCAATACGATATTCAAAAAGTATACAATACGCTAGCCTACTTATTTTAATAATATTTGGCATGGTTTGGCAAGAAAATGACTGTATCATTATTCATATTGCTTGCTTTTTACTTACAATGACTTTATCGTAAGATTTTGTGAAAAGCGCCACTGGATAGATAGAGGCTGGTATCAAGCCATTTACAGTATATATGTATTCGTTTGGGCTGATACCTGAAACCAAATAAAAACTAACAATTATTATTTAGATATAATTTTAACATTATTACTTGCTACATGGGGTGTTTTACCAAAGCAAACAAACTGATAACCATGTTAAATTATGATACATACATATTTTAAGCTGTCTGCAAATTTGAATATTTTTAAGATAGTTTGTTGCTCTATGTAAACTATAAGTTTGTTTATATTACTCAACACTCATCATCAGTATGTTTACCTTCAGACTTGACATACTTCATAGGGGTATCTGTTGTTGAATGGCGAGGTAATCCCGTGATTAGGGAAGAATTTACATATTTTTCCGTTAAGTTCATGACCTTTCTATTTGTTTACTCTTGTGTTTTACTCCTTTTATCAACTATGCTCAGCTACTGGCACACCAAAGCTCATGTGTCTTTTTTTAACAATATTTTCTAATGCTATGGCTTTACGATACTTTACGTCTTATTTCAACAATATGCCGATTATATTGCGTTGTTCAGTCGCCCTCTTACTGACTGTGTTTGGACAGGCCTGGATTTCTGAATCTAAGATTTACCTAGTGCTAAGCACGTACGCTCGACATTGATACTTAATTGGCTTATATAGCAAAATTCAAATTTAACTTGTACGAAATATGCAATGCTTACGAATTGCTACTTTGTGATAATTACTTATAAATTACCCTTCATCATTTAAACAACAACCGGGAAAATTTTAACAGTTGCTTCTACATTGTATATTATAATAATTTTGTAACACTTTAAGCTGATACTGTCTTTTTGTCGAACTTATGCGAAGAAACTTTTTTGACTTACGATTCATCTGAGTCCATCGTAAACACCAAGAAATGCAATAAAGCCACCATTATTTAAATGCAGTTGTTTAAATCAAAGACGCTATTTTAATTATACAAAACAAGATGGTTTTACACACTTAAGTTGTCAGTGCCGCAAAAAGAGCAAAATTAACTTTGTTTATTGCCTTTATTTATCAGATGCAGAAAACCGAAATACTTGTTAAGTTTCAGTATCAGATTTGATGAAACTGCAGTGTCTGCGTTTGTATAAATATAATGAGTTCAGTTTACACTTTGTTATTTAAATATATGATTGTTATTTAAATATTAAGTTCGAAAATATGCAAAAAATATATCAGATTGTGTGTTAAGCTCTTAGTAAGAGTAATGTCCCTTTTTTATTAATCTGGGCTAACTTATGCACAAAAAAATCCTCCAGAAAGTTTTATAATTTAATTTGATTTCACATTTATGTAAAACGTTGTTCTAAGGGGTTTTAAACTCTTCTCTTCAGTAAAACACATCCTCTTCGCTGATTGTTGTTACAAATATCTATTGAGACCTCAAAATCAAACTGTTGTATATTTGATATGTAACTCCAGATTAGGAAGTAAATGCCTTATAAAACTCAAAGTGAATTGCAAAACAAAATTATACGATTTCTAAACTTAAATTAAGTGTCTATAAACTATGTTCCTTTTGTTAACTTCATTAAAAGTTATCTATACAAAAATCACATATTTTATGAATGTCAGGTCGCCCCATCCAGGGTTAAGTTATGTTTTCCTAAATCACTTAACAATGTTGTAACTCCTTAACATCTGTATACATAAGATATAACAACAACTGAATTGATACTATCTTTCTTTTATTTGATTGGTTATTTTTTCTAATTGATTTTCTTTATATAGATCCTGACACTTTTATTGTTAAGAATGAATTCATAGTAAATAAGGTCACGCTAAATGTTCAAGTACGTGTTACAAAAACAATGCTGACTGCAATAAATTTTGGTTTCATTCATCAAGTATTTTTAATTAAAGAACTTTTTAAAGTGTTGCAAAAACTGATGTACGTTGTTGCAATAGTTACCATAATAGAATATATTTTCCTAACACCTTCATGTATAAGTATGCACTGTCCTGGTATTGTGTATTTAGTTTTGACATCTGTTTAAAAAAAAGAAAAAAAAACAAACACGACAAACCATTAGATTGTAATTGTTTGATGTGTATATGCTGCATTTGTACAAAACAAGTGCGTGACTAGATTAGCAATTCAAAGTACACTATCACTTAGCATAATTGAGATAAGTATATTCTGTTATGGTTTAATTGAGAAAGATATACTGCATTTATACATGTATAGTGCGGACACATTGACCCCGACCTGACCTTTATGCAAGAATATTCATTACATTGAATACGAAGGTAGTATTAATGTTCGAAAACAATCGGATTATACCGTCAAGGCTCGAATGTAATTATAACACAGGGATTAATTTTAAAGTTCATTTAAAGTGTACAATGAGTCTCTATTACACATAGGCCGGACCAGAATATTATACGATGAGGCTAGCTACCAATTCAAAAGTTGTAGGTTTTAGCCCCACAACCGCCATCCCCGCCCATTTTATCATAATTTGTAATTACAAATGTAAGAAAACAAGTTTCACGTTTGAATGCACATATATACTCTATACATGTCTTGTTAAACTTGTAATGTAAGCCATAGCCGACATTACACCCTCAAAACCTACAAGCCCCATGCAACCCTACTAAGTACCCGCCGATGCTATTTACAATCAATGAAATCGACTGCTTATTTTAAATACGTAACGAGCCGAAGTGTAGATTAGGATTTTCGCCGGGATATGTGTATCTGATAATAAGATGCAAATGAGAAAGGTAAGGTCGGGGTCAATATGTCCGCACTATACCTACTGATCGTACGCAAAATTCCAAGAAGAACAAGCAGAAACGGATATGACTATAAAGAACTAACTTATTGGCAATGATATGTTATTTACTATAACACAATGAATTATTCATCGCAGTTGTTAAGTTTACAAGTGTGTTTCCTATTCTAAGATTTTCATAACAAAATCTTCAATTTTTATAAAGATAAAAATTTTATTAACCATACTACATGTATCAACTGTACTTCATTAAGTTAAAGTAAAAGTTTAACAAAAAACATGTAACGCTGTTAACCTACCATTGTCAGAATGGTAAGAAACATTATTTAAAAGAAACATTAACTGTGTCATCTGAAATGAGTTCTAGTTTCAGGTTACTTTAATTTAAGATTTTCTAAAAAAAACTGATATGAATGTCAAAACAAGATCTGGAACTTCTTTCCATTTAGTTTAGTGTCAACACAAAACAACATGTCACTCACTTACTCATCCATTCCACTGCATTATCCTCATTTCCGTTATTACAGTTAGTTTAATTCTCAGTTTTTAGTCATTTCTGTTTTACCGTTTTTCAAATTGACTTGCCAAATACACAGTTTATCATCTAATTAATTTTTGCTAACACGATTTGTTTAGTTTTAAGAATGTTCGTATTTTTTATGTAGTTTATTGTAACAAAATGTCATAGTTGTTTCGAATAATGCTACGCTAGTGGAGAGTTGTTTTAATAAAAACAGTTGCAGTGTTATGACAAATGTGAGCAGTTTTTTAGTATGATGAACATATGGGCCAATATTGTTCTGACAAAACGAATTTGTAACAAGTGAGTTCACATTAAGTCACACACGTCATGAAAATGTTGAAATCAGTTAATCAAATAAGTTTTTGCATTTTTTTCTAATTCAAAAATCATTTTCTGTATTAAATTCGAAAATAATTCATTATTTTTAGACCTCTTCCTCGACGTATTTCCAAAATGCCAAATTGTTTTCAGAACGAGGTTGAGTTCTGGGGCGAAGCTTTAGTTGATTTCAAACTTGTATGAATAACCACCGTTACTTCTATGTCACAAACGTTTGACCTTAAAACTGGCTGTTCCAAACATAAAAGAATTGTCATTGCATAGAGATCAGGCTTATATGTCTAGAGGACGAATGTCATGTACTGTCTGTTTGATTTAAATCGAAGACATTCTGTTTTTGAACGATAAAGAGACATATTATTTCTACTTTAACTGGCAGAAATGTCAGATGAATGGATCCATTAATATGAACAATTGTTACAAAACATGTTTTATTCAAGGCAGATTGCCCCATAACGCATCCCACACGCCATCGTGAGACTAATATTCGCGAAGCTTATTTGTGTCATTTTACTAAGCATATTCAATAACAGGCTTAACTCTGTACATCTTATTCACTTCTGGTTGTACCTAGTACTTAATACAAGATTGTATATTGCCTATAATTGATGCAAACGAATCACAGACACTAATATTGTTTAATATGAAATATAGACACCTGTTGTCAAAGATTGACCATTTCATCTCCCTAAAGTCTTTTTTTAACCATTACTGATCGTAATAGTACTCCAAAGAACGACAAAACAACACTTTTATTACCATGTGTCCAACAAAACAGATCTTATATATCTGACAAAAACTACGTATTGAGATATTTGTCTGTTACAGACGTGTGTGTGTGTAACAATTAAGTAGCAATATATCTGTAGTTACTGGCTATAATAATTGTCCTAGTATCACCATTCAGTGTCTGGTAGACGTTAATTATTACCTAAAAAAGTCTATAAAATGTTGATAATTACCTAGCAATGACAACACATGCCACCTGTCTGCTTCGTTCTCAGAATGTGGCCACCTTTAACTGTAAAAGCTTTTTCAACAAGTGGTGATTTGCATCAGCTTCGCTATCCGTGATGTTTTTTGTGCAAATGGTTAAACATTAGAGAAAGGGAGCTTTAAATGACATCAAGATAATGTAGTTTATATCATCGAGAAGTATTCTATTTATCAGTTCATTTGTCGTAAGTAATGAAATGAAGTATTTTGCTAACTGTAAGCTGGTTTTGAGGACAGAAAGTGGACGAAAATTGTTAGGCCTACGGTGAAACTGCTAGCGGTTGTCTCCACACTAAATTACAGTTGAATGAAATTATTGCAAATTTATAGCAGATAATATGCTGATTTATGATTCCTGGAAAAGTGACATTCATATCAAGCATAACAATAAAGTCGATTTTATTTAATTGTAATTGTATAAAACAAAGATGTTGCTTTTATACAAAACAAGAAGGTGTGTTTTACACACTTAAGTTGTCAGTGCAACAAAAAGATTGTAATTAACTAGGTTTTATTACCTTCATTTATCTGATGCATAAATGAAACACTTGTCAAGTTTCTAAAGTAGATTTATTAAACTTAAAGCTCGTAATGTTTCATACATGTTTTCTGAAGTTTTGTTTCTTCCCTATCATCTGCAAATGCGCTTTGTCCGGTATCAGTCAAAACCTTATTCATTAGAAGATGTTAATACGCCTATCTTGTACTTTCTTGCCTTAAGGATGGCTTTAAATGTGCTATGATAGTGTCGTTATGACTCGGAAGTTTCGATCATAGGGAGTAACTTACACAGCAATAAGCAGAAATAATAAACAAGTGCTATAACGAACTTGTTGTTCAAGTTTGTTTTTTCCGACATATCATAATGCAAAAATGGTTCACAGTTTTCGATGTTATTCTTCACAACATAAGACCTGATTATCACTACACAATATGCATCAATACATTTCAATTTATTTTCTTATAAGCAGTTTGATTTTTCACATTGTTGTATGTTTTGGCTTTAAAGATAGAAGCCTATATTTCAATTGTATAACTGTATCTGTCTTGTCAGATCTTGTCATTTTGCTTTGCCTGTCTCCATCACCATTTGTACAATAATTTTATAGTAATATTCCACTCTAACTAACACATTTCATATGCTATTTACTGCTAGCAGTATAAATTTTAAAATTGTAAAATGACATGCAAAACAATTTGAATACAACTGATTTTTTACAAATGTGTTGTATGTTAATTCATAGTTTTCAGGTTGTTTTTATTTTAGATTTCCTCAAAATGCAGATATAAATGTCAGAAAAAGATCTGGAACTCATTTTTGTTTAGTTTAGTGCGAGCACAGAACTGCGTGTCACTCACTAATTTAACTTGTTCTCTGCATGTCTCCCATTTCCGAAATTAAACTTAATTTTGTTCGTTTTTAACTGTTACTGTACGTCAGTTTTTCTAATTGACGTGTCAAATCCAGAATTAACATTTCTACTTTTTTAACAATATTAGCACGATGGTTTAGTATGACAAATGTTTGTATTTAAAATATCTAGTTAATAATTTGCCATGGTTTTCTTAAAACAGCTATTATATGCATTTGAAAATAAATTTGTAGTTTCAAGTGAAATGTACGACCTTTTACAATGTTGTAAATAACCTAAACTATCCCCATGTCTAAAGCTGTATCTGGCAGATTGCACAACAATCATTTCAACTTGTATAAAGCTGTTCTGTCTTTTATTCTTTTGGTTACATATTTTACCAACTTTTCCGTCATTTCCCCTGATAATTTGACTACTGGTATATATCTATGAATGCGTGGTGATGAAGTTACAACCACATTAATGTTTAGTATCTAATTTTAACAGTTTAATTCACTCAGTTTATTATGATTTCAAAATTTAAATCTGCTCAGCATCGTGATAATTACTATTGCCCACTTGACGGTATAATTATTCTTGTTTTATTGACATGAAATATTTTGAAATGTACATTTCAAAATGTCTTGAGTACAAAGTAATGCATTTCCTGCTTGATTTTAATTGAAAGTATCATGTTATTATCAATACACTTGTATTATACAATTTTTTCTTTAACTGACAGCATATATGGGCATTTTAGTTATAAAACTACTTTTATTCAATGGCGGTTGTTCCATAACGCATCCTAATTGCCACCTAGAGACCAATATTAGCGATGCTTAGTATCTTCCTTTTGTTCAGCATTTTCTATGACCGGCTTAATATGGTAACTCTTAACAAATCTCCCATGAACGTTTTATTGGCTATAAGATTGAATAATGTCCTTGATTGGTGTTAACAAACCGCAAAAGCTACCAATGTCATCTATAAAATATATATAATGTTCGTAAATTCATGCCTATATCAACTCCAAAAAGTATATTGAGGATTTTCTCTTGTCGTTCTATTGTCTTTTCCATAAGCCAGCTAATCAATACTGATTAATGCACTTTATATTGGCCATTAGATTGAATAATATCCATGGTTTATAATTATATCATATAGTTTTTTGACTTTCGGCAATTTCGCCTAAAGGCTTAACTAATACCACAAGTCGAAAACTATCGAGGTTTGAAATGTCTGACCAGTTTAATCTGTGGAGTGGTACACGTGTCTTTAATATGCTACGCAGTCAGCGATAAAAGTAGTTTCGTTATCTCGTTAATACACTAAGCTAAGTGACAAAGTGTACAGGGAAACTGTACTTCAAGATTTTGTATGGGAAGAAGAGGAAAATAAATCTTTGTATTTTGAACTGATAGCATTTGCCAGAAATACAGGGTAGAATTAACATTTCGCCCGCATTTTTGCACTGCTCGATTCGTACTTTAATCTACTGTGTAAGGATTATTATTTAGTATGGATTTGTTAGATTTTAATGTGCACGAAAGTCTTTCTGTATTTCTATACTTTGTTTTACTATTATATACCACATTTGTATAGCACTCTTTTCATATTAGAGGGCCATCAAACAAATCGAAAAATCTTCTATTGTCATCTATAAGAAATGTATGCAATGCATCAAAAATTTTAATAACTTTAATTACATTGTACTTTAATTTAATTGAAATATCAACTCCAAATAGATTATTCAGAATATCTGCTCGTCTTTTTATCAAGTCCATAAATCAATACTTGTGTACTCTTTATCCACGGACAGATCTTATCTATCAAAATGTCATATCTATTACAGACGTGTGAGTGTTACATTTAAGTAGCCATAATAATAATAGATATAATTACTGTCTTAGCATCACTATTAATAATCAGGAAGACGTTTATATTCCTAGAGCAATCAGACCACGTGTCTAAGCATGTTCATAATCATCTAACAATGGCACCATGTGTTTTCTGTTTGTATTCTAGGACTGTTGCCTGCTCGGCTAGCTCAGTCAGTAGTGCACAAGTCTACTGATCGAGGGGTCGTAGGTTCGATTCCCGGGCGGGGCATACTGTCGTGGAGCTTCGTCATAGAATAATTTACTACGGCCAATCTCCCTCCTACCATTGATTCTAAATCAAGTAGGGCAGTTGACAGTCACTGACAGAACTATGCACCTAGTAGGTAGTTAACAGCTAAATATAGAGATTTAGCCTTTTCATGATTAATGAATAAGTAGACTGGCCGCCGTTATATAACTTATACAATATGTTGCTACGGCGTTAAACCCAACAAAACAAACAAATTAGGAATGTAGTGAAAGTCAACAATAAAAGCAATTTTCACAAACTAGTAACTTGTACCATTTGCTGTCCCGACTACTGTCCTTTGGTGATATGACATCCCGAAGCGTGTGTTTTACTATTTTAAAGACATTTTAACATAATTATTTTCAGGAAATATGTCGATCAGTTACAATTATACTGTTCAGAATTCATCGTCTCTAGAGACAGGACTCGCAAAAATGGAATACGATATTTCGATGTGAACGATGTTGTCATTTATAATTTCGCCATGAAGTGGTATAACGCATGTTGCGTGATAACTCTTTTCATGTCCTCGTTCCTTGGCAATGCTCGCCTTGATTAGTGGAATTCTAAACGTCACGTGTATCATGTAATTTAACTATTATTCAATGAATCTCAATGATGTATTCCCTTAAGTTTTATGGAGCTCTACTTGTCACTATTCTCATGTATGGATTTTCCTCAGCTTTTGTCATATTCCTACGGGACATTTGCATTTTACATTGGAATTAAAGTTCCCTAAATATAATAGGTTTTAGACTCTGGAACTCCGCAATGAAATGGAAATATTAAAGAACTAAGTATTTGTGTATTGATCGCTGTATTGTAATTCATGCATGATTTGCGCATGTCAAACTACATTATGATGGAGCACACAAATACATGTAAATAATAGTAGAAGAATCTGATGTACTATAAAATTTTCGTTTATAACTCTCCGATGAGATAAAACTTTGTCTATAATGAATTTACTTGTAAACTTGTCAATTAGATAGATTTCCTGATTTTTGATCATATTATGTTATATGGTACATATCAAAATAGAGTTACCCTAAGTACGCACTATGGAAAATTTAACAATTTTACCTCAATGAAACTTACGGGAATGTAGATTTTATTATATGCTATATAAGCCATAATCTCAAATACCAAAGTATGATACATCATGTATATACAATTTTATCTGTGACTTGTCAGCTGAGTTAAATGATAGCATACTGTAATAATTATCATGTTTATACCTTGGTGGATTTAGTTGAGTTAGATTCTACAACTTAAGATTGCAGACCCAGTGTTGGCGTGGAACAGACGAGTCTAATAATCTAAGAACCGGGCGTAGTATGCCAGTGCTGAAGGTGTAGCCTCGTGAAGATATGAAATATGTTCAACCGTTTGGTATTGTCATGGTATTTGAACTGAAATGCTTAAGTCCTATGAGTGATATATTTCACGGTTTTACGCTGTTCGCTGTCCTCTTTTACTTATTTTCGTTTTAATGATCGCGGTTTGCAAATGTTAACACCATTTTATTTATTATGAGATTCCCTCATAATAAAGAGGGAGGGTGCATATCTTTGTCTAGTATATGCATGATACTTCAATGCACCATTTTAGTCATAAAAGTAACATTTCTTTTAAAATACCACAGGAGTGCAACAAACTATAATACCACGAACTTTTGTCATGTTCTTCATCGTGGCTTAGTCATGCATTTGTGTCATTTGTGTAACGAATCAACGAATACTAACGTGTTGACCTCATTTAAACAAAACTTTAGCCTGTTCAATTACACAAAAACGTTACAGAACGTTCCGTAACGATACATTCGGAACTCCTCGGCCATTCACTGCAAATAATCTAATCTAATACACAAATATGCGATCGTTAAGGCAATGAGTGATGTTTCAAAATTTACGGACTACAAACGAAACATCGCTAATTGCCTTAACGATCATATATTTGTTTAATTCAACACCGGTGGTTTCAAAATAGCGTCTAAATATGTCCGAGATTAATCGCAGTGAATGGCCGAGGAGCTCCGAATGTATCGTTACGGAACGTTCTTTCACGTTTTGTGTAATAGAACACGCTACTTATGTACGCCAACGCTATACAACGTGATGGCTCTTTACTATCGTGTCAGCGTTAATGTACCCTTAAATGTAGTCGCTGAGTTTCTGGAAAACCTAAGAAACTTTTACTGCCATAATATTTAGCATTTATAATGTATCAAATTTAGATTAACAAACATAAATAATAAAACAGTACATTAACATGAGCTGTAATAAAAAATCTAAACTTAGAAACTATACTTATGTAAAAATTAACAAATGCTATTCGACTAAAACACACATTACATCACCTCATATATCTAGATTTTAATATGTTATTTTGAGACAAATATTCCACTGTCATAAAATATTAAACTAGATCTCTCTACAGTTCCCTACATAAGTATATGGACAAAAACTTGTTTTATAATAAACCGAATGCATTTACAAGGAAAAAAAAACAAAAAGTCATCTGAGTTCAAAACAGCATTACATAATTTATCGTCATATGACTCAAGCTGCTCGCATGTTACACGTGTAAGCTCTAGTTATAATAATATTTTTATAATAATACTTCTTGCAGTTGTTTTCAAAAAAAATTTCCAGGAAGGAGTCATACCACAAGAAGTATATACCACGTATGTGTTTCATATAAGTGGATTTCATTATTTCCTGGAAGTTATTTATTTATTTTATTGGAGTTATCGCCGTATCAACACAATTTAGGTCATTTCACAGCGTCTAGCGCACCTAACCTTGCTTTCCTGGACCATTGTCTATAACCAGTACTCACCTACCCTTCCACAAGGCCGGAAACTTCTCCATATTATCTAATCAATGGAGGAAAATCGACATTATTGTCAAATTTTCATGGAAGGGTATAACCTCCCCGAGTGGGATTCGAACCCGCACCGGGCATGAGTATCCAAATCCCGGCACGCTACCAACTGCGCTATCGACTGGAAGTATAGCAATTTCACAGATGTTTTGTCATTTAGGAAATGTATTATGTCAAAGTTTGGTATTAAAATAATGGCATTATGGAATGGTTTCCCTGTAAAATATCCACTTTAGCACTTCAAACATTATTGCGAAAAGCGATGCTCCACAATATATTGCAAATCGACATTTAAAATCCATGATGGCGACCAAGATGGTTGCAAATTAAAAAAAAATGTTTCTTAGGTTTTATATGGAAAGGTCAATTTTGTTCAATATTATTGTGATGCATACACCTGCGGAGTATGAGCATAGTTATGACAAAATTATGTACCTACTTTGTAACATAAATGACGTAATATGTTCGCTTCTTTTTGTATAGAATGTTGTTTTTTTTTAGTTTTAGGACTCCCTATTAGCATAAATGATCATTTTTAATTAAATACTGTCAAAATTGATACAATTCTAATTAATGCCATACAATTTATGAGCTCATAACATAAATCGTATTTATTTTTTCTTAATTAATTTTTATGTGTAGTTGCTAAATGTGTTTTTATATGTTTTTATTATTACTATGTCTATTTCTGTACTCTATTTGTTTTATAAACGTATGTCTATTTAGAAGAATATCTTATTAGTAAACATTTTTATGTTAGCTTACACAAAAAGTTAAACTGGGAAATTGAAATTCCTTGAGGTGACATAAAAAGAACGAATGCCTTATATATTGAATTTAAGCTTTTCGTACCAAATCTATAAAATTCGATGTAATTTCATATTTTTGGATTAGATAAAAACATAAAAGCTGAAGTATTAATGTAAATTATGGTGTTGATTATGAAATTGTTTTTCGTGGTGACAAATTTGATAAAAAGATAAATGTTTTTTACATTTATTTGGTCGAGAGATATTTAAGATATAAATATTCACTCTAGTTTTAGTTGTTGCGGCTAGTAATTGGGATGTGGGTTTAAGACCTTACAGTGTTCATATGCATTAATAAATATATTTTATTCCATGGAATAGTAATATCATGCATTTCATTAAAACACTTGATAATATGGTGCACTTCAGTCGCTATATCGAGTAGCGCCGGTGCCGTTTTACCTCGTCAGTTTAAACTGGTTCCAAATGCAATCCAAATACACTTGTTTCGGTTGACTTCAGTGAATGTTAATTGAATTACGTACACACAAGAAGGTCCACACAATAACATCATAAAAGTATGTGAATCATATATTATACAAAACTGAAACAAGCCCATTCAGCTTGTATAACTGGGCTTATAATGGTTTTTTTCGACTGTCAGTGGCGCATACATTAACCTCGCTGAGTTAAATACTCACAATGGTACTTCTGGACTTACGATCGTACAGTCTTGGAAAAATGTCTTCGCTAATTTATATACTTCATAATGGTACCTCTGAACTCACGGTCTTACAGTCTTGGAAAAAAGTATTTTAGATATTTCAGTTGATTGGGTTCGTGCTTCCAGACATTTGTCTTTCTTTTTGTCATACAATAATCCATGATATACCATAAAATAATATTAAATGTCAACCTAAGAACAGAAACTAATTAACTAAATTGTGATTAATAGAATAAAATGACAGATGGAAACATCTTATACCCAGACAGTATTGAATACCAATTTGTTACTTAAATGGAACTTTGTTAGCTTATTCAGTTTTACCCAATGGTGAGAAACTATTTCAAAGAAATAATATACGTTGCAATGTTAGAATAACGCCAAGTGGAAAAGGAGTCGTGGCCTAGTGACTTGAACGTATAAGTTCAAAACTGACCAATCGCATCAGGTCATGCTCTTTCAGGAATATTCAACAAAGCTTTCGTAACTTTTCCGGATTGGGGGAAATTATCGTCTCTTTCGGCTTAATTTTAACGTTTGTACTTAGGTGCCATTGCGATCATTTTTTTAAATTTAGCTATTTTTCATCTTGACTTATTTCCAAGTAAATAAAAAATGTCGGTATAATTCAAAATGGCCGCCAATTTTAAACAAAATGTTGTTTCCTTATGTTGCGGTATATAAAGAAAAAGGAAAGTGGGCGAACACTGGCAAACTTAGAATATATAAGAGCTACTATGGCTTATTTTAAATTCAAACAATAAAATTGAAAATAACACTATTATTATAGCTAAGACGTCATCAGTCTTGTAATAGTTTATATTTATTATTACCGAGAGTGTTTGGATTATACGAGACTAATTGATTTTGTATTTAGTAACATGCTAAGTTAAGAACAATGATTTATTTACCAACACTTTATTCGCAATTTAATTCATATTAAAATACCATGTAAACAGACGATTTATGTTGCATTGATAATACATAGATTTCTGGAAACCCATCACGAGTCTGCTGGTCTAGCTATTTCAGGCTTTGCGTAAATTAAGAATCAATCGGAAAAGAGTAATATCCCATGTTTTTTTCTTATTTGAAAGACAGCATATTAAATGTGTTTGTTTGTTTTTGTTGGGTTTAACGCCGTAGCAACACATTGTATAGGTCATATAACGGCGGTCAGTCAACCTACTCACTGTTCCTGGAAAGGCTAAATCTCTGGATTTAGCTGTTAACCAACTACTATGCACACATTTTCGTCAGTGACTGACAACGGCCCTACATAATTAAGAATCATTGGTGGAAGGGAGAATGGCCGTAGAAATAATTTCATGACCAAGCTCCACGGAGGTATGGCGCGCCTTGAAATCGAACCCACGACCCCTCGATCAGTAGACTTGCGTGCTACCGACTGAACTAGCCGGGCGGCTCTTTTAAGGTGTAAAAGCTATATCTATTATGTTACATAATTCACTGTATATTGAAGAGTTTGATATAAATATCAAAGGGCACTCTGACTTTACTGGTTAAACATAATACATGTGTAGCGTATCTTATAATTTTCTAAACGCAATTAAGTTTCTAATGAGAAGTTATTAATTTCATGCCATGGTCAACTGTGTTACATGTAATTGAAACACAAAGCTATAATCTAACAAAATCTCTACATGCTATAACTAATAGAATGTTTGACAAATTATTGCGCATGTTGAAATTTATTTGGAATACTATGTGAAATATTTATATATTATTTTAAACACAATATGATAATTTAACTTACACAATATAAAACGAGAACATATTTCTTAAAATAAAGAAAAAAGAAATCTCTGAAAAAACTTCGTAGCTCATAACAGTTCTATACAGCAACACATACTCATTGTAATGCTTCAACTGTGGTGAAAAAATGTTATTTTAGAAAACTTACGAAATCTACCACGGTGCCTTGTAAAACTCATTATTATTTATACATCAAAGGGTATCTGTTTTCATTATATCAGGCCAGACCCTTAATGAGAATGACTAGGTTAAATGTAGACCAGGCAAAGTATTTTACAATATCCATTAGTTTGAATTAAAATAGAAATTAGCTCTAATTATCTGACGTGTCTGTGTTTATTATAAAAATATTACATGAAGTATATTATAATGTTCTCTGTTCTCCTATTTTTAGCTCACCTGTCAATTAATTACAGAGTGAGTTTTTGTGATCGCCTTTGCCAGTCGTTCGTCCGTCCGTCCACATTTGTTTGTGAACACTCTAGAGGTCACGTTTTTGCCTCAATTGTTATCAAACTTAGTCAGGATTCTTGTCTAAAAAATTGCTCGGATGAGTTCAAACATGGGTCATATGGGATAAAAAACTAGGTCACATAGCACAAATATTAAAAAAAAATCCTTTTTAATTTTACTCTGCTTTATCTATATCAATGGTACCCAGGTGAGCGATAAAGGTGCATCGTTGTCCGCTTGTTTTCATTTTCACATCTACATTTTCTATTGTAGGAATCACTTGTAAAATTGACCTTAGACTCAAAATACTGTATGCACTTAGTTTGATATTAGATCCAAACATACTGTTCCCTACAAAAGGTTGTAATTTGAATAAAATTGATAATGCATACTACTAATACGTTTACTGTAGTAAAAGTTTATTTTATGTAAGAAAGTTTTATTTATTATCTAATTAATAAATATTGACTTAAGAATTTGTTCAGATTTCATATGACAGCGTTTTTCATCGGTGACTGTAAATCAATGGCCCTAAAATGATTTTATCTGAGAAGTTTTGGAGGGTAATGTATACTTAATGCAATCTCCGTAAACAGATATCCTGCAGAGCATTGTCGTACAGGATCTCTACTGTCTCCGTGGAAGGTCACGTCGAGATGAACTTTGTGTCGACCAATCAATGCGTAGCTTTCATCTAGACGAAACACTTTTAATAACATTTTGATTTCGTAATTTCTATTTTTAGACCAAGGTTTGAAAGCTAATTTAACAGCGGTATTATTCACAGTCTGCGATTGGACGGCTCATTTCAAATTGCTTGACTTAGACGATGTAAACAAGTTACGTATGATAACAATTTCGTCATGAATATTATGATGAGAAAAGGTCACATGAACGTGACCTTCGTTTGAAAAAGGCCGGATCTAAATTAGTGAGTTGGCGAGCAGAAAATTTTAGATCGGGTTTTAATCAGATTGTACTTTATGGTACTGTCCATCTACATTTCTTAAAAAAACGTCATGGTATCGTGTGGTTGTATAGTAATACCAGAGTTTTAAAGAATGTTCATTTTCTCCATACATGGCACGTGTCACACGCAACGTACCACATCTGTCACGATATATTTTAATTGTTACATTTCTGAATAATTATATCATTAACTTTACCCAGTATACTGGGTCTATAGTCACGTGATCTTCTACAAGACATAAATGTTTCAAGCCGATTTCTCATTCCATACAAATATTGACTTAAACTAATAGCAAATTAGTATAAAACTTTTCTTACTTAGAAAAATACCAATAGATCTTGGGAGTTTTTATCTTTAGTTGTACATCCACCGCACAAACTATGATTTGAACGGTAAACTGGGTCATTTGCAAAAATAATTTGTTCAGAAGATTTAGAATAAAAAAATTATTTACAGTCTAATGTCTGTATATTCGGACAAAGGAACGTACAATGTAATATTTATCTTATGCAATCTCTTTTTTTCTGTGTTTTGGCTGCTTCAAAATTTTGACGAAACAACAGAATTTGTTTACATTCTGAAGATAACGTGACTAAATACCCTTATATAAAAGACAATATTTTACAAAGTGCATAATTACATTACTTTTGTCTGCTTTTCAAACGCAATGCGTTTTGGGGAGACCAATTTGTTGTTTTGATTTAAGCGATTTGATTGGTTGAAATTATGGCATCACATGGTGTAATAAACAAATCAACAAATGGATCGCGTAAATGCATCAAGTCACGAACATTGTATATTAACTCTTCGAGCTTTAATAGAAAAGATAATGGAATTGAAAACATTGATATATCTTATAGTACTGTAATAAGTTCCTTTTTAAATTAAATGGTGTGATATATAGCTGGTGTCATTGAACTCCGTAGGAAAACTATTATATTGGTTAATACAGTGCCATCCATAAGTAACTCTAACACTTGTATATACTTGTTTTTTTCACCTTCTTTCTTTTTTTTGTAATACATATGTATTTTACTTTGACCTTTATATGATGTAAAATTTGTGTATGGATGATAAATATGTACATATTTAAGTCCTTATTAATAAAATATATGTTCTGTTCTGTTCTGTTCTGTTCTGTTCTGTTCTGTTCTGTTCTGTTCTGTTCTGTTCTGTTCTGTTCTGTTCTGTTCTGTTCTGTTCTCTTCTGTTCTGTTCTCTTCTGTTCTCTTCTGTTCTGTATATAGATGAATGTTATTTCAGATTAATTTTACACATTAGGATAGTTATAGTAGATTGTACATTTGATAGGGGAATGGTAATTCATCATGCAGTTGTAATTTGTTATACATGTTTTTGTATTTATAATTATGTTTTGTTTTTAATTTTCTATGATTACGTTTAAAGAAATAGATATAATATTTAGGATATTTGTTTATTTCGGTGTAAGATCGATTTTTTATTTCACGAGTGAACTAAGGATGCAATATTTTTACGAGTGGAGTGGCCACGAGTGAAAATATAGTAGCATTAGCTAACGAGTGAAATAAATAGATCTTACACTGAAATAAACAAATTTTCTGTTTATTATAATATATGCTTTAAACTGGCTTTTATAAAGTATACGAATGATATGTCATCAGAACGGCGCATCGTAACAGTGAAAATAACAAATTTATTTTCATTGTTTCAAAACAGTGGAATGTCGACTTTTATGTCACCAATAAATCCCTGTATTCCTTTAGAAAACATATACTAATTGTACTTCATAGCATTTTAGTCATATTTAGATATTTTAATTGTTCTACTTGTTTTAGATATAACGATTGTAATTTGTTGTTTTAAGTAGGTTCAAAGTCAATAGAATTTATTATATATAGTTTATATTATATGCGGACTGGTCTAAATGCAGGAATCCTTTTACTCAAATCATGCTAGTGGTATATGAAAGTAAAAAAGCAGGATTTTGCAATAACCAAGATGATCTTTGTAACCAAACTTTACTTAACTACAATGTCGGTCTATCTAGCAAAGCACAAATGTTTCTTTGGACCTATTGGTCCGACATGTCTGTAGCATTACATGAGACATTTTGTTTCCAGCTAGTCACTATTAAGTTAATATTTAACTAAAGCTCGCCATTTAATCTGATTACCAATCTTAAAAAAATATTATATCGATAAAATTTATCGCCTATAGTAAGGTGATCAAGTGCTTTAGCGTGGTCTTAAGGCAATTTTTCAACTTACATTACGGAATTTTACGGTAATTGACTTTGACATCTTTTCTAGAACAAACGATAGCCACACTTAAAGCCATAGTAGAAACTCAATACAGTTTAAATCGAGCCATCTGTAATTACATCAAATGAATTTGTACTAAATAACTTTGTACTAAATGTAATATAAATTTATGATGGTATTCGCCGCATTTCAGCACCTTCATATCACGGCAGATGTCGACATCTTCGGATTCTCTACGCAGGCCCATATCTCAGGACCAAATCTTTTGACCTTGTTAGTACAAATCACATTAACTTCATATTTGCTAAAATGTTTTTTTTTTTTGGTTCATTGATATACGGAATAATGACTTCGGAAAATTAATTCATGTTAAAACTATTAAAATACAATTTAGAATCTTACGCTATCTGCAATGTCGTATCTTCCACAAAAGCAACCGATACTTCTTTCGACTGATTAATTTTGAGCTATCCAGGTTGGCTCAGCCGGTTGCAACTATGTTAGAAGCGCGTCTGATAGTCTTGAGTCTGCATGAGGAGTGATACTTGCAGACAGTCGTAGGCCGTGGGGAGCTTTGCGTATTAAGGTGACGGTACGCACATGGTACAAAACAACACACCCGTACGGAGCCGTAGTTGGAAGATATGCATGTTTAATCCATACTCGGCCACGATTGTGTTCACGAGTTGAATTTGAAACTGATACGTGTATGATGGGCTCATATCACGGACCCTGGTAAAAACGTAACAGTCCGTACGGGTACGCAGGACTTCGTACGGGTCCTTGCGAAGCTTGATCGCACGGCGCCTGTACGGTGCCCTTGCGGCTATTTTTATGTTAATGGGACTGTAGCTTTAGGTCATGAAACACATTCAACGGTCATTTTGCATCCCAACAGTCATTTCTGAACCAACTATTGAAATAAATGTGTGCATGTGCTTAGTAATGGTTACAATTGTATGAGCTTACGTCGAGATATAAGTTTCTGCCGAGAGTCAGTGTTTGTCGCCTGATAAGTTTGCCAGAAGTTAGTAGTACAAACCAAAAAACGAATAGTTGGTGTTTTAGTTGCGGGAATGCTTTTGATCTTCCTTACACGTTAACTACTTGGATACTTCTTAAAGAGGTTAATTCTATGTTAATAATTTGAAACAAATCATGAGCTATGATAATAATTTCGAACATTATCCTAGTTGTATATATTATTCAGTTATGTAGATTAGGTGTCTATTGTATAATAAAACCTCTGAACCCATCCTATTGTATGTGCTAGTTTGTGACATGAGATGCAAATAGGTATACAAAACATACAAAGCTAGTAAATATGTAGTATTATGTCGAGTCATGTTACCAATCTCGGCTTTCTCGGCAATCTCTGGTCATAACCGATTTATTCCATTGAATAGTTTGTCTGATATGAATCACAAAATTGCCATAAATATATTCTGCTAGGTATTTACATCTTAAGATATTCAGGTGGCGAGTAGACTATGAATCCGGAGATCGCGGGTTCGAGCCCGGTCGCGGTAGGTCATATCCTATACATGAGTTGTAGGCCTCGTGGTAGGGTAAGTTAGTACTGGTGATAGAAAAAATGCTCAGGAAACCTATAGTAGGAAGAGCTGGCCGTCGTATATATGACCTAAATATGTAACCCAGTTTAAAAAAAGGTTGCGATTATCTCACATTATCTCATATAGTACACAAAAGATAAAGATACCTTCTGAAAGAACAATAGTTTTTATATTATTTTTCGTTGTGCCATATAGTTTATAGTCAAGTAGTCAACATAAGCTTTATCATAATATGTGTTCGACTATAAAAAATACCCAACTCATTCTAGACTGTAGATTCCAGTCAGTAACTGTGTATTATTCGATCAGGTTTTTACATTACAATGTACACGTAGTCATGTTTCTAGCGCATGAAAATACCATAAAAAGTCACCCTTAATGTTTCAATTATAAATCAACATTACTTTGTTCGTAATGGTCAACATAGACAAGCAATATAGTACATGTTCATGATAATGTATAATAATTAAGGCTAGGTCATAATTGCAATAGAAACAATTTTCTGTTGTTATTGGAATTAGAAAGCAACATGTTCCCTGTTTGACGTACATTTATTATAGCGTGGAATACACCAATTATACCCATCACTGGTTATGGGAAATTAGAAGCAATTTATAAATTCTGATAGACATGTTCTTTGGGAGACAACGCATTCGGTGTACCAGTTTCAGTACATTTTAGCTATTTTACTAACAATTTTAAAACCTGATCTAAAATTGTCCGCTCGCCTACTCGCTAGTTTAGATCTGGCCGTTTTCTAACGAGGGTCACGTTCAGGTGTCGTGACCTTTTCTCATTATTATTATTCACGGCGAAATTGTTATGTTTAGTAACTTTAGCCGTCCAATCGCAGGCTGTGAATAATACTGCTGTTAAATTAGCACACAAACCTTGGTATAAAAATAGAAATTACGAAATCAAAATGCTATTAATAGTGTTTCGTCTAGGCGAAACCTACATATTGATTGGTCGACTTAAAGTTCATCTCGACGTGACCCTGCATTGAGACCTTAGAGATCCTGTACGACAACACTCTGAAGGATATCTGTATACGTAGATTGATTTACTAACAATTTGAAATTTCTCGACTAATTCTGACCACGAACTCTATTGGATGCTGGAACGCTACTCATAGACAATATTTACACCATAACGCAATTACGTATCACTTAATAAGCTTCGAAAATTCGTCTGACTTAGTCATAACTTCAACAAATTCCTTAATGTTTGTGGCGTTCCGTTAATCAAAAATCAAAATCTATAACAAATCTTCCTCTTTGATCTTTGGATGTGTGGAAGGTCTGTGATATTCAACTGTTGCTGTTCCTGATATGTTTGCTCATACATTTTTTAGATAAACCCGAAAATCACATTCAACCAGTGAGGTTCTCCGGGTCTCCGTTTTGTCATATGTTAACATATTCATTGACATTTGAATACGTGGAAACTTTAATGCACAAGGAATTAAAACTTCGAGAAGTGATCCCTAAAAATAGTTAGGTCCACACGTGGTACAATGTAACTTCAATGCAGGTAGAATTGAAACTTGAAGAAAGGAACTAGTAGGGTCAGCAATTTAAACAATAGCGTCTTCAGTATATTTATATTTTGTATATCTCGTGATATATCAATCTTCTCTAAGTTCACCGGATCTATCTAGCTGTTACAAACCTTAAACAATCTTGTTGCTATAGTTCATTAACCTTATAATACAAACTTCAACATCACTTTCCTGCAGTGAGATTATTCGTTCTATCAGAATTTATTCTGTTAATTCATTATTTCTGTAACCTCTCCCGGAAGTTGACAATCATTATTGTTTATTGGTATTAAAAGTCTCATCCGAATAATGGTGTAATTTTTATCTTGTTTGAGATATAATGACAAGGTAACAGCAAGTTTATGTTGAAATAGGTTTGATTGCTTTATACATTGTGTTGCATTGTAAGTCATATTTGATTAGAATTATGTGTACCACAAAACAAGGTTACATGTTCGGGGTATTTAACATGATCTACAAGAACAACTAATGAAGTAAACAAATATTTGTTTTCGCTGATTTGTTTTTCCAGACAAATAAGTGAACGACACGAAACAGCGAATAAAATAACTGCTACATTTTTTTCATGAAAATCCAGATAGACTCTGTGAGTTTTGGTCCTCAACTTCAAGTCCTTAGGGCAAGATTTGAATCGAGCAGTCAAAAAAGGGTCACTCGGTGAATATAATTCGTGCAGATGATTCACGGTAAAAAAATAACTCACAAGCTTATGTTGGAATTTTTGAAGATGTTTGTTTTGTTTTGTTGGGTTTAACGCCGTAGCAACACATTTTATAGGTCATATAACGGCGGTCAGTCAACCTACACACTCCTCCTGGAAAGGCTAAATCTCTGGATTTAGCTGTTAACCAACTACTAAGCACATACTTTCGTCATTGACGGACAACTGCCCTACATAATTGAAAATCATTGGTAAGTGGAGAATGGCCGTAGAAATAATTTCATGACCGAACTCCACGAAAGTATGCCCCGCCCGGGAATCGAACCCATGACCCCTCGATCAGTAGACTTGCGTGCTACCAACTGAGATAGCCGGGCGGCTGATTTTTGAAGAACCAAATGTATTACTGTAGTTATTTTATTCGCTGTTTATTTTGTTTCTATGTTTGGTTGCTGCAAGAATTTGATGAAAAGCAAGTTTGTTAACTCTCTGAATATCACGTGACTCCATACTCTGATGCTCATTGGTGGAATTTATTTCATCATTTGGTTCTTATTCATAGTAGCTAAAATCATGTTTAAGCGTTCAGTAAACTGTGTCTCTAATTCAAAGTGAAAATTAAACCAGGCAAAGTAAATTTCATTTTAAAAATTCATGACTGAAAATGCTTGAAGCATCCATCTAATATCGTTCTCCCTTTTTCGCAGCAACAGTATGATGAACTCCAGATCAATATATTTTGTCGATTCAAGGTGACAACCGTATTGCGAAAATTTGTGTTTGGAAATATTAGCATGCATTTGTAGTAGTATAAATAAATGTCTATCCTTCATACAGACATAAATTGAATTATTAATTTCTCTCATACTGTCAGTTGTAATTATATCAATGTTGTTGTTTGTCTGTTCTTGTGAAATTATTTGATGCAAATTATAAAATAACAAACGTAGTAAGCCTACTAATTCAAAGGTTCGTTCAATAATTTTCACGTCTGAAAAAAAAACAAAGTCTATACAAACAAAGGAATTCTATTTTAATTATACGATAATATTTGTTGTTGTTTTTTGTACAATCAATGATCTTTGGTATTGTTCGTCAGACCTCTAACCCAAGTGGCCGCCCGGCTAGCTCAGTTGGTAGCACGCAAGTCTACTGATCGAGTGGTCGTGGGTTTGTTTCCCGGGCGAAGCATACTTTCGTGGAGCTTAGTCATGAAATTATTTCTAATAATTTTAATAATGTAGGGCATTTGTCAGTCACTGACGAAAAAATGTGCTTAGTAGTTGGTTACATGTAACAACTAAATCCAGCGATTTAGCCTTTCCAGGAGGAGTGAGTAGATTGACTGACCGCCGTTATATGACCTATACAATGTGATGCTACGGCGTTTAGCCCAATAAAAACAAACAAACAAACCCAAGTGTTCTTGTAGAGACCGACTATAATATGTGGACTTTAACTTATACTAAGCCCATGTTGTTGACAACTGTCCAACTTGAAATAGAGGTTACATTAAGAATGCCCGTAGAAAAAATCATGACCTTACTCCTCAAACATAGATTTTACCATAGTCGTATCTGACTAATGATTACGCGTAGAAGGACGCATTGATCATTTCGGTCAAGTTTATGCCTATTCTATATGTTTGTTATAATATAAACATATACCATTTAAAGCTCACTTGGCTATGTACTATACTAACCCATTGCAAACCTAAAGATGACCGGCAATGTCCCGATCCACTAATGACACGTCGTATAACTTGATCTTGAGAAAAAATGTCAATATTTCGTGGAATTCATTGTAATGAATGTCAACAACATCATGGCAAATTGACTGTTGATTATTGGTTAATGATAATTATACCGTCATGCTGTATTCGTAATTCATTTGTTCATAGTATTTACTAATAGCTATTTACTATGTAAACTGTGACGAAATAAATGGTACGCTGTGTGCTGATCTGTTTTTTGCACTTTGGATAGATCATTGGTCCTACTGTGTTGTTTGTTTTTTATTGCCCGTATATTCAATGGTTCATTTACTTATACTTGTATCTACATGTACCTGGTTATGAATTGCAACGATTGGGTTGAGCATTTCAGTGTAATATCATGTTAGATGCTGACAGCTTGTGTTGTATATATGGTATAATTTACAAAATAAATTAACAACATACAGAGCCCTCCCCAAATATAAAAAATCATGTTTAAGTATAAAGCAATTCACATTTACAAGTGGAAAAAAATGAAGAGTCATATAAGCAAATGCAAAATCAGCGAATAAAGAAAAATCAACATAATAGTGATTTAAACCATATTCACGGTTTAATCATTGTATGGACTGCAAGAGATATGCATGACCAGTGTTGCTACAAATTTCAATTATTCAAGAACGTTTTCTTTGTACTGTATATATCTATAGTATATATCTCGACATCTTTCTTGCTAACACATTACCGACTTGTCTATGATAATCAATTTGTCGTGTTTTCCCTGATGTATATAAAGTTTTATCAATTCTGAAGTCTTGTCTGTTGAAACAAATTTCTTTCTCACATTCAACGATAGTAAGACGCGGAAATAATTTAAGCTGGAGAACTTCATTGTCACATGGTCTACAAATTGCATTATTAAAATAACTGCAGTGTGGATGTTAAAATACTTCACACAAAACTATTTCCATGGAAACCATTCAAGTGTTTTAACGGTTCAAGGTCGTGTATTTGGTAAAATGATTAGAATCTAATAGTTGTACATGCCGATCAAAATTTCTTTACATGTAAAGACTTTTAATTTGTAGGAACCGGCAGACCAAGTGTGGGGGAATGCGCTTATTGTTTATTTAAAAACTTCGGTTCAGAGATATAAGCAAATCCATTGGTCAGTAACCGTGCGAAGGGCAATTGGACCAAACAATAAAATTTAAAAACGTGCTGCAATGCTACGTAAAGCACCAACATTTAACATTACTTATGATATCCCTATAGCATGCACAGTGAACATTATTATTGTTAAATTCCAATACAAGTATGTAATAGTTGATTGACTCTACATGACGTAAACATTGTAATTGAGCTCTTGATAAAAAGATACTACATCCTACTACATTTTTTATATTCTGTTGTTTACACAACTGATAGTCTGTTACATAAATTATATATGGTTATGAGGTTAGCTCATTGGAAAATAAGATCTAAAGTATTGACATACCAATACATCAAAGCATTGTATTACATATAACCATACGTTTTTCATAGACAAAGCACCAAACCGAAGCCGATCAATTACGCTTTGTACATGCATAACTACAAGTTGGAACATTTGTGGTTACTAATCGATGCGGTGTTACTCAGAAAAACAACAACTCATATTTGAATGATTGGATTATTTCCTGTAAACCGAGTAGGGACGTTCATTAGATAATATATCAAAATAAGTTGCGAATGTGATTTATACCCTATAGCTCACCGGTCATAGCTTTATTCTTGTTTATCAACACTCAACTCTCGGAATCAACTATACAAAACATTATTTTGTCACAGTAATACATGTTTTTAGTACAAATAAAAATCACATTTTCAATCCATGTGTAAAAACTTACTGTACATTAAAATTGCATTCAATTGTTATATAATAGTATTATTAATTTCACGCGTTTCAACAAATAGCGTGAAATATTTGTATGCGGATTTGTAACGGATTCTACAGAATGAATTTAGTTAATATTTGATGATCACAAGATTTTCGTGGGGTTTTGTTATGAATACAGTGTTGTGTAAAGTCTTGGTCATTCTAGCGGACGCACTGGACAGGACTACAAGTCAAATTTGAGTTTCGTTTTCATAATGGAAGTTTTTGTTAATGGGGACACATTGGTATGACTGATAAGCACTGTGAAAATGTATCCACTTCATTTGCATACTTTGTTCGTTTCCACGTTTAGTTAAAATTTTGTTAAGATCTGTAAAAGTAATGTTAAACAAAATTATTGTCAAACAATTTAGTTTTAATGTTATTGTGGAGCTGACAGGTCTAGCAGTGTTTATAAGAAATGTAATATGTATAGATTTGTCGTTTTTTGACAAGTAGATGATTGGATGTGATTATTGTGTACATAACTTTGCATTTACATCTGATTTAGGCAATGCAAAGCAAATGAGGTCCAACATTTAGCGATACGACACCTGACGAATGGACACAGGTTTCCAGAGCAACGAGCTACATGTTCTATCTCTGTTTTTCCTTGGCGAGTCGAATCGCAACTGCAGCATTTTATCAACGTTGCCATTGTATTGTATTGTATCAAACAAGTTATTAAATGTGCAAACTCAAAATCATCTTTGTATGATATACATGTAATGTATGTTTCATAAAATGTATGTAAAATAAACTCACGTCGTCCTGTCTATGGTCGCCGTCTGCTCATTTCAAATTGGTGTTGTTTTTGTCTTGTGTCAAGTGTAGCGTTAGACTATACATATATTAACTTCAGTTTTGTATATAAATTTATACTATTTTAACACCATGCTCATAATTCTATTTCCAGGGTGTACTGAGAAATCTGTATGGATAACTATTAAACAATTTACTGTAAATAGGTAAGACTTTAATTGGGTATTTTTTATTAACACGATGGCAATACCACGTGACTATGACGCCACAATGACTATGGTTTAAGGAAGGAAATGGTCGTACTATTATGTCGTAATAAGTAATTATTCTATTAACAACATTGTTTAATCTCATTCAATTGTATTACTTATTATGCTTAGCTGTTCCTTAAAGTCGCAAAATTTACCCTAAATGTAACAAAAAATAATCTCGCAACGCTGTTGCAAAACGTCACACAAAAGGATGAACGGACTATTTGTCACTCATTTCACATGTATAGGTTTTATCTGTCAGATACAATATGATGCACTTTAAAGGGATAAGTGGGCAAAATTTTCAGTACCAATTTTCCTGGTTCTTAATTATATTTTTATAATTGTGATTGAAACAGACAAACTGATATATTACATGTACATTGTACTTGGCAAAATATTTCTATAATTTCTCTATATATTTAGGGTGTTTCCTAACTAGACCCACGTGGGTCAGGTTAGCTAAAACTAGATTAGTGTTAAAATATGCATTTACTGATAAGAAGATACTAGAGCTTGTTATTGTGCAACATACGTGTACTACTATTAAAAAGATATCCTAACCGCCTAAGAATGTTAAAAAGACAAGAAGCGACCAATGAAAATGTTTAATTTCAGCAAGTACAACATACAACACATCTATAAATAGCTTGGTGATTCCCTCAGTATCCTACTTTCGTTTTCAACAATGTGTATGCCACATGTTTTAATTCATTCAGTTGAATGTTATAAGTGACTAATGTTATTAGTAAATGATTTATTACGTTCTTATTACTGTTTTAAGGTGGGTCGGTACCTTACTCGGAGGGAAAAACGTTACGTTGTAATGAAGGTAATTTTACTTTAAACGGGATATTGTGAAAAACTGAGAACGTTCACTTTCCTTTTTTATTTCATTAAAATGACCCAAAAAGTGCGTAGATTTCAAAAATCGCGATAAGAATTTAACCACCGTTCTGCTTTAATTTGAAAATAACCATAATAACTCGGCAATTGGTGAAACCTTTTACACGTGAAAACCCTAAATCCAGTGATGAAATGTACAATCTTTACGAATGACGTGATATTTGGATAGTCAGAACAAAATGATTGTATGCAACAACATTTCAGAAACATTTCGGTATAATAATCATTGACCTCGGGCATTCAATATCTCAAATACGTGGGTTTAATGTACTTGCATGCCTATTTTTAGCGCGAACCATTGTGACGTCCATGACGTCGTGAAAAAAACCGACAACGTCGCTAAGGTTACCAGAAAAACAAACAAGAAGCATGAAGGTATCTGCCTGTCAATTTTTATCATAATCGGTGAACATAATATTTTTTTCGTTTTTCCCTCCGAGTAAGGTACCGACCCACCTTAAAGTCTAAACTTGGTTCTATACTTTTGGCACAGTCATTTGTCTGTATATCCCTTTAATTACATTCTAAGAGCGGTATGTTTTCCTTACATAATTTTACCGTAAATGACTACAATCAAATGCTAGAAGATGAGAGTGTACAATAGTGAAAGGCACTCCATTCCAAGATAGAATATGCAAATAATGTCGCATAGTTATTACAATATGCATATTTAACTATAAATATTTATCAACCCTGTCACTGACAGGTTTCAAAATATATGTTTAGTAATGAACTCATGAATAACCGCCATGTTTCTATTACTATTCATACCATTGTTCTGACAAGCGTGAGTACTGATTTTAGGTATGATCATTAATTTTGAGTCCAGTGATTTCACAATGAGTCAAAAATAAATTTATTGCGATTGCATATTTTCATTAAGACAACAATTGAATTTCTCAACACTTAAAAATGTGTTGATAAAGAAAACAAACTTCAATTTCAACTCCACAACGCGTTTCGACCACTAATTAGTCTTCTTCATGTGATTAACAATAAAGTAATGGTAAGCCATCTAATACAACCTTTAAATATAATGCTTGCATTTCCGGACTTTCACAAGTCCACGACGAGGTTGTTTTTAAAGTTTTTAAATCCAAGCATCCGGTTAATATCCTTTACTTTTTAAGTTAAAATTGACCTTCTGCTTCCATGCGTGAGTACAGTTTATATTGTACAGGCACAGCTTTAATTACCTTCGTACTGTCGGGCATGATTATTTCAAGCAAGTTCTTAACTATTTATTGCAATTGAAAACATCTTCTTAGATAATAATAGACACCGAAATTTAGTTAACATATTTTAAGCTGGGCTGTACATGTACACATTTTTTTTTAAAATTACATGTACTTTCCTGTTAAATTCATTAGCCTAATAAACTAACTTGATATGACAATAATTGCTTTTCCACATTCACTTTGGTGTGTTGATGAAACGTTAACTATTGCAAAAGGAGAATAAAAACAGTTATTAGGTATAAAATTACAAGAATGATTGGTAATGCTCATTATTTCTCTCTCAACATGTGCAATGATTTGGCTTAGTTAAATACAAAGTTAACGCATATATGATAGAAGCTTCGTACATAATTTTAAGCAGCAAACAGGTGACATTATACATTTCCCTGATCAACCATATACTTTCTTCCCTCTCTCTCTCATACACAAAAACCTATATCTCATACGTTTCCCTGTTACATTTATTGATGCTGACAATAACAAATCTATTTCTAAGCAATAAACCACACGTCCCAAGAGATATGGTACTTAGTATTCGACAAGAATTTTTCCATTATATAATTTGGAACGACGATAAAAACACGATATTCCCTATTGGCCGCTCTCATCTATATGTTATCATGTCATCCAAGTAGTGATCAAGATTTAATATGCTTGGAATGTATGGTCGACTGTCAGGTGATTGGTTGAATAATTTAATGGTTGTGCCTAGAAAATATTAACATGGTGTCACGTGATTCATACAGCCAAGCGACATTAAGAGTCAGGCGATTTTGGTTCAAGGACATTGCTGTTTGACAATTTTAAGCACTTTATAATAACTCTAGTTTCGTTTATGAAAGTGATGCAGATGGTCAAGCGATATCAGTGCAGTTGTTATGACTTCAACTGAGGAAGGTATGCACAATTCTGCATATTTAATGCCCATTTTAAATTGATAAGAATTCTAATTCTAGATTGGAGGAAACATGCCATCTTCGCTAAATTAAATTAAAAATACCTCATAGTTGTCAGTTTACGAGTAATTTTCAGTTGAATTTGTCAGTGATTTTTTGCTTGGTTATCCTTGAATCGTCATCTGTATTCCCCTGTGGTTTGGGGATGTGGATTACAAGTGACTAGTTCATAAACAACAATGTTTCGTTCTATTGGCTGTCATTCCAATGATATTGTCATTATTTACGGTATATATGTACTGTTTGTTTCACTCTATCAATCGGCCAGTGTCTATATATTAGTTACTTCTAGATATTTCTTGTACAATAAGATCTCTATATGGTATTCCAGTAACTTTTCTGTCGATTTTAGTGATAAACTATGACACGCCGTAATTGTTTTACCATTTCACCTTTCACAATTTCCAAACGTTTTTTTTATTGTATTTCACGCCATGTCAATACAATTTATGTCCTTTTACGGCGTCCAGCGCACCTAACCTAGCTTTCATTAACCCGTGTCTATAACCAGTACTCACATACCCTTCCACAAGGCCGGAAACTGCTCCATACAATGTATATGTTGTTAATAGAGGAAAATTGACCTTATTGTCAAATGTTCATGAAAGGCTATAACCTCCCCGGGTGGGATTCGAACCCGTACCCCCTTCGGGACACGAGATTCCAAATCCCGGTGCGCTACCAACTGCGCCACCGACCCGGTTGCCATGTCCAAACCCAACGAAAATAGGTAGATCCCGCCAATGAATCAAACTCACGATTGTAAATGCTAATTGTAGTCATTTGACAAAATCAACGGTTCTTCATTTTCTAAACAACGATCCTTAGTCAACTCAAAAATGTCGATGGTCGGACAATAGCTAAATGAAATTTATACTATTGTTATGAGTAATGTTCCGTCTAAAACATGTTGTATATATTAAAATGACACGTGGCACGATTTGTAATTCGAAATACAAAAAGTATATTATCTACGGAACAAAACAATGACCTAAGACTATACCGGCGTTCCATAACAGTCGATATAATTAACTAGCATGTATTCATGAATATTGAATATGTCGACAATATGACAATAGAATGAGGGAACATATAAAAGAGAAAATGTAGCATAATGTCACGTGTGTCAGTACTAATCAGCAGAACATTTGTATGAAGTTTGTCTTGCTTTGTATTGATCCTGCCATTTTTGATGACGGAACATTTATACTGGAGTGGATTTTCGCTTTTTTGTTTGAGATTTATTTGAAATGGCAGGTTTTTGATTCTGAAGAAATAAGTATTTACATTTTCACGCGGGCTAGCTCTGAATGTTCTCAGTATTTGTTAGTTTTATCAAGTTTGCCTCTTAACTTCCAATATAAAATAACCATGATCAAATCACAATTAGAGCCTCAAAATATATCGTGACATATTTCTTCTTCTGACCGTTGAAAACGAGATAGCAGTTACCAGTCACTGGCAAAGATATGAGATTAATGCTAGGAAGAAGCTTATAGAGCTGAGCCGAGCCTTTTCCGAGAGAATTGACTGTTCGTGCGATATGACTTAACCATTGCCAAAACGTGGCATTAAGCACCATAAAAACCAAACAAATCCGATTATCAGGTTTTTATTATACCAGTGAGTGCACTAAACACTTTTAATACAGGCATCAAGTTTAATACGTTGATCTAGGCGTTTTCTAGTTGTGATTAATCTTACAAAGAAAAAAAAGGAATTTGCATTTTTTAAATATTATTCAAATATAAGAGAAATGAAAGTTTTATCTGTTCAAATCTCAATACAAATGTTGCATATGCAATCAGTGTGCTTCTAAATGGAATATCTAATTGCCATATTCTTGATGTACAAGATCATTGTCTGTTTTAAAATGATGCATCTGATTGCCAATATTGCATGTCACTACTTTGGAAATAATTTACAGTTATCGATTTTTTGTAGTTGTTTCGATTTTCCTTCTGTGCAGAGGGAAGAAGTCCACTCCTTTATGTTTATTCTTCTTTATTTTTAACAACGTATATCACTTACGAGTCCACATCCTGGTTTCCCAGCACTGAGCTAGAAGGATAAAGTTTCTTGCTCAAGGAAACCACGGGGTAGGTTTTGGATGGCATTCGAGCAAACGCGAGACTGGCTATCCAATGATTACCAGTCCAACGTCGTAACCGATCGGCCACGCCCGCCCCTAGTAAAAGTGTTTGTACCATTGTCCAGTTAAATTGGGGAGGTGAGCTGGTTGAAGTACATATAGAAAAAAGTATTGGCTGATTAACAGAGTAAATTAAAATAAACGATGTAATCTTACTATATGTTCTGCATTGCAACTTTTTAAATATAGTTTTTCATATGAAGAAAACATGTCTTATGCATTAACCGATTATAATATGTACGTTTACAAAACAGCAGACATAGTATAGAGAAATAATAAATATGATATGACAATGGAGACATGAAAGTACATGGATATACCATTAAGAAAATAGCATGTGGGTTCAATATGTCGTTATTTTAAACTTGTTTTGTTTTTATAATATGTCTCGTCTCGTTGAAGTACACTGCTTTAAATGAAATACTTATTAGACAATTTATCAGATTTATTTTGCTAGCCTCCTTTAAAACAAATCATCGAACACTAAGTTTATGCGAAGAGGAAAAATTATAAACATTTTATTACATTTAGTAAAAGGTCTCCAATTTACCTTATATAGCACATGCTACTACATTAGCGTCGATTTGGTTTGTACCGTAGACTAGTCTAAAAACTTCTCAAGTTTAGATTTTTCACATTTTCAGTCTGAAATATGTTCAATTTAAAACACAATAAGGACCAAAGCAAAATTAATCATAGACAAATAAAGATAAACATACTACTCGTATAGTAGCATCTAAGGACGCAAAGTGACATACTCAACGTCATGCAGCGAAAAAAATAGCGCACATGGAAGATGGATTAGTGGCCCACATGGAAGATTGGATTTATCCAAATGTGTAGCCTCTTAAAATAAAGTCTTTATAATATTATTATACTATTATTCTTATTATGTACTACAAACTGAATTGCACTTTTTTGCATGACATACACTTTTTTGGACGATAGACGCACATTGAGCGATACGAACTAAAAAAGCTAGTGCTGGTTTGGTATAACACCAACACGTGGAAACGTGGAAACGTATTTTCCTTATATTTTGTGTGCGTTCATCGTTCAAATATGGTATTATACACATGTACCTTTCCCATGTTTCAAACTGTACGTCTTCTATGTTTGTTTTGTAACATGTACATATGTATATACTTTAGGCTTTAATGGTTAATTTTCTGACGCAGTTACTCTCCATTGCATCGGTTCGAAAGATTCACTCGTAATTGTTCACTTTCTACCTCTGCTAAAATACTATGTGCAAACTGATATTTCTATTTTTGGACAGAGACACATAAACATTAAAATCGCATGTCTGTCACGTGGTTTTTTTAAAAATAGATGCAAAGTTTCTCACGCCTGTAATTTCAAAATGTCGAAATGCAAAGATGTTGGACAGTTTTGCATTAATGACTAGATAATGGAAAATTTACAAAAATGAAAGTAAGCATTGATCTTTTTGAACGTGTATCTCTGATCTTTTAACTGTAAACATAGAGCAACTTATTGAACTTAAATGCAAAGTGTAGCCACGCTATATATGACGTCATACGAGGTTGCATTCATCACTAGTATGATCATACCATATAAGGCGTTGTTTACCCGTTCAACCAATGAAAATGCGTATAAAGTTTTTCAGCTAAATTGGAATTTGGTAAACTTTCATTGGTCGTTCAAAGGTTCATAGTAAAGGTCAATATCATAAATCGACTACTTTTAAGGCAGCGGGTGAATGTAATGTTTCACTTAGCTGCGAAGGGAGTGTATGACGCAGTGAGCTCTAAATGTTTCATTGCCTGACGAAGTGAACTCTAAATGTTTCATTGCCAGAGGCAATGAGCTCTAAATGTTTTATTGCCGGACGCAATGAACTCTAAATGTTTTATTGCCAGACGCAATGAGCTCTAAATGTTTCATTGCCTGACGCATTGAACTCTAAATGTTTCATTCCCTGACAAATTAAGTTTTTTTATACCCTGACTTAGTAAACCCTGAATGTTACATGCACTGACGCAATGATCGTTATGAGGTATAAGCAAACATATTAAGAACAGCAACAGTCAAGCTTACAGGCCAACCACTCAGCCAAAAAACAAAGATGCAGATATTTTATATTGTTTAAATTTTTGTTATAAAAGGGACGACTCAAACAAATTACAAAAGCAAGAAATTAAGGGGCTTCTGTTATGGAACGGACAGTGGCAAGAATTCAATTGGGGGTAAAAACAGGTTCTAGGATGTTCCAACCTCAAACTTGTCTCAAACGATTAAAAAAGCTAGTAAACTAACAGTTAACTTTTCGCCACTGTAATTTATATCAATGAGATATTTCTTATGAAGTAAAAGTCCTTTGGAGTATCTTAAGCAGCTTTGAGAAGCTTCAATGGCGATTGTGTCAATATTCATTCAGATAAACAGACAAGTATCGAGAGAGGAATGTCGCCATGGTATTTTAAGTATTAATATTGTCACTTGAATAATTATCACTAGAATAAATAAAGTCTCTTCATTCTCAAACTGTTTGTATAATGTATGAAATGCAAGAAGTTTTCTATACAGGGGTTGGTGTTTTTGTTATATTAATGCAAAGTTTATTCCATAAACAATACAAACCTTGGAGTATATGCACGTAAGATGATATTTTTGTTGATTTATCACGCATCACAGATACATCCAGGTCATTGTTCTTATCGATCTTAAAATCCTATTTTCTTCCATTCAAAATATATGATACATTTGATTCATCAGTAAATACATCATGCGTGCGAACAACATATTGCTACGAGGCCAATGAACCATCGCCAATACTTTTCTTTGTCAGATATGCCATTGTACGTATGTTTTGTTCTATCAAGTGATATATACATGCTCATCTCCAAAGCAGACATTACATTTTGATGAGAGTATACATTCTTATTCCATGAAAAAAATTTTTCCTGTTCTTTTAAATTACAATTACAACATTTTAATATATCATTTTATTTAAGACATTTTCTATACCTTTATTATAACAATTGTTCGATTATCCTAAAATCAAATAAATGTTTGCTGTTTGGGATAACACCTTCTAAATGAAATCTACACAATGGCTAATTCATCTTCAGACAATCTTGTTAAAATATACATATATTATATAGGTCTGCTGTTAAACCCAGAGAAAGATACAAACAATCACTCTGCTGGTGTATATAATTAAAACATCGCTTATTTAGAAGTTTAGAGTTCACTGACCAAAATAATGACCATTATTGTTCATGTACTAAGTAGATAAAGTCAGAAGAGACAGTTTGGTATTTTTAAACGCTAACTTTGATTACCACATAACCCGGATCGATAGCGCAGTTGGTAGCGCGCCAGGATTTGGAATCTTGTGTCCCGACGGGTGTACGGGTTCGAATCCCACCCGGGGAGGTTATACCCTTCCATGAAAATTTGACAATAATGTCGATTTTCCTCCATTGATTTGATAATATGGAGAAGTTTCCGGCCTTGTGGAAGGGTAGGTGAGTACTGGTTATAGACAATGGTCCAGGAAAGCTAGGTTAGGTGCGCTGGACGCCGTAAATGACCTAAATTGTGTTGACACGGCGTTAACTCCAATAAATAAATAAATGATTACCACATGACAGGAAACTAAAAAAGAGGTTTGCAGTTCATATTCTTAAAGAGGTATTTCGCAATAGCCTACATGTTTTATAAAACAACGCTCATTCAAAAAATGAGGGCACGTTGATGGTCACTTCTATTATCGGCAAATGTAACAATGTTGTAACTAGTAGCGTCTTAATCCAACAATTCAATATAAAATGTTTTGTAAGTTACCGAGTCGACTTTTTAATTACAGTATTAATGCTGTTTTGTTCAGCAAATACTCTGAGGAAATATGAAAAACCTGAGACCATTCATCTTTCGAACGTCAACAGAAAATAATTTCACGTTGTGAATGGTGAAATTCTTCGTTATGCCAGAAGATTTTTTTGCATTGACTTTTCTGTTGAGGATTTTATTCAGATCTCTCAAATAATTCAACAGTTTTTACTGCAGTCGTTCTTTTTCTTATGTAATTATTGTGTCTCGAGTAGTTGAGATGAAACTGAACATTATAGTGACTGAGACGAAATTTACGAATTTATCTTTTTTGGCAAAAAGCGGCGTTACCTATGCCTTTAGCCAAATACAACATTCAATGGTTTTGCTGGAGCTTTGTATGGCACACTGTTAAAATTTTTCAAATGGGTCAGTTGCACTTTTCAGTCATCTACAATAATTTTGGTTCCCGATTTCAAAGAATACAAATGAACTACAATCTTTACCATCTATAATACGATGAAGATTTTCTAGTGATTGTATCCGTTTCCAATGCAAAATGCTACTCTTTAATGTTTTCTTCGTCCACACATATTGTGGTCTTACAATTATTTAATTCGTTTAACACCTATCGACCTTTATTCGGGTTTTTTTTTCAAATACCTGCCTTACACTTAAAATAAAGATCAAAATAGAGACTGTTTGATATTTTCAAATCTTACAGTTAAATCAAAGTATTTTCTTAAATCATTTAGGTTACATAAACTTATAATACTTGGTAACTTTATTATCATTTACGACTAAATTAGTCAAAGTGGGTAGATGTTTGGTTATTTTTTCATCAAATTTAGTTTTATCAATTCTAGCAACTGTTAGATCTATGAAACACTGTCATAATTAGTGTACATATTACATGTCTGTCAATGTCAAGCTTGATTATGTTTAGTTTTGATATTGCTATTCATTGGCCAATAAAACTATCTAAAGTATGCTTTACGATAACAAGATTTTTAGACAAACATCGATTTGTTCACACAGTCTGTAATACCCTTTCTACAAGAATGGTCATATGACAATCATTTCCTGGACATGGCTTCATCGAACGATAGGTCATTGTACTTTGATATCGCTGTGATATTGTCCAAGTTATTTAATTCCTCTGAAGCATTTTGGAATACGAGTATTCTATATCAGTATTGTCAATGCTCATTTATAAACGAAATACGCTATTTGAGAAGGAAGTGCCTATTGGGAATGATAATTATCGTATGCTTACTGTTATCAATTCAATTTAAATGACATCAATTTACCGAATTTACCAGAGCTAACTTCATTATACTGTTTGAAATACAAACATATTCTAGTTAACTACGTTTTAAACGAAATGGATTTCATAAGCTAATTGGGTTAGCAGTTCAATCGTCTAGGTTTGCAGCTACATGTTTTATCTTTTTATTATACCATTCTTAGAGAAATACTCCAATGATAAAGTGATGCCTATCTTCTGCGCCTGGAGCACATTTCAAGATGTCGTAACATAAATCATTGTCAGAGTGTTCTATTTACTTTTGAATATTTATATAGCAAAATTGTAAGATCCCAGATTTTAATCCGAACGTATAGAAGATTTTAAATTTATGTTGCCATGTTGTTGTTATTGTACACAAATAGGTTTTATATAACCTGTATGATTAACATGGATTCCATGAAGGCAGTAAATCATGGTACCATGTTTTACTTAAGAACTTTAGATAGAGTTTTAGAACTTAACTGACTAGCAGACAAAGGGCATTTGTCTGTTGCGTTTGAATAGGAAATTCTACTAATCGGGTTTTCAGATTTATGTTTTTTTTCAAACATCAGTCTTAACACTGACATGTTTAGAGAAATCTACAAATATCTTGTACAACTAAACAACGCATTTCTGTAATTCCAATACTGTTTCATAATAATCAATGCATAGTCTCAATCCTTTACAATTAAGTGTATCAAGAAGTAGTTGTTTGAAGCTGATATTACTTAAATCCAAGAAATTGTCTTTATTACAACATAATCCCAGACATCTTCAGTCCAATATATTTACATAACTGTAATGATTTTTCTTATGTTCAGTCAATTCCCCAGGGAAGATTAAAAGCTGAGACTATTCTTCTATACCTCAAACAAAATCATTTACCATACTGAATAGTGTAATTATTCTTTATGTCAGAACAAGCTTCTTACATCGACTTTTCTATTGACAAAATTCTCTCAAATCTTGTAAAGATTTTTATATCAGCAACTTATTTCATTAAAATTTAAGAAATGTCGTAAGATATACCTGTGCAATTTTCTGAAACTGTTAAGTTGGAGTTAAAATGTGGACACTTTTCGGCGGTCATTTAATTTTAAGAAGTATTAGTATATACATATTTTTGTATATGTAGTTGTAACAAACAGTGAATTATTATTTTGATGTTCAGAACCAATGAGAACTGATTTTACAGCCGCAAAATTAACATATATCTCATCAAAAAATCGGCTCGTGTTGGTTAACTTAGAATCATTTCTTCCATTTTTTTTTATTTAATGCTTGCAATCAGACTCATCTTACATTAATGAATAAGCGCAACTCCCCTGACTTATCATTATGCGCATCTGTCTCTTATTATATATAATCAGTGACATTATCAATAAGTAGTTCGACAGATAATAAGGTGTTAAAAGTGAAATAAAAGTGTAAGAAGATTTGAAACCATCGTTTCAACACCACTTAAAACAAGCACGTAATGCAATAATTCCCAGGTGTGTTACATCAAGTTAAGGATGGTCATAAAATAAAAAAAACCTTACTAGTTAATACTACAAAATACAGTTAATTGCGATATGTTATATAACATGCAAATCGATTGTTTGAAATATATCAGCTAGCGGAAAACATATTAATTGAACAAGGTCCATGAAGGTTTGTAATTCTCGCGTAATAACCGAACCAACAATCTATGAATTCATAAACCGACGCTCTGGCGACTGATCGAATTTGGTCATGTCTAAACAAAGGACATAAAATAACGCTGCAAATACGGAATGCCACTGGATCTGTCAAATGTATCAATGTTGATACTCATATTGGGATCCCATTCATCATAATTATGTTCTGTTGTTTTACATAACGCAGTACAAACTAACAAAACTGCCAGGAAATTGTCTGGAAAACATGTTAAACATAATAATTGTTGTCAGCAGTGGGAGATAGATCTTCGAAGTGCATTCTGACAATATAGTGTTATTTGATAGTACGCAAATGATATGGTGGTCTGATAATAGTAATATTTTTTATGATATTCTTCAGTTGTAGATATTAAACTGATATTAACAACGACTGTATCACGTTTAATGTTCATTTGCGTAGTAAATTAACTTACTCATCTTAAATATTAATTTAGATTTTAGAAATAAACATTTTTTTTAATTTCATCATCTGTAGTTGGAAGCGATCAATACAGATTGTATAAGATTCCCAATTGCATTTATTTGACAAATAAGTGGATGAAATAAAACTTCTTAATTCTTCTAAGGCATGTTTGTCAATGACTTTAATTCTAACACGTAATAAAACACATTAAGAAAGCAACATATTGCATGGATACAAAACAACAAAACAGAAGCTATTTCACTAAGAGACAATTTCAAGCGTAAATTGTATAACTTAAGAAGTCATATTGACTATTTTGTTTCAGTGGATTTAGATCTATAACGTTTTTCTGTTTTGTTTTGTTGTTTCTTTCAATAATGGTCATATTAATTGTTTTCACATACGAAAACCATTACGCAGCATTCAATATATGATTCTGTTATGAAATTAGCGTATCGAATTAATATGTTTTGAGCTCAATTCACTTCAGTTTATTACTTTTGAATTCAAATTATCACGCAATTGCACTATCTCAATGCTACCAAAGAACTCTTAATACAACATTATATCGATTTCTTATTATTTCTACCATAGTCTACAAATGAACAAAACTATCAGACAAAAATGTTAATCATAATAATTGTCGTCTGCAATTAGTAAGCAATCATTTAAGCAAACTGTTAGCTGCCATTTTTGACATTTCAAACGCTATGTTAAATTCTAGCTTCCCTAAATGACTATTACACTCGATCATCATAATAAGTGGATTTTTGAATCTCTTTTTAGGTTACCCTAAATTAATCAATAAATGATCGACCCGTAGATACATGCTCATATACTTCATTGTTAGAAGGTCATTACTACCAAACTGTTTTGTTAATCTTTTTTGTTAGTTTATCAACGATTGTATTAAACGATGTATAGTAAAAGGTATCTTACTAGCATATTATGACGTGCTTATGTTTCATGCCTATGGGCAAAGTTGACCTCCTCTTCCAAAATATGCAGACGAATATCTGGACCAATAGAGTGCTCCATAACTTTATCTGATTTGCCTTAAGACTTTAAGTCTAAGAATCCATTTGCGCAAAATATTTTTACCAAATCACTACTTCAGTATTATAAAATGTATCTTAATTGTTATCCTGCATTGCTTACACACTAACCAAATTGTGTTTTATCCAGACATTGCTTGAGGCGGACATCGATTTTTCCTTACGATCAGTAATATACTTTTTACAAGTACGGCCGTATGAATGTCATTTCCTAAACATGGCTTAATCTATCAATGACCGACATGTCATTGTGCTTTTATATCTAAGAGACTTTTTTACAAGCTACTTAAGTTTTGAGAAAGATTTCGGAATACCCCATACCAGCATTGTCAATACTGATCTGAAAAAGATGTATGAGAAGTGCCGATTGGGAGCGTTTATTCTATACGCTTAATGGCATCAATAAAAGAGATAAAGTCACTTAATTGACCAAAATAAAACTTTGATTGATTCTTAGAAATACCAGCATGCATCTCTTTGTATCATTTCAAAAACTAGTTTAATGTTAAGGTCAGTGTTTCGCTTATATCTTTCATTTCCCTATACTTAATATAAAACTCAACCGATTCTGCATTAACGTTGTGTTGAATTTCAATATTTTTTCTTAATTTCTTAGGTATCTGGTATTATTCTTAGAACATATCTTACATTTAAAAAAAATGATCTCGAACCGTCTCATTCATAACAAACAACAAGGCAAATATGTAGACAAGTTTCCATACAGCTGTGCTGTTAATTCCATTTTCCAAATTTCCTATCCTTTTTTCCAACCAACAAAGCTTGTTGGGGTTTAAGCTTAATATAATAATCCTCATTCAACCATGAAATCATGTTCATAAAAATACTCAATTTTTTGGTTTGTGTTAATGTGATATAGGAGATAGCATGCTATAATATTTATCTGCATATTGATATTTCAGCTATTTTTCAAAGGATTGTGTTGTTTGATAGCTTTAAACATTGTCAATCTCAAGGTTAATATGCGTCTGTTGCAATGTGATAGTTTTTATGCATAAAATTGTCATTAAATGTCGGATAATGCCAGATTTAGAAATCACAAACGTCTACTAAACACGTCAAGTATTAACGGTATATTCAAAATAAATCAGTCATTTGTCTGGTGCATTGCAGCAACTCTTCTTGGTTCTTTCTATCTGATGCACTTATACGATTAAAGATTTGTCGTCATCCCTACTTTCTGAACATTGTATTATGTAGTTGCTTGTTGATTCTGATATCACTTCTAACGACATAAAATTGTCTTTATTGCTTTGTAATCCTAGACGTCCTCAGCCCAATATATTTACATAACAGTAATGACTATTTTCTCTCTTCAGTCAATTCTCCAGGGTAAGTACAAAAAGGAGACTATTCTTTTATACCTCAAACAAAATCATTTTCCATACTGAATGGTGTATTTTTTATGTAGGACCAAGCTTATTGCACCGATTTTTCTATATACGACATACATATTTATATGACAATATTTTTTACAGAAGTTCATTTTAAAATGCGCCCTTTCCTGTCATTTATGTATTAAGATTTGTCGTAATATTTACCTGTAAGTGCAGCTAAATTGTTGACACCGTTAGACATTTCACCTTTACGTATTGGATTGTATATTTCAAATGAGTACGATTATTATACACAGCGAAGGCTTTCATTATTAAGTTTATAACTATTAAGAGCAAATATTGCTATACAATGTAAGAATATGTTGTTAATTTTTCAAAATTTGCTAATTGAAAATTGATTTGCAGTACTTTTCTTGAAGCTTTGTTTATTATACAATGTAATGTCTCTAATATGACTTTATATAGACCTATAATTATTTGAAAAAATTTCCATAACATAGTGATTTTTAGCGTCTTAATCCGATTCAAATTCCTCTCTGTCAAATTTGTTGCTATTCCAATAATTATTTGAATAAATTCCATTACATAGTGATTCTTAGTTTCTAAATCCGATTCAGATTCAACTCTGTCATATTTGTTGCTATTCCAATCTGTCATTAGACCATAATTTATTTATTTCTATATCTGTTGTGTAGTTAATTCTGTAGAGTATGAAAACAAGCTCAGATATCATTCTTTTCCTGTAACACAACACTTATTTACCATTCGGTGTCACTGACGAAAGTATGCGCTAAGTAGTTGGTTAACAGCTAAATCCAATGATTTAGCCTTTCCAGGAACAGTGATTAGGTTGACTGACCGTCGTTATATGACCTAATTAATGTGTTGCTACGGTGTTAAACCAAACAAACAAAAAACCATTTGTTTTAGTGTAATTATTCTTAATGCCAATGCAAGCTTTTTTGATCGGCTTGAAATTTGTCTTAAATACAATTTTGTAATGATCTTGTGATTATTGAAAATCTTATGTCATAAATTGATACAATTTAAAATATTGGTGTAGATATGTTTAGCACTTGTGAATTGTTTAATAATTTGTCAGATGGATATTTACAATTTTATTTTATATACAATACAATTTGCTTTTAAAGACTTGCTATAACTGAAATAAAACATAAGTACTAACTTGGACTGGTAGTAGCATTGTTGAGGTCGCGTACTTCATGTTACTTTAAAATGCATTTACAATATAACATATGTCTCGAACAGAGTGTAAAACAAACAAAACAAAGCACTGTCAAATTATAAAAGCTGAAACAATAGAAGTAAATCTGACTGTACAATAAATTGATTCATTATTGATTTTATCAATTTAGCTGTGGAACTGTTGCATCAAAGAATTAACAAGCCTTGTATGACAAAAACATGGTGCGATAAAGTAGAATGAAAGTGTCAGAGGATTTTAAACCATGTTTGTTAATACCATTAAAACACAAGCACGTAATAAAATCATTCACAGAAGTACTATTCGAAGAACAGAAAAAAAAACATGGGGGAATTGGTTTGAAACTACGAGAATTGTAGTAAACAATTGATTGTAAATAGTAATCACGTTTTAGTGAATTAAGTAGATAGTTTGATATTAAAACATTTCTGTTGAAGTATATGCTCTGTTTGCTATTCTGAGACAAAATGTTTAATAAGAATTTTGATTATTTACTTTAAGGCAATATCGATGCGGACATTACGTATAACCTTTAAGTTAGTTTAGTTTTCATATAGAGTTTGTATATGGAGTCTACTCTGACCCCTTTTATAAATAATATTCCACAATATTCAAATAATGTACATTAACTAGGTGACCAGTCTAATGTCCGATAAAACACTTATAAAGGAACCTCGTTTATCATGTTGTTATATCACTTTTGACGCATGTCTGTCCAATTTAACAAAACTGTCAGGAAAACAAGTGAAACACAATTATTGCTGTCTGCAGTGAAACATAATGTAAATTACAAGACCGTGGTTGCAAAACAGCTTCATTTGCAAGCTGGTAAATTTTTGTTACATTATTGAATACAAAAAAATGATAATCCGGGTCGATAGCGCAGTTGGTAGCGCGCTGGGATTTGGAATCTCGTGCCCATGGGGGGTGCGGGTTCGAACCCCACCCGGGGAGGTTATACCCTTCCATGAAAATTTGACAATAATGTCGATTTTCCTCCATTGGTTAGATAAAATGGAGAAGTTTCCGGTCTTGTTGAGGGTAGGTGCGTACTGGTTATAGACAATGGTCCAGGAAAGCTAGGTTAGGTGCGCTGGACGCCGTAAAATGAACAATAATGTTAATAACTATTTTCACAAGCGAGAAATGATTTAACTGATTCCCACTTCGTTTAGTAATTTGCTGACCAAACGATTGAACTTTTCTGTATCCACATGTGCAAACTTTTTTGTCAGAAAAAAAATGCTCCGATTCTGCTTTAGTCATTGGCAATATTATTTATATATCTTTTCTTAAAATAATGGATAGACGTTCCAAGAAGTGTCCTAGCGTCTTGAATATGCAATAGGTATACCAATCAAAGATTGTCGCTTTATATGCTTGATAATTTATATTTATCATATCAACTCTATATTCTGAAAATCGAAATGTTTTGCATTGGGGCTAATAAACTGACAATTGAATTGATTTTAGCCATCAATAACATATGGCTTTCCTGCAATGTTCAGCTATTAAGCTATTTACCAACATCAAAAATATCATGCACTTATATTTAAAGAGAGCAACATAGCATATGGTTTTTATATTTTGCGACATTGTTCATTTCAATATTTAAAATAATTCTGAATGTTTTTCCCGCAATATCTAACATCCATTTTGTATTTAATAAAAAAAACTCCGTTAATTCTGTCCAGATAAAACAACGTCAATGCTGTCCAGAGTGGTATCGTTCAAGACATTTTTCAATATAGTTTTAGAAAGTATAAAATGATATTACATTATCTGATCAATAACACACGACTTCTTGGCAAATCAAAGGATTAAATGTCTACTGAAATTAGTGACTTAAATAAGAAATAACAGACGAACTATGTAACACAACAAAGCACTGTAATAAGTCGCCATGTTTAAGAATCATTAAGCAAACTACATGCATTTAATGAACATGAATCTATGCCAAAAGTAATTCCTATACAGCAGCTTTCCGGTCAAACTGGACTAGCACTTAAAATCTCTTTGTTCTTATTGTTAGCGTCTGAATTCCATTTTCATCGTTTTCTATTAATGTGTATTGATACACAATCCCAGTCGTCTTCATGTCAATGTATTTACATAACAATAGTGATTTTTGTTTCGCCTAGTCAATTCACTAGGGCAGATATATAAAGCTGAGACCATTCGTCTTCTGTACTTTTATCAATATAATCATTTAGCATTGTTAAGTGAGTAATACTTCTTCATGTCAGACCAATTTTCTTGCTTCTACTTTTCTGATGACAGTGGTCATATAGATCTCTGCAAAGTTCTTGAGTTGAATAAATTGAAATAATCTCTCAGTAATTGTTGTAGTTATTGACCTAGAGTCAATAGCCTATTGAATGCATTTCGTTTACCGAATTAGTTTTATGTTTAACAACTCAATCCGCAACATTGATTACTGGTTTATTTTTATGCAGTTGATATACATGTATATCTAAACCTTCGTAGTTGTCATATTTGTAATTGCAACGCCTTTAATGTGTATACTAAGCCAAGCATTGTTGATATGTTGCTTACAAAACCCCTAAGTGTATATGATATGTCAAGATTTTATATACAATTTTTACACATACTATGCTTATTTTAAACTAGATGAAACCGTTCATTAGCCTTATTTCAATGTGGAATCGTCTCCCTTTTTTCTTCGATCAGTCCATTGTCATTTCCGGGAAGCAAAACTCAGAAGTGAATGTTTAATTGCCACGAGTGCAGGCGACCTGACTTTAAAATTATTGGAAAGGTTTTCTTCAGTTTCGCTTTTTTGTATGGTTAGGATTGCCATTGAGTAAGTTTCGTACATGCACCAGCATGGTACATGTATTATATAAATTATTGGCTGTTTTGCCTTTTAGTATGGATAGAAAGAGTCGATGCTGAGTAATTCTCGTACAAGCACCAGCATAAACTAATACATAATCAACTAATTGGTTGGCATAAAAATCTTCTTCGGAAGGAAGTATAGCAAAATGTTCATTCAATGTAGTCTAGTCTACAACATTTTAACGATTATTCCATTATGAATTGACAATGATGAAATCGTCTGCCAGTATATATTTGTACTATCTATTGAATCATACATATTAATCATTATTACAGTGAAAGATTTTTGACCAGTGACAATCAATATTAATCTGATTTGTAATGTGAGTTGTATTGATGAGTTGTTTATCAAATAAGTAACTCGTATTTTGATTGGTCGTTTATCAAATTTGTGACGGGTAATCCTCCAATGAAAATCAATAATGATATGATTTGTAATGTGAGTTGTTTTTGGTGAATTGTTTATCAAATAAGTAACACGTAGTTTTACTTTGGTATACTGTGTATATCAAATTTGCGTGGTAGTCTTTGATGTTGTAGCTGCAGTTAGAATATACGCTTCCGGTATATCTGTAGTCTCAATGTGCTTTGATACCCAAACCTCAACCGCGAAATAACTATTTAATATCTCGTCAGTTGTTTTTTGAGAAGGAGAAGTGAGTATTTCATTATGTGTACTAGTTGGTGGTAACTGTACATGTACAGGTGCATCCAAAAACCGATTTTTACAAATACATAATGTTTTCTAGTCCACCTTATACATGACTATTATTTGTATGACTCTGGTCATTGTCAAGGGAGTGTAAAACAAGACCAACAAAACGAATCTAGGGTTTTAACTTACTACAGCGTATATTGTTTTAAAAGAATGTAAGCAATTTACACAATTCATTTCAAATATAATCAGTCGGACAACTCTATATATTTTATTATGACATTTTTATGATTTTTTTATTATCTGTCTGGCGTCGTTTTTTGGATTTACTAAAAGACTTTAATCTCATCTGTAGGAACTATTTATTACAGCCCATGGCGGTTTAATCCGGCACTTTATCACGTCAATCAACTGTTTCATGTATCTTAAATAACTCATCTAAACATTGGATTATTTCTCATCAAATATTTTGTCGCTATTAGTGTGACCAAGTGATTGTTAATACACAGTAAACATAGAGTTGAATTTGAACAACATTTTTTTACATTTTGTATAATACCAGTTTTGGATGCTAAGATACAGCACAACTTCATAAACTTTGCTCATACGGAATTATTTTCAAGTGCGGTGTCTTTCTTACAGTTAAAGAAGTGAACTTAAATTGAGAATTTCAGTATAAGTTAGCGTGTGCCTGATATTATGGGAATAAAATCATCAAATGTTGTCTCCGTTGGACCTGAAAGTCCCTTAGTACTGAGCTTGTAGGATAATGTTTCTTGCTCGAGGAAACAACAAAGTAGGTTTTGCATGTGATTTGAACCAACGCTGAGTTGGCAAACCAAAAATTAACCAGTCCAACTTCGATGCGACTCCAACATTCCCACTCTTTGGCAAGTTGAGTATTATAAGAAAATTTTCAAATGAATGTGTTGGCGGGGGTTGAATTTAAGACAGGACCCAGTTTCGTAAAATATCTCAAAATAAGACTCATTCCACGTGGACGTTTCACAGCTTATTGGTGTCCGTATTAACTTGGTATTCGTCAGTCTTAGTTATGTAACTTAACCATGCATGTCTTTAACTGTCATTTTGCAGTAGGTTTTTGATATGTTGGTAGTATCTTTAAGTATATCTCTTGTCTTATTTTAAAGTATCAATTGAATGCGATTTGTGAAGAAAAACTTTTTTGCTTTATCGGAGTGCTGTTCTATGCTACTTTGCTGATCTATTTTGCTCCTTTCAGAGTAGAAAAATACGACAAAGATTAAAAATGTGTTTCAATTTATATCCTCCTATAATCGCGATCCTCTAGCCAAATAGTTTAATCTCTAATGGGATGTAAATGACATCTTCATTCAATTCAAATTACTTCAAGTATTCACCTTTTTGATAGCAATATTGCACTCGCTATCTCTGGGACTGATACAACAAATTTCCCCAATGAATTCATGAATTGATACTTGACGCGACGGTTATTCGTTTATCAAATTATCTTAATCTTGTCACTAGCCTGGAGGCCATAAATATTGTTTAATTGCATCTTGAGTTATCTAACAGCGACAAAAAATCTTGACATGGAATGTAAAGGTTTAGACGTCGTTCTGATTGCTTGATTGCATTGATACAGTGAACTATAAATTATTAAATGGCATTTGATTTAACATAGTTTGTTAAACAATTAGGTTATACGTACTTTTAATGTATAAGCTGCTGTCACCATGCGGTTGATAGCACAGTCGATTTGGACGCCCCGTGTTCGATTACTGGAGTAGCAAGTCATATATATATATATACAAAATGTATATGAACATTCGGCATTTTTCGCCGTAAAAGGCCATAGCTTAATTTTTCTAGCTTCTTGTGGAAGAGAAGGCGAGTGTTCTAAAAAATAAGTTTTATAATAAAATTGTATGAAAAAACTTGTTAAGCGGTTGTCGTTAGAGCATTATGTAAGAGTAGTTGAAGGAAGTAAAGTCCACAAAAGTTAGTGCTATTAGAAACGTGGTTGCTGATTGGTTGCACATATAAGGCACCTTTTCGGAAAACCGAAATTTAGGCTCTGTTTTATCGATCATTATAAGATATTTTAATCAGAATTTTCTCTTGGTAAAACGACCGAACTGACCTTCATTGCTTAGTCTCATTGTGCATGAAATTGAGCGTATGTATATGAGACGCTTTTCTTGTATCATTTAGAAATAAATTGCTGAAACACTTTGTATGACTCTGATATAACAGTCTGTCTTGCGATGATCATTAGTCTAATGCATTGTGTCCATATTTCTTTCTCCTAAAACATAAAATATAGACGATCAAAAGGGCACACTCGATTAGGAAGAAACTTTCTTCTGCAAATGTTATTTCAGAATCGTAATCAACCGTGTGCAGAGATAGATTCTATAAACTTTGGGCTGATATACTATTGTCATTTATAAGTAAGACAAATGTATGATATGTCTTATGCATTTGGACGTTTATGTGGTATAATACGACAATTATTATGCACATTATACACTGAACGTACAGATGTCTTCGGTTCGTATGCGCAGGTAGACAAAGATAATATAGAGACGGATTATAATAAACAAATATTAATGCCAGTAGTAAATTTAGTATTCATTTTGATGTATTAAAGGTTAAGCTCGGATTAAAACGGATAATGCTTTCTGAGATCTCAGAAGTCTCCCCAGACTTTAGGTTGTCTTGATGATATTATAGCGCCCTCAAGTGGAAAAGATTTTAAACGACGCATAAAACTTTTCGTTGAATTTATGTAACAAATGGATTCCAAGAAAATGTGTGTATATTGCGAATATAATTCTAGTACAATGTATATTTTATACAGTATTTAAGGTGTATAATATAATATCTGATAGTAAACTTCTTGACAAAGAAGTTATTTTAATTATTCCAAAGAGAATCAATTCAAAGACTTAAATCTTGACAAATTTAATTAAATCTACCCAATGAAATACAATTTTACTACACAAATGTTTTAAAAATGTAAAATATCTTAACGTGACATTCGATAACTGAAGGTCTATAGAAGAAAAGTGATAAATTTCTATTGGGGTTTGTACTTGTATTCATTTTGAATATTTTCAATTGCAAGCATTAAATTGCAGTGAAAGTTTTTTTTCAAAAGCTGTATCCTTCTCGTACCAAGAGGTTATCAGGATTCTTGGTATCGACTATCTTGATAACCTCTGGACACGAGAATGAAGTTTTATATGCTGTTGTCAATGTCCAAGATGTGAGACTAACAACGGACGGTCGATGTTATAGAAAGATCACGGTTATTGGAGGTTTCACTGTCGCGGGCATTATTAAGCGTTCGACTAATTGAACATAAACTTGTAAATGTCGAAACTTTATTTGATTAGTCTAGTTGCAGTATTGATACATCAGAATAATCCACTAGCACATTGATATACTTCTTGTACCAATAATTGACGGAAAAATTGAATACATAACATTAGCAAAAATGGAGCGGGCGTGGCCGAGTGGTTACGACGTTGGACTGGTAATCATTGGCCATCTCCACGTTGGTTCGAATCCCATCCAAAACCTACCCCATTGTTTACTTGAGCAAGAAACTATCCTACTAGCTCAATACTGGGGGACCAGGAAGCGGACTTGAAATTGATAAATCTTTAAGTTGTAAGAACTTGTTTCGCAATCGAGCTACAATAAGTTAGTATACCATTAACGAAAAAGCCTTTTGATTATTTAATGAATGTCATATGTGTATGTCATGCAGAACAGAACAGAACAGACCGTATGATTCATTTCGACGAATACAGCATGACCGTACAGTTACAAATAATCAAATGTCATTTTTTGCCAAGATGTAGATGATCTACAGAACAACAATTTACACAAATTGTTTTTCTCAAAATTGAATCATTGCTTGAGTTACCTGTACTGCTCTATTAAAATGATAATTAATCTGATTTTACATGTAGTTGTTTAGTTGCATAATTGGGTTATATTTATCTTTCAGGCACTGTTATTGACTCTACAAAGTGATGAAATATTGCATTGCGTAGTCTACGTTTCATGATTTGACAGCACGCTCATTTTACAGCTATAAGTAAAGCCGTTGACTATTTGGTATTACAGTGCTATACATCAAGTTTTGGTGAGTATTTACTTTACTTAATTCACATGTGGTAGAACAGTAGATCATCCGGAGCTCAAAACATCGGGGTTTTCTCTCGAGGAACAAACAATTGTTTATACATTATTGCTAAAAATAACGAAACGTTCTTTAAATGCATTTTATTCATGGTAATGAGACCTCAAGTACATATCAACGATTTCAGGTTTGTTAGTTTAACGGCGCATCAGCACAGAAAGGTTATATCGCGACGAATTCATGAATCGTGGGTAGCTCCTAGGCGGGGCAAACATACTTTCGTGGAATTATGTCATAAAACACGTACTACAATCATTATCCCTCCTACATGTATTCCTGCATCAAGTAGGACAGCTGTCAACTTGTCAAGCGACTGGTGAGGGTTCGTGCTAAGTATAAGATAAAAAATTTGGTTTCAGAGATGAATGCCGGTACATTTTGTTTAATTTATACTGGAATAAAACTTTATTTAAATTTATCCATCTATCTATCCAGGGAGTGTTAGTGGAACGATTGACAGTCACGATATGCATCATTCGGGTCTAATCGGTCATTCACTACGAATAACCTCGGATATATTAAGACGCCATTTTGAAACCACCTTAGAATCACGTGTCCAAACAGAATACATTAACTGGTTTCGAAGTAAGCAAATCCACAATCGTTTAAGAAATGATTAATGTCTCGGTTTTAGTCCATACATTTGAAATACTCGATTCCATGGTAACACTGAACAATATACATGTATAGTCCCCCCTATTAAATGCAAACTTGGGAACACATCTAGTTTAGCGGACCCCAGAAGTAAATATAAATATGCGTGCGCAGACGCGCAAAGGTACATGCCGTTAATTTACTGTTAACTACCCCCGCTGATATTAATCAAAGCACTGGAGTGCTGGCGGAACGATGTCCTGAACTTATTTTTTGATTAAAGAATATATTGTTATGTATATTATCTATAAAATAATGTATTAAGTATCAATTTACAGAATTTAACAAAAGGATAGCACTAGACTTCTCAAGTGGTTTGCTCATGGCAAGGTTTATCTTACTTTATCAAACAATATAAACCAGTCAAAGAATTAATTTTCATCAACACATTGTTGGGTCATGTACAGCAGCGATCTCACCAAACCAAAGATTATTCTGGACTATTTTCTTTAACCAAAAGGAGCTGACAACTTCTCATTTTTGGTTATCAATGGGTATTTTTTAACGAGATCGTTAATGTTTTCGTTAAAATTTTAAAGATTTGGTGTGGAATGACAAGCTGAATTTTTTCACAAAAACATCGACTTTCTAACAATTTATTTAAGGTTTACCCCCAAGCACTAAGCTCTTTTGCATCAAGCTACATTCCCATTTTTGTTCACGAATTTTAAGTCAAATTAACGTTTTGCACTTTCAATTTATTCACATTTAAATTACTCTAAGAATCGTCTATTTCCTATAAATATTTGTTTAAAATTCCGTACACACTTATACATATTCATTCCAAATTATAATCAAACTCTTTAACTTAAAATCGCTCAAGTAAACTTTTAATGTGACACTTTGAAGACGACAACGTCATATCGCCGTATATTAAACATCCGGTAAGTGTATTAGTCATATCCAAAATGGCGGGATAAGTCACGTCGGTAAATATTTGTTTATTTCGAGTAATAATGAATTTAAACAAGTTTTTCGACGTTTAAAAGTTGTAACATACGCATTTTATTTGACTTCCGTAACTCTAGCCAACCCTATCAGGGTTGTCTACAGTTACGGAACTACCGTAACTCTAGAACATTGGTCTAGAGTTACGGTACCGTAATATTGTTTATTACTATCGAATGATGTAATTATGTTACGCATATAACAGGCATTGTCAAAAACATCGTAGGCCCTTTTTACTCCAACAAGTAATCATTGCAGTTGTCACGGGTTGAGTTGTCTACGGGTTGAGTTGTCCCGTCTCCATTGCAAAATTTATATGTCCTGAGAGTAACCTCCCTTTTCCTGAAGAGTTTCAAGAACGACAACACAAGCCAGCGTTGTATTACATTTAAATGAGATGTTAATGAGTTTCACGCTTGAACTACGCCTCTTTGTCTATGTTGAAAATTGTTGAAGCGTGAAAAGAGTAATCTTATACTTTCTTGTTACCATTGGAACGATGCTAAATTAGCATCGTTCCAAAAATTGATTACAAAAAGGCATTTAATATAGTTATTAAAAATAATTCATTAAAAAAATAAATAAATAACTGCATCGTTAAAAACAAAATGGCGTCCAAAATTTGTTAACAACGCAACGTCCGAGCATGCGCGGGATCCGCTAAACTAGATTCTATCCGCAAACTTGTTTAACAAAGTATTGTGTGTTTTCGACAAAAACTATTTTGCATAACCGGTACGTGCTTTGCCTGGTGTATGTAGCAGAACCCGATATTGGAACCCCCACGAATCCTTCCGCGATAATTCATTCAATGAATGGTCGAGGTGTTCCGAATGGATATGAATGACAAAAAAATGTGGAAATACGGCGTAAAGCTTGATACATTGTATTTAATATATCAATACGAAGCGATGAAATTATATTTTTTCCGAAACGAACACAGTCTGGTAGAAATGAATGCAGGATTATTCTGTGAGAAAATAAATAAACAAAACTTAAGTTTATTAACTCATACATTTAATAATAATATCTGGTAAGACTTGTTTCCTTATCAAATATGATATATGCTTAAATTACATCAAAAGATGCCATGTTGCTTTTTAGTACGTGTTTCTATTCAATGTTGACACATTTTGAAAGTAAAGGTATAATAAATGTTGTTATTAAAATCTTAGATTTTTAGAAATTAAAGAGATGATTTATCAATGATATTTTTTTTATGTCACAATGTTTTTATTTGGTTTAATATTTTACGCATGTCTTGTCATTCGGAAAACCATTCGGGTGATTCCGTAAACTGACGATTAACCGTAAATTGTGTAGCATTCGCCGAGGTGTTCTGAGTGAGGTTTTGTTTGTTTGCTTTGCCTATACGAAAAGATGTACATGTATGTATACGTGTACATATCATAGATCTTGTAAGACTAATATCCAAATCTCTTGAAGTTTCTACATTATTCCTCTCTGTTCAATAAATCGGATAATTCGTGGGAGGTTCGATTCCCAGACGATTGCACTAAAGCTGCGTACATTTGTATCTTTTAGCGAGTTGCAATACGATCGAGTTGCCATACATTCGTCGAAATTATCTATACTTTCAGGAAAGTAAAATTCAAATAAGATAAAATTGGTTTTCAACTCTAACCCTAAATCCATTACCTAGCTACTGTAATACTTGATAAATTAATCAATATGAATAATACACATGTATGTATAAAAGGACGCTATTCTGGCTTGTTTAAGGATGCACACTTTGTGAAGAACTAAATTTTCAGGACTAATTTTTGGTTTCAGCTAGACGTATGTTTGCAAGAGTAGTTTCCCTTTGATACGTTTGTACAATGAAATGCTGTGAGACGTGAATTTAATATCATTTTAGAGTTTCGATACGATACGATACGATACGATATGATACTTATGGTAAGGTTTCGCGATATATCGATTTATGTATGCAGCCTTAAATAGGGTCCAGCATAGGGACCGCCATGAAGCTTGGTCATGTAATAGTTTACATTGTAACCGGCCTTTCACTCTTCTAATGCTATGTAAGCTAAGGCATGTGTAAGCAATATGCACAACTTAGATCTTTGTATTGTTTAAATGCTTAGGTCTAGAGGTATAAGCCTCTCAATAGGTTCAGTGAGGTGTTCGATTGATTGTCGCTCTAAGATATGACAAACTAATATCTTGCTTTACTGAACATATTGTCAAGGTCATCTTATCGCATGAAAATTGTCATCGTCTATCTCGGTGCTTTCTTTCGCTTTATTCGAACATACTGTTGTAGTATCACATTTAAATCGCCATTGTCTATTAAGGTGCCTTGTTTCGCTTTTTCCGTTTCATACCATAGACATTGTGGGAATTCAAAGTCAACAAGTTTACGTATGACTACAGAGTTACAATAGGTGAACCTGACAGAGCGACTATAGATAGTCTCCTAAATGCCCTTGATTTAAGGGTTCATCAATTGTTGAAATTGACCATTACTATCAAGTGGGTGGGGTAACTAAATATATGAAAAATAACCATAATTTTTTATCTTATTTATATATATTTTCCTTCTAATTATATTCTCAATATATACAACATGAAGGAAAATTTTCATCAGGCCCCTGTGACACAAACTGAAAGTGGACACGTGTGATGACAGTGATGTGTTAAAATTTAATATTGACTCTTTGGAAATATTTTTGTGTGACTCTCCACAAGACATTGTTAATTATCACATAGATATCTAATATCAACCTTTGGATTCATGAAAAAAAGTAGTTTGATTATATGTTAGGATCACAACAGGAAGGCTATTTCAAGGTTACGAAAATGTTTTCATTTTATTCTAAATGTGTATTTTGTTTATTGTTTTATATTTCCCACAGTCATGTCAATACACTTTATTCATCTCTTACTAAATATATAAAAAATATCAGAAAATATGGTTATTTTTCATATATTTAGTTACCCCGCCCACTGATAGTAATTGACAATTTCAACAATTGATGAACCCTTAAACAACTTAAATGAGTTGTATAAAATAAATAGATAACGTGTATGCTCTAAATCCGGAATACACCGTTGTTAAAGTGTTACTATTGGTTACCATATTGTAGGAAAATATCACATAATATTAATTTTAATCTTCATGTGACTCAAACGTTTGAAATTTTTTTTTTTTCATTTCCCTTAAGTCATATCTTAGAAGTTGACAGAATTTATTTGATTAACGCAAATGTCATGCAACTCATTACAATTTGTTTCTATTTAAACGAACAGTTATTTCTGTTTCATGGGCTAATTCAATTTATTCAAATGTTTCATTATAAGTCAAGTTGAAACAAAGTCTTATAAAATAAACGTAGAATTCCTATAATTCAAAACTATGATTATCAGTGTGGAGAATCACGAGACCTATATTGTTCACAACCCGGCAAAAATGACGACCAGATCAACAAGTTTAGATGAAAAAGACAAGGTAAATGACATTTGTACTAACCGATTTTTATCAGACCTATTGCAGTCTGAGGTTTTGAACGAGTAGAGAGATTTTTGGAAGAACGTCGAGGTAATCTTAAAAACAAGAACCGTTGTGGGGTAGTGAGAACTACTGCTCGAAAGAGAATTTTGTGCTGCTTAGACTGCACTAGGTCTGATAAAACTCGGTTACGTATAAATGTCACTTACCTTGTCTTTTTCATCTAAATTTGTCGTCATTTTTGCCGTTTTAGGTACCAAGTAGGTCACGTGATTTCCTACACTGATAATGACCACGGAGAACTTCAGAAAACACCTGACGGTATCTAATTTGTACCTGAGACGTAGATAACAACGTCTCTGTTTGTGCAGTGTATGTCTAACGTTTTCATTTTTTAAGATTGCAAACTTATTATTATGACAAATTGAAAATTACACTATTTTTATGTCAAAGGGTATGGTGGCATATTTCTACCAACAGATAACCACATAACTAACTTATTAATTAAGAGTTTAACTAGTCACAGTAACTTCTTAAGTTAATTTAGTTAAGAGCTTAACTAGTGGTCGTAACTAGTTACCCTCTTAATTAACAAGTTAGTTAAGTGACTAACTAGTTACAACAACTAGTTAACTTCTTAAGGTAATTTAGTTAAGTGGTTAACTAGTTACCATAAGTTATACTTTATATTAAATTGACAATATGGGGTTCTAAAATTAAAATTACACATCGGGTCCTCCAACATCTTGTACGTTATAAAGAATAAGATAAACGCTCATTCATTAGGACGCAACAAGGGTGGGGGTATTGATAATAAGTTTTTACCAAAAAACCACTGGCACCAGAATCTTTACACTCGTTAAATACGCACTCATAATAATTATATTGTTTAAATCAAAAATCGGTCCCGTATACATTACCGTCTACGAGTTATAACTATACTTTCATTATAATATATATAAGGTAGTGCACATGTTTGTATGAATTTTTTATATGGACGTACGAATTATTTTATGATCATAAGATGTGGACTCTGGTGCCAGTTCCAAAAACTAAAGAGTAACCCGGACAATGTATTAAGTCCTTCGGAGTAACAAATAGGGTTATGCATTATTTTACGATATAAGTACATGTTACCTTTAAATGATATAGTTCGCGATATAAATTTAGAATCAAACTTACTAGCATGAGACTATGTTTCGTGGTGGAATTAAACAAAGACATTGTTAAGTTGCGCTTAGATTAAATTACTCGCGATACCCTGGACACATTCTTGATGTAATACCTACGCATCTAAACGTGATACTTTAGTTATGTCCTTGGTAAAGCTTAGGGTTATTTTTTTCCTAGGGTAAATCAGTAATATATAAAATATGTATCAGTTTATGACAATGACAATTGCTATTCTTTAAGTGTCAATTTGTATTTTACAACGCCGATGTCTCCTTTATACAAGCTCAAATAAAGTAATAAAATAGTAATGTGTGTCACAAATGTTGTTCCTTACAAAATACCTATGGCGGTCTCCATATGCGGCAAAGTGATAGTTATTAGTTTGACTTCTCAATGAAATAAAGCAATGATAATAACATTGACGTTTACTGCCACGATAGGAGATAAATTAACCCTGTTATAGTTGAGAATTATCTTTCTCATATACATTGCCATAAACTATAAATTGTTTATAAGTATCATTAAGCAACGTAGAGCTTATTTAATTAAGCATAGGAGATAGGCTTATGATATCGATGGTAGTTATTTGTTATTCTCAGGCCATTTTCATTTCTATTTTACAAACAAAGCTTGCGCTTACCTTAATTGTTAACAATATTATTCATCCTTTTCGTTACAGTGTGCGATATTGCTTTAATTTACTTTTATTGCCGTGTTATTTTGCAAATTGGCCGTTCGTACTTATACAATGGTTTTGTCCATTTTAGTTCAGCTCGTTTGTGTCATACAGAATCACGCTGATAACCATGCCAAGCCTCGTTTTAAGTAAAACCTCGTTCTGAGATCGTTTTCGCTTTTTTTGAAAATTGCATTGTGGGATGGGTGCACAGTCAAAATTCACTGGATAACCCCCGTTAGCCGGAGCAATCTTGATGAATGTTTGATATTTTCTGTCCAGTGTCCGTATGTGGTGTTTTTGATAGTATTAGCTTTGTACAATTATTGGCGTTTAACTCTCATTTTGATTACTTCGATTGCAGACAAATCTGATGTTTATTTCCCAATGCAAGTCAATTTTATATTTATTGTTTTACCATGGTATTGTCTATGTTTTAAGACACGATTTCCTGTAGATGATGAGATATCTTGCAAATGAACCATTGTATGACGAGGTCGATAGTGGATATTGTTAACCTGAGGATTAGGATATTTCCTGAAGCTCAGCAGTTTTGCTATGGATGTCAATTAGCTTTTTAAGTAAACCTAAGTCGTTCATTCGGAATTCTTCGGCGATTTTCTACAAAATATACCTCGGACATCATGAGGAAGTAAAGTAGTTGTAACATGGACTATGTAGTTATTTTAAATTTCACTGAACGTGAATTATGTTGAAAAAAGTCAGAACAACATTGAAACATGACCCGACTTGGGACATTGTTCTTCAAATAAAATATTATTGATGAAGCGTCTAACAATGTTAATCCGAGTTAACAAAAAATGACAATTGGTTGTGTTTCAATAATAGCACTACTTGCCTGCCTACTTGCCTAGGAAATAACTCCCTCAAGAGTCAATATGGAGACATATGTCCCGTTAACTAAATAATAGTCCATGGAGATTTCAAACAATATGTTCTACGTCTCACCGACAATTGTACAAATATATTTTATATATTTCTGTTATTCCCTCGGATGGTTGGAATTGTCTAGTATTAATATTATGTGTATGGATTAACTTTCGTTTTGTAGACTTTCGGTGATTTCTACGAAAGGCTTAAGTAATACCACAAGTCGAAAACTATCAACGATTCAAATGCCTGACCGGTTTAACCTGCGGAGTGATACATGTGTCTCTGATTTACTACACAGTTTATTTTATTTCTAGGCGATAAAAGTAGTTCCGTCAATCAACTGACGCGTCTTTGTTTCAGTGTCAGTGACAGGTATTTACTTATATTGATAAGCGTGTGAATGGGCGGAGTCAAATCTCGTTAATACACTAAGCAGTAGTATTTGCCAGTTATACAGGATAGAATAAACACTTCGCCCGCATTTTTGCCCTGCTCGATTCGTACTTGAATCTAATGTGTAAGGAGTAATCATTAGTATGGATTCATTAGGTTACAATGTGCACGAAATATTTTTTCTGTATTTAAATTACTTTGATTAAAAATTAGTATTCATCCAGTAAAGGTAAAGAACCAACTTGTTCTAGGGTTGTATTGAATGAAGTAAAACTTTTCTGCTATTTAAAGCTTTTACGTCACTGTTTTCTTTTTCCTTGCAGAGTCATTATTAGTGCTGTCGTAATTTATCGCGATAATTGCAGGAAGTACTTTATCTAAATAAGAACTGTTACTTTAATTAAAGACGTAATTATATGCAGTACTAAAAAACCTCTAAAAATTTGAACTAATTTATGTTATACGTGTATATTTCAAGAATATGAAAAATCACGCAAACAAATCCCCAAAGACTTCCTCAGTTGAAATATTTAAATCTTTTAAACACTGTTTAAAGATGGTTTATTGTTTTATTTTCTCACATAACAGCATTATATGACTGATTTTCCTGGATTATTACTGGATTTGATTCAAAGGGAATCAAATATAACACTTTAGGAGATTCTCACTCCAATAACATGTATTTAGTTTTTTCTTCGTGTTTTTTTTCCTGTTAAATATTTCAAATTTACGAGATTCCGGTCGCTTGTGGCTCAGTTAGATTTAATTTGATGAATCATTGTTCATAAAAATGTATTTGAATTCAAATTCTATGTTGTTTGTTTTTTAGCTCGACTTTACGAAGTAAATGGAGAGCTCTCCTACTCGCCCTAGCGTCGGCGTTCATATTTTACTTTTACTTCTTTATTCCATAAGGTATCAATTTCAAACATATATGTTCATTATCATCAACCACATCTCATGAGACAAATACTAACTTAGTCGAGCATGCTGTCTCTACTGACAGCTCTTGTTAACTCTAGAGATAACAAACCCTCTGCACCTCGCTAAATCTTTGCCTGAACTATAAAATAAAAACGGTTCACTAAAATATTTTCCTAGAAAATTTACAAAAAATAATTTTAGCTTTTTTATATTCTTATATTATCATCAGTTCTTAGTTTAGTTGCAAAAAGTATAAATGATGCTAACATGTATGTAAAGTTGGTTTCATTTTCTTACTTCAGATTTTTTATTAGTAACCAACTCTACAAATCAGTTTCCGATACTGATGAAGTGTTATACTTTATACTAAATTTTCTAGTCGAACCTGTGTTCTTGTATTCAACCCAAATAGGCAATCGAAACACCTCGACCATTCATTCGTTGTGAATGGCCGAGGATTTCTAAATGCCCAAATGGATTGGAATTATGATAATTATCATAACGAAATCAACACTCGAAAATAAGAAATAGTGGCATCAGTTGAGGTCTTAGATTAAATTATTGATACTCTCACTAATATGTATGCTGAAAAAAACTACCGATTTCGTCAAATGTCATCTACAACAGTTTTAGTGCAGCTGTCGTCGGCAAATATCAAATGTTATATAAAGACCAATGTTTACGCAATCATGCAGTTTGGTGGTACCTAATTAATCGTATTAATACAGTCATATACGACAGCGCGTTTACTAAGCTTTTAAAATCTGTTTAAATTAATATATGATTTGATATTCAGCTGTTTATTGATTCGTTTGACAGTTTTAACATGTTGCCGTCGGCAATTACAGCTGTCATGATGATTTTAGATATAAGTTTATCAACTGTTTTGGTAATATCTGTGTTTGGTCATCAAAGCGCTGAAAGCACTGTTGTGTGGTATAATAACTAACTACCTACGGGGCGAATTTCACGGTTGATTTTGATAAACCACAGGTATTGAGCCGTGATAAATATGTTGTGGTTTGAGCTCATCTGTATATATAGATATTAACATATTTATCAGCAAGATTAAAACAAGTGTTCCATAAATAGAAATCACACGTAAAATGAAATTAAAACTAATTTTGTGGTCTGTAAAATGCTATAGCACGTATTAACTAGTTCAAAGCACTTACTCTCGCCTTTGGCTTAGAACTGCCAAACCATTGACAACAGATGGGTGATGCTCACTTTAATATGGCCATTGAAGCAATTATATCCGGTTATGTTCGGTTAGTCCAGAAGATCGGTAGCGTATTTGACAAAGAATCTATAGGTTAGGCTTACAAACATTCGTCGAGTTCTGCCGTATACTTACTACGGTCATCCTCCTGCCTAAATCTGAAACAAGTATTGTGAGGGCATGTGCTAGCTCCAGGACGAAAGATTGGGTCCAAGCATCCAAGCCTATCCAATGAACGTAAATAGGATGACTGACCACCGCGATACGACTGATTTAAAAGATGTAGAAATGTGATGTAAAGCTTCCTTTCATGACTTCACTCGGAAGCAACAGAACTTGTTTACTGACGAACTGAATGTGAAAATATAACCTTTAATGATACAAATTAAACTAGTTTCAATGACAACTGGTCAAAACAATTCCTTGAATGAAATTTCCACGATGACCAGTAGCAAAATCGGACAAGGTCAATTCCCTTAAGGCAAATAGCCGGTTATGTTGTCTTAAGTATAAATATAACGATATAAATAATAATGTGCGGATGAAAAGTCAAGTACAACACCGATTAATTAATGGTAATGTTTTAATAAAAAGGCCATCATTAAATACCACTGCTGGTTTACGTAGATTGTACGTATGTAATTTTTTCTGATTAACTTCCGTGAAATTTCGTAGAAACCATTGATAAGTGTTTATGGAAAAAAAATTAATATGTTATTGCTCAAATATAATGAATGTGTTAATTAAAACCTACCACAGTCTTTCTTAGATAATGTCATCAAAATACGTCTTATTTGATATATTGTACATTACTTTCATTTCATTTTAATGTTGATCTAACCCATTTAGATTTTTTTGTGCAGAGCTAAGAACGTGCCCTGAACCATCAAGTGCCCAGAACCATCATTTCAGCCCTGTTTAGTACAAAGCGTAGGTAGATACCAACATTATATACACTAATACATGCATACGATATACGGGTATAAAATACACCTTTTCCAGGCGTCACTTGGGTCTCTTACTAATCCAGTCATAAAGTATGGTGTCCAGCCCTGCCTTGTAAAGGTTTATTCATTGATACTAGTGATACTTTCTCTTAGTTAGCACATGTAATAATGATAGACCTGAGTACTTTTGTGTTGTATTTGCTATTTTGACGTTTGAAAATGGACTCAATGTAGTGTATAAAGTAAGCCGAATTGAGATGCTAAGAACGGAATCTTGCCCCCCCCCACCATCGCTTTGTAAGCATGTATGTTGGTAACGAGTCAAAGTTCATCCCCCCTCCATTTACTGTTGTGCTGAAACATTAACTCATGTTGGTTTGGTTCCTAATAAAGATTAGTTATTCACTATTTTTGTCAACTTTAAAATGCACATTCTGACATTTATGTAAATGTGTATATGTATTTTAAGGTTTGAAATAACTCATATAAAAAATAACAACATAGACCACTCCGCAGCAATGAAACAACACTGCCTGAAAATTTGTTTCCAAAAAAATCAAATCGAAGCAAGTCTTTTCGTTAATAATGTCACTTAATTAACATAAGTCCAATAAGAGGAAAGTTGAAGTGAATCAATGATTTCACTCAAAAATGTTTTCACCAATACTGATCCTGTACTGTTGTTGTTATCTCGACTGAAGTGCGAGATCGTATCATATGTCTTTAGTTTTTATTCCTTGGCCTATTTGTCGCCTATAGTACACCAGTCTTAGCATTCAATACAGTTATTTTGGTTATTGCATCTAGCTCCTCATCAGAGGCATATATAAGTATCGTATACGTCCCTCGACCAAACCATAACCTCCACGTCTTGACAGGTTATATCTTGTGGCTAATCTAAAAACAACGATGTGACGCTAGAAATTCTCCCTTCATGACAACACGCTTGTCATTTTATTTATGTTTCTTTATTCGCTTCACTGACATCAGTTGTCTTAAGTTTTATAACGACATATACCACATGTGTGTACGTATATACTTATATATGCATGAAGCGTACGTTTTTCATATGCCTTAATCAGTTGTGTTGTTTTCACTCAACAATTTGGATTTCTTAATTAGCGTTTTGATTACCTTTGTATTCTAGGTACGTACATGTATCTGTTAAATAAGTTTTTAAAAGATTTGATATGTTTATTTCTTAAGAAATTGCGCAACTTTGTCTATGTTTTAGTTGTTGAATTAAATATAGGCATAATTTTGATTCGTAGGTACTAAACCACGATGAACATATACCAATGTAATTGATTTTGATTTTAACGTAACTGTACATAAATTGCCAGTATCCCATAGTTTCGTCATGATAGCATGTATCATTTCGGTTTGTTATGTTATATCGCGAACGCATGTCTTAGAATTGAACATAAAATGTACCATGTACATGAAAGCATGTCTTAGAATTGAACATAAAATCTACCATGTACATGTATAAGGATGCTTTGATTAGTTTTCTTTAAAACCAAACTTACACCAAAATCAATGTAAGATTTGCATGGGAGGAAAAGATTTTACAGCTTGGGAATTGATTTACGATTTGTACACATTTGAATTCTTTAACTAGATCTCGTTTTATCACGCGATATTATTGTCAAATGTATTCCTGTAATAATGAAATCGTTGTCTGCACTGTCAGAATAGCACAATGTTTCAGTATATTTATAGAACTAGATTTCTGTTTTTGAATATATTTTACATTTCTAAAAGTAAATTTAATGTGAAATGGAAAATTAAGTTCGTTGATTAAAAGCTATAAGTCAAGTGAAAATTCATGAACAAGAAACGTACATGAGAAACTTCGCGGATACGTTCGTTAATGATAGTCGCCTTATTTTGGACTCCGTCTTTTATTTATATATAAACATTGAAATTTTACCTGCAGGCAGCCATCACTTTCCCGAAAATTTGGACCGGGACTGTGTCGGTTGTCTTTTACTTGGCTCTTCGAACCTTTTTTTCGAATTAACAAGAAGTATGTATGGTCTACATCCTGTACTTGTAAACTATTTATAAAACTTGTAAATTTGTATATTTTGTGAAAAAATAGCAATTGAAAGTCTGATTTTGTGCAAACTTCGTTTGACCCAAATTATTTCATTTTGTAATCCGCCAGTTTTTTCTCTAGTAGTCAAGAAATACAGTTTGTAACATACCAGTCTTAATAATAGTGTACTTTAATTAATACATCCATACATCTTTATTGGCAAAAAAAAACGGCATTGACTTATGTCTTTGGCCATTTACAATACTCTTGTCAAAGACTTCACATTCATGACAAATATACATAACAAATACAAAAATTCAATATTATAAAAAAGTTAAATTCAATATTGTAATAAAACAGTACATATGATATATGAAGCATTTATTACATGTTTAGACAACGATTTCTGATGGATATACATTCTGTTATAAATTTGGCGATATTAATGATGTTCTTTATAGTCTTAGATTTCATTAAATGAATGAGTTTGTCAACAGTAGGCCAGGAACAGTTACTAAAGTAGTTTGATCTAATTGGGGGAATATCTACTACAACAGAATATTTAAGTGAATGAGGCCATCCTACTTATATCATGTCAGTATTGATTAGCTAAGCATGTCAATATAATAACTATATCATAGCGACATTCATTGAAGAAAGTTGGTTGAATTAAACATTATCAGTGAACTCTGCGTTTTTAAACTATGCCACTAGTTGCAAGGTTATCCAGAAACGATTATGTCAGTTTATTCGCTGATGTTTTAGACGTGATCTATGCATTATATGTTTGTTTTGATATAAATTTTGCGCTGCATACGAAATAGTGCATATAAACGTCAAGGTGAACATAAATATTTCGTAATTCTGATTTATGATCCATGGGCAGTAATCCATGTTTGCGGTTAACCACATTTTTGACGCGGTGATCTCCCTTTACTTGCCTTTATTTTTACAGTTTGCTTGAAATATCTTAATTTTTAGAAAACGCTCTAATCATGAATGTCATGCATGTCATTGCATGGGTTCTCCGTCATGAGCCTGAGCATATTTTAGTTCATTTTTCGCTTTAATAATTGTCCGTTATTTTTTAGTACAGTTGTTTAAGCATTAACTATTCTTTCTAGTAATTATTGAAGGAATGATACAATATTGGCATCTCCGGATCAAAACCCTTTCCTAAATATGTTCGTACCACTAGTATCCGTTTAAGTTCAGTCGGGGTTATTGCAGTCGACTTGCCGATTTTGTTTTAGCATGCTATCTAATTATAATTCGATGCAATTTTGTATGAATATCTATAAATGTCTGTATTAAAAGTAATAGCATGGCGAAATAATTCTCGTACCCAGAGGATATCATGATTCTCGATCTAAATCAATAGGCTTGATAAACTCTAGGTACGAGAATGGGAGAAATATACTGTCAATATTTTTTTCACTGTATGACTGACACAATCTAAACTATACTTAGAAAGTAAATGAGTTGTACATGCTTGTATCAGCCCCGTGTTCAGTTACTTCTGTTAGCTAACGTTACGGGTCCGGGAGAACTCAACCCGAAGACAACTCAACTCGTGCAATTGTATCAGCCCCGTGTTCAGTTACTTCTGTTAGCTAGCGTTACGGATCCGGGAGAACTCAACCCGAAGACAACTCAACTCGTGCAATACTCAACTCAAAGTTGGGACAACTCAATCCGTTAGTAGGAGATTGAGTTGTCTCGGGTTGAGTTGTCTATGGGTTGAGTTGTTCCGACACTTCCGTTACGGAACGTTTTGGAACGTTCAATGTAACTGAACACGCTGCTGTTGTCGTAAATAGTATAACTTAAGTTTAAAGTATGGTGGTTAAGTTCTGCCATCGATTGTAAATGATTTGATATAAACACGTCTAACAAAATAAACTTAGTCAGTTAGTGGCGCTTTTTGGAGACGAGGAGGTTCATTATATTTTTTGCCTTCCAAGGTAAAAATTCCCCTGTCAGAGTGTCCTAAAACCTTTCTTCTTTTTATAGCATTTTTGCCAATTCCTCAAGGATTACAAAAAAAATCACAGATGAATATATGGGTTCAATAGGTGAAATTTTATATAGGTAGACAGAAATGTTACTCTGTTATAGGATCCATGTTATCTCCAGTATTGAAAAAAAAATCCTCTAATTTGGTTTTTCTCCCCTCAAAAAGAGCCCCGCCACCTTTCCACTAAGAGTAAAAATAAACACTAATACATGTAATGAACTGTACGTACGATACAAATATACTACTTAACTTTTACAAATCCTCATCCCTACAATCAATCATTTTTTGTGTCGAACATAACATTTATTTACAAATGATTTTTGCAATTGATTAGAAACCTGAACCAAACACCAGGTCATCAATATCAGATGGTCCAGTCTAGACAGTTTTACGACAATGTCATTAATGGACACAGTAGCAATGAGTTTCTCCATTTGTCTAGTTGCAATACGATGTGATTCATATTTATTCTTGTTGAATTGATTTATCCAGACTAATTTGATCTGCTAGTATTATCCAAGCAAATCTGTTTTACTCTTGTCACAAAAGAAAATCATTTTTATTCCAATGTCGGATCGTTATATTAGTTTCTGTCAATTAAGTGTCACAAAACTCGGACAATAAGTCTGCGAGTCATGAAAGTATGCCAATCCCTATTTTTTTATATTTAGATAAATCAAAACAGAGCGTCTAGACTTAATTCGTGTAGGAGTAACTTATTTCTGAAGTATTACGTAATACGGAATATGTGTATTGTCGGGCACTGTGATGTCTGAGCATATTGAATCAACTTCATAACAGTTTTCATAACACTTTTTCTATATAAAGATGCAACAGAAGACTAGAATAGTTTTACTTAACCAATAAAGGACACTTTCAAGCATATGTAATCTCATAAAAACATAATTAGTCACTGCAAGACGTCCTAGAAGTATATATATAGACATAGACGTAATTTAATTGCAAAACAGACACAATATATACAGACATTATATATACATGTATAAGCCAAGTGCAAAAGATGTTAGACTGGTTTTAACCGGATAGCTAGCGGTGGAGTACTCCACTTCAAGTACGTGTGTGACAATGTCACCAACACTACATGATACATTCATAACAACACTACGTCTTTAGATGACTTTAATTAAGGTGCATGATTAGTATAGTTTAAGATTCGTAATTTTCATAAGTTCGTTAATCCTTCGTCAATACTTAATAATGACAACATAATAATGATAACCCTGGTCCGAGCCGCCCGCAAGGGTGCTCGCACAACCCTAACCGTTACTCTACTCCTCTTGGCGTATGGCGTAGCAAGCAGAAGTGAATGTTTAATCAGTAATATTCATAAAATGTATAATCATTACTGATTAAACATACACTTCTGATCGTTATGCCATACAGCTCCGCGTTGGTTCGCCGGGATTGAATCCCATCGGAAACGTACCCCATTGTTTCTTTGTGCAAGAGACATTATCCTGCTATAGATTAGTACTCAGGGACCAGGAAGTAAAGACACAAAAGTGAATGTTCTAAGTTATAAGAACTTGTATCACAATCGAGCTAAAATAAATTAGAATGGAATATATATAACGAATCATGAATTATAGAAAAAATGAACACCAGTACATGTACAAGTACATTAGATATGTTGTCTCGATATTGTAGTCAAACAACACCATTATTATCAATTATAAATGATCAATGGTTGATCTACAAAGGTTATGGAAAGTTCAGCATGCTTATCAGATGATTAAATATTGTTTATAACCACAATTTATGAGTAAGCTTAGACTCCACGTAGTCCTGCATGATGTGACCAATGACTTTACCAATGAAAATGGAGAATCAATCATCCAATTATATGTTACTTTTTTACCTCCGAGAGCAGAGAGCAAAGAACATGTACAAAATAAGTAAATGCGTAATAAAAGTGTAACATTGTATTCATAACGCAGTGACAACTTTATAAATCAAGGTACTTTACTACAATATTACTTTATTTAAGAAACTCAAGTGCAAACAATTCAAACTCCATGTCATGAAAGTCACTGAGCAGCCATTCTGAAAAACACAAGAGTACGTTTTTGTCTATCAATGAATTAACAAGGTAGCTTTATAAAAGCAGATATTCTTTTAGAATAAGATATTCTTTTAGTAATATTCTTTTAGAATTCATAAAATATATGCACAGCTATTGTAAACTCAGAAAATGTGTATATTATTTTGAGATCCCTGTTCTATCGTACTCGTACTGAGGTATTTTTGCCGATGCGCTATACATGTACAATTAATATTGTATGAACAAAGTAGCCATAATTACTTATTCCGACTTTTATATTTCATATGCGAGGCATTTCTAGTTTAGTTAAAAGACGTTTGCATAAGGTAGATGTATCTTACAACTCTAGAGACGTTTTAAATTACACTGTTTTTACAAAATGTTTGCTAAGTTTTTATAATATGACAACTTTAATGGTCTCTTATCAACGAGTCGTGAATGCTTGATTTAAATATAAGTTCTAGGAACAATTATGTTGGATTTAATCTAGATTATTTTAGAATTATAATGTCAGATGGAAGTTCCACTTCTTTTCTTTAAACCGTTAGGTGGCAGTAGGTAGAGTAATTGGAATTTCATTTTTGTGATGCAACGTTTTTACACCATATATTACTATAATGTCGTTCCACAACAGCATGACTATGGTACGTTGCTTCATAGTACAAATAAGTTATGCCGAAAAGTAAATCATCATTTACTGTTTCTTTAGGTACGACATTTCATCATGTAAATTGTAACAACATTTACATTGTGCATTAAGAAGTTTTGCACATGTTAAGCCATTGCTGCATAGATAACTCTATCATTTTAACATTGTATTCTTTGATAGGTTATCTCCCTTGAGGTAGTTATAAGCCTGTGTTGAATTCGTTTTATCTAAATCTAAAATGAATCGTTCTAATAATTTTTGTAACTCACAGCTGGAAAACGCAAATATAGTTTTTCGAAGGGAACCAGCTGCCACGTACTGGGGGAGACACTTGGCTGAAACCATTGTCAGAACGAAGGGGCGATCATACTGTCTATAGACAAAATTTCAAACCGCATCATTACAGAAAAGAAATTTTAAAATTCAATAAAAGTTGACCATTTATTCGAATTGCGACCACTAGACATTTTATGTCACAATTTTGTTGTGGCATAATCATATTAATCAGCATAATGAGAGTTCTACTGTGGCTTTATCATGTCAATATGGAACCTCTATTTATTTTAATGAGGGATTGTCTTCATTTTCGTAATTAAACAAGAAATAAAATGTGCATCTATTAATGTAATCTGATTAATGTTCAAAAGCTGTTATTCGGAATTTATATCATTGAGTTTTCTAACCGCACTAATGTGGTACAGATTAAAATTATTGCTGAAATCACGAGTTATAGTATAATAATTTAATGCGGATAGATTCTAGTTTAGCGGACCCCGCTATTGTGCATGCTTGGACGTTGCGTTGTTTACAAATTTTGGACGCCATTTTGTTTTTACCGATGCAGTTTTTTGTTATCCATTTTAAATATCGGCGGGGGGTGGGGGCGGCAGCCCCCATAATAACAGAAAATTAGCCGCATTTATCTTCGCGTGTCTGCTCATAGAAACAGAACGCTGCGCTTGCATATTTATATTTACTTCCGGGATCCGCTAAACTAGATGTGTCCCATTTAATACTATGTAAACATACTCTTCATTGTAATGATGCAAGTGTGTTTGCATTCTCGTACCCAGAGGTTATTAAGATTCTGGATCTAACATAAGATCGAGAGTCTTGATAACCTCTGGGTACGAGAATAGTGTGTTTGTACCCAAGGTAAAACTTTATAAGTTTAAAGTCCATATGAAGTGTGTTCCATTACGCGATACTCAGATGACTTCAAGAACGATCACTAGGAGGACGATAACTAGGAGATGATTTCAATCAGACACCAATCAATAAAGTAAACGCAACAAATTGACACTTAACAATATTTTCAAGCATAAATAAAAAGTTACACTTTATAATGCAATTTCATTTCTTGTATCGGAAAACTGTATTATCTTTAATTAGACAAGATCTATCACCTCAGGAACTGCCCAAGCGAATTACTGCAGTATTTTTATTACTGCAGCAGTAAATTGGCTTTAATTAGCTTCATCAAATTGAATGATAACTGTTTTCCGATATCGAAACGTTAGTCCGGTTTTCCTGCAAGTAATATTGGAACAATTTTAAGTCTTAGAGAGAGACTATAGGGAGCGATTACATTAATTAACATGAGCAAACGGTGTAATTAGAAAATGTCAAGTGTTACAAGTTCTTTCCAATCATGGAATATAACTTAATTTAGAACAGCGCTGATTAAACTAACGCTAACGGGATGAACAGAATTGTAACAGGTTATAATTTCATGAACTGTCTGTTAGTCGAAATCAACAGCTACCACTAGCTTAAATTATATAAATGTTTAAGGAATGCTTATTAAAAGTATGCCTGTTCCATATAGATGCATTAGTAGCTGACACCGAACTACTTTCTAACAATTCTAAACAATAAAACAATTGGAAATTTCAAAGTGGTTGAAATAAGCTTTCGTGTCCAGACCCTCCTACTTTTCAATGGTTAGACCGTAGACATATTAATTCTTAATATGTCTATGGGTTAGACCATCAAAAACTCCGAAGGCGGTCTTTTCATTCGGAACTACCTCGGCGACCTTCTACGCAGATAGCTTCGTAGATGATCGTAGAGGTTGTTCCGAATGCGGTCATTTACAACACACCATCGCATCAAACTATTAATAGTATACTTTTCACCTCGGCTATGATGCTTCTAGTCTGGCTGAAATTGTGGCAAAACTAGCCAAGCCTATAATTGAATAGCACAGATCGAAAACGTTTTGATTGTTTACTTTTTTTTGAAGATGAGATGCTGCGGTCATGAAAACTAATAGGTGCTTTTCTGTAACTTTTGAAAAATGCCACAAAATTAATTCGTATATATATATATGAAAAGACAGAAAATGCCCAATGTTTAAGAAATAACATTTTGACCATTTTTTGTTTTGCAATAAATTATAGGCACTAGTTTGGATGTGTAGGCTCCATACTCACGATTTAATAGACGCATCCCTACGTGTGCTTTTATATCTTTCAACGAGAGACATAGACCAAAGAACATATGAACAAAATATTCATGACAAAAATGAAAGAAATGTCGATTTAACATCGCATAAGTGCCTTAGTTTGATATTGTCTATTGTTTCCATAGTCAAAAGTTGAAGATATGGACTTGTTTTTAAATGATAAGGAAAATCGACATGTTTTGATGGATCTGCCATTGATTAATTAGTCATACCTATAACAAATATCCGTGTAAAGTTGTTTGAGTTTATAAATCTAAAAGTTGAGTATTGTGAATAAAAACATTTGACACCAGCTCATATTTTTATCCATCTAAGTGACTTTGCATCTTTTTCATGTCATTCTGCAAACGCACGTGTTCTTGTTAGAAAAAAGATTGGCCATTGCTTTAGCTGTATGACGGTAAACATGTTAATGAAAACGGTCAAATGTCTGCGTCAGTGAAAATATGAACACTACTGACCACGTCATAGTGTCGAGGAATCGCTGTAACTCGATGTGAAAACAAGTTAATATATAACACATTTGCTAGAACTGTCGTTAATAACGTTATAATTAGGTGCTATCAATGTTAAAAGCTGTTTTTACGTCTATCTTCCAAAGATTGCCAAACACAGTTGTCTCCCGATGAATATGTTCAAGGCAAAATTATTAGCTAGCCCGATTGTATCAATCAAGTAGATTTCACAAGCATGTATCTATGTATGTTAGTCCTGGGGTCAGGCTAGTGGGTAAAGTTTATGACTGCCATCTTAAATTTTCTCGAGCACGAGGTCCATTAATAATGTTATGAAGTTCAAGGCAAAATCATTTGCTAGCTGATTTCAAAAGCATGTATCTATGCAAGTCCTGGGGTCAGGCTAGTTGGTTAAGTTGATGTCTGCCATCTTAAATTTTCTCGAGCACGAGGTCCATTAATAATGTTATGAAGTTCAATAATAAAGAAATTTGAATCTATATAAATGTACAACGTCAAATAACAAGTTATTCCCAATCAGATATATGTTTGTCAATGCAGAATCGATAAAACATGTGTTTAATACTTTGGCAACAAACAAAGGGCAATTTTTCACCTTTAAAGCAGTATTTGAATGATGAAACTTTATAGCAGTGCAATTTCATTTGATAGGCTCTACAGTCACCTGTGAATCTGTATACTGATGTAAATAATAGCTAATGAATGAAATAAATTTAGACAAATATTTAATCGTGAAAATCATACATTAATGTATGGTTTATATCAGCGTAGATAAGATCTCCCGTGTTATATAAACCCTCAGTATACATGTTTAGACTTTTATAACAAGAAAATAGCAACCTTTCTCTCCCAAAGTGTTTGTAAACAAAATCAACGTCTGTCATCATAGACTGCCGATCGATCATCAATTTGACCTATTTCCTCATTTACGTTAATCGCACATGCCTACACTATAGATATACAATTATCGAATGAAGTCAGTTTTTTACGTACTTCTGCCCAAATCCCTATCATTAGGCCATTATAAATTCACAAAGAAAAACTAATTATCAAGTTTAGACATTGATTCTTTCACTTACAGTTCATTAATGATTTCCTTCAATACTTTCAGGTAATTTGCGCAGACGACAATTCACAACATTAGCATAGGCGTTATTGAGAAGAAATAATGATATAGTCAACACAATACAGCTGGTTCTGTTGCTGGGCAACGATTTCTCGCGACAATCAACTTCCCAATTAGCGAATCGTTATCGAGATTCTCTCTGACGTAGAGCGGCGAAAATGCCTCCACCAAATAGTCCGCCTTATCACACGAGTAGTCGTCCGTTGCTCGGCGTAAAAGCACGTAGTCAACCGACTGCGAATAATCAAACAACGAATGCTACTCGTAGCGTACAACATTATCCGGTCAATGCCGCTTCTCCGAACATGGGGAACGGCGCGAGTGCTACTAAAATAATTATTGATGGTGAGACTTTGGATTTAGTGAAAATTAAACAAATTATTCCAGAGCTTAGGAAGGAGCTTAAACAAAAGGATGCTAGGATACAACAATATGAGCAGGAATTATATGAGAAAAATAAAATATTGGATGAAAAAATAGCGGACGTATCGAGATTAAAAGAAGAAGTTCACAAACTTAAATCAGTTTTACAATTAAAAGTTCACAAAGATGGAAAACCGGATATTCTTGCTACTATTCAGGAAGATGGGACGGTGGCCCCTGGTGTTGAAAGGGCCAAGAAACAGGGAGTCTCGGGAGAGAGTCCTATGTCTATAGGGGAAGGACAGCTTGAGATTAAACATTTTGAGAAGGATTTCAGGTAAGTTCTATGTATATAAATATATACATTTTGAATGTAGTTTTAATGTATGGTTTGTAAATAAACTCATGTCATTGATCACTCTTACAAGTACGTATAATCTTACTGTGGTGAATTATTGTCTTAATTTAAAACTGCGTGGAGTTAAATGATTACCTTTATGTTACAGTAAAACATGAGTATATGGTGTATGAACTGAATTAAATTGAAGTTGTAATTATTTCTCAATGGTAATTCTTGCATCAAATACTAAATGATACGTGATGTTTTGTTTCAATACTCGTCGTTAGAACCTCATATTAGTTACATAATATGTATTTAAATGAAATACCCTCGGAGAATGGCCATGGGTGTCTACTTTCTAGTCTTACTCACTTCTTGTATTGTTGAGGTGATAATTAATGTTATATTTTCACCATTTTAACAGCCTTGTACACACAATGGTGAGGTTTACATACTACTTTTAATACATAAAACAATAAGTATGCGTTATAATTTACCGGTACGTAAACTTAACATTCACCATAGTTAGGTACAATAAATATGAATGTGACTTCAAACAACAATACCATTATATAAGCTTACTATCAAAATAAACTGCCACATGTAGGTATATACAAAGTAGCTTAAGGTACCTTAATTATCATGATCATAGAATTTATATCATAAAATATAATTTTATTATAATGTATGAAATATTTAGTGATTAAAACGTACATAGGAGTAATGCTAATAAATTCGAAACATGTGAACTTCAGTAGTTAAATATAGAAAAAAACATCACTCAAATAGTAGATAATGAATATTATCAATTAAAAGTTACAAGGGGTATCCAGTAAACAGGTTGATGAATAATTTAAAGGCTATATATTATCAGTAGCCATTATATTGACATAATGATAGTTAAATGTAAGGGAATGTATAAAAATATTTAACTGATTTAAGATGACTTTAACAAAAGCATTGATTTGTTATCTATATTGTAAGTATGTATGTATGTCTAAACTTAGATTTGTAAAAATAAAAACCACAGGGACCTGTGTCCAATCACTCCTCTCCATTAAATACATCTAATGTAGGTCATTGATTCACTTAACACTCTGATTTAACCAAAACTAATTTTTAATTAAAATTTTAAATGTATTATGTCTTTTATTATATAAACTCCAGAGGGACTAGCTTTAAATAGAACTCACCAAATGACCTCTCCACAATTTAATTTAAATTGATCAACAAAAATTTAATTTCTATGTTTTAAATAAAATCCACGGGGGCTATTGTTAACAGTAATTTAAATACACCAAATGACCTCTTACTCACATGTTCCCTTTAAATTAATCGGGATAAAATTGAATCACTTTGTTTTATTATTAACCTTTACTCTTTAAGTATGGAAACATGTCCACATAAATAGAAATATACTACATTAATATTTGTCTAAATTTAAAGACTGTCAAACCACAGGGACTTATAATGAACATGCTTCTAATAGTAATATCAGTTAATCTTTATGAAATTATAATTATTATTATTTACTTAATGTCCCTGTTAAAAACTTGATGTAAAATTCAGACACAATTGTATACAAATCTCTATTTTAAACATAGAAACACAAAGTAATTAAAATCAACAGAAACTAGCATTATTGCTTTAAAACAGTGACAATTACATTCACTTCACTAATTAAAGTTATTCTGAAATGTTGGATTGAGCATGCTATAGATTAGCCCCTGTGAGTAGACATTTAGGAACATATCTACAGTACTATGATGAGCTTCACAACCAGGGAATCAATTGATGTGAAATATTAGTGGGATGATTTTAGAATAATAACTACACAAATATTATAAACATTAAATTATTACAGGCCTTAGTATCTAGATAATAAAATATTTCTAAAGTTAAAGTTAATCTAGGGGATGATTGCATAAGGGTCTGTATTGGTTATACATTATGAAATATTAATATTTATCAATCTACATGTCAGGTTGGATATTTCATGAGTACTACAGCATGGAGTCATAAACCTATAAGTTCAAAATCTATAGTCTTTCACGGCTGTTCAATAATTTAGGCTTTTATTTCAATATTTACTATAGGGCAACTGGTACATGTATTAATTATTTTAGTACATTTTAAAGTGTTCTACTGAAACTAACATAATGTAATTAATGATAACTTGTATTCAATTGTCAGTGACAGTCATATTAACACATTATCCCCCCCATTTAAATACTGACTACCCTATCGTTGTACTTACTACCTAGTCTAGTATTTAAACCAGGGGGGTAATGTATGCACCACTGACAGTTGAATAAAATTTACCAATATAAAGGACTTATATTAATCAATTATTACCAGGCATATCTACACTCACTACTAACATATACAGTCATTGCCTTAAATTTTCCCAACAGCTTGCCTGTAGTCCATCTACATGTATTATGTTTCAAAGCAATGCCTCAGCATAGCTACACCACCATTACATGTTTGACAAATTAGAAATTTTAATCTTATACTTTGTTTATTTCACGTAAGATGAAGTATCAGTACTTTCCCTAGTTTTATTGTCATAATAAAATGGAATAAAATACAAATGATAGTCAGTAGTGATATACAATATATATAGTAAGGAATTCCTCCTAGTCTCACAGTGGTTTGATATATAGTATAAAACAAAATCAATATGATATGGGATATATAACTGAGTATAGTGTTAACATCTCTGATAAAAGTCAAGGTCGTATTACTTTTTGAGCTCATCATATATGATACAGATACTTACATGTATATTAGGAAGGCTTAGGTGAGTATTCATGATTTTTAGGCTTGACTACCAGAACTATTATATAAGGTCATTATTCATGATTTTTTCATGAAAGCTTGACTACCAGTACTATTATATAAGGTCATTATTCATGATTTTTTCATGAAAGCTTGACTACCAGTACTATTATATAAAGTCATTATTCATGATTTTTTTCATGAAAGCTTGACTACCAGTACTATTATATAAGGTCATTATTCATGATTTTTTCATGAAAGCTTGACTACCAGTACTATTATATAAGGTCATTATTCATGATTTTTTCATGAAAGATTGACTACCAGTACTATTATATAAGGTCATTATTCATGATTTTTTCATGAAAGCTTGACTACCAGTGTTATTATATAAGGTCATTTTTAACGCTATGAAAAGAGTATGGCAATAAATGAAGAAAATTAACGTTTACGCTGTCTAACTTCATATTGAAGACAATTTCACCATTTGAATATCAAGAATGGTTCAAAGGGTGGGTGGATCCCTCTTTGTAAAAAAATTAAGCTCAAATCTTTCAAATGACACTGGTGCAAGTAAAAGGTCAGCTTAATAACCCTTTAAAATTTCAAGTTTCTCTATATTGTGTATAGAGGGAATATGAAGATGACCAGTACATTTATCTAAATATGCTTCCTTCAAAAGTTCATTATCATAAAATTCATGATTTCTCTCATGTCAATTTTAAAACATTCCAAATTATGGATAACATGTATAAATATGTGCGATAAGTGCATGCAGCTTAGTCACAGGTTTTATCAATAATGTGTCACATTTATCCTACAAATGTCACCAATCTTGCGATACTATCGAACAAACCTGGCCCCTAGAGATTTACTTTTCACAAAATAATAGCCCCAAGTCATTTTCTAAACTTTTCATGTTCAGTACATTTACATTTCATTTCAACCGTAATGATTTTATAACATTATTTGAGATAGACTTTAGACATTTAAAGTAACAACACTGAATTTTGCCTTAAGGTTTTGTAACATGAATATGGTAAAGCTGAATGTTATGATACAAGTATAAATATAAGGTCGTATTCAAGGTCATGCGTGTTTTTGTACTTTAAACAATGGACTTACCCACTAAATAGGTGGATAATCAGATGCATGAACAGTATTTACTTATTTAAACATACCACTTTGACATTTAATATTCATTTTAAATAACATATTTAATCACATTGTAAATTTATATCAAGATATGTTTGTTTTAAATAAGTGGCAACTAACAAAAATATAAAATTGTAAAAATAATTCATTCCTAAATATTGGTGTGTAATGAAACTGGCAATGTTTATATACGCAATGTTTACGTGGACGACCTGTAGTATATGTTGATTATTGGAATAAAACTAGATATATTGACCCAAAATCACAGTTTGACTTATTTAGCACAAAAACATATCGACAAACTAGTATTTACTCTTCGAAATCTACGTTTACACACAGCAAATAAAGTCAATGTTAATTTAATGTAACATATTACAAAGACGTAAGAAGAAAGTAAATAAATTAACCTAACAAAGTAAATAAAATAATTGCATTTGAAATTTTCATGGGAGAATCTTTTTCTTTGCCCTACTGACTAGTATTACTACTATCCAATGATAGATTTGACAGACTAAGATTGAAAATTGTGCAATTTAATTGCTTAAATGCCTATTTATTGCAGTGCTTATATTTTGTTTTTCTTAATCATTCTATAATATAACTTGTTTTTTAAATTGAATGCCATCATTATAATTTTGGAGCACCTTTAACACTCGGCTAAAGTATCAACATTTCCTTTATCCATTGAGAGTAAATTATACATATTTACTTAAATTTCTTAGGACTTAAAACTCTGCTGCATGGTACAGTCACCAAATTGCAAAGCAGAGTTATACTGAACTTATATTTTCCATTAAGGCATCAATTTACATCTGAACAGTGAAAAGAAGCTTATGAATCACACAAAATTCTTCTGCCAAAGTAAAATAGCTGTGACCCCTCCCCCTTACATTTCACCTGATAAGGGGTGCTTTGAACCTGTCATGTTTTATTCAAACCCAAAACTATGTGTCCCAAAAACCATTGTACAACTTGCTTTTACTGTAACATTTACTATACAGTATACTGGTATATACTTACATATTTGTCATAAACAATCTTCATGTTTTCTGATCAATAAGTTTGTATTATGCTATATCTTTATACTATCAATATTTTAATGTTAAAACCTCTCTCTACCATATATCTATATCAAACTAGATGAGACAGTATAATATATATAATATCTTCTCAAGTTGATGATAAAATCTGTACATGGCAGTTTTTTTACATGATTATCTGAGCAAGTTCAACAACTCTTGTCAATATGATCTTATCCAATGTATCATTGTATGATCTTAACTGAATGGATTGAAAACAAATATTATATAAATCAGCTGGTAGCAAGCAAGTCTACTGATCCAGGGATTGTGGGTTCGATTCCCAGGCTGGGCATACTTTCATGGAGCTTGGTCATGAAATTATTTCTACAGCCATTCTCCCTCCTACCAATGATTTTTAATTATGTAGGACAGTTGTCAGTCAATGACGAAAGTATGCACTTAGTAGTAGGTTATCAGCTAAATCCAGACATTAAGCCTTTCCAGGAGGAGTGAGTAGGTGTTCTGACTTCCGTTATATGACCATATACAATGTGTTGCTACGGGATTAAACCAAACAAACAAACAAACAAACAAATCCAAGTCAGGTCAAGTTTTTTTATGGGGTATTGCCCACTGCTTTTTATAGCTCCTTTTTGTATTATTTTGATATTTGCTAGTTGGGGTCTGGACCCCAGAATATTGTGGTCTTTGACTTACTGAAATTGTCACCCAACCACATTTTTCATTTGATTATCATTGTTAAACATGGTGTATCGTTTCCTATCATAATTACTTGTGAACAAATTTTGTTGGTCATGGTTAATTATACGTGATTATAGTTTATCATGATTAACCATGGTTCATTATAGCAAATATCATGGTTAATCACTGTTTGTTTGTTGGGTTTAACGCCGTAGCAACACAGTTATATTATGGCAGTCGATCAGTCCACCTACTCACTTGAAAGGCTAAATCTCTGGATTTAGCTGTTAACTAACTACTAGGCGCATACTTTTGTCAGTGACTGACTACTGGCTTACATGAATTAGAATCAGTGGTAGGAGGGAGAATGGCTGTAGAAATGTTTTCATGACCAAGCTCCCCCAAAAAATATGCCAGGCCTATTAATCAAACCTACGACCACTCTATCAGTGGACTTGTGCGCTATCAAATGAGTTAGCTGCCCGGGCTATATATATGTAAGAGATTGAGAAATGAAGATTGCCTTAGATCAAGTGCATCATTACTATGTTTTGATACCTTTAGCTTCAAATATACTGTCCTGTATTCTCTAAAATTACCTACATAGGATTGAAGGACATATTTAATCAAGACTAAAGATTTTTGAATGGAGCATGATCAGTGTGATATAAGTCTCAGTTTAATCAATAAATAAATTCTCTACCTATGAATTGTAAAAATCTTCCTTGACTGTCAAACTTTCCTCTAAAAATAAATATTCTCCATCTTTGTCGTTAATAGCACTGATGAAAACATAATACATATTTTATTGTGGATTTTATGACATAAAAACAAGCTAATCTCCTTTTTTATACAAGACTTAATTTAACTTTGACATACATTTTTTTCATCCAGTGAAATTGTAGGAATAATTGACATTGTGATAGATTGTGTTCCAATAGATTCTCCAAAAAGATTGTAATTTAAGCTCTTTTTGTTTGTTAACTTTTAAAAGAATACTCTATACTTAGCCCTTCCTATTGACATAAGATTTTGAAGTATGGTCTGGTTATAGACAAAAGTCCAGTGAAACTAAGTTAGGTGAGTTAGCTTCCATAAAATTACCATTATTAGTGATAATGCATGGTTAAACCAATCAAATAAAAAATAAAATAATTTGAATTAAAATACCAGTAGTAAGCTAGGGAAATACAGAAATTGAATTCTCTGGAAAGGTAGTACAACCACAGGAGCTTGACATTTTATATCATACTACGAAAATTCCCTTCCTTCTTATAAACGTGTTTTTATTATATGTAAGAGGGGAATTTTCGTAGTATGATATAAAATGTCAAGCTCCTGTGGTACAACAAATAATATTGCAAGGCCATTGATCACCATCCTTGATGCATAATTTCAAAATGTTTTCATCCGTATGAGCATCCAAGAGGTAATCACAGGAACAATATATGGCTCTATGTTACAATGTATGTATACTCGTATATCACAGGTTTAGCGCAAAATGGTCGTAACTCAATATAAGAAAAGAGTGAGTTATGACCATTTGCACGATGTACAACAATGTTTTCAGGGATAATGTATCCACCAATACAATCAACAAGGTTACTGGGTTCTAAGACTATATTGTCTCCCAGTCATAGACATTTGGCACCTATTTCTGTCATTGTTGATGTAATACAGTGTTATTATTATTATGTTTTTCTTTATCCCAAGAATTAAGTCTATAATATTTGTTTAGTTATACAACTCAAGGGACTACATACAATTTACCAGACTCCTCTATAACTGTGTATAATGTTGTTTTATTGTTTCTGTTATATGTACATCAGTGATTAGTTTGAAACTACTGAAAGTTATGCACAGCTATTTCTTTGATATAAGTCAGTGGTGCTTTTCACAAAAAATCTTACGAAAAAAATCTTCGTAAGTCAGTTTCATATAATTAGCACTTCAAAGTCAGACGGATAATAAGCATAAAAAAGGTATGATATTCCAAAGGTATACACAATTCTACACAATTTGTACAATATTTAGAATTGCTAAACCAAAAAATGAGCGTATTAATAATGTGTCTTGCTTTCAACTTATGAAGATTTTTTTCGTAAGAATTTTTGTGAAATGCACAACAGGAATATAAGGGTCGTCCTTGAAGATTTTGATATTTATGCTGGTGACAACACAGTTTATTTTATCACAGCCAGCCTACCTTACTTAGCTTTCCTGGACCCTTGTCTATAACCAGTACTCACTAATATCCTTTCACAAGGCAGGCAACTTATCAATAGATTTCATGGAAGGGTATAACTGCTCTAAGTAGGATTGGAACCTGTACCCTCTCTGGAAAACTAGATTCTAAATCCCAGCATCTACCAACTGCTCTCCAGACCTTGTGTGAAAATTTTGAAATTGTTAGTAAAATCTAATAGTTTCTAGGCTTAGTGTTTAACACCCAACTTAATATGTCTCTCTAATTTCCTAAAAATATTTTTCTTAAAAATATTGAAATTGATCAAAAGTGATGATGTTTTTTTCGTCTCTGTTCCATTAAGATTATAAATCATGGCCCAGACTTCCTTCTGAAAGAAAATTCTAGATCTAACCCTAGTTAATACAAACTTATTGTATATATAATGGAGTCTGATATATTGTTTTGTTTCATGGTTCCAGAAATATATATATATATATTTATTACACAGGATTTATATAAGAATCATTCTTTAGAATCGTCTGGAATTGAATGTCTGGTTTTATCAAATAGAATTGTAACAAATAACTCCCTACATCGTTTATTCTACTTAAAAATTATAATAGCTTTATATACAATGGAGAGAGAATAATCTTATGGCCTGTAGCTGCTAATTGTCGTAACTTGGTGCTTGAAAAAAAACTCATTTTTTTGTTTATAATTAATTTAACAATCTTAGAGGCATTCTCTTTGAAGAATAGACCTGAAAATGTATGTATTATAGAAAAACAAAAAGCGGCGGCCATGGCGTAGTGGTTAGCATGTCTGACTTTGAATCTGGAGATCGGGGGTTTGAGCCCGGTCGTGGTAGGTCATACCTTATATATGAGTTGTCGGCCTCATGGTAGGGTAAGTTAGGTCTGGTGATAGTAAAAATGTCCAGGAGACCTATAGTAGGAACTTAGGAAGAGCTGGCGGTCGTATATATAACATAAATATGTGTTGAATACGACATTAACAAACAAAACCAAACAAAAACAAAACCAAAAAGTGAAGTCTGGAACCATTTCATCGACTTCGGGACATTCCTGTGACTACAAATTCAAGTTATATTCTAATCACAATAATTTAAATAATGAAACAAATAAGTACATAATATATATGAGCTGCAAAATGAATAATACATACAAAATTGATAGATTAGAACTTTTTTAGTGATCTCTTCTTCATTTCTACCCACTCTTTGTTGATTGATCATGTTCTCTTCCCGTCCCTTGCTCTCCATTTCCCTCCACTTTTCTTTTCCCTTCCACAAGTAACAGCACCCACCCTTTCTCTCTTTCTCTGTCTTTCTTTCTCTCTCTCCCTCATTCTCAATTCCCTGACCCTATATCTTTCACTCTCATTTGTGCATCTCATAGGAGCAATAGTCCAGTGGTAGGACATGAGCTTCAGAGTCAAGAGGTTCTGGGTTCAAATCCCACGATGGGAACTGCTAATTTCCTTGAACAAGAAATTTACCTGTGATTGCTTCACTCCACCCAAGTATAAATGGGTACCTGCTAGGTCGGTATAATTCTGTTGCCCGAATTAGTCGGCTGCACTAAGCGGAGTAAAAGACTCCCCAGGGAGATACCAGTAGCCGGATGACCAAGGGTAATAGCTGTAAAGTTGGTGAAAGTGTGTAAGCATAAGAATTAGACTATAAAATGCCATAACAATTTTGTTAATTTATGTTTTGTTAATTCTAAACAAAAAGTTACCAACATTAACAGCTTATTCCCAGGTACTTAACACTTTAATAATCGGACACTGTGTTTAAATGAAACATGCATTGTTTTAATGAGAAAAGCTAATTAACTCTTTAAATTACCTTGTTAAGATACAAACAATACAATACACTAATTTAAATGTCATTACTTACCAGTTCTCACCTGAAGGTCTTATAATGAAATATAATTATGATTCAGTCATTTTACTTGAAATGATAAAACATGATATTGTGTTAAAATATGAACATGTTGCTAATGCTAAGATTTCTAGAATTTCATTAATCTAACTTAGTATTGTTGAATATAATATTATACAGACGCGTATCTATGCCGTTTTTTGAGAAAACGCACAAATGCTAGGGAGTCCGGGAGCATGCCAACCGGAATTTGTTTTCCGCTACATTGGCTAAGATGCATTTTGGTGATAATTTGGTCAGTGGTTGTATGGTAATTAGACAGCAGAGATAGTCTTTGTTCATCCCTAATTTTATGAAATCTGCAATTTCATACCGGAAAATAAAAAGTAACCTGGGTTAGGCATCGAATTTCTCAGTGTTGTTTGGCAATAAGATTTTTGGATTTCTGGAATCGAGGTTACGCGCGTGCTTAAAGTGCATAATGGCAGATACGCGCCTATTGAATATTATACTTTAATGATTACTTTACAAAAACAAGTATTTTTAACTAAATTATACTTAATACGTCAACTTGATGAAATACAAAGCAATATATACTTAGACAGACTAGGATGGGACAATCATTAAATAATTGTAGTTAAAAGGGAAGTATCTTTGTATCTACTTATTTCAGCAAACACATCTAGTCCAAAAACCATGTGAATGAATTACTGAAACTGAATTTTACAAACTGCTGTATGTGTATGCTTTGGACATTACAAATTGTTAGAGCAATAAATTATTTTATATAATTTTGTATTGGTTTTGACTGAATAAATTTGCCAATAAATCTAAATATAAATACACTTGAACTAAATAAATTTGAAAAGTTAGGTATTGATTTCGTATAACAAAATCATAAAATGGAAAGAATTTGGTATTACATGTAAGCTTGTTATTAAACACGGTATTATTCTGAAACGGAAGAATGTTACATAATCCTTATTGTTGGCACTTTATTGGTAAATATTTGAACAAATATATCAAAGTAGAAGCATCCTTTGAATTCCTTCCAAAATAATCTAAACAATAAGTTATTCCAGTGGTTTTCTTTTGAAATATACATAATCATATTAGTGGGTCAATGCAAAACTCGCATGCTTCGTTTTCATAAGCTGCATGACTGTAGACTAGTTTTGCATTGTCTCATCTGTATACTTAAATTTTAACTAGTCTGAAGGTTTATTGTAGTTATATTGATAATAAAAACTACATAAACCATTAAATCTATGTTAAGGACCGAGAAAAAATGCTTCATGCTACTTAAAAATGACTTACAGGCAAGAAATACACTAATGGACAGGTACATTTTCCAAATTATAGGGGGGGGGGGTCCGGACCCCCCTGAAACCCCCCCCCTCCACTGGTTCCGCCTATGTTGTGATAGTGGTTGGCTCATCTACACATAATTGTGAACAGTTTTTTGCAAAGTTTAGTTCCATTATGTAAAAGATTGGAAGCACTTGCTGGATAACGAAAATGACAGTTAAATATACTGGATGTGTCTTCTAAATGCCAGGGTGTTAACTGCTACATTTGAATGTTCCTGTTGAAATAATATAAATATTATTTGTTTCAGCAACACTATGACTGCAGTTGATATAGTCCAATCATATACACAAAATCAACCCAAGCTCCATCTAGTTAATCTTATCTCAAATGTACATCTTAATGAAGCAGAAACAGCAATGTATATGAGCTTTTAATGAACATTTACAATATCATGACAAAGCTAAACCATAATTATATTCATGACAATCGGATATAATAAATACAATAATGATTATGTGCTTCATGAATAAATTGCAGAAAAACATGCTCTTTAAAAAGTTTATTTCACGATTTCGGAATTAATTAAAATATAAACATGTTGAAGAATGATGTTTGTGTAATACAAACCATAGCATATTATAAAGAGAGATTGCATTACAAAACTGAAATACTGGTGCTTTAAACCACACACTACTGAACAGGTTACAATATTAATTATTTAAGAAAATTACAAACATTATATACTGGTAGTCAATGCAAAGATTTTATCATGATTAGAGAATAGTTTGCGATTCATCAATTAAGCTGAAATAGACAGTGAATTTGGTGTATATTGTTGTTTCATCCGTTTGGATTCTCCACCATGTTGTTTCCTTTGATTTGGGGAATAAATCATTTAAAACCAAGTCTTTCCATTTTCATTCTGTTATTTTACTTTCGTTTTGATGGTACTGATTGCCTTTCTCTCACTACTATATAGAATATGTTCTGCACTTTTTGACCCAACAGAACTTAATCGAGTAAAAAACCTGCAATGTAAGACGTACTCTACCACTGAACCCTACATACATAACAACATGTATAATTATAACCATAGGTGGCTGGCACAGGTCTGAATCCAAAACACTATTTTATTCCTATATAGCATATTTGATTTAAAACTGTGCCAGCCATCTATGATTATAACCGTCATGCATAAAGTTCAAGCTTAGATTAATATTGTTGAACCGTTAGATATTTATTACAAATGAAATATTTCAATAAAAAAGTCTGTCAAACATACCCTTAAAACTAGAGGTGAAACGATTAATCGCGGTTCACAAAGAATCGCGATTTTTAACGCTCGATTCGGTTCGGTTCGATTCGATTCGGAAGAGGCAGTTTCGATTCGATTCTTTTTTAAATACTGTCTTTTTCAGTAGTTTTGTGAGTTGAATGAAACGCCCCTTTTCGATTAAAATAAGCATTTTTTATAGTAAACTAAAATAGTGTACCCTTATTGACCGACGATTGTTAATCCAGATAAGAGTTGTAAAAAGTGAGACTGCTTAATGAGACTGATTAAATCAAGCATGATAAAGTAATTTAGAGATAAACTGTAAACTTAATTGTTTGTTTTGACGTTATTTACGTTTATTTTCGGGAAAATCCTCTTTGTTTTTCTTAACTATTAAAATCGGGCAAAACGTGGTTGGTTAGATTTTATTTACTATAAATTGGAAATGAATTCTATGAAATGTCCGAAGATAATTGTATATTTTCACCAATACGTTCATTTAAGCCCAAAAATAATTTTATTTTGAAATAAACATTAGTGTAAGAAAGTTATAAATATAGATCTAGAGTTGATAAAAATTAATTCAACGTTTATGATGTGATGAGAATTACTTTAAATCATGCCAGAACCAAAAAAAATTATTTTGAAACAAACTAAATTAAGCTGGTCATAGTGATCTACATTTGCTGAATGCTTGCAATTTTTTATTGTCTAAGCGTAACCTTAACTAGTCATTAATAATGGCATTGATGCACTGATGAATAATTTTATTTTGATAATGACTTGAGTCATATACTGTTAGTACGTACATGTAGGTAAGGAGAAATAAACAATTTGTCCATGGGCATTACTTTTCATTAAAAAGTTGGAATAATAAGATTTGTCATTTATATATGCTAAAATGCAGTAAAACATTTTAACTATTCAAGCTCTAATACCTGTAAAATGGGTATTATTAAAGAATTAGAATTAGAATTTTTCGTCTTCCGGGAGGGAGGTCCCTCAGATAAAAATGCACTGTTCTTAAATATATATATATCTATGTTCTCTTGTCTTTGGGTTGTATCTCTTTCTTAATTCTTTTTATAATTTATTTTTTGTTATGTCCTATATAATTCCAGTAGAAAATCGAATTGAATCGAAAAATTGAATCGTTTGATGAAAAATCGAAATCGAATCGAATCGAAAATTTTTGAATCGTTTCACCTCTACTTAAAACTAAACTTTGCTCTCATTTAGCAACACTAAAAAAAATAATGCTATGTTTGATAAAATTGATTAATCAAACCATTATGCCAGTATTATAACTGAACATAATCACCGTAATCTAAGACAGAGAAATTAGTGTAATCAACATTAATCATAACAAAGAATAAATGACATTGTACATTGATTATTAATTATAGAAAATTCTTCCTAATTACCGCGAAGAAAGATTAACTATATATAATTACTCCATACTTTTGTCCTGGTTTAATCTCTAAGAGACGGTGATTAAGTATAATTACTTAATTTCTACATTTTCTCATCATCAGATACCCACAGCCAAACCATTAACATTGATTATGTTTATAAACTGTGGGACCAGCCGACAATGCATTTTCTATGACACAGTATGCAGTGGTGTCAATTATGCTGAAGAAGAACACATGACATGAAATCTGTACGCCCCAGGTGCCATTCCTACTCTCATGCGCATTGGTTGAATGTTTCACTCGTTCATGGTAGAGTAATGGTAGAGTATTAACTGAGCTGCGAAGCGAGCATAGTGCCATTCCTGGCTGCAGCATGCTGTCTTTTAATGAAAAAAATATGTTCAATATCAATTTTCCTCTGTGGAATAAGGCGTTGATAGTTCCCAGTGTATTTGGATAGGCTTAAGCCTAATAATAGTAACAAAAGCTGGTTACGTAGCACTGTACATATTAACTTTAAAGTGTTGACCATGGCTACATTATATCTAGAAATGTATGTTTTAAATCAGTTTAGTTTTGGGCTGACCCATCAACATGCAATTGCTGTAATGCAGCTAGTATGACTCAGTTGGTCTGCTAGCCTTTATTATACATTATACTCCTTCTTAGAAAATTCTAATCTGTTTTTAATCGCCAGGTTATGTGATAATAATTGCAGCAACTATTAAATTGCCGCCAATTAGTCTAAGTTTAAATTTGCAAGCGTATGATATTGTATTAAGTTCGAAGAAATTTTCCAATCATGCCGTCATGTTTTATGATGTATATCTATGTATCTTTATGTCAGCATAGCCCCTGTCTCACTATTATGCTATTTTGTTACATTTTGATTGCTTAGCACTGAGGTAGTTGAACTATCTTAATTTACAAGTACACGTAGTTAGACTAGTGTTGCAATGACTCATAAATTTGAGCTTAAACATTATACTTATTCTTAGGAAAATTGATAAGTTAATTTATGGCTTGTTGTTGTCTGGGCTTAGAAATAAATGCATAGTCACTTAATAGACTCTAAGTCAGTATGGCCATGTAGGAAATATAAAGAGTATGCACTCAATTCAACTTCCTCAATCAAGGTTCTCTAATGTTAATAAACCAAATTTACCTTAACTACCATTTTATTGATTGATACAATTATTTTATCAAAGCATTAAACATCATTCGAACCTTAGCCGCCATTCACATCAAATAATAATGAATGGTCATGGTCCAGTTCTGAATACATTGAATATGTATCAGTTATTAACTCTCTTTTAGATGAATTTCGGGTTATTTTTTCAGTTTGTCCAAAATTTTACTATTAATGTATCTTAAAATATGACTTAGTGATGAGTGCAAAGATACAATAAATAAATGTAAAAATTCTAGATTCTTAGAGTTTTTTCATACGTGTACACAGTTTAAAAACAGGGAAATTTACCTTAAAACTCAAATTTAATTAAAGATATGGAAAATATATTTCTACTCTAATATCCTAGTAGCTTACATGTAAATTGATGACTTAAATTATAATAGATATATATTTAAAATATGAAATATAATCTTATTTATGATTGTAAGTTATATTGCTACTTCAGTTTTAAGTTATTTCATACAAAATATTGCCAATTCATGTAAATAAATATCATCAGGTGCTTAATATCTTATACAGTACATTTATGGTATTGTTGACAATAGTAATAAATAAAAAATACTTATTTTATCTTTTAATAATGATAGAAAGTGTTTTGTTTAAGAGGGGTACTCACCCAAAGAGCTTTATACTATAATGTTAGCTTTTAATGTTTGTCTCAATTTCATTTAAACTCTTCTATCCCATTTCTGCATCTACGCTCCCCTTGTAACTCAGCTCCCCTTGAATATACTGGGGGCAGTGAAACTTTTAAGGGATGCAGTAAGTCTAAAATTTTCTTCTCTTAAACACTTGATTATTCTAATTCAATAATAAAATCTCAGTTGTGAAATGAAAGGGCAATTGAACATAAGTCTAACTTCTTGTAAATAACGAAGCATAAAATACTTGTTTTGATAATTGACCTTCCAGATGATAATGTTAAAAATAACGAAATTAAAATGTTTTCTTGATTTGGTTACATTGTATGTTCTTTAACTGAACAAAGTTATGAGTAGAACCAGAATGTCAAATATGAGACTACTTGGTTGTGTTATACAAAAGCATAATATTTCGTTTAAATGAGACTTTCTGTCAGCATGGCATTCAAATCAAAGGTTTCAGACATTGCCTTAATTCTCTTAGTGCTAAGCTTTTGAGTTATAAGAATTGATGAGTATGATAAAATTGCTTATTTCATTCAGATGAGCTAGTTGACAGTATTTTCCTCTTACTAAGTAATACATAACACATTAGACTAGTGCACAAGAAATTTGATTTAAAATTACCACCTATCTGTGCTTTTAAATCTAATCATACATCATGTATACCATGTACCTGTCATTAATATACAGCGCGTATTTGATAAATATATCTTGAATATAGAAAATTGATAGCAACATATTTTCAAATCAATACATGTATACAGTGTCTTCCAAAAATCTGGACAAAATCCTGCTTTAGGAAAAACCAATTCACATAATTATGTAGTGGGGTTATCAAACAACTAATGAGTATTTAAATCTGTGAGGTATATATATATATGCACCAATGACAGTTGAAAACTATTACCAATACGTACTGTTTTATGAACAAGCTTTTATAATTATAGTAAAACTACAAGCATGGTCCGTTTTTCTCAAAACTTGAAATATGTGAGAACTTTTGGAGGACACCATAAATGTACATTTAAATTTAAAAATCTATCACGACCTTTCATAAAATTGTTGGTTTTGTCAGAAATGGTTAATCCCTCTATAAATATGTTGATAAACCAAGCTGACTTAATTACACTCATTTATCTTGATAAGTTTAATCTTTATCTCTCCCAGCGTGTTACTTCGTGTGTCAAACCTTCTTATATACTTACCATTTGTACTTTAAACAATCAGGCGATTATCTATATGAAATGATGATCAGTGAACACAATGCATGCCTGTTATCTGAACAGACAATCAATGAAATAGGTGAAGGAGATATTCTGTTTGACATTCTTTAATCTGTAAACATGGACAGACATGAGTACAATGTTTCTGTGTATGCATGTGCATCTTAAGATGTTTTCTAAATTAGGGCTCTCGGAGATCTTCATGATTTGTGTGTTTTTTAAACAATCTAATTAACAATAGACCTGGAGAAACTAGTTTGATGAATAAACGATATTAAATAAGTATTGTTGATAAGTACTGAATGGGTACTCAATTAATTTCCGTTTGAAATGCTAACAAGTCCTAGACATGCAGTTTCACAAGTGATTATATACTTTACACATTGAACTTATACTTGGATGACAATACTTGATGTCATAATTAAATTTTATATACCCATCAACATACCGGAGCAGGCGTAGCTGAGTGGTTACGACGTTGACTGGTAATCATTGGATAGCCAACTCCGCGTTGGTTAGATTCCCATCCAAAACCTACCCCGTTGTTTCCTTGAGCAAGAAGCATTATCCTACTAGCTCAGTACTGGGGGACCAGGAAGCGGACTCGAACGTGATTAATCTAAGTTGTAAGAACTTCTTTTACCATCGAGCTAAAATAAATTAGTACACCAACATATTGTATACAGTCTCATTAGTAAGCTACGCAACAAAACAGCTTTAGGGGTTCTGACATCTGACTCGCAAGCACAATTAAGTGAAAGCAACTGGTACTGATTAAACTGGTAGATATAAAAAAGTCAATATCAGTCTGGGATCATACGAATAGATGTAGTGATAATGTAAATTATGATCAGATTTTCATAATGAAAAAGTACAATAATCTATAAATTTTCGTATTGATTCATTCACTTATAGCTATATAAATTCCTTTGGTGGAATCATCCAATAGATCAACAATGTTGTCCAAAATTACCATAAACAAGTTCTCGATTGAGCCAGCATCATATGCTCAAGGTTTATAAACTATTTTGGAGAAGGGATGATGAATTTGTCATACAATACTTGCCAACATTAACATAACAATTCCTAAATGAGCACATGAATTATCAATAGCCATTGAAAACTGCCTTCCATCACCACTTTATCACAAATAAAGCTCTCTCTCCTTCTTACAAAATACAAACACGATTCATTACTACTGTAGATTAACTTTTCTTATTTTTAGATGTCCAAACATTTGCATCTTCTCACTACTAGAAATTGAATACATCACTTGGCGTCAATTCATGCGAACATTTTTTCCAGTGGATGAATATTCCAGTGAATGCCAAGTTTAAACATAGATTTGTTATCTGCACTATCTCCGGAAATTAAACATGGTGGTAATGAGCGAGCGCTAAAAGCTGAAGTTATGTTTCAGTAATTTTATGGAGAAATCTTTGATGTCAAATCTTATAACAGGAGTTCGAGAACGCTTGTTGTAATACTGAAAACTAAAGTTAACTTTTTGTGAATCAGTTCAGTTACGTTAACTTATTTGTTCAATTTAACCCTTTATTAAGTTCATTAAAAATGTTGTCAAAATGTTGTCGAATAGTCTTAGAGAAATCAGATAACTTAGTGTAGCTACATGAGAACTCTAAAATATTGCACTTTTAAAAATTGATGGTTCAGCACAAAACTTTGCTACATCCTTCCTCCTTTACATGATGTTAAACTAGTTTTGCACGCACCAAACAAGCTTGCATGTTTCCTAACTTACGACCTCATGAATCAGTTAACCAAGTAGTTCTAAACGTGAGGTTAAGTCATTCATTTGTGTATTTCATTAACAGTTAAGATGTACGATGATAAAAAAGTAATGAATTTCTTGTGAGAGGAAAACTTGCTTGATCTCCCAAATTGGCTTTCTTTGTTTGACTTAATTTATCATTTCCTCATGGAGTTGGCTTTCTCAGTATTATTACAATATAATTAGCAATGGCCTAAGGTTATTTACAATTAGATGTGTCATTGACAGAAAAATTGCCTTGAACAGTTTCCTTGATTGGCAAATTGAGGCTATAGTTATATACCAAGCTCAATTAATGATTAATACACAAAATTTAGATTTCTTATTTAGTCAGTATTTGGCAACAAGGACAAATTTAATAAAACCTTGCCAAAACATTTCAAACCTTACACTCCTATTGAAATCGTCGAAGTTTAATTCATTAGAAAATGAAAAAGTAATAATAAAACAGATTTTTCCAGTCTGTTATATGAATCTAAAGGAAATAGTATATGCTTTTTTGAGAAAATTGATACACTGCCATGATTATTAAAAAAGTAAAATAATGTAATGTTAGGTCATCATAGCCACATTTTAACCTTATTTTCAGTGACATTGTCATGGTCAGTCACCCTACACTCACAGACCCTGGAAACACCTAGAATTTGTTTTGACTCATGCTTTCAACCTTGTTATTACTTACACTCAGCATTTGCTGAAAAGTGCCAAAAAGAGGTCAATGGGAGAATGGCTGTTTAAAAACAAACTTTACAAAGTATATTAGTATCTGGTTTGGAAGTCAGACTGCACTAACCAGGATAACTCCTATTTTCCTTATTGGGACCATCACATTTTCTTTTTGCTTAATCTGTCATTGATAAGCATAATAATTACATCCCCCTGTTGAAAATCTTAGCAATCAACCAATCAGCTAGACGTGCAGTTAATTGCTGTAACCTCTGTACATATCAACGTTTTGTGATAAAACTTTAATCAATGAACTTTTCTTCGTCTATTTCAGGTCCAAACAGCTTATTAAAGATGCAATTTTAGATAATGATTTCTTGAAGAAATTAGACTCCACACAAATACGTGAAGTTGTAGAATGCATGTATGAAAAACAGGTTAAACAGGGTCATTATATCATACGAGAAGGTGATGCTGGGCAACATCTTTATGTGGCTGCAGGTAAGATATCTTAATTTGGTGATAGGTCAAGTTTGTTGTTAAGCCTTGTACCATGAGCAAGTTTAATAGTCTAAATATGATCTTGTGGTATCACCAAAACCTCATTTGAGGTGACTTACACACTGTCAATTTATTCCTGGTGTGAGTGAAGCAGTTGCACACCTAATAGTTGCTCAAAGAAATTAGAAGTCACCCCCTGTTGACATTGGAACTCTATACCATGTGAATCTGGAAGCAGATGAACATCTGCTTGGTGTTCAAATTTGAGGTCTTAAGAGTTGACTCATGTAAACGGCTTTACGTTTTTGTCTTCATCAACTATTGTTCATGAAATTGCATGCATTTACTTTATCTCAGGTAAAACCGTTTGGGAATAAATTAAAACAAATTGACATGTAACACAATGTTTCCTTTTCAATTTCTGAAGTTAGTTTGCAATTTTCTTCATGCCTTGAAGACATGTAGGTTTTGCAGTAATTAAAGAAAATTGTTTCCTTGCTGCACGTGTTTTATAAAGAGCTGTGTTGCATAAAGCATAATATGATGAAAAAAAGCCAGATTAAACTAGAGTTATTGCAAGACTAAAATTATCAATGTTGCATATTCAGTTGCTACAGTGCTGTTTTAAGTAAGAATTCTTAAAGTATAAATGGCTTGATATAAAATAAATGTTTCTCATGGGATTGGTTGTTTGTATCATTGATAATCAACATATAATTAAGTGTAGACAATATATGTGTAAAAATGGTCTAAAACGGGTCAAATCTAAAAAACAATTTGATTCTATTGAATATTCTCATGTTTGAACAAAAAATGTTCGTAACTATTCCAAGCCTACTGTTGATATTTATACCCCCGCTTCGAAGAAGAGGGGGGTATACTGTTTTACCCTTGTCCGTGCGTGCGTCCGTGCGTCCGTCCGTTACAAAATTTCCGTCGCAGTTTTCTCAGCAACTATAACATGCAGCAGCCTAATACTTTGCATATTGCTTCATCCCATAGTCCCTTGTGGTGTAAAGCGATTTCATGCTCCTTGCTCATCTACTTCCTGTTTGTCGCATATTTTTAGATTTTTACGGGGGTATCACTAGTGAGCATTAGTTCACAGATTTACTTGTTTTTTCATTTTATGAAATCCAAGTCCTAAAAGAGACATTAAAGTACAATGTATTGCCAAATTAATGAAAATAAGCGTATCATCCATCAGGAAAACTCTTTAGATGTTTTTGTAACCGTTGATTCATATGTTGTGTCTATCAAGATATTGATTTATACATGTGTTGTATTTTTTATACTGTTTTATTATATTTGTGAGTATTTTAACGTGTGGTCCTTACCATGCATGTTGTAACTGTAACCGGCAAAAGGCATATGTGAAGTTGTTTAGTCTTATTAAGATGTACGTATTGACTGATAATTAACAGTTTTTATTTGAACCTGTCGAAAAGAAAATGTTATGTTGTCTGTTCAATACATGTTTTTATTACTCATGCATGTTTATACTAAATGTCAAACAGTCAAGTGTCTGCTATTTGATACTTGTTACACAATGTTCTTTCGAAATTTATGTGTTTGTCTGTTTAGGTTTTAAGGCACAACCACACATTAAGTTTTTATAGGGCAGAACAGATGAGCCTGGAACAAAAAAAATCACCATACAATATTAGTGAACAATTGAGTGATATTTTACTCAGTCAGATTTTAGAAAAAAATCATGATTTGTTTTCTAAGCAGCCATGAGTTAAAATATCATTTTCTGGACATTGTTTATTGGCATACTAAGGAAATATACTTGTAACTTCTGACCTAATATATTCAGAAAAAAACTTGTTTGAAAAACATAATAAGTACTTCAGCATTGATATGGTGTATGGTTACTGTTTTAATGATATTCTTTATAGATATATATATTTATTTCAATAGATGGAGATTTTGAAGTACTTAAGGATACTCATGTTTTGGGAAAGATGGCCGCCGGACGAGCTTTTGGTGAATTGGCAATCTTATACAACTGTACAAGAACAGCTTCTGTAAGAGGTTAGTACTGATGATGTTTACCTTGTAATCAAGAGATAATAGTTTGATAGTTATTTTAGTTAATATTTTTAATTCATGACATTTTGTTCTTGGTGAAGTCATTGCAAGTTTTTTAGATGAAATATCTAATGCTTAATCATAAGATCTGTCTCACATCTGTTTTTGGCCGCTGTGCACCAACATATTTTGACAAAACACAAAAGTAGCGCAGTTGCTTCAGGTCTGCAATACAAATTGACAATGCAACTGAGGATGAAAGCCAGCTTTCAGCATGCTCATAAAGTTTGAAATAAAATCGAAAAATGAAAAAAAATCTTAAGTATTATGCCAAATCTAACATTATGGAGATTTTTTCGGGTACAAGCTTTTTGCACATGAAAAATTCTGTTTCTTGTTATATAGCCTCTTTTAAGTTGATATGCTTGTGTGTCTTAGCATGAATATACTCTATGATAGAAAATATTTTACTTAAGACAATTTGGTAGACTTCTTTCAAAAACGAAAGTTATAACATCAGTAACATCACGCGGTTTGTAACTAAAACATTTTATGTGCTATAAAAGTACATACAGAAATACTTATTGTAGTCTTGTATTATGTATATTAATCATCTAATATTTCTGTGTAGCTGTTACGGATGTCAGAGTATGGGTATTAGACAGACGAATATTTCAAGCTATCATGATGAAAACTGGTATACAAAGACAAGAAGAAAATATCAATTTCCTTAAGAGGTGAGGATATCTGTAAAACTTGTACTGTTGAAGATGAATGCCATTTTTATTTTCATGTCCATCCAAATTTAAGATCAATATAATCACTCTTACGAGGAAACATATTGATTTCCGTTTTAAAGAGTCTCTTTCTAGCTGATTTTACATTGTACTTAAATTGAATGAAATTTTAGCTGAAATCACAAACTCTTGTACGCTGTTGTACAATTCATCTGTCTTTTAAATTGATTTCCTTTTACTCTCATAAATTTTCCTTTGGAACATATGATGGCTTACTTAACGCTGTTGTTATAAATTAGATGAAACATGTGGTAATTTACATTCTTGTAATGAAAACAATCAAGATTCAAAATCGAACATATTTCCTTTATTTGTTCATAAACAGTCAAACTCATATCTGAATGTCAAACTATTAGCAATTTATTATTTTTTCTTTAATTGTTTTGTGTAATGTTATTGCTTGTATTTTACAGTAAGTAAACAAACTAAAACTAATATTTCACTACTGGTGGATTACTTGCGCTTGTGTATTAAGGGTTTCAATCTGTAATGAATTGAGTAGCCAAACATTTGAAATATCTGCGAATACTTTAGTTTTGCCTTTTCTGCAGTTGGCAGTCTATCCACAGAAAAATCTGCGGATATATCTTCGTATTTGCTATCATAGAGTCTTTAATTGGTGATAATAGATACTCACGCAGCTTGTCATTATTATGTTGTTGGCAGTATATTATATACATGTAATGACAAAAAGTGACTTGATCTAGGTGTTATTTGCATAACTTTCGTGCTTGTTCTTAAATTTTAGAATGAACAGATATAATATCAATTATCAATATATCTTAAAGTAAAAAGCTTTGTGCGTATGACCTGTTTGTCAAATTGATATAAAACTAGTCGTTTTACCTTTTTCACTTCATGGGGATAAGTCATGGCATATTCATGGTCAAATGCCTGTTTATTGTGGTTATTTTATTACAAGGATAATGACTAAATAGCCATGAAATCTAACTGATTATCATAATTGAATAAATACTTGGTGTTTATTGTTGGTTTGAGAGGAACAATATGTTGACTTTATTAGCACCTTTACTAGTGTTCTCTTTTATGAGCCATAACACAATTGATCAATGGTGTACGAGTGAGGCAACACTTTTTTTTCTTCAATCAGTGATTTTATATAAAATGAGGAATAAAGGATAATCCTTTTCACAGAAAATCTTGAAAACATTCAGCAAAAAAGGTCATTACTTTGTTATTTTAACTCCCTTTTCTTTTATGTTATCAAGCACAAAGATGAACATTTTGCTTTTCTCTATTTATTTCAGCTGAATTCCATTAAAATTCGTTTGCATTAATAGTATCATCAATTATTTCTTTCGGTGCGATATAACCTTTCTGTGTTGATGTGCCGTAAAACCCAAACAAACAACACAAACTATTTATTTCAAAATAACAAATAGTATTTCTTCATCATTAACACTAGAAGTTAACCTTCAAATCCAAGATAAGTCCACCTTGTTGTTTTCTGATTAAGGTGGAAAGTACCTTAGTACTGGGCACCTGGAAATGTACTTAAGAATGATAAATCTAAGTTGTAAGAACTTTTAAATTCGAGCTTAACAAATTGTGTAAACTGAAGAAATTGCGTCACATATGAGCTGAAATATATGTATACATAAACTATGGACATTCAACTATTAAGTGTCTTTGTTCAATGTTACAGTTATGACAGACATACAGAAATATACACTTGTGTCTTATTTGAACTAAACTTTTTTGTCTTTTTCTGTCTGTAAAAATTAGACTTGCGGCTGAACAAAGGGTTTATGTAAGAAATAAGTTTATCTGTTAATTGAAAGTGTTGATTACCTTACAGTGTTCATTTTACGTCTAGACTTAATTGTTAATGTTTAGGGTTGTGGCTTGTCTAAATAGATTTAATGTTCATTATGTTTCATTGATACAAACTGTCTGGCCATTATACAAACAGTGTAAGTTTCTGTGCAAAACTTTTTATATTTTTAAGATCAGTCTGAACGTGTCTCTTACTTATTACGCCATTTTTCTGTTAATGAACACAACTCTTGCAGATAGGGGAACAATTAGAGCCGAATTTGTTTTGATAACTTTCACTTGGCTTATCACTAGTTTTGTCAAATTCAAGCTTTATGAAATCAGTGGCAAAGTCTCAAACTGGCAAATTTGCACAGTCAGTCATTCTGCTCTTTATCACAGGATAGGACATGATCTCTGGACTCAAACTTTTAACAAAGTCCTAAACACTTAGCCTTGTCAGTGACTTGGGAGTGTTTCTATACATATATTGATGGGAGAACTTTACTGTTATGCATAGGTATTGAACTAAATACCTCTGAGTTTGTAGCCAGACACTACCTACTAAGCTGACTGTGAAAGTTGTGTATCATTTGTACAACAACAAACTTTCATGGTGAAGTCCGTGTACATGTATTGCATGACCTAAATTCTATATATGAAAGTGTTGAATATAGGTTTTTGTAAATTTGGTGTTTAACAATAAAGTTTAATTGCTAACTGAAGAATTTTTTATTGTCAATTTGACCTCAAATTGTAAACATGGGAATATAAGCTTTCAAATAGTATGCAAATCTCCTGCTTTATGACAAAATCTGTCAATTGAATAAGGTTACATTGAAAAAAACCTTTGTTGTGGAGGTGAAATATTTAGACTGAATTACTTCTGTATATTTGTTTAACTTCAATGAATGTTTGTTGTTTATTTACATGCATAGACTCAATCTACATGAAGCTTATGTATGACAGAGTTTCATGCCCCTTATTTCAATGCATTACATTTTAAATGTGAAAACAAATCAGTGCACTGCATTTTATCATGTGAAATGCATCTTTATTACGTGTAACATGATTTTTAGTAGGAATTTTCATGTTTTGTATACTTGGATAAAGAGTAAAGTAATCTAAAGTTGTATGAAAATGATAATGAATTATAAAAGATGAAATGGCTTAAACAACTTCTTAACAATCAAACTAAAATGAAGTTATATAAGTATATCCAAAAAATAAACTTGAAGTTCTGATGCTAAACTTTTATTTTCTCAACATTTGTGTAGCTAACATAATCTTACGTGTAAATAAAATGTATCAGCTTGAAATCTCCATACTATTTGTCATTTGTAACAATCTAACAATTGCAATTTACAATTACTTCTGATTTTATCTAGGCTCTGCATCAGTTTTCATTTCTGTTATTTTGCTTCACGTATATTAGTTCAGATTCATGTTCTGATTTATTGTCTACAATACATTCCTATAATCCCCATTGTTTGCTATTTCTTTAGGTACCATTATTATCGAAATTGCATAACGGGAAGTTTAGGAGAAATCGTGTTTGGGAAAATATAATTCCAATAAAATCATGCTGTTTTATGCAATCCAATCTTATAAACGCAATCAAATTCCTTGAATATCTCACAGCAATTGATCTTGGAGGATAACATAAGGTTATTTGTATAGTATTAAATTGGCCAATTTGTTCAAGTTCCATGGCATTGCAGTTTTATTCATATTTGTTTTTCTCTCAGAACAAGTCTCTGATCACCATGAGCTTTAAACAAAAAACAAATTGACATTTAAGTATCATATTTAATAAATGTGGCTCTGTTGAGCTGCCAATTTAAATGTTTTGTAGGTACACTGTTATGGAATATTTTTTAATATCTACTTTATAAGTAATCAGTTGCTCACCTTTCTTCGCACCCCTGGGTGACAAACTTTACCAACAAGTACAAATCACTAGTATTTGATTAGTACCAATTGATTTGTTCCTTTTCTTGCTACTTACAAATGTCTATAACACAATGTCCATTATACTAACAAGGAAGCAACAGACATCTATCATTAATAGAACATTTGGCAAGTCTAGTATTTAATGTAATGGGTTTGATAATAAGTAAGGTTGTTTTAAATGCAATGAAAAATATAAAAAAAAAAACCACGACTCAATTTAATAATAAAGTGTTTAGCATTTCTGCTTATGGTTTCAATATTATTCGAATAAGGTCATAAGTAATGATTTGGTAATATGTACATATATGAAGCAATTTCTAAGAAATATACTTTATATAACACTTTAGTTTCTGAAACTGATTAGTTGTGTTGTAGACATCGTTGGCTTGTAGTTTTGTGGGGTGCTTGTCAAGATAGTTTAACGCAAAAGTTAATTTCGACTACTTGATTTCAATTGAAATCAATTCTAAACCTACCTCAAAGGCTACTGTGATTTTACTATTGTATTCCTTAGTGAATAGTCCTAGCATAGACTTAATATTTAATAAACACATTCAAGATATATTTGATTCAATAGAAGTGTTCTGTCTAGACTGGTTTATTTTCTTTCTTATATTATTTTAAATTAACTCAGAGTTCCTGTAGACTATGTCTGACAAATAGAGTTATCAATAATTCTAAATTGAATTGTTTGAATTTATTTCTTCCAGTATGTTCAAGTATGGTCTGGTAAAAATAATTTCTTTTACTTTGACAAATCTAATATTAAGCAGAATTGAATTTCACTTTGTATTTTATATTAAAAACCTGAAATGTTTTATGTCTCTATTTTTTATAGTTTTCCGATTTTATACCAGTCTAAAACATTAGTGGTAATATATCACAGTTACCTCTATGCCCTGAAAAATGTGTTGTATTTATCTAAAACTTTCATTTAACATGATTCAAAAGCATGTTGCAGTCTCGAAAAGCCATGTATTTTAGTTTCATTTCAGTTAATGATAAGTTGTTTTATAAAATGTATCTTTTTGGCAATCGCTTTTGATAAAGATTAGGACATTGCAACATGTTGCTACATTGACTGTGTTTCTTTCTGTTAAATGCTTACAGTAAGATACATATAATTTTACGAACAATATTTTAAAGTCTTCATAACTAAATTGTGTTAGATACTCACTGAGAAACTGAGATCCTACTGGATTGCTAGGGTTTATTGTACTCGCTATGGTTAGTATATCTATATTTGAAACTCTTTCATTCAATTTTTGAGAAAAGCTTTTAGAATGTGTGAATATCTAATTTGATTGGTTAACATTAATTGTTGAAGTCACCTGCAAACAATCTAAACTGGGTCATCCCCAATATGTCATGTTGGCTTAACGTTTATGGAGATGATTAAATCAGATTGTGTTGACGTATATCGCAATGGTAACTTGAAAGCAATGGTTTCTTGACCGTCATACTTGTTGTTGATTAAGGAACTCATTGAATCATAGAAATTACTTAGTTGTTACCTACATACATATGCTGTAGTTATAAGTTCATTGTACACATTCCCTTGAATATCGGGCATTATACTACAATATACAATAAGTACTGGTTAAATTTAATATTAATTACATTTGAGTGTTCTATAAGCTTTTAATGAAGTACTCCAGTTGTTAATTGGCAATTTTTAATTACATTGCACTTAAGAAAATTAATTTTGTAATTAGCAACTGATGATTGTCAAATATTTGTTATGATGTAAGAGATGTATCTATGCTTATAGCGTTTCTAATCTAGTTTACGGTATGTCTCAATGAATGCTAGACACTTCTAAAATCATGCTACGAAGAAGGAACTCTCCAGTTCATTATTTTCATCATGTGTTTTGCCGTCTTCGGTACTTTACAATTCTCATATCAAGGCTCAACATTAATGATCATCTGATTACCTGTCACGTACGACCTAATACTTATGCTTTGGCCTACAAGTTTTGCAACATGCCATCCGATAGGGCAACTAGACAATATTTATAGCCTGCAAATTTTATTTAAGTGGCATATTATTCAGCTATTTAGTATTTGATTCAGCCAAGTACAATTTATAGCTGGACTCAACCTGGACAACCTTCTTTAAATTTCATTGTCATTTTTAACGTCGTATTCGACACATATTTAGGTCATATATACGACGGCCAGCTCTTCTTACTATAGGTTTCCTGGACACTTTTCTATCACCAGTACTAATTTAAACCCGCGATCTCCGAATTTGAAGTTAGACATGCTAACCACTACGCCACGACTGCGGCTAAATGTCATTGTCAAGCAATGCAAAATGCCACTTTTTATTCCTAACTGCTAAAACCACAACAATAATTATATCATGAAGTTCATGTCCTTCTTCTTTGTGCAAACATTTATTTACCCTGAAAATATAATTGTCATTTTATTAACTTCTTCAACTGACAGATTTTGATCACATGACCAGTATACAAACCATACAAACTGCTCGAAAATAATTGTCTCCTGCTCCTCCTTATCTGTAAATGCTTTGGTTCTGCAAACAATACATTCAAATGTCTTAAACACAATATGAAAATTATGCAACAAACATACAACAATTCTAGTCCCTCTTCTTATCTGGAAATGCTTCATACGGTTATGCAAACATTACATTTTAAATGTCTAAAACACTATATGAGAATTATTGTACACATATTAACAAATCTTAATTCTCATGTGACAATCTACAAACTATCTAATCAAGTTGAAGCCGTATCAATCAAATTATGTTTCCCTGATTCTTTGGTTTAATCATGTGAAAAAAGACTTCTTGGAAAGTATTGTAATGAATAATATATCGTCAAAAGATTTGTTTGTTTAAATAAATTAGAATTCTAGAGACTTGTAAAGCAGCAAACATGATCCCGTTTTGTGTCAGCTTTTCTGAATTCAATGGGTCACTGCATAACTGTCCTAGTTGTTTCTTTATTTGCTTGTGTCATGTGCTGCAAACTAAGCACTGACCTATCATTGCCTTGATTTTATCAAGTATTTGTTTGATTCTATAGATGCATTTTAAAATATACAGGGTCATTGATATATTTAGGACTTCATAGTTTTTTAATTTATTTATGGTTTCACAGGACTTGCATAATGAATTACCAGCATTGTTATGTTTTAGTGTCCTAATCTACAGACATTAATACTAATTAAGAAAACTACACAGCTTATTAAATTTTCAATATACTAGGAGTGATGCAAGGTGATCATTAAGAAATATTCAAAATTCTAAAAATACCCGTATTCTATTTGTCTTAAACAGTCTTGCTTGGCTGAATCTTTGTTGGAAATCCTGTTACTTACAAACAAGCATCTAGTGCTTTACAGCTCTCTGATAATTGTGTTTTCAAACGTATAGCAATTTAAAAGTTTATGTCTTATCCTTATGTCTGCTTGTGTATAGGTTGTTGCAATATCCATCAAATAAACCTAGCTGTATCATCTTTATATTTTATTGGGTTTTAAACGCCATGTCAACACAATTTGGCCCCTTTACTGCAGCCAAAGCTCCTAACTTAGCTTTCCTGGATCCTTGTGTTTAACCAGTACTCACCTACACTTCCGCAAGACTGACAACCTCTACATATACTTTATCAACGGAGGAAAATTTCCAGTAATTGTTGTCAAATAGTGCCCTGTATGGGTCATTCAAGCCTAACTTATTGGAAAGCTACATTTGAAGTCCGGTTGGGCTCCCATCAGAGTTATGGACATTGGCTTCCTGTATCAGATTGCATCATTGTTCAAAGGGACTGTTTAAAGATGCTATAAAATCAGAAATCTACAACGATTATACTGATGATAACATTTTCTATGTTGCATCTTCTGTCAGACAATTACAGACCTATACCAGAACTTTTACATATTTATTGCTCATAAATACCTTGGATTTGATCTAATAAGTACCATGGATTAAGTCAGTACATTCTTGGAGTCATAACAATTTTGTGCATACATCGATAAACCATCACGAAAATAGAGATATTGTGAAATGTATTCAGGGGAATATGTCTTTGCTGAAATTAGTGTATTACACATGTATTTATGAGGTGTTCTTGAAAACCTTTCCATGAAATATCTGAAGTTCCTGAAGCTCAAAGATGCGAGAGAAACAAATACATCATGCTTGTCTGTCAACATGACAATTTCTGTGAGCATTTCTCTCCTAAATTCTGTTTGATGTGTTTCACTGTTATTTCTAACAAAGGCACACGGGCTTTCGGTCTTTATTTTAAGTGACATCATCTAATATTGAACACATTCACAACTCTTATGATGTACTTACTTAGTAACTGCTCTAAAACACGTGTTATCATACTTTGGTTCATCGATGCTAGTGCCCTTGTTTTATTCTACTACAAAATATCAAGATAACTGCATGTTATTTCTTTGCAAACTGTAAGATGTTTCTTGTCCATTTTGTTTTGTTTTTGTGGACATGACTTATGAAGTATTTTCTTTTTGGTGTGAAAAATGTCTGTGCTTGCATTATTTGTACTTCAAAACAAAACAATTTCAGACAAAGAATGTCATTTGGTTCGTTTGTTAATGCCATAAGTAGAAAAGCAAACACCGTTTTGACATAAGGCACTTATCATCGAAGTAAGAAAATAACTTGATGTCTGGTCAAATCCATTTTCATTTTAGTACAAGGAACCTAGATCACCTCGTAGTGTATGAGAGTATTCAATTGTCAGAAAGTATATGTAATACTGTATGTGTGTAAGAATTTCTTGCCAAATATAGTTTATACATTGTGTGTTATGCTTTTAATTTTACATAATAAACTGAATTCATAGATAATGTACTCGTATATGTATTTATAAATGCTATGCCAATTCTGGGTTTTGGCAATGGAATGCATGAAATGTACAACAATTTAATCTTTGATTGCTTTATTCTGAGACCTCAGGTTATAATTTGCTGTGGCATATGTAAAACAAATCTGCTTCGAATTGCATAAATAAAGCAAAACATGACAAATGAATTTTAAGGAATTCAGAGGAAATTTACTTAAGTATTATCCAATCAAAGATCAGCATTGATAAATTGATGAAAAACCCTTTCTACTTTACAATATTCTGACAGAAAATTACGGATCAAGTTAAAGCTTTTTCCTTGAACTGTTGCATATTCATAGCTCTAATGTTTCTTGAATTAGATCTTCACATTTGTGGAGCTAAAACAGCTTTGCAAAAAATATACTCCAAGGAATAATGGAAAAAATGTAAATAAATGTTTGCTTGAAGAAAACTTTCTGTTGAATGTACATTAATCTTATACATGTGCTTTACTGTATGAGTATTATCTTTTAGAATTTTGGAGTGCCTAAAAGTCCGAACGTAATGAGGGTTACAGACCTTATGTATTGTTTCTTCATATTTAGAAAATGCCACTTGTCAAGTTAAATGCATATGATTCAAACTTTGTTGTTCAAGGATTGACAGTACAAATTTTACAAAGCTAATTAATAGGTCTTTCAAAGAGATGCTGATTAGTGGAACCAAGTTTTTTGTATCTTATGTAAGGAAATTATAGGCCAAGTTTTGTCTTTGAAAAGAAATGTTACTTACTTGTTTTAATAGCTAAACATAACAACAAGTTATATCTCATAAATGTAATACCTTTTGATTGTTGATGCTTAGACCACAAGTAATGTTCAAAAAAATTAAGACATCTGCTTAAGGAAAATTGTTGTTATACCTGCATTATTAATTTTGTTTTTTTAAAGCATTTCCATATTGTATTTGATTGCTTGAAGCACTTCAAATATGTGAGAAACAATGTCTACAAATACAATATGCTACTCTGAATTCAACAATATCTGTGTCTAACACTGGTGCATTTTTGCTTAAATTGTTCAATATAATTTACAATTCTATGAAATATTCATGAAAATGTAGGATGTTCCTGACAGGTTTTGTGTCTAGTTTTATGGTAAAGATAAATATTTTCTTTGTGATTGGGGTAAAAACAATGTCTGATGTGCTTATAGTCACATATAACAAATATGAGACAACTTTCAGACAATATATGGCGTTTTCTATGTTAATATTTACAGCCTTACTCAAAAAGCATATGCTGGTGCAGGCTAATAAGGCTTTTATACTAGATGTGGGAAAAATGATGTGTTGTCTGTAGTGTAATCCATTCTTTTGTTAGATTTATGTCTGATACTGCGCCTAAGAAAATGTTGCAACATGTAACTTTGTGAGCCAAAGATGTAGTCTTTATACCTTTACCTTTACGTCTTTTGTCTAATTATTTGGCAAGCATTGGCAATACATTTTTTTTGTCTACGAAGGTCTAACATTTCTGGATTGAATATTTTACTTAGCATTGAAGTAATTATGTTTGAAATTTATTCATGACATAGATTTTAACAGTTTTTTGTCTACGAAGATCTAATATTTCTGTCATTGTATAATGTATTTCTTATCTTGTGATGCAGTAATTGTATTTTCACCAAAAATAACATAATAACTAGTCCTCTGGGGTTGACATTTAAACACTTTCTGTTTGACATTCCAGCACATGATCTATTTCTGCAGATTTTTGTTCGATGCTACGTGAAACTTGATCACGGAGAAAGAGAAGCTCTGCCCTTAAAAACCACTAATTGTGCAATGTTTGGCAAATTTTTTCGTCGCAAATGCGTAATTTTAGGAAGATAAATGTCCCTATATGAAAAACATTTCACTATAAAAACCATCAATTGTGATGGCCATATGCTGAATTCGATTGAATCTGTATGTTTAATGTTTGTGTTTAACACGATGTGTTAATTTAATATCTAGACATGTGATAAGATAACTTTAAGTTAATCGGATAAAGCTCTGGTGATTAATTTATCTTTTTCTTTGGGGATGCCAAACTGTCATGTGACATTAATGTGTACTTCATTAAAAATGGCCAATCTTTTATTAGATATTTAATGTGATATTGTCTTCTGCTTGTTTATTTATAGGTTTCTCTGTTTGCATAGCAGTTTTGTTGAGAAGTAATTGAATTGGAACTCAATATATTTGAAATAGTAACTTATTAGAAAAATTCAATCCTTCTTATATTAAAAACTAGTTTTTTAAACTACGATACAGAATGTCAAGCTCCTGTGCTTATACTCACCACAAGTTGATTCAATGATAAAAATGGGTTATAAAACATGTACCCTCATCCTAATTGAACATCAATGACATGTTTGATTTGGTCAGAAATGTGATTGTCCTGAATTGAATGATTGGAGAGAATGCCAGTATTGTTTATCAACTAAGTATGATAGCTGTTATTGGTCTTGTCAACAATAAGATAATCTATTATATTATTTCTGCTTGGTTGCCCAGATTTTATCTTGACAAGATTTGATGTCGAGAAGAAAAATGATGACTATGGATTTCCATGATTGTTTTAGTAATACTCTATTGCCTTTAGTCATTACCATTAATAAGAAAGGATTCTAGTATATTCTCTTGTGTTATTGGGTAATTTTGTTGAGTTATAGCCATACTGCTTAATAGAAAAGCAATATTGACCTATTTCTGCCTTTTTCTGAGTGAATGAAGCTGTTATTGATAAACTGCCTTGTATTTCTAGTAGTCCATGTGTATGTGAGTATTGTATTGTTAATTACTCTTTTCTTTCATTGTATATACAAGTCTTTTTTATTTTGTCCATTTACAACAATGTCATAAATAAGTAATGAAAGGTAATCAGAACAGTACTGGCTATGCTACACGTAGCAACTCTTTAATATGGTGATCCTGAAAAGGGTAATGCATAAGAAAGGAATGAAATGTTTTTATTTTTAATCCTGATTTTGGTATTGCAAGTTTTGTGGTAATATGCACTCTAACTCCTTAAGTTATCTGGCTTAACACAATATTTGTAGTAGAATTAAATCAGGAAAAGGCAAACAAGAACTTTTGCCTTTAAATTCCTGGAAAGTTGCTTGATCAAACATGGCTTTTTTCCAAACATCACATACATGATAACGTTCGTTAATTTATTGCTTGACATCAGGTGTTGTTTCCATTTACTTTAATAATGAGTCTTTTGAAAACTGCCTAATGTTGCCATGACTTTAGAAGTAATATGTATACATCATTGTATTGAACTGTGTGCTTGAAGTCAATAGGCAACAAAGAGCAAAGAGATATGTCAGTAATGTCACTGTTTTTGTTTTTCCATTGCTGACTTGATTTATTGGTCTATATAAGGGCACTTGTACTGTATTTTGTCAAAGGAGGCAACCTTGCACACCTCTTTCATTCAGAAAATATACTTCTTGTTAGTTTATTATGCATTTCTTGCCTTTTGGAAGCAATTTGTTACGTAGCAGTTGTAAATTATGACTAAAATATTGTCATGCAGAAAAGGTCACAGAACAGTCACCATTAGTTCTTGGGTGTGAGTTGTATAAAAAGTAATCCATCAGTGGTTTATATAAATTGTAAATGCAATAAAGTATTTGTTGTTAAGCTTATTCAGATAATTGATTGCTCAATGTATTATGCATATATGAATAGGTCAGAGCGAAAGTGTCAGTGCAATTTACAGTTCTGCTCTTCAAAAGTTCTTTGATTAATGCAATTTTGAGAAACAAAAAACTGTTGTAGATCTACATATTGCTAGTAATTTTACTATAAAAAAAGCTTATTATTTATCACAATTTGAATCATATGTTGACAATCTAATCAATGCTGATTTTTAATTTGCTATTTTCTTTTTAGTGGTAAATTATGAATAGGTTTATTCTGAAAACTGCATTTAACTCTTGGAGGGCAATGTATATAGAAATATAAGAAGATATTGTATTTTTTTAAATATGTTACAATGCATTGCATACAGAAAAACAAATTAATTTTCCTGGTGAATTTGTGTTATGTTAGAAATAGTATATCAAACATTGAACTGTTGTAATCATTTTATTTGTTTGTGTTTTCAGTGTGCCTTTGCTTAGAAACCTACCAGCTGAAAAACTTAGCAAGTTAGCAGATGTTTTAGAAGTGGTAAGTTAATTAAATGGTGTTTTTCATCTGTCTTAATTAGCAGCTTCTATTTGTCTACAGTTACTGAAATGTTCCTAATTAATTAAATGTGCACCTACGCATGCTCATTATTCTTTCCTTTATTAGATCTCATAATTCAAAGTTAATCAATTGCATGGAAATGTCGAGTAGAAATGTTACCACGCATGATGTTTCTATACAGGGCAGTGTAGAGAGACAGTGTTAATTAATGTTATTGTCTGAAGTCAAATTATGTTTTTTTCTGTTGTCTGAGTAGGTGGATGATTATATGGTAACTGGTTAGTATCCCACACAGTTTGTACTGAGTTCTTTGAAAAAAACATTAATATTAAAAAATAAATTGTGTAATTGGAAATTGGACATATTGAATATAGAAGAAAATGTTACCTATCCTATTTTAGTTCAATTTTCCAGAGATTGTTGCAATTGGAACTTTCCTATTTATCTAAGTGTCAGGTTCCAGGTTCTCTTGCTTAATGTATGCTTGGAATATTGTTTTATCTAAAAATATATGTAGCAACTTAATGAGAGTATTCAATTGAAACCTCTTTTTGTCATGGAATATTGTAAAAAAATAGTTATTGTATTGATTTTTGAACTATAAAGCACCCAGAAAAGATGAATGTGCTGTCCTGGGATTGTTGGTGGGACTTAGCTCCAGAAACCTGCTAAGCTAACATTTTGTTAAACTTCTTTATGTTATTAATGCATAGCTTGTAGCATGCAAGTCTACTGATCAAGGGATCATGGGTTCGATTCCCGGGCGGGGCATACTTTCGTGGAGCTTGGTCATAAAATTATTTTTATGGCCATTCTCCCTCCTATCAATGATTTTTTATTATGTAGGGCAGTTGTCAGTCACAGACAAAAGTATGCACTTTGTAGTTGGTTAACAGCTAAATCCAGAGATTAAGTCTTTCCAGGAGGAGTGAGTAGGTTGACTGACCGCCGTTAAATGACCTGTGCAATGTGTTGCTATGGCATTAAACCCAACAAACAAACAAAAGCCTTTATAAAGTAGCCTCAGGTGGTCATTATACATTAATTAATAATGAGCATTGTACAAGACATTGCATTGAATAGTTAACCAATAATTCATATATGTTTTAAACTAATTTCCAGTGATAGAAAGAATACAAACTTCAGCATTGTCATTTATCTATTTATTTCTCTTTTCATAAAATGCAATGTATTCCCAAAGTAATAGAAAACGCTGATACTCACTTACAGATATTTCCAGAAAATGTCTATCAGCCTGTCAATACACCATTTCTTGTTTGTCTATTGTAGTGATAATATGTATTTATAAAATATTTATAATATACTTGATGCATTTGCTTGTAGCATTTTTCATTCACATATAGAAATAATACATTCATTTTATCTGTTAGTTCATCTCTTAGCTGTTGTCCTATGTCTGATATATGTATTATTTACAGGGGCAGATCCAGGATTATTTTCTAGGGGGGGGGGGGGTCAAACATTTTATAGGGGGGTCCAAACTTTTGAACCACAACCACGACCACATTACTTACTGTTTGCAGAATAAAGCAAAATATTATCAATAAAAACAACATAACCATTAGATCTATGTAAAACACAAAGGCGAGCACGAGAAAATTGCTTCTGTTTACTTAAGAATGGATTACAGTTTAACAATACACTCATGGATGGGTACATTTGGAAATTTCAAGGGGGGGTCCTGACCCCCCTGACAGGCTGACACCCCCCCCCCCCCCCCTGGATCCACCTATGATTTATTCTGATGTCTGAAACATATATTCTTCTATATAAAAAATTATATGACTCATCTTGATTTACTTGTGTACAACCAGCATGTATAGACTAAAGTACAAATGTATATAGATTGAAATTTGTGAAGTTTAGTATTAAAAAGTTTTATTTTAAAAATGCAGAAAAATGTTATTCAATTTTTGAACGATTTTAAGAGTGTGATGTTACATCTTTAAAAATCCACTATACTTATTATTCCTGTACATTTGGAAGTCCTTAGCTCTGTTCCTCAAATGTAATTGCATTTGGATGTATTTGGTCATTTTCCATTTTAGGTTCTTTGGGTTATAGAATTGCATCGAAAAAGGTATACTGAATATGAGATGGTATTCGAAGTATGAGGGTGGTTGGATACCATGGACCAAGTAAATTTATATTTGAGGAATACTACATTGTATATGAATTAATGATTGGAATGATAGATTTAGGTATAATGCCATACTTCAAAAATACCGAAGTATCTCTAAAAATGTCCAGTCTATTGTTTGTTTACAGTTGGAACAGCAAATCAGAAAATGTAAATTTTGGGCTCTTATTATATTTTCTATTTTTTTCAGGATTTCTTTCATGAAGGAGAATATATTATACGTGAGGGAGCTACTGGGGATACATTCTTCATTATCAACAAAGGGGAGGTAAGTTAAATATGTGTATACTTGATATAGTACAGCTTCATTGTCTACAATCAATCATTACTTGATTGTAATTAAAATCATGATGGCTTTGTATAGACTTTCATATCAGCATATTGATGGATTAGCACAAAACTCTGGAATTTTCAGAAGATATTATTTTTCCAGCATTCTACGTTTTTTTCTGTTTTTCCCAGTTTCCAGACTAGAGCATTTAAAATTTAGTCCAGATACTTCATGCTCCAAATGCCTCGGTTTTCATGGACAGACGTTTGCCTCATATATGGTACATACTGTACTTTTACATTAAGTAAAGTTAGTAAAACTCACTCAAACAATTACAAAATTTAATTACTTTCATTTTCTCCTTTAATGGTATAAAGTGTTTATGTATTTGATATATAGGTAAAAGTCACACAGACTATAGCAGGCTTTGATGAACCACAAGAAGTCAGGAAATTAAAGAGGGGAGATTACTTTGGAGAGAAATCATTGCTCAGGTAAATAGTATTGAAATTTTATTGAATGTGTTAGTTTTTATTTAGAATTGTATGTGTTTTTTTGTGAAATTCTAATTTCCTGTTGTATTTTTAACATCATTGTAGGTAAAATTTCTTAAGGAGATTCTGTCTTGACAATATGGTTCAATTATTGTGGTATCACTCTAGTCCAGGACTAGTAAAGCTCGATTCTGGCTAATGAAAATTACTTGTTTTATATATTTGAACTACTTGGTAACCTTGCTTTTTATGATTATATAACATTATGAGATTGGGCAATACTGAAAACAATTTAAGAGAGTGAATGATGATTAATGGAACATGCTGGCTTCTAACATATGCAGCTCATGTAAAAAAGATGTAATTTGATAAAATTTCTATGGCCGATACTGTAATCTAAGATCTAACTAATAGCTTTCAAACTCTAGTATCATTATATGTAATAAATACTTTTAAGCAAGCCAGACAAGATGTAATTTGTCACATGACCCTGATTATGTCCTGGATAATGCCCATGTTTTGTTACTATTTGTAGTAACAAGTGTATTAAACCTGATTTATTGACTATGAATTCATTGAACACCATCCTTCAATCAGAAAAACCATTGTCAGATATTTTTCATTCTTTTTTCCTTGTTAAGATTTGTAATGACTCTTTACAAGGTGAACAACACAGCCATAGGATTGTCCTTAACAGCAAATAGTTCTAATAAACAAAGTTAAAGTTAATATATCATATGGAAATTACTTTCTTTTGGTATATTAACATTCTCAGCATTATAGGATATAACAACGTCTGCTACTTGTGGTCTCATTTGAATATTTTGTCTTTTTTGTGATATTAAGAGTCTTTATTGACTTGTCTCATGTTGCATATATTTTGATTTTGTTTTCCAATTCATTCATATTATTTCCTGAAAGGATTGACTGATCTCTCCTGCTGACCAATGTCAGTTCTGTATATATAATTACTTCATTGCTGATAGAAACTTAGTAGGTGTCAATGACTCACCATCACATATTTATAAATGTAACTGTAATAATCCATGGTTACACACTTATAATATTAAAGTTACCCTACCTCAGTCTAATTTTACAAAACTACTTCAAAGGTGAAAAGATACCTCTATGTCTATTTGCCGCCCGGCTAGCTCAGTTGGTAGCTCACAAGTCTACTGATTAAGGGATCGTGGATTCAGTTCCCGGGCCAGGCATACTTTTGTGGAGCTTGGTCATGAAATTATTTCTCTGGCCATTCTCCCTCCTACCAATGATTTTAAATAATGTAGGGCAGTTGTGAGTCACTGACGAAAGTATGCGCTTAGTAGTTGGTTAACAACTAGATCCAGAGATTTAGCCTTTCCAGGAGGAGTGAGTAGGTTGACTGACCGCCGTTATATGACTATACAATGTGTTGCTATGGCATTAAACCTATTTGTCAAAGAGTTTAAAACATCTTTTCATAACTTTACATAATTATAAAACATAAGTGATAGGGAATCCCTTTGTCGAAATTTAGAATGTTTAGAGATGTAGAAAATTATAAGTGTCCCTGATGGGGTTGACCACTAGATCCTGAAGTGTGCATACATCCACTATACACTACTACTCCTCTATCCATTTGAAATGTATTAGACCTTCTTTTCTAAAACTTGCTAAGTAACATTATTATGGATGCTTGCTGAGCAAAGTTGAGCAGTTCAGAAAAGTGTTGATACATTTCAGTCTTAATATTTTATCTAATAGAAAGAAACAATTTGGCATTCAACAAGCTCTCCAGAAATGATTTGTTTTATGTCACACAGGCTTGATGTTGTTTGACATTTTGTGTGATATTTTATATTTTAATCAAATATCTGGAGCCAGGATTATGTCCTTGCATTTAATCAAGTTTGAATTTGTTGATTGTTATGTTTACTTTGTTATGATAATTCAGGCTGGAATTGCATCTTGCATTGATTTTGTTTCCTAAATTTCATTGAATAAGCTTTACCATGAGTTATGTTGAATTAAAAAACTTCACTTCATGATTACTTGATCAACAGCTTCTTTATTTATATAGACACTTGTGATATAAACACATTTTTCCACTTTATTTTTTGTTTGGAATGATTTTATTTGGCATGACATTAATAATCTAAGAAGGCTGCTTTTTGTGTCTATGCATTTACCCTCTGCATTTGGGCTTCCACAAAAATGGAGCAACTTGAAAATGGAAGGACTTTTTCCAAGTCTATGAACAGTTACTGTGTTTGCTAAAAATAACAGTTCTCCCTGATTTGACAAACAATTCATATGGTAACAGTCAACAAAAACATTGGAACTCACTGATCATCCAAACAGCATTTCCCTTATTATTTTTTTTTCAAGCAGACGTTAAATATGCCAGCTAGTTCATGTTTTCCATGTCTGTATGCCTAACACAAATGCAGAGACATGAAAAGCCTGACTTATGATGCAAAAACATGTAGTTGTTTGTGTTTGACTTGAAATTGTTAAGAAGCAGTATGATTTAATGTCAAAAATCTTCATGCTTTCCTGGTGCAATGTACTAAGTTCATTGATTGCTCATCATAAATATGTTTTATGTGTTTGTAGTTACAGGCCAGGATACAAAATTAGGTTCTTAGATATTTTACTATCATTTTCATACCCATTTGTTTAAGGTACTCCATCCATTACAAAATTAATAAGTTATGTCACATGTTTTGAAATTGCTTTACAAGCATAGCTTTTTTAGAATAACATGATACTTTTTTGCATAAAGCATGTTATTATAAAGCAGAACACAATGTAATAGGGCACTGCACATTTTCTCTCCCTCTTGTTTTTGCTTCTTAGGGCAAAATGGTCATAACTCACTTTTTTTAAACATGAGTTACAACTGTTTTGGGCTAAGCCCGCAAAATAGTTTTTGAATCATCTAAACTCTGATGCACCCTGCCCTTTGTTCAGCCTGTCTGCTCATTTTGCATGCTCTAGAATAATCATGAGTGCTTGCATACAATAAGTCCTGATTTTAAATTTGATTAATACTAGTATAATAATGTAAATTACTTCCATTTCATCTATGCATGCATCATTTATTGAACATTTAATCTTATGCTTCAATAATATGATATAATGATAAAATCATATTAAATCAGAATAGTGCTGAACCTGATGTAATTTGATTGAAATAATCTAGATTAATGAAGGATGGAGTTCCTTTTGGTATTAAGGTTCATTTAAAGTTATCACTTAATTATTATGTAATCTATGTTTAAAGTACACTGCTTTATCATTGCACTTAGTCAACTATTCCTGCTGTATTAATCAATTGTATACCTACATGTGTCCTTTGCATACAGTTTATCATTAAGCTTTGACTATGGTCAAACAATGAATTATCTATATTTAGCTTTAATAATGTTGCTTTTTATGTTGGTTTTAGTTTAGTTAGTATAAATTGCTTTAAGCTGGATTGTAAAACAAGCTCGTTCAACTTTTATTATTTACTGTTGAGTATGCTTGCTTATCTCTAAACAATTGGGATAAGTTTCTTGTTTAAGAAAAACAACAGGATTGGTATAAGATGAGTTTTACTCAGCTACTTATGCACATATAATATAAATGAGTAAAGTTATGGTGGAAGAGTCTTTCCAGGGACATGGGTTATGAATAAATGACTGCCGAAATATGAGTGCCAGAAGTGTCAAAGAATTGTGATTTTAAAGCTGCATGAATACAAAAACAAAAGACTAACTATACACATTTGCACTGAATGTCATAGCCTTGTTCAAAAAAGAGGGTGAAAAGTTCAGGAACAGCAACTATAAAAAACACAGATCTTCCTTACAGCCAGGGAGGTTATGTGATATTACATTTAATTCATTTCATCAAATTAAGAGTTTTCTATGTGTAAACAAGTCTCAGACCTTACTTAATTTAGACATTTAGTTTGTTACAGAATAGAAATATATATCCTTAGATTTACTCACAAAGTCTCCTGTTTTCATCTATTAACCATTATTTGATGTATCACATTCTTAACTGTCTCTTAGGAGACATAAGATTGATTGATTTACTACATTACTGTACCACCTAATTATATTACCCTATCAATATAAGGTCATAAATAATGAATTGTAGATTCTTATCTTCACTCACCCATTGCATGGTTGTAGGAGCAGTATCCTATTAAGAGCAGTAGTCCAGTGGTAGGACGTGTGCCTAGGGATTGAGAGGTCCTGAGTTCAAATCCCAATAGGGGTACTGCTAATTTCCTTGAGTAAGAAATATAACTGTGATTATATAGTTACCTGCGAGGGTGGTATAATGTTGTTGCTCCAATTTGTCATCTGCGCTAATAAGCGAGGTAAAAAGACTCCCCAAGGATATTGATAGATAGACAATGTACCAGTACCCCAATGACCAGGGGTAATAGTTGTAAAGTCAGTGAACGTGCGTAAGCGTGAAACTCAAACTATAAAATGCCATTACATTCTTTTACACATCATTGCCATTGCAATACAAAACCATTTATATGTATATTTAATCTCACCATGATTTTATGGGAATGATATAAATGGTATTAATCATGGTCATTTCATAGCCAAATTGATTCATCTGAACAGTACCATATCTAAATCATTTCTAGATGCTTTATGACCATGATCAAAAATGGACTGAAATGGCTGAAATCCAATTGACATTTGTGGTTTCATCAATGGTCATTTTATATCTAAAAAGGCTAGGATATGGTCACAAAACAGGGTTTGTCCATGGTTGTACCATGGTTTGTCCATGATTTTTTCTGCAAGGTTGTTCCTAGCTATCATAGATTTCATACAAATCTGCTGAGTTTACAATAATAAATTAAAAGTACCCATGCATCTACACCATTTTTCTTCCAAACTCAGATATAAAGCTAACATTTACTTTTCTATGGCCTTATGCTTGACAGAATTATTTCTCCTGCAAGTCCTAAAGTATTAATTTCATTTCTTTAACTACTGAAAAGTATTGTTAAAGTTATTGCCCTATTCTTAGAATCTCATACAGTTTTAGACACCCACTATTGTAATAAAATGTTTTTATTAATATGGGTTTTTATAGAGAGCTAAAATTGGTGCCAGCATGTTTTATTGCATTGATTTATTTTGGTAAAATGTTCCTACTTAAAGTAATTGCATCACAGTCTCATTTTCTGTACAAACTTTTCAATGTAAAGATAATCTTGGGCCAAATGCCATATTTTCTTGCACATTACTTGCATGTAAGTTGAAACCACCATCTTTCCAGTAAAGAAACTTGGTATTGTTATGGCTTTAAAGGGCTTCTAGCACGCAAGTCTACTGATCAAGGGGTCGTGGGTTTGATTCCCGGGCGGGGCATACTTTCATGGAGTTTGGTCATGAAATTATTTCTACGGCCATTCTCCCTCCTACCAATGATTTTTAATTATGTAGGGCAGTTGACAGTCACTGACGAATGCATGTGCTTAGTAGTTGGTTAACAGCTAAATCCAGAGATTTAGCCTTTCCAGGAGGAGTGAGTAGGTTGGCTGACCACTGTTATATGACCTGTAAAATGTGTTGCTACGGCGTTAAACCATACAAAACAAACAAACATATTGCATGCCCAAATGGCACAACGGGCATCCTTGGCAAAACATCACTATGCATTATAATTAGACAGCTCTAATTATGACTAAACAATGCCCAAACACTGTACAGCATTGGTTATTGTTCTCTTACTAAAGTTGTTACCATCTCTTTTGATGCTTATCATTCTGTACATTGTTCTCACATCTAAAGTGTCCAATATCCCTGGAGTATAAGTCTGACTGTCTCTATAATTATATTCATCATAATTAAGACACTGTAGGGGATTTTTTGCTGTGATAATAACTATGTAAGATAATTGGCTGTCAGTTATTGTAGCATATACCTCATTATGGATTCACAGTTCTCAGAAATGAAGACAGTATACTGTGTTTACGTGTTGTGTTGATGCAAATGTTAGTCTTTGTTTTTATTGACTTGATGAAAAGGGCAAACTTTGTGTTGTATTCAATTTATAACATACTCTTTGACTATAGAATAACAATAAATGTTTTGTTACCAAATATTGCATGTTGTGCCTCACCCTTTTCCATCAAACCATTTTATCCAAAACCTTTACTTGAAATCCTTATAAGAACATACAAAATTTATTAAGTTTTGTAGTGATTGGGCAAACTATCTACCCGCACTATTTCATAAAATAAGTAATTTTCACCAAACAGAAAACCTGCAGTACATTTGTATTAATGTGCTAATCCCTCATACATTTGTATCAATTTGTTTTTTGTGCTATTATATCCCTTTGTATTTCTTTTCTACCTTTATAAATGTGCTTATCACAAATACTTTTGTATGAATTTGTTTAATGTGCGAATCCATAATATATGTGTGCCAATATGTATAACTCTGCTATTGTGTCATACCATTCATTTCTGTGATGTTATATATATATATTGACATATTTATCAAACTCTCTCATCTTGAAGGCATGTTGTATCCATATTTCTATTGATATATAGTTCGAGCTTACAGCCTATAGGTCATGATACAAAAATAATTATTAAGTCCTGTTCCATTATACCATGCATCATGTACAAGATAGTATCATATTGATCTATTTATATTGTCCTTCATCATTTCTATAAACAGCCTGCTCCAAATGTTCTTGGACCAACCAAAATTTTGATAAAAACTTTTGTGGCATGCCATATGTAATGTCACTATTGTAATAATTAAAGTGGACATATTGGACTAAATATTAAGTTGTTTGCACAAATTAATGATAATTTTGAAATTTGTTCTGATGAATATTTTTTTCTTTTTTTAATGGGTAAAGTGAAGTTTATCCTAAAAAATGGATTTTGTCCAAGAACTTTTGGCTGGAACTGTATATTCATTGTAGCCACTATCAATGTCATCAGATATCATCATCACTAATAATCACAATAATATCTATGATGTAAGCTATATATTTGTTTGTATTAGTAATAACATCTATGTTACTAATGATTTTTTTCTATTTCCAGTGAAGATCGTAGAACAGCTAATGTCCTAGCCTTGCCACCTGGTGTTGAGTGTCTTACTGTTGATAGAGAGTAAGTAGATGTATATTTTAAAGTCTTACCTTTATGTTACATCTCAGTCTTGCCTTGCAGCTTGATGTATTGAACAATGATCAAGATGTATTTATAATGCTTTTATTTCTCACTGTTGCTTTTGTCACAATTTGTGGCCTTTGTAACTGTTTTGTCAAGAAAATTGCCAGGCATTCCTATATTAATTTCCGAAGCCAACATTCAGAGGTTTATTGAAAAGACGTCAAATAGAGACTGGTTAATTTGTCTAGCTGTATATGCTCTACCACTTTGGCTCTTTTCCAAACTTTGGCTTTTTCTTGTTTCATAATGGATGAAAATGTTTGTTTGGGTTGTTACAGGAATTTTCAAAAAGACACAGATGTATTAATGTGCGATTATGTTTCATATGTCATGAAGAAATATTCCCTCCTGTTAAAGACAAAGCTTACTTAATTATATTGTACTTGCCCAGCATTTTGTTTCTATGAGAATTTTCTTCTGTTGATGACATGTATTGAATTACTATTTCATTCTATTTCTGTCATCTGTCAATCCAGTGTACTTTAATGTGTTCCACCTTCTGATTGGATGGAATTTGTGTTTATGTAAAAACAAGTAATTTCATTGGTTGTTAGATTTGGCCATTTTATTTCTCTGTAGTGACTCTCACTCAATAATTATTTATGGTTTTCTTATATGAAGAAATGCTGAATTCAGAGATAATTAAAGCCATTCCTATACTGTATATATATATTTAGGTTATCTTCTAGACTAATTGTTGTATATTGTAATAATGTATATTGTAATGAACTCCAATGTGAACCAGTATGGCCTACAAACATAATTATAATATTATAGAAGATAAATTACATCAATGGTGCAATGTTATTAACCAAATAAACCTGCTATGTTTGTATAAACAGAAAAGGGTCTCTCTCTGGCTATAGTGGACTAGGGTTCATTTTAATGGCATTCAGTCAGTCAGTGGTTGTTTATTGTCGGTCATATGCCATGAAGCTTTGACCAAATGTATGTCTCTGACATTATTTATATACATGCATGTTTGTGGGGCTCAGTTGTGAAACACTTTCTAAAGCATTTTTCCACTTACTATGTTACCCAATATGTTTGATGATCATCAGCCAATGGTAAATGCATACAATTATGTGTGCTGCAAGTACTTGGTAGAAGTTTTGACCTAGAGATCTATGTCGTAAAGTTATTTTGCCGAAATTGAAATTAACGTTTGAACATGAGTGTCAAGCACCATAAAAACCAATTCAAACCAAACCTAGCCACCAAACCAAACCAAACCTAGCCACCAAGCCAAACTAAACCTAGCCACCAAACCTAGCCACCAAAACAAACCTAGCAACCAAACCAAACTTAGCCACCATTTATTCTCCCTTTGTATTTTTCTATCATTTCTATGATGTATGCGTTTAAGTGTTTTTTCTAATTATGATTGTTTCTGTATTTCAGTTCATTTACTCAATTAATTGGAACATTAAGTGAATTAAGAGAGAAAGATTATGGTGATGAAGCCAGAGGTGTTCAAAGGTACATAATTGTTTAGATTTCGTTCAAAGACTTTTTCATTTTCATCATTATTTGGCATGTAACCACAATAACTATGCCTATGGCCATTTACAAATTTCATGACAAAGACCACACATTTATAAGATACAGTTAAGTTTCACTATTAAGACCACTTTTTTTATTTCAAAATCATGCGACTTTTGAAAATTATTAAGACCCAAATGCTGAGTTTGTGAACACAAGGGTATCTGTAATAAGACCGTTTTGCTTAGACTTTGATGGTCTTAATAGCGGAACTTTTCTGTATAATTATATATATATAGCAAATAGGTATTAAATTTATAAAACAATATAAAAATGTAAAAATACAATGTAATACAACAACGTACTGTAAAAGAAACAGTTAAGAAATGTTAGGAGATCAATTTCTATTGGACAATGCTTTTTTTATAAATTTGGCAATATTAATGATGTTCTATTTAGTTTTAGTTTTCATGTGATTATTTTGATAACAGTAGACCAGGTACAGTTATGGAAGTATTTAGATCTAATAGGGGAAGTTGATTTATATCCACTACAACTGAATAAAAAAATATCGCTATTAGAGCATTGCCCGTAAAAGTCCAACACAGTTCTGAAGCGAAAACACTCAGGATCAATCTATGTTTCATGAATAAGCTTCAGTTATAGTAAATGTACTTGTGGTTTGCATAATCAGTTTTTCTGATCTCAAAATTTCATTTTTTCTAAGACCATTTGGCTGGCATTGTATTTTTATTACTTATTCTGTCAACAAATTAATGATGACAAAAATATTTATATTCCTAAGAAAGTAATGACAGACTTCAAGCTCTTTTGAGAAATAAGATCTAGTCAGTAAATCCCTGGTTGATCATTATATATCATAAAAATAATATTTAATATACCGGAGGGTATTCTGTTGTCACATCTATGAAATCAGATTAATTGATTTGATATACCTCTTGATTTGTCAATGATGAATTATTTCTGCATTTTGGGAATTAATTATATTCTGCTGAATTCATAGATGTCTATGAAATGGGTCAAACATTTTATTTACTTTATTTTGGTAAAGATGACATTTTGATTATTTTGCCAAAATGTGCAAAACAGACATACATTTCATACCATAGAACTATGAGGATTGGCAACAACAACAACCTTAACTTTTATGTTATGTTTGAGCAGTGCTTTTTTATAATATTTCTTTGATTATTCTTTATAAAATTGGAATGCAATGAAAAAGGATTGAATTTAGTCTTAAATTTAAAAAATAGGATTAATTTATTAATTCAATAGTTTGTTCACCAATACTTATTGTCCAGTCATAGTTGTCACTTGCAGATTTACTTAAAAATTGGTATATGTTGATGCTTTAGTTAAACATTTGTATTGTATCGGGGACAAACATCATGTGTTTATGCTATTTTTGATTCTGTTCTCTTCTGTTGATCATCAAAATACATTTTTTGTAATTGTTGTTAAGGAGGAAGTTTGATTGATCTTTTAAAATGGCCAATTAGTTTTTAATTGATATTTCACATGTATTAATTTATCTCAAAATGCTGAAAGACCTTGTTTGTACCAACTGTAATTAATTGAGATTAAAATATATTGTTATATAAATTTAATTCAAATTAAAGTCTCACACTTCAATCATACATAATTGGTCACCGCTAACTGTCTGCTGTATAGAAAAATGTGTTAATTACCTGTTTGGCTTACATTTGATAATTGTTAGCTTTTCAGTTATTATTTAATTACTCTAAAGTGTTTTAATCCATTTTAAGCATTTAATTGTTGCTTGTATGAAAGTGAGAAGCTCAAAAATATAATATAGTCTGCATTTCCAGGATGTCCTTATAACATTTGAATTCTAGAAGCTGCATTTGTTGCTTGTCTTTGCTTTATTGTATGATTTAGTTAAAATAGTTTAATTTATGGTGGAAGATTTATTCTTGTACTACATTAATAGTGCAATTCTGAGATATTGCACATTATTGACATTGTGAACATTTCTGTTTAACAAGAACTCATCGTTTTAAGTGATAAAGGGAGATAATTTATAATACAACTTCAATCAACGTTTTATGTTCAAGATGTTGCAGTGGTTGTTCGCTTTGATTCTACAAGTATTTGTCAATCAAATAACAGTGTTAAGGAAATTGTAGGTTTTTTTATTGTTACACAAAACTCTCCTAAAATGTATTTTTTCTAAAAAGATACAAATCCATCTCATGTTTCTTGCAAGAAATTGAAATTATTTTTCTTGATCAATGTTCAATGTTTTTTATTTACGAAAAAAATTTGAGTCATTTTGATTTGGGTTTTTGCATGACTAAAATTGTTTCTCAATGTTTAAAGTGTAGTGTTTTGTTATAACGCACAGTGTTTTTGAATGAACTGGTGTTTTTTTGTTCATAGTGATATCTTTTATGAAAATGAATAATTTGTTTCTTGAAAAGTTCCTGATCCCTCTGAGAGTTCTAGATTTGTTCTGAAATCAATCTCTTTAATTATTTTCTAAGATGTCATTCAATTTTAAGGATTTTTATACCTAGTTGTTCTTTGACAGTGGCAGCTTGCAAAACAAAATTTATTGCTTTAAGTTTTTTATTTTCATCCAAGATAATTTTTGCAAATTTATCATTATTTGGACTTCCAATTAATTGTTTTCTTTTAGCAAATAAATTCAACTTGGAATTTTGCCAAAATAGCTTTCAAAAAGTAACTAACTTTATGGTGTTTAATATTTCCCAAGACCTAAAAGAGATTGCTTCCTATTGGCTGATTAGAGTCTGATAAGCTGGAGTCTAAGAATTTAAACTGTAGACCTTGTAAAGACAATAAATTCATGAATTATTTTTTTTGTTTGAGTAAACACTAACATGGTACATACTATTGCTTAGCATTGCTCCACTAAAATATTTTTACAATTGCTTGCATCTATGTTCTTTTTGTCAATTTAACAGTGTTGGTGAAAAAATAATAAAACTTTTTGGACAAATTGGGCTTAAGCTAATACCTCAAGTTAGAAACTACATGTATGGATGTATGGGGTAAATGCAAAAATCTGCCAGACCTGTTTAACTAACTGAGTGATATTAAAGTGTAGAAAAGCACAAGTACATGTTTACACTGTTAACACTGTGCAAGCTTTAAGCTCACTCTCTACGTTTAATTTTTGTCCATTAACCTACTCATGATTGTCTATCAACCTACTCTCTATATTTGATCTTTGTCTTTTAATGCCTTTTATTTTACAGAACAAGTACAGGGTCACCTTCAGATGGTGTTATATCTCCAACTGTTGATAAGATTGATCCAGAATATCAGTTCATACGTCTTGAAGATATGGAAATAGTGGCTACACTTGGTATGGGTGGATTCGGACGTGTTGAACTTGTAAGTCTTCATTTGATTACAACTTATATTCTCATTTTATATTCTCGAGATATCTCGAGACTAAATCTTTAGACCCAATATGTCTTCTCTAATCCTTCATTTATCATAGTTTTCAATCACATTGAGAGCACCAAGATTAATATATCAATCTTTTGGAGGGAGTCCATCTTGGTATGAACATTGTTATATTTAATCATATTTTTCGTATCAAATTTTTTTTGCTAAAGATAAATACTAATGATTACTTTCTCTTGGTGAGGTATAGCTTGTGTGTATTCTAGATGTCTGCTTAAGATACATGTAATAGAGCTGATAGCTGTAGCCATTGACTCATAGTAGATCAATCCCTACCTCAGACCCAATGCCTAATAAATATAGTTAATTGCAGAAAAATTATAAAACATTGACCTATAGAATTTTAGCTATGTATAGAATGACATAAAATGTTCAACATGTTTTAGAAAACCTGCTGACGCTACATGCAGTAAAGCGCAGCTACCAGACACAGTTTTCCTTTTTATTGTATATTCTGAAAATAGTGCCTGGCTCCTGTGGAAGAAAATTGTGTTCAATGCTTTAATAGTGGGCTTTTGAAATGATTTTTAATATATTTGTTTGTTAGTTTGTTAGCTGTAGCAACACATCGTATAGGTCATCTAATGGTGGTCAGTCAACTTACTCACTCTTCCTGGGAAGGCTAGATCGCTTGATTTAGCTATTAACCAACTACTAAGCGCATACTTTCGTCAGTGACTGACAACAGTTACTGCCCTATATAATTAAAAATCATTGGTAGAAGGGAGAATGGCCGTGGAAACAATTTCATGACCCAGCTCCATGAAAGTATGCCCCGCCCCGGAATCGAACACATGCCTTGCATCCTACCAACTGAGCTAGCCAGGTGGCACTTCTTAATGTATAAATCATATATAAATAGACCTTGAGCCAGTATATGACATTGCTCCCCCCCCCAGGGGGAATTTTCAAGGGTATGATTTTCTTAACCCATATGGTGGTAGGCATTCACTGATGAAAGTTTGCAAAGTTCTGTTGGGGCTTTACAGAGTTATGGGACTTTGAAATATCACCCATTCTCATTTTCTGGTCAAATCCATAACAGACCTTGAGCCAGTATATACCCACACGGGGAATTTTCAAGGGTATGATTTTCTTAACCCATATAGTGGTAGGCATTCACTGATTAAAGTTTACAAAGATCTGTTGGGGCTTTACAGAGTTATGGGACCTTGAAATATCGCCCATTCTCATTTTCCAGTCAAATTCATCATATCTTTGAGCCAGTATATGACATTGCTCCCCACATGGGGAATTTTCAAGGATATGATTTTCTTAACCAATGTAGTGGTAGGCATTCACTGATAAAAGTTAACAAAGTTCTGTTAGGGCAATACAGAGTTATGGGACTTTGAATTTTTGCTCATTCTCATTTTCCAGTCAAATCCATAATAGACCATGAGCCAGTATATGACATTGCTCCCCACATGGGGAATTTTTAAGGTTATGATTTTCTTAACCCATATAATGTAAGACATTCACTGATTTAAGTTTACAAAGTTGTGTTGGGGCTTTACAGAGTTATGGGACTTTGAAATATCGCCCATTCTCATTTTCTGGTCAAATCTTTAGTAGACCTTGAGCCAGTATATAACATTGCTCCCCACATGGGAAATTTTCAAATGTATGATTTGCTTAACCCATTTAGTGGTAGGCATTCATTAATAAAAGTTTATAAAGTTCTGTTTAGGCCTTACAGAGTTATGTGACTTTGAAATATCGCCCATTCTCATTTTTGGTGTAAACCATAAGTGTTTTTAAAGCAAGTTTAAGACATTGCTCCTTCCTGGGAGTAATAATCTATGGTATATTTTTTAAACCCACATGAAAGTAACAGTTCACTGATAAAAAGTTTGCAAAGTTCTGTTGGGGCTTTACAGAGTTATGGGACTTTGAAATATCGCTCATTCTTATTTTCCGGTAAAAACCATAAGTGCTTTTAAAGCCAGTATATGACATCGCTCCTCCTGGAAGTAATTATCTATGGTATGATTATTAATCCCACATGGTACTTGCAATTCAGTTATAAAAGTTGGCAAAGTTTTGTAGGGGCTTTACAGAGTTCTGGGACTTTGAACTTCATGGCCCCCTATGGCCATTTTCTATGCCAAAATGTTCTTATTACTGTCCTCCGGTATTCTATTTCGACGCATCTAAATTATGAAGCCATTTTGTTTTTGACAACGATTTGGATTTTGGGTTACCCTGTAACGTCATTCCTGTGCATTTCCGATTGTAAGCAGTGTGGTGATTTTTAACACCAATATGTGAGGAGGCAGGGATTTTGAGGGACTCTTTTCATACCTCTTTTCAACACAAAATAATGGTGCCTTTTCCTGTTACGTTCTTAGTTTAGTTTTGAACATGCCATTTTTTCTAAAACAATAAATATAACAGACAGATTGGCGTCCCTTATTTCTTGCTATTTCAAGAGAGTCACTTGACAGGTAGTGTACTTTCGTTTTGGCAAGACTAAAAATAGAAATAAATCAAATGCATCATTTCTCTGTTCTCTTATGTCAGCCATATAGGAAATCTCCACTTTACATATTTTTATTTCTTGATTTTAATGATAACTTTATGTTATTAATAAAAGTTTTACAAGATGGACAAATGAATAAAGTATTTACAGGAAGGGTCATTTGTTAGTCAGACTCAGGGATGGGGCCAATTAATTGTTTAAACATTTAATTGTCAATTAATTACTTTGTGAAAACAATGGTAATTGTAATTAATTATTTTATCCAAAAATGGAAAACAATGGTAATTATAATTAATTACTTAGGAAATTTAGGCAATAATTAATTGATTTCAATTATTTTTCAATTACTTCATGATATATTTGCATATGTTTCATTAAATGCGACTTAGTTTCCAAACTGGCCCCCTCTTTTCTGTTTTTCACACCTTTCACACCTGATGAATGGATTCTTTACTATCATAACAATAGTGTTTGTAATATGAAATCTATAGCTAATTGGTTGATAACCCTGCATGGTGTTATAGAAAAAAGATTGAATTGTCTGACTGGTCACTGACAGTTGAGCATTGAGGTGATCATCTTGAAGTCAATGCCCATAATTAGTAAATGTTTCAAATTGTTTCTGTTGATATGATGTACATTGTATATATATATAACATAACTAAGAATTATTAGAAGAAAATAAAGTATCAAGGACACATATACTGCAATATGAATTTATATGAGTTATCTTATCTTCTATTTAGTGTTTAAACAAAAGGACAATAATTAACAGTGATTTTTATACCCCCGCTTAGAAGAAGAGGGGTATGCTGTTTTACCCTTGTCCGTGTGTGTATTGCTTCATCCCATAGTCCCATGTGGTGTAAAGTGATTTCATGCTCCTTGCTCATCTACTTCCTGTTTGTCGCATATTTTTAGATTTCGTTAAATGAAAGTTACATTATGATAGTCTTATTCTCACTGCGGGGGTATCACTAGTGAGCACTAGCTCTCAGATTTACTTGTTTTACCTCTGCATCCTGAGGCCAGGACTCATTGAATTTGTTGTGGATGCAAAGTTTCAAAATATAATGTGCATCTTTTGGATGCATACTTTTTCAGGGTATGGAGTCCTGTCTGACAGGAATTTGGTAATGCATGTAAATACCAAATTGTGTTCAAGTAATGTCAATCAAATTCTAGGTCTGCAAATCTTCCACAGTTAGAAATAATAATGTGCTTTACTATAGATATGCAAAAAAAATATTAAGGGAAAAGAAGTTTGGATTAATCTCAAACTAAATTAATAAAAATAAACATATTAAATTTATTTTACAGTTTTGAATAATTTCAGTATCAGAGGTATCATTTTTTTCATTCCACTGTTAATATACCTTTCATATTACCAAAGCTATATTAAGCCTTGTAACTTGGATAAGTCGGCTAAGTTTTAAGCCCAGCAAGTCCTAGGACCCTAACTGATGAGTTGGTAAAAAAATCACTGAATTAATACATGTCAGTAACTGGAATTTCATTTTTTGCCTTAATACGTCATTGAAATAATTAATTAATAATTAATTGTTTATGTAAATAATGGTAATTGTAATTAATTATTGTCCTTACTTAGGGTAATTAACAATTAATTATAATTACTGAGGTTGAGAATAATGGTAATTATAATTAATTACTTTGCAAGTAATTGACCCCATCCCTGGTCAGACTAAATAAATTTTACACATATTTGAATAAAAGCACCTATTTTCTATGGTAACGTATGTTTCTATACGGACCACACTAATAAAACTTTATTTTTTTCGTCTGTATTTGTATGTTTGTCTATGATCAAGCACTTTAGGAAGGCAAAGGGTTGATACTGGAAATACATATACCACAAAATGATAAATTCAGAACGCCCCTTCGCTCAAATATGACTTAAATTTTAGATCAACTTAAGGAAAATTACAGAAATACATTTATAAACCTTGAAACAATGACTTTCAAACTTGGAAAAATTGAAAGAAACTTAAGTACTATAGCCGTGAACAGTCAAAATCAATGAATACATTTTAAAAGTTTATATACTTAACTCACCGAAAAGTTCATAATTATGAATGCCTAAAGAAAGAAATAGGTAGTAACGTATGTTACAACAACATTGTTTAAACTATCACATCCCAATTTTATCTGTCACACCCAGTACAACAGTTTAAATAATTTAATGGTAGCACAAACTATTTTCTATGTACTATGTCATATCTAAATACTGTTAATTACATCAATAAGGATTGCCTTCAAAATTAAGGGAAACATGTTAAAATTAAGAGTTTACAAGGTTACGAATTAGTCTCAGAAAAGCATAACAGATCAATTGTGTTCAAAGTTCATGTAGTAATTCACTTTGAAGTAAAAATCAAAACGTTCTCCTAGATATTCCATTAGGTACTGGCACACTTATTTCATATAAAAAGTCATTTGTCACCCAAAATTACATCCCCAAGGGTTTGCCATTGGATAAGAGATCGGCGTTGTTGCATGAACGATGTGTTTGCTTCCTTATCATTATCAATTTGTTGTACCATGCTTATGTACCATGTTCCCTTAAATATTTCTGCAACAAAATCTTCCGCGATGTATTATAGTTCATTTACGACAAAAAATAAATTCCGACATAAATTGTGCTGTTTTTGTTGTAAGGAATTACAACAACCTGTGGTTAGTGTGTTTATAAAAGTCCAACTACATTATTTCGCTGCTGTTAAATTCAACAGACATTTTGTGTTCCTTTACACTCAAAGACATGGTATAAAAGAAACATTCAGAACTTAAACGTTTCAAGTTTCCAAAAAAGCGAAACATTGTGAAACAAGCAAACAAACAAGCATCAACTATGATACATTTCATATGAAACATACCTAACCAAACGTAACGTATGTTTCAATTCATAAAACTATGTTTTATTGAATAAGAAGCGAACAAAGGACGCTTTGGTTACATTTGAGATTTGGTTACATCTAGTATGAAATGAATTGCAAAAATATTGATTTGAGTATTGCTATGAAGGATTCTATGCTTATATTGCATGCAATGGTTAAAAAATCTTCATAGTTTAATTTATCAAAGCCATTGAGATGCACACAGTTTCATGTTTTTTTAGTCTGGTTAAAGATGTCATATATTTTTCAATGAGATAATAACGACTTTATTCATTGTGGATAACATTTTTGGTGTAAACCAATTTCAATATGTCATCGTTTAACCCTTCTCCGCATTGTAAGATCGGTATATCATTTTAACGGTAACGTATGTTACATCACGTATGTTACATTTGATACTTTAGACAGCATTATCTCTAGACGATCCTGAGGAATGGCAAAAGCAGTAATCATAAAATGAAGAGTTCATTAGAGAGACTAATTAGTAAACGTGAATTCAACTAAGATATTTAACATTAGTTGAAAAACCATGGTCACGTATGTTTCATGTTTAAATGTCTACCCGAAAATTTTGCTAAAATGTGAAATTTAATGAAATGTCATTGAATACTTTATGACAATCGTTTTTATTTCATATATATTCATATCTGATCTTATGTTTTAAAATATTTTACAAGTATGATATCTTTTCCAATTTGAAAAAAATGGATTTTTTATGGTTATGTATGTTTCAACACTCTTGGCGACAAAGTTTAAGAGCTGTGTGTAAGTTAATATTTCTGAGGAACAAGATAAAAATCGTATTCTTACATACAACAACATTGTATATCTAAAAAGCAAGTGTATTATGACTACTTTATGTGGCTATGTTTCATAGTCTGCGCGCAAAGGCACAGTAACGTATGTTACATTTTAAGGTACTTATGAGCTCAGTATCAACAGCAATTTCCTTTATAAAACACAAAAGACACATTTTCTTTTTAATTGACAAACAATAACAAGAGAACTTGGTGTTGCAAACATGATTTAATGGTTTTTGCAAAAATAAATCGATAAAAATGGAACAAAAATTGCTATTTACCTATACAATTAAAAGTTGATTTTCTCAGCAATGCCCCACTGGAAACTTGCAAACTTTGTACTGTTGTACTCAGGACAGATAGGGGAATAAAAAAATATGGGTCTTGAAAATTCCCCCTGGGGGGGGGGGAGCAAAAGTGTGTCTGGCTCACGGCCTAAAATAACTGTTTTGTCAAATTATATATCATTTATACACTTATCAGATTTATATGTCTTAAAGTCTATTGGGCACAAATTTCTTTTAGAATTGTCTGCACTGATATTTTTTATTAGAATTTAAAGTCTGAAGTTGAGCTGTTTTATAAATGTTTCCATGACACTTTCTTCTGGAATGTTCTATACAAGTAAAAATGAATTATGGTGTTACTTTAACTGTTTTTCTCTGTATACATTGTGTTCTGTTGTATGTCAACGTTCAGATGTTTTACTTGTTGTCTTAAGGTATACAGTCCCTTAGTGTCGCTCACAGTTAAAAATTAATAAGTGAAAGTATGATGAAAGCTAACAAAATATGATATATTTCATTAGTTACAATATGTAAATCATTTTGCACAGATTAGATTTATCACATGATTGCAATTTCAAATTTATTTGACAAAAACATTTAACAGGACTTAGTACTTACCTCCCTTGCATATGAAAATACATGTATAATACTTATTAATTTGTCCATAAAAAGTCTATAATGACATAAATAAAATGTCTAATATGATTAAAAGTATAGATATACAACATACAAACAAATAAAACTATTTCTAGAATTATTCAGCTGTCATAAAATATGTTTTTAGTAAGGCATTTTATACCTTAAGAAATCATTATACAGTATAACCTCTACTTTGAGTAGAATCGCATCATTTACTTTTATATAAGACAGAACTCACCAAATGCAAAATCACAGAAAATGGCATACTTTTTAATTTGTCCTTTTGAATAAAATACAGTATACGCTGCATTAACAGCCACCTGTAATAAGCAGTCACCTGCTGTAAGTGGTCAATCGGGCTTTCTCCCAACGAAAATCAATCTCTTATGATTAAGTACTTGGGAGTGTAAAGCTTGAGTCTTGAGCTTAAGCTATGTTTTATTATACAACAAAATATAATCAACTGTATTCTATTTCTAAAACCTTAATAACAACAGCATCAACTTTTAAGCACAACAAAAATCAAGATGGTTTAAATATAATAAGTCACTAAATTCAAAAGGTCTATACTGAAGGTTTGACTGTATATCTTTCTTAGAAATGTGTTTAAATCATGTGTTAAATTGTTATTTTTGTGAAATATATAGAATACTCTCTGTTTTAACAAAGACAGAACTGAGATATTGGCAAAACTTTCTATATAAGTAGTGATGAATGATGTGTTAGGAAAGCTCTTGTAGATATTGGTTTTTACTGAACATAGATGATGCCACTTGATGTTTCATTGTTCCTGGCTTTTTATGAATAAATGTTCACTAGTTTTTTTTGGGCGTTCATTTCACTTGAAATATTTTGTTTTGTAAGTAGATTGAAAAGTATCTGAGATCATTTTTTTAAGTTAGGAACTAGTATGTCCTTTTTAAGTTAAGAACATGAACATACCGATACATCCTTATAAGGAATATTAGAACCACAACGTGTTGATGAATCACCTGGTCTTTATCAATAAATATGCCCAAGAGATAAGGTTTTTAATGGTTTTGGTATGCTTTGTCTATATTCATTTGTGAATATTGCAGTTCACTGTTTATAATACAATTGATTACAGTTTAAAACCGTCTGCCCCTTGGTTAATTCTATTTAATCAGTAATAATTAATTGATTTTCAAATTAAAAAAACACCACGAAAACACCTACTCTCAAAATGTGAGGAAGTTCAATATCTATAGCGTTATCTAGAACATCACTGTTTTTTCATACAGTTCAACAAAGGACCTAAGTCTCATGCTGGTATTAAATGTAGGTGAGATTATTTGGGTTTTCTAGATGGGCCCCTTCCATCTCCTCTTGATGATGATCCATTTGTCTTGATGATGATCCTTTTGTCTATGTATTTACAGGTTCAGCTAGCTGCTGACAGAAGTAAAACATTTGCTCTAAAGTGCCTTAAGAAGAAACACATTGTTGAGACTAGACAACAAGAACATATTTACTCTGAAAAGAAGATCATGATGGAATGTAGATCTCCATTTATAACCAGGTAGGTTTGTTTAGCATAATTGTCTCCCTTGGTAATATATGTATGTTCTTTATGCTGTATTATTACTTCCCTTACCTCTATTGTAAAACTTACTTTGATATACATAGTTGTCTCCCTTAGCTGTCATTTTTAACTTTATTTAAAATGTTTGACAAAGTAACCTTCCATTTTTATCAAACAATAACTCTATATAGGAGTATAACCTTACTAAATTAAGAGAGAATTACAGTTTTGTGTACTAGCTAAATATAAGGTACAGCTTGTCTTTCAACAATTTATCCAGAACATAGTTACAGTGCATTAATGGTCATGATAACCATGGAGTTTTATTGTCCGTTAACTATCCAATAGTTTGTTTTTATCAAACTCATACATAAAGATCAGGGCTCAAATTTAAGCTGGCATACTCTCAAAATGTGATTGGATTTTGAAAATTGCAAGTAACTTTTATTCTATTTGAAATCAATGCAAAAATATTACTGTCTAAACAAGGCTAAGATTAGCATTGAAACCTCCAGATAGATTGATAGTATCAACAAAAGATTCCACGTAAAACATACTGGATATTCTTTGCCAGTTCCACAATAACGCCCTTGTTGTATCCATAGATAAATATATACATGTAGTACCATTTTGTTTTTATATTGCATATATGAAGTGTTAATGTATGCCACTAAAATTTTGAGGAAAATGTTTGAGTGATTTTTTCATTTTGTGAGTTGAAATAAAATCCACTCGCAAAAATTTGCAAGTCAACGTTTTTTGGTTAATTCGAGCTCTGATAAAGATAACAATAATTGTCTACTAATGATGATTTATGTTTTTTCTCCCATTATTTTATTATATTAAAATGTGTATCTCAGAGACTACAGTGAAAGCATGTCATCAAACTATATGTGTGACTTCATCAAAATTTGTGATAAATTGATTCTCTTACAGCTATCTTAGGATCTAATAATGGCATTTTAATGATGTAGCTTAGTTGAAATATTAAAGTATTTTCATCAGGGAAATCATTGTTTCAATTCATTTTCTTTGTAACTGTTAACATGTTATATCTATTTTGTTGTGCCACTGCTACATTTTATGGTGTATCAAACTAATAAATGCTTAATTTTAATCAAGTGGAAAGTGCATGTATATAACTATGTGCATTTGGAACTCCTCAGGCATTTGCTACAAATAACCTGAGACAAATTTAGATGCCATTTTGGAACTACCTTTTTGTCACATTCCCAAACAAAATGCTTTGACTGGTGTTAAAGTAAACAAATCCACAATTGTTTAGGTGATGAGTGATGTTTCGTTTTTAGTCCATAAATTTGAAATTACACAGTTAATTGATATCACTGAACAATATTTAGTTTAATATATAACATAGAAATATGTTTTGACTAAGATCTGTGTATTATACTACAAGAACTATATATAAGAACCCCCCACAAGTTCTTCAGAGATTATTCATGCATGTAACAATGTGGTTTGAATCAATTTCTTGATGATTATTTACAATGCCATTGTAATTGATCTGAAATTTTCATTTACTGGTTATGGCGTAGTTCAGATATTAATTTTCTTACATTTGTACTTGGTGATATCACACATAAATATTTCAGGAAAGATTGACATTAAGTATGATTTCACACTTTTGTATCCTTATACAGATGGTCACATTAAAATGACAACTTTAAGCTACAGTAAAGTTTCACTTTTTGGACTAAAAGAATCAATGATCTGAATAGCAGAATGGTTTTGATAATTTTATAGGAACCTTTTTTCTTTCCAAATTAAGCATTTGGGACTAAATAATTACCAAAAGTAACATGATTTTGCATTAACCAAGGATTTATAGTGGAACTTTACTCTATGTTGGTCAATCTAGCGACACATCTATGGCATCACATATGAGGTGTTTTTTTTTCAGCTAATCACAATTAAGTTGGTAACCAATAACCAATGTCCTTCCTTACAGCAGAGCTATAATGTATATATCTTTGTTTCTATTACAGGTTATATAAAACTTTCAAGGATAGAAAATTTGTATATATGATGTTAGAGGTATGTCTTGGTGGTGAAGTATGGACTATATTAAGAGATCATGGTAGTTTTGATGAGACAACATCACGTTTTGTGGTAGCTTGTGTACTTGAAGCATTCCAATATCTACATTCAAAGGGTATCATTTATAGAGATTTAAAACCAGAAAATCTTCTCTTGGACACTAGAGGTTATATCAAACTGGTAATTGTTATTCTTTCTTTTTTCTTTTCTGAACATATCTACTTCATTGTTTTTTTGTCTGCGTGGTAGGGTAGGTCTGTGTATTTTGACTATTGTTGATCCTGACATGTGTGCTTACACCTTTTTTTTGAAAGTGATATGTAAAAATATTTGATGAATACAAACAATGTGGGACCAGTGGTTCATGGTATGATGCGGGCTTAGAGATTGTGAGGTCCCAGGTTCGATCCCCACCAGGGGCACTGCTAGATTCCTTGAGCAAGAAATTAACCTTTCATTGCTCTACTTCACGCAGTCGTAAATGGGTACTGTGAGGGATCGCCTGCCTGAGGGTGATTTTAGTGATCAGGAGTTACCTTACAAGGTTGTAAAGTCGGTGAACATGTATATAGAAGCAGACTTAAAACTGCACTTTTTAACTTTAACTTTAACAGTGAGAGAGTCTTATTTATTCACATATATAAAACTATACTTGTCCAGTAAATATGTAGTCATATTGTGCTGCAACAAAGTACAGAAAAAAGGCATCTAGACAGAGTGGCTGCTGTAATAATTTTATTGTTGTTATTTAGGTTGACTTTGGTTTTGCAAAGAAGATTGGTTTTGGAAGAAAGACGTGGACGTTCTGTGGTACACCAGAGTATGTGGCCCCTGAGATTATATTAAATAAGGGTCATGATTTTGCTGCAGATTACTGGTCACTTGGAATACTCATGTTTGAATTATTGACTGGAAGGTAAGTCTTGGGATAAGTATTCAATTTCTTCTTTAAAAACTGTGTTTATGCTTTTGGCACATTGTCCCTTTTCTGGGGATACTGCTAAGAATGCAAGCATGTAAAAAACACCTCTGTCAATAAAATTAGCTCAAAGTCTAATTGACCTAATAATAGCTTATTTAAAATTCAACATCTACTACAGTATTTTTGTGATTCTGTGAAGATATATTTTAGAATGGGTTACAGTGAGTTATTTAAGTTGCTTAATCCTCTCAATTACATTGTCTTCACTCACTGTACATGTACTTGTTTGGTACATTCTACAATTAAGTACTTTGTTCACACATTCCTGTCTTATAAAAATACTTTATGACCAACTGCCCTCAGCTTAAGACTTCAGTTCTTTGATAAGAGTCAGAAGACTCTAATGGTTTGACCAATCAGATTGCTTCTTATAAACTCTTAGTACTCTTCAATTTAAGTGCAAAAAGGTTCAATTTTTGCAAATATGTCCAATGAGTAATGTTGCATGTAAAATGGTCAAAACTCCAATTTTGATGTGGTACTACTGAATAAAACATCAGTAATCAGACTTAAACACATATTTACTACAGGGAGTTGATACAATGAATAATCTCTAAGGAAATGTATAAAACATTCATGTCACTGGTCTAATAAGTGTTAAATTACATGTGAGACCAGACTTAGATGAACTTTTCCCTATTGTTTGTGTGTCTCAGTAAAGAGGGTTAAATGAACTGTTCACCTCGCATGTCAGTTTCAAAGGGATTTAAAACTTGAAAAATAAACTAGGAAGCACTACTTTGGTCATTCAAGTTATTGTCTGAATATTAGAGTTCAAATGATGATTTATTTTTGTATGATGTACTTAATATACAAAATCAATACAAAACTCTTACTAAAATTGCTGAATTACCTCATTATGTAGTGTTTTTTTGTTGTCCAGGCAAACCTTGTGACTTCAGTTCCAAAAAATGAAGTTACAAGGATTTGACTTGATAGCAATGATATTTGCAGTGCAAAGATAATTTCACCCATGGGTAAACCACTCTTGACATTATGTTTTCTGAGCTCACTTTGTAAATAAATCTGGTTAGTGTGTATCAAAATAGACAAACAATTCTCCTTTCATTGGCGTCTGCAACAATTTTGTATAGATAGTTCTAAGACCATTCTATTGTAATTTTGTAAACTTCAGTGTTTGGCGGCTGGTAATTGATATATAGTAATTTTGGTGCATTGTTTGATAAATGTAAATCTTAAAGATATATCCTGCTGTAAAGCTTTATGTCTAGGAAGATTAATCATTCATTTTAGACTATGTCTAGACATGGGTATTTGTAGCATTGTTCACTTATATCTTGGGACAAAGTCATTTCCTGTAGGACTTTAAACCTTGTTTATGTTTTTTATGGTGATAAGCTTTGACCAATATGCATGATAATGGCATACTTGGTAATTATTCATAAAATCAGAAATAGACAGAGAGGCAGGACAGAGGTACTGGGAGTGTCTAAAAGTAACTAAACTGTATGAGAGAACACATCTGTTTGCTATTCTATTTTGGTACTGCAAGCTCTATTTAAAATCCCTGAAATATTTCACATAAACTGATCCAAAAGGAACTGATGTGATGTAATCAATAGTCATTTAATAGTTTCACCTTAATTAAATCTTTGTTCAAAACAGTCCTAATTGGTCATCGCAGATATTTTGTTTATAATACACATTTTATATTCAGTCTGTTAAAAAACAAAATAATGACATTTCCTATGTTATAGATAAAACAAAGATTAATTATGTTTGATTCATTCATCAATGATTTGTTTTAATTATCCATAATTGGTATATCAATGATTTATTTGAATCATCGATTATTTATTTCAATTAACAATGATTAATTTTAATTTTCAATGTTTGATTTATCAATGAGTTATTTTTATTATCAACAATTATCAATGATTTATCTTAATTATCAATACTTTATTTTTCAATGATTTATTTTTATTATCAACAATTATCAATGATTTATCTTAATTATTAATACTTTATTTTTCAATGATGTATTTCAGTCCACCATTTTCTGGATCTGATCCTATGAGAACATACAATATTATCCTGAAAGGTATTGATGTTATAGAATTTCCAAAGAAAATCTCTAGAAATGCTCATGTTCTTATCAAGAAATTATGTAGAGATAATCCTACAGAAAGATTGGGTTATGGCAAGAATGGAATAGTTGATATCAAGAAAAACAAGTAAGTTTTTGTCAGTTTTCTGGAAGTACAGTAAAAACTCTGCAGAGCGGTCCTATACAGAACAAATCCTCTGCTCAACAACAGCTTTTGATATTTCCCTTAGGCATTATTTTAATTGCATTTTAACCTCCGCAGAGCAACAACCTCTAAACTGCAACACATTTAAGTGTCTCCCAATGGATGTTGTTCAAAAGAGGTTGTGCTGTATATATCAAAACTATCTGAAGTGGGTGTGGCCGAGGTGTTACTAAGTTGGATAAATGTAAATATTTGGATGGTCACCTGTTTGTTTAAGAGACACTCTAAACCCACTTCTCTTTGCTTCCTTTGAGATAGACTGTTATTGTTTTACTGGGAGGCTCATCTGATATTGTGCTAAAATTGTTTTTAAAACAATTGTGAACATACAATTGGAAAAAAGAGCATAAACTTGCTAGGATTATCATTTTGAAGATATTAATTCCCTTGATTGCATAAAATCTACTTTCCAATATAGTTAGTATAGGCTTTGAAAGGTGACTTGCAAAATTCCATCTCACATAAGATTTTGTATTCATTTAATAAGAAAAAACTGACCAAACTTTTTTGCAAATGATTGTATTTCTTCTATTTAATTCATTTCAAAACATAAGCTACCAGAGATTTAGCCTTTCCAGGAACAGTGAGTATGTTGACTGGCCACTATATAATGATCTATTCATTGTTATGGCAATACCCCCCCCCCCTCCCAAAAAAAAAAACCCTCATATTATTATCATTAATTTGACATTTTATCTTTGAAAGTTCAACTTTAAGTTTTTCTATTACAGCCTATATTTTGTGACATTTTCAGATGGTTCCAAGGTTTTGATTGGAATGGTTTAAATCAAAGAACAATGGTTCCACCACTTGTACCTAAGGTATGGATGACTATATTCCTTGTATTATACTCAATGGTTACTATATAGTTACATAATAATGCCAGAACTTAAAGATTTACTCATTAATCATTTGTGTCAATTTTGTATGAAACTGTTATTGAATATCTCCTGAATGTAGGATGTGCCTTTTTTATTTTGATCCATTTATAAAATTTTTGAAATTGTATACATGTATTTTCAATATGTGTTTCCTGTGTCTATGATTATCAAATACATCAAATTGTTCCAGTTACCAAATATCATGAGGTTTTGATCAAATTTCAAATTTTCTTAGAATTATTATTTAATTAAATAGTTTATTACAATCATATTTTTGAGTGATGGCAATTTTATGCAACAATTTTGTGTTCATTATTTTCTAACTCATTTATGCTTTAAAACTCTTCCATTTATTTCCTGGCACAACTTTTTTAGATTAGTAAAACATTACTATCTTCACAGCTTCTTAATTTATCGCATGCATGTTTTCTTAATTTGTAGTCTTTGTAGGAATTATGACTCAAAATTGTTTACCAATGTTACCCCCATCACAACATTGTTGTTTTTACCATGTAGGTCACTGTAACACACATTACATTTTAGCCTACACTTATTTTATTCTATTGTTTAATTAAATATTTAACCCAAGGGACAAAACTCCCAAGTCTCTATTCTTAAAACTGCCTTAGTACTGGTATATGAATCAGCACAAAGCATTTTTGAAAGGATAAATAATGATTATTTTCTACTAAGTACTTTCTTTCAGAGTTTTAAAAAAAATGCAAATCTAAGCAATTTTACCCTGAATGCATTGGTAAACGTCCTAAATGTATACTCTGCATAAAATTTATTGCTTTTAAGATCTAGAGATAATTGTTTGGAGCTTTAATATTATTATAAGCTTTGCTTTATGACTTATTATCATGTGTAACTCCATGCAATACTACATTTTCTAACATTGTATTATTAGACCATGTCTTTTTTTCTTGTATAAACCAAGTATATTTGTATATTAGTCTTTTGCACTTGTGGACAAAATTAATCATAAATATGGAATTAGGAATTGCTCCAGAGAACAATGGTTTTATATTATCAGAAAAGCCTTGAAGCCACAAACTCTCCAAATAAGATAATATGCATTGTAGCTGGATGTAAAATGTTCACAATTTGGTTTATCTGCAATCAGGGAACTTGTTTCAATAATTAGCACAGACACATTTTTCCATTAATATGATAAATTAAAAAGTTAGAATAGAAAATAGCAAGAGTGAAAGGGAGTAAACTGAGAATCAGAATTGATGTTAGAGTCTATTTCTACTTTTTCCCACTCTTATACATTCAACCTTCTTCAATGTTTCTTTTTTAGTTTTCAATTTTTCTATAACCTAGCTTTTATGTGTTCTAGCTTGCAATATATTTTATATATAATATTTTACCTTAGGATGAATCATCAATTGATTGGAGACAGGTGAGATATTGTTTGAATGACCTTGACCTTAATCTATGGAATAATTAGGTCAAAACTTACCCAGACACACCTACATAAATTATGATTATTATACATGCATTATATTCAAGTAATACGTTTATCCTGATGTGATTGTTGTTTGGGAAATACGTTGTATATCCACACAGCATATTTTTACAAACAATTTTGTTGATTATCATAAATTGCTGTTTTTTTGTTGGTGGTAAATTACTTGGAAAATACTATTGAACAGTTCATAGAAAAATAAAAAAATCACACTGTTCTGCCTATCAGTATTACTTTTCAAGTGGAGTGGCAAACTTTCTTGCTATTCTGGCTTTTAGCTAATGACTGAAGTTCTATCTTATGATTTTGTAGACCAATTTTGTTGACTAGAGCATTTATTTAAGTATATACTCATTGTTGTCACGAGGGTTTTACAGTGAAGTTCCATAAGTAAATCTACCATACATCCAAATATAGAATAATTTATTCACTATAAGAAAAATTAGTATGATAATTAAAAACTTGGACAAATAGTAAAAATAATCAAGAAGCAAATTTTACATGAGACCAATCTAATTATGAGAAGTTTTGTTTAGCAAAACATGGTAACTTTTTTATACATGGATTGTGTAAGCAATTCAGGTCTTCAGTAAGTGACATATTTTGAAACACATCACAAAATGTTGCAGACAAGACATCTGCAATTTTCCAATGTCAAAACATAGATCATATGCATGTGGTGTAGGATATCATGATAGTTTAATTCACATTTTTCTGCAGGCGACTGATCAGCCTCATGGTCCTTCGTTATACAGTTTGTTTGTAAATCTTTGCTGCCGCAAGTCTACTTTGTAATGACACTACCAAATTTTGCCCTGTTAAATCCATGTCCAGACAGCGCTATCAGCGCTTTGATCTACAATGTGATTGGTCAGTATTATGGAACTTTACTGTATAAAGTATGATCACTTATAGAATCAAACCTGTTTCTCATATGTTTACTAAGAAATTATTTGTTCTATGTTTGAATTCTGATAATAATGTGCTTACTCATGACGAAGGGCCTGTTATAAAATGCATTGTCATACTTTCAGCATATGATATTAATCTGCAATTTAATAGAAGTATTTGATATTGGCAAAAAATAAAATGTTGGCTTAGAGAAATTTAGCTGTGTATAGAATTACAAAAAGTCTGCTATGTGAAGGCCCCTACTAGTTTGAAATAGAAAGGAATTTTCCATAGAAAAGTCAGAGTACATGGTACATCTTTATTGTTTTTTGTCTCAATTTTAGCCTTTTGAAATCCAACTTATTAATGTATGAATTTTCATTTTGTCAATAGATTGTAAACAAATGATTTATATCATCAGATAAAGGTTTATACACTGTTATACATGCTACAGGTTTGATTGTAATATGTGAAGAAAGAAACATACATATATAATCTGAAAAAAAGATTGTGTTAAAATATATTAATCTAAAACTGACTGGATAATGCCTAAGATAAATATCAACATCAACATTAATAGAACTGTATCAGTTTCTGAGAAATTTCAGCAATTATTAATGAGCAAAAAAGTTTGATGAAAATGTTCTCTGGAATTCAATGAAAAACAGCTACTGTTGTTAATGGCTTCCAGTACAAATAATAATCAAGTGATTTCATATACTGTTTTCTGAATTATTGCTTATGAAAAAAATATAACTGAAAATTCAATGTTTGCGAGATGGATTTAATTATTATTGCATTGATTTAAGTCCTTTGGGATAATCATATTCACAATACAAATAATTAAATTGCTAAATGATATCCCTTCAGATCTAGATTAATATATTTTAAATGAAATAGATAAAATGTTATACTGATTATTGAAAACTTCAGATTTTACGACGATTTTTGAGTAAAAAAAAGAGAAAGGTACATAGCTTGTAATCCTCCTCCTAACTTTGTCATTCAATTATTATCTGAGTGTACATGTACATTATTAATTGTCTATGTTAATTAAATAGTCATTAATTGGTAGATGCATTCACCTATTTGAAATGTCTTAATAGTGGTTTTAGCCAATTGTTGTTGATATGTGCTAAGGTTGTGGTAACTATGGTACGTTACATCGCCGTTGTGACTTTTGCTGTGTCAGTCTCCGTTCGTAATTTTTTTAAACGCTTCAAAACTTGAGAACACTATCATTTTTGGCACATCATCAAATATATTTAAAAATTTTGCATCTGGAAATTGTTGATAGTTTATGTAAAACACAAAAATGACAAGCAGTATGTTTACTGAAAAAAATTGTAAGATTCATCAAGGATCCAATATGGATTCTTAGATTCATATAAAGTTTCATATTTGGAAACAAACTGTTAATATTGTATAACAAATGAATGTTTTGATTTTAATATCTTGCTTGAAGTTCATACCATTTATATTACTGATATGTATTCTCATATAGATTGTATTGCCTTAGCCATCATTGCATTGAAACGCACAACAAAATTAATATAAAATGAGTTGCCATGATATGATGTTGTGTATTGTTATTATTATACCCCCGCTTCGAAGAAGAGGGGGGTATACTGTTTTACCCTTGTCCGTGCGTCCGTCCGTGCGTCCGTCTGTCCGTTACAAAATTTCCGTCGCAGTTTTCTCAGCAACTATATCATGTAGCAGCCTAATACTTTGCATATTGCTTCATCCCATAGTCCCATATGGTGTAAAGCGATTTCATGCTCCTTGCTCATCTACTTCCTGTTTGTCACATATTTTTAGATTTTGGCGGGGGTATCACTAGTGAGCATTAGCTCACAGATTTACTTGTTTTTACTAAAATACCTTATATCATTTAAAAAAATAAATATATATACATTTGTATTTATGTTTTATACACTGATATTTTTATCATGATTTATTTTTGAATGAACAATTAATAAGCTGATTTTGGAATTTAGTTTATTATTGGATTCTTTTATAAAATTTCAAATTTTTTATGTCATGTAAAGTCTGTATTCAACACATCATAACTGAACTAATTTCCTTATAATCAACACTTTGGTTGGATACTTTCTTAGTTTGAGCATGGCTAAATTATCCACTTATAAATATATGTGGCATCGACATACATTGTAATTGTTCTGTCTTATCTATAATTATTGTATGATTTTAGTCTCTGCATATTAACAATACATTTTGAGTATAAAAATTATTTCAAACTTCAAAAGATTAAAATATGATATACTTTTGTAGTTCAAAATTAATAGACTTTTATTTTGTTTTGACATAAATATTTCTGCTAATATGAATATTCCCAGACTGTTATAAACTAAAATCCAAAATCAAATGTAAATAATTATGATTGTATTATACACTGTATGTATATATTTAAATAAAAGTTATATTGATTTTTTTTGCACTTGTATTAATGTCATGTTTTTTATGAAATGCCTTGTATTTAGTATCATTTCCAAAAACTAACCAATCTTTTTGTATTTATTTTTCTTGCATATTTTGCATATGGTCAATTTTAGTTTTGTTTTAGTTTAGCCAATTTTATTCTGCTCTTTAAGTATGAAGGGCAGCAAAAGATTTAACAATACAACTAAACTTAATGTTTTTGTTAATTATTATTATAAAAATTAATTTTCCATCTTTTACCCATATGCACAAAATTGTATACCATTATTCTTACACTTCATAGTATAAATTAGCCATAAACATAATTCACCCCTTTTTGTTTATTTACATTTTTTTAAATAAAATATAATGTGTTTTTGAATTTGGAATTATGAGCTTTATTAAAAGGATTTATTATAGTAATTATCTTGTTTGTAAAATATAAACTGGTGGATATGAACACAGCTTAAATGTGATTCTTTAACTAAATCTCGAGTTTCTATTAATTTGGATATTTGTAAAATTTGTCCATGTTCGGATCATAAGTTCAGATGACATCACAATAATCGATAGGTGAACCTATTTAAGATATAAACTGTTATAACATAGATTTAAGACAATTTCAATCAATTTTGTATACTTTTACAATGATTTGACCTGTAAATAATGGACCTTTTGTTGTTTTCAATTGTACTATTGTACTTATCATTTCAAAATTTCAGTTTTTTCTACAATACCATGGGTGAAAATTCCAAATAGGTCCTGGAATTCAGAATTTTTAATTGGTACCTAAGATAGAGTTGTGTTCTTTTTTCCTGATAAATAAAAGCTGTTTTAATCATGGAATTCAGCGATATCAAGATTTTAAAAATGTTTAGACTTTCACGCAAGTATCACCTGTATTAATATTGAATATATTTGATATAATTTCAGGTTAAAGGCCCAGCTGATTACAGTAATTTTGATCATTATCCTAAATCATTGGAGGTACCACCTGATGAACTGTCTGGCTGGGATATAGATTTCTGAACAATTTGATACAATATATCTGTGATATAAACTACATACAGGTAAATTACTTCGATAACTTCTTATCCTTAAGCTCTATAATATGTATGAGTCTAAGCTCATTTTTACATGGGGTTTCCCCATGTTTAGTAGTGGACTGTGGCAAACCCACATCAAAATTTGTCGCTGACGATTACATTCGGTTGTGCGTGTGCAAATAAAGGGATAATTACCACTGCAATTAATATAGTCCGCATTACCCATTAACAAGCAGACAACAAGAAGCGTGTGTATATTTATCTAGTTTATGTAAGGTAAAGGTCCCTTGTATGGCTTCCATGAGTTGTGTACAGCCATATACTCTACCAAAACCCCATGTCTGACAGCGCTATCGGCGCTTTGATTCTTTCTACATCTGCATATAATGAGGGGCAAACAACATAATTTTCTTTATTGTTGAAAAGCATTGGAATCAAAAATAATATTAGTGTTCTCTGTATATACATATGGTTCAATGTAAAGGAAAAATTGTGCTTGAACTGCAGGGTAAACTCATAACTTTGAATTCCAAATAAAGTCTTTTAATTGATTTAGTGTCAATTTTCTTATTATGTTTAATCTCCTCAGCTCACAAATTTAGTCCAGTGGTAAACAATGTCATTTACAAAAATATTTGGTGCAGAGGATTCATGCAGAATGTATATTTACTATTTTAAAGGGTATATGTCTATAACTCACAGTGCCCATTTTCAAGAAGAATACACTTAAGCCTATTAATACTAAAAAAAATGAAGAGAAATGCAGCACATGGTTCTAATACCACTGTCTTTAATAGGCATTAAGTGTGCATTTAATACACATTTTTATAGAGAAATGCTTTCACTTTGCATGTGTATTACATCTACCAGTAATACTAGTTTTGAAGTCAATTACACCTGAGCTGAATTTAAAAACTGCATCTACTGTTTTGTTACATCATCATGGTGCAATAATTTTAATTTTCTTCTTTCAGGCTCCTCATGTCTGTTGATAGATGGCGCTATACATAGCTATAGTCATATTTGAATGTTGCTTGGCAACAAGAATGTCAAGGTGACCAGTTGACAATGGCAACATTGTACCTAAGATGACAACCTTCTATGTATCTTAAATGATTTAATCAAACAGTAACATTATATAATCCATTCAAGAAGACTATATACAGAAATATCATGACAGGAGTACACTCACACCCATGACTATGTAAATCATTTATCAGCATTATACCTGCTACCAAAGATAAATGTTATAAACTATGCTGACCATGCAACCAATCTGTTTTCATTGTTTTTTATGTCTTTATTGTCAACCAGGTTTTCCTAACCCTAGTTCTTTGGTGAATATGTCTACTTGTGATGGTCGGGCGAGTATGTGTGTGTAAACAATTCTTCTGTTCACAACCAGTGTTAGATTTAATTTTTCAGACCAACTTACCAAGGTTGCATGTTAAACCTGATTCTAACTAGCCCCTAGTATCTTTCGTCTGCCCCAACATTTATCATCTATTTTTGCCATTGTCATAATTGAATAAACACTTAGACAGTATTAACTATGATCTTTCTATTTCCTTTTGTATCAGAAACATTTTATTACTGCATTTCAATTCTTAAACCTTGAAAGATTGAGAAAACAAATATATCAGAGAACAACCAAGGAAACTATCAAATAATGCAAAACTGAAAATTGTGTTTAAGTCCCGAAATGCTGACTTGCCTGGCAGAACAGATGTTATTGTAACATACTTGCCCTGTCAATTTTCAACTTAGCTGGGCAAGTGGGCAAGTGCTTATTTCTAACACTGCAACAACTCCTAAATGTCGTTATAGATATCAACCAAACATCATACTGTTGGTGTTTTTGAATTTGATTCTTTTTGGTATTAGTTATGCCTCTTTATTAAAATTTACTGATTGAAAAAAAAACCTTTTTGTGTACAACTCTGCCAGTTGACAGGAAAGCCTGGTTTTGTGACAGTTTCTGTCACTTGTTATTCATTGTTTTGTTTGTTAAGTGTTCTTTAGGGAGAAATTTTCTTGCCGTTTTTCAGTACATGTAAATACATCTTGCAAAATGTTTTATATATGTTCTGATATCAATTGATATGTGTGTATGTACACACATGTATATTTTAAAATGAAAGTATGAAACTGTCCAATGTGTCAAAAACTTGTGTATTTTCTTTTATTCTTTCATTGTACAAATGTATATTTACATAATATAATTGAATTTACAATTTTATTTGTCAAACGAAAACTAATAATTGTATACAACTATGGACAATTTTACAATGTGATGCATTAGACATACCCACACTTACTCGTAAAATGAAGAAACCATACCTGTCGAAGAGCAGTTTGTCTTGTATTCAAAACTGGACTTCATACAATTAATTGTAGCTGATTTTACATGAACATAATAAAATATGTCCCTCCACTGCTATCTTTGCTTTGAAGGTAAATTTCTTTATTTTTAGTGACTGCATGTTCGTGCGTCAAATGCCAAAAATATATATTGTGGTAGTTCCACCAACTTTCAAGAATTCAGATTCTACAGTGAAGATCCATTATAATTTTTAGGTCCATTTAAAAAGTTGGTCTTGATAGGAAAATAGTCCTATTATAGAGACCTTTTTCTTTCAAATGAAGCTTAATTTGGCCTGGCAAAATAGCATGACTTTTCAAAAACCTGAGTGGAATAGTGAAACCTAACTGTAATTCTATTATCAAAATTAAAAACTGTTTTCTGTCACAACTTGCTGTTTGGTCCAACTGAAGTAATTAAGCTGATGGTCATATCAAATGATCATGGTATTACTATTCTGTGATATTTATGTTTAAACTCCTGCTCTACAATTTAGTTTATAGTATTTCATATTCATTAGTTCATTTTGTTACTAGAATTTAAGATTATCCCCATTAGAACAGAAGACTATAATTTAAGTACCGTTTTTGTATTCTTAAAAAAATCTTTAAATGAAAAACATTAAGTCATAAAAATAACTATGTTCAAAATGCAATGAAATTGTACTTATTATTATGTTTCATTGTTTGAATCATTTATGATCGACTTGCATGTCTTTTTCTACTTGCACGTTTTTTTAAAAATTAATGTGTCTTTAATGTATTTTTATATGCAACAATTAGAAATAAAGATGAAGTATATTGTTTTAGAAAATAGTCATTTTTTTCGTACTCTTGTCTTATTATTTTTTATGTTGTTTTTATATATCTCATTTTTTATTATTAATGTATTCTGGAATTAAGATATTGATGTATGTCATTTGTGCAATCTTTTTAGCTGGTCTGTAAAGGTTGGGTCTTGGTTGATGTCATTTTTTTAATCGTTTCATTTTTGTATTTTGTTTTCTCAACTATTTCAAGTGTGCATATATGAAGCTGTATCAATAATATTTTAACCTTAAATCTTGCTATCTTCTAAATGATCTGTTGCCAATATTGAAAAATAAACCACATTTTGAAATAAAGTTTGGTTCACAATTAGGGACTTTAGTCAGTTATCTCTGCTTGATAAAATCTAAAGCAATCCAATTGCTAAGTAGGTCCTTACAGTTGGAATCCTTGGATTTTATCATTGAATTCCTATGTAAGGTTAACATAATGTAAAAAAATCACCAAACACGACGATTTTCTATAACTCGTTTTTGTTTTGGTTTTTTTTGTGTTTTTTTTATGTAAGATTAACAAAATATTTCATCTAATATCTTTCTTGTAAATGAAGATATTTACAGAAGTGATGAAATTTAGATAGTTCTTTACCCTAAAATTACTTAGCCTGAGTTTCAAACAAATGAAATGAATTACAAAAAAAGTTATTTAAAATTAACTTTGGTCAATTGACATTGCAAAGTAAGGGTAAAATCTGAGTAATCCAACTAGTTGGACCTATCTATTTGAAGAGTATACAAGGGGAAATCACTGACTAAAGTCCTTTATTTCTAAGAAGCATTATTTATTCAGGACATGGCATTGTACTATTCTTGCTGATTTTTGTGTTTGTCTCAAATTGGTATTCATGTACATATTTTGTGAATATTTCAAGTTGTCATGCTAGCATCTGTATTCAGAATCAAATAAGTTAATTAAAGTCTATGTTACACCTTTTTTAAACATATAAGTTGTGTATTTTTTTACTTTTTGGTCAATATTTTTTGAACCCCTAAATATGGAACTGTAAGCAAATGCAGAATTACTTAGTGGTCTTCTCAATAGATAGCTAGTTAAAATGATACTTATTCATGTCGGATTGCATTCCAACCTGGTTAAGTGTCACCCGTTTCATTTAGACTTCTGAAATTTTCTAGTATCTCAATAGAGCTTACTGGTAAATATGAAGTTCATTTTCTTTTTTTTGTTATGTAATACATTTGCAGACTCTGTATGTTTTGTTATTGTTTATTTCAAACTCTCTTTGATTATTGTAATTCTCTTTAAACTATGTTTTATGTACGTTTATGATATAAATATAACAAGCAAAAGTCAAATATCTTAGTTCTTTTTATTGTTTTATAAAGTTTATGAGTAGAATGTACTTTCTTCGACACAAATATAATCGTGTCTGTGATGGTCTTTGGCAATGTAGTAATTCTCTGTCCATTAGTAATGAAATAAGGTCATCCTTAAAAAGGCTCAATCTCCGTAAACAGAGATCCTGTCGAGCGTTGTCGTACTGGATCTCTACTTAGTCAATGCAAGGTCATGTCGAGATGAACTTTGTGTCGACCAATCAATGCGTAGCTTTCATCTAGACGAAAACAAAATTAATCACATTTTCATTTCGTAATTTCTATTTTTAGACCAAGGTTTGCATGCAAATTTAACAGCGGTATTATTCAGTCTGCGATTGGGTTGCTCATTTCAAATTGTGTGACGTAGACGATGTAAACAAGTTACGTATCATAACAATTTCGTCATGAATATTATGATGACAAAAGGTCACCTGAACGTGACCTTTGTTTGGAAAAGGCCAGATCTAAATAAGCGAGTATGCGAGCGGTGAAATTTTAGATCGGGTTTTAATCAGATTGGAAATAGCTCTTAGAATTTCTTTGTATGTCTTTACCAATGAAAGGTTAAAAGTGAAGTTCAATGATCATTTAGATTATATTTTTGGTTCACTTTTGTGCAATTCTGCATATATGTACTTAAACATTCATTCCTAACTTTGATAAATATACAGCATATTTTGAATATTGCTCGAACAGGATGAACTAGATATATTGTACACTGTGCTCACTAGAAAGCATTCTCATACCCAGAGGCTTTTAAGATTTGTGATCTAGCATTAGATGAAGTATCTTGATAAACTTTGGGTATGAGAATGACTAGAAAATTAATTGAGGGTTAGTTTGGCCTCGTTGGGAAAATGACATTTTGTTATACTATTGACTTACCCGACTTTACTTGAAGAAAAATGTTATATGTGTATGGGCCGGAGGCCTAGTATCATGAATAAATGTTTATCATTTATCGTTACATCTAAGTTTCTTAACCGTCATAACAATTATGCATCATTTAAACAAAGTAGCCATAGGAAAAATTATGAAAATCAAGGGTCCAACAACAAAAATGGCGTTTATACATTTTTGCATTATTTTTTCTTATTTCAACATCCCATGTCCATTATTGAGCTTTAATACTGTAACTCAGCTTTATGAAGACCTTTTCTTCAAGTAAAGTTCGGAATGAACCTTTTGAGGTTATTCAATGACATATTCTCAGTGTTTAAGGCCTTTACCCATCTTTGATAAATTGCCATAGCCACCACCTTCACTATAAATCACATTTTTAAATTACATTTATATGTATCACAAAGATTGCTATGCTTATTAGTCCCCTACCGGTGTTTACACTGGAGGGGAATATAGGTTTGCACTCAGTCCCTTTGTCTGTCCCTCTGTCTGACTGTCACTCTGTCCATCTGTCTGTCTGTCCGCTTGAATCTGGATCCCACGATTTCTCAAAAATGTATCTAAGCTGTTTTATTGAAACTTGGTATGTAAATAAATTGCAATAAGTAGATTATGCACATGATTGTCTTTTCTTCTTTTGACCAAAAATCTGGTTGCTATGGATACAGAAATAGTCAAAATTTGATTAAAAAGCTTGTATCCTGGTTTAATCTGGGATGTCAATCTTTTTATATTATTTTTGTGTTGCCTGACATATTCAAAAGACATATAGGTGTCACTTATGTGTCTGTGGCTGCCGCAGCAGGTGCAGCGGCAGCGGTGACGGCAAAAGACATCTCTGCTGACATAGGGACAACTGATCGAATTTAAAGATTATAGTTAAGTTAAATTATAGTCTTACCAAGCAACTCAATGTTGAATTATTTGAATATTCAACTATTTTTTGTATGTTGCGATAATGTGCGTGAATATACAAACCATCTTCAATAGACAAAAGGAAATATATATTTAACTTGTATTGGATAATAGTTAGCAGGGATTGTACAGACCTTGAAAAGTGCTTGAATTTTAAGATCTATCTTGAAAAAGTTTAAAAACGATTTTAAATGCTTGAAAATGCTTATTTTGATTTGCTACCTTGAAAAATGCTTTAAAAGTGTTTATTGTTAGTTCAAGAATGCATTCAGATTATATTCAAATTCTCAATGCTATATTTCAAAAAACATATTGCAGTTCATGTGCCACAAATTTGTTTTGATTTTCGGTTGACATTTCACGGAAGACATGCGGCAACTAAATTTGTCTTTCAATCTTCTTGGTCTTCAAAGTACCACTACACGGAAGATGCCGACTCTAACCTGCAGGCTCATTGTAGATTATGCAACACGACAAATGAAATTGCCAGCATTGCAGAGTCAGCCCTTAATGGACATACAGTACTTGAATTTGGCACTTTTGTCGTTGATAAGTGCTTAAAAAGTGACTTTTGTCACTACAATTCTGTATGAACCCTGGTTAGTCATGACTGCTAAATGTCGCGGACGTAGACATTAGATGGACATGCGCAGTCAGATTCAGTTCAACGGCATGTTAGGTTAACCCAACGCGAGAATAAATAGTCCCCTTGTTAACAGTATATGACAGTATCAAGCGGTCTTGTTGTCAACACACAATTCAAGAAAACATCATTGTTATAGTTCTACTATATTAACCTGTCACAACTTAAATAATTACACGGTCACTGAATTTGTTATCTTTAATTTCTCTGGAACTTGTTATTTCCCCGATATTCAAAATCCCTGCATATATAGTTAGATCTTCAATAATTGATATGGATCAGTTGGTCAATAGTTAAACATAAGTTAAATTATAACACATTCAGTGACCGTGTAATTATTCAAGTTGTGACAGGTTAATATGGTAGAACTATAATTCCGTTTTAACATTTTCGATTAAAAACCGCCATTCATCTGCTAAAATATAGATAACAAGTTATGTAACCTCTGACCGATTTCTGTTCTATTTGTACATTTAACTGGATCCCCAATGTGCTAAAATTAGACACGCCTGCAATTTGCCACTGTCTAAAAATAGATCATATACCAGTGGTGTGGGAAATCATGATCGGTTAATTTGCATTTTTCTGCGGCCGGTATCCGCCTCATGATCCTTAGTTATACAGTTTGTTTGTGAATTTAAGAACCCGCAAGTCCTCGTTCTTTTGACACCACCAAATTTTGCTCCGTTAAATCCATGACCAGACAGCCATATCGGTGCTTTGATCTATGTTTAGTATTGCATTTACTTCTACAAGTATATAGAAAAGAATAGAAATGGGACAATGTGCTCCGGTTGTTTGAAATTGTTAAAATATGGGACATATATTGATATATAATTGGTATTATTAGTGGCTTAAAATTGTTGCAGACATTTCCTTACATTATGCGTTATAGTTGACCAACATTTCTTTAAAATGAACGGATTATTCTTTCTTTGTCAATATGCTTTTTTAAAAGGAACCTTCTATCTATGCAGTATATTGATTTCAAATGTGTCTGGTTATTGTATGTTATGCTTATAGACTTAAGAATATGTTAATCATTACATTTTATGTGGCTCGTTTTATATTTCAATTATATCAATTCAGCCTAAAAATGGTTATGCTTCAGGTTGCCCAAACAACTGTTTTTTTAACACCAGTCTGTATCCAAATGCAACTTTGTGCTGAATTTTTAATTGTGTGACTGTTTAGACAGTTTCCATTCTTCTCACTGAATGTGTAATATGTGTTTTCTCTTTACTTTAAATTGGATTTCTTATTCAATAAAGATGTTTACTATATGCACATGATGCTGTTTTCGATGAATATTGTCCTAACTATTGCTGTTATGGGTTCAAACATAATTATTCTGTTGACATCTTGCTCATTAAACCATGCATATACACATATATTCACAAGCTCACAACACATTATATTACAAAATGTTTTAGATGTCTGCTGACAAGTTCTCATTTTCTGATATTTTGACCCTTGCTTATCACAAAATAATATTATATTGTGACAGTTGTGATTTGTTTGGGGCTTTCAACAAAACAAATATATAAACCGTAATTTCAACCTATCAATCGTTAGGTACGGAATCCAGAAATACATTGTAGTTCCAGCAATTTATAAATAGCAATTTGAACAGAATGTCTGCTCTGAAAGGCACAGTCTTTCTGTATGAAGACCTAATGACTTTGACTCGGGAGCTCAGAATCAATTGGTCACATCCTTGACCTTAAGGCACAGTCAAAAGTTTTTTTACTTTCCGCTCGCTCGACCCATTTTTCCAGAAAAATCCGTATAACGCATGATCAACTTGTTGTGGCCTACTTCTTATATACATGGAACATTGAACAACGTTTTAACTGGTAATATATTCATTGCTAACAGAAAACATAACAATTTATAATTTAGAGGCGATCCAAACTCTGAGGTTCCATACGTCAGCATATACACCTGGATAATTGTCACGTCCACATCCAAATCCCCAGCTGACCACTCCTGTTGTATATAAAAAAGTAAGCATGAATATAACAAAGAAACTGTAATGATGGCATTAGTCAGTATTCTTTCTTTGATAAAATCGGAGGAGATCCAATTGGTTTTGTATGTCAATTGAAACCCTTGGATTTTATCATTGCCTTCAGTGTAAGGGTTACAAAATATTTTATCTGATATCTTTCAAAATAAGATATAAACCCGTGAAATGCACCCAAAATATGATATGATTAATTTTCAGTCAAACTGAAGGATTTTTAAAAAGTTATACAAGATGGGCTGTGACAATATGGCAATGAAAAAGTAAGGGTAAAATCCGAATGATTCAACTAGCAGGAACTACTTATTTAAAGGAAAATAACTGACTAAAATTCTTTTTCATCTTAAAAAGTTGTGTTCTAACTGCCTACGCAAGCAATTATTAGGGCTGTGGATCGTTGAGCAAGTGGCGATCCGATCCGAACCACGATTCATGTGTAGCGATTAACGAATCGAAACACCAATCACTTGTCAAACGAGAAGCATACATAATTCATGTAATAAAAAAGTTAGTGAAGAATTACAGAAGAAGATTTACTATATGGAAAACCATGTACTCCAAACATTTCTATAACCAGACGTTTTATGGGCATTTTCAGTGATGACATTTTTGTTTAAATGTGTATCAATCGAAATTTTGACACAAGATTATACAGTCCCTACATAAATTTAAGTTTGCGTTAAAAGTGCGAGTCGTTTTCAGTGGTAATTAAAGTGATCATGTTCTTTCATTTTTTTAAATAGATCGCGATCCGACGATTTCTGACGCGACGAATATTCGTACTCGATTTCTGGTCGGGATCGCAAATATCCGAGTACTCAGATACTTGCCGCAGCCATAGCAATTATGGTTAGACCAAACAATGTGGTAAAGTAATACCACAGGAGCTTGACATTTTATATCATACTACGAAAATTCCCCTCCTTCATATAATGTGTTTTTTATTATATGAAGAGGGGAATTTTCGTAGTATGATATAAAATGTCAAGCTCCTGTGGTAATACAAGTAATAAAATATCCTATATCTCGTAATCGCTTATTTACATGTCTGCATGACAAACGCACAGTACGGGTCATATATTCAGCTTACTTTGATATTATAATATTCATGGCGCAACTCGCAAAGAATCGTACATTAACAGCTCATGAATGACACATCCAGCGAAAAAGCTCGTAAACCTGATCTAACATAGAATTCCATAATTTCGATGTTAATTATAGCTAGGGCCATGCCAAATTGTAATTCTGTTAAGCGTCAACTCAAATTTGACAAATCTAGGTACCTATTTACAAAAACACTCAACCCGAAAAAGAAAACACAAATATTTTTATACATATTTTTCAATGAAATTACATCCTCACAACTAAGTTTGAAATTATTGTCTAAATTTAATGTAAAATGACTATTGTTTTTTCACGTAAAATATATATTGTTTCAATGACGCGATTATGATAAACTACTTACGATGAATAACGTCGTTACCCAACACCTTTTTCCCTAAATTAAATTGTCGTATCGAATTCCGGAACATCGGAATTATTTAAGAAAACATTGCTAACAATTATGTTTTTTTTATTTTGATTGAGGACTCTAAAACCTACGCGCACGCGCACGCTTGTAGCTTAACAAAATTCCGAAATGGCAAGCATCGTATTTCTTCCAGATAAAAGCCCCTCTCCTCACAGTGCTTACGTCACGCTGTTATTGATAAAATAAAGGGAAATAACCGCTGCGGGGAGTTTGATAAAAGCAACGCATTGGTTGGTCGACACAAAATGACACCCGAATCGGACCCGCTGAACAATGTTAAAAGATCTTGTTTGTTTGTTTTGCCTTAACGACGCATCAACTCAAAAAGGCTATATCGCACCGAAAGCAATTGATTGTAACAAACAACTTGGTTAGAATTAAAATTGAGCATTATCTTTCATGCCCCTTCTTATGTTCAGATATTTGTAAGTAATCACTCATAACAAATAAGGAATAACAAATAAGGACTAACAAATAAGGAATAAGTATTAGCTAATGAGTATAATTTGACTAATGGGCACTTAACACTCTCAACGAATTGAAATAAAATAACTGCTAGAATGGACAAAAAAAACCGATTTTTGCCATCTTTACTTTACAATGTACAAAATGGCCGAACGATCAGTCTACGTTTAACTTGAAAATAAACCATAACAAATAAGTAATAACAAGTAAGTCATAACAAGTAACATAAAATGTCCTTCCAGGGCTTCCGTAGATGGTTGATACTCGGAGACATAGATACATAGGTTAGCTTCATTTCTAAGCGTACACGAATGAAGTCATGAAGGAATTGTTTAGGACTTGATTGTCGACCCTCGTTTATCTCTCCGCTATTAAACCGTCAGGCCTTTTCGTCGATAGTTTTTGATCAGTGGTATAACTTAAGACTTTCTGGCGAAACGCCAAAAGTCTAATCACCTGTAGCGTGTTCAGTTACCGCGAACGTTACAGAACGTTACATAACGATACATTCGGAACTCCTCGGCCATTCGCTGCGATTAATCTCGGACATATTTAGACGCTATTTTGAAACTACCGGTGTTGAAGTTAACAAATATATGATCTTGTAGGCATTGAGTTTTTAGTCCGTAAATTTTGAAACATCACTCATTGCCTTAACGATCGCATATTTGTGTATTAGATTAGATTATTCGCAGCGAATGGCCGAGGAGTTCCGAATGTATCGTTATGTAACGTTCTGTAACGTTCGCGGTAACTGAACACGCTGCTGTATGCATGTATAATATACTATAATGAAAGTATATAATAGTAACAAATCGTAAATTATTAAACATGTATGTACGGGGTCGCTTTTTAATTGTATTCAATCATTGATAAACAATATCGCAAAAAGCATGTTTTATGCGCGTATTTTAACGAATAAAAGGATTCAGGTAGGGGGCCTACCAGTGTATTCTATATTAAATATGCCGGTGTGATTTAAATGAAGTTATGTTCATCATCAACGACTCGATACATTTTTTACAATGGCATTAAGTTGAAGTCGATTAATTAAAAATAATCTGATTTATGATAATGAAATCATAACGTACCAACAAGTTCCCAACTACCACCTCTACGGCACACCAATGGGCCACCAGAATCGCCCTGAAAAAAATATATAGAATTCAATTTCTGCAATGTTATCATTTACTTGATTGTCAACGTTTGAGTCTATTATTAATCACCTGTACGTTATTGGATTATTATTAAATTCAGAGCTGATATGGCGTTCACTACGGCATTGTACCCAAATACTCGGTCAACAGGAAATACACGACCTTTATGAAATACGTCGGCTGTTATGAGATTCAGTAGGGGTGTAACGGTTAACCGATATACCGGTTAATATTGCAATACGAGTTCTAACGGTTTTTAACCGGTTCGTTTTTCCTTGAACCGGTTTTTGTAGTTAAGTGTCATACTGCTTGTTTTTATCAGAATCTGATAGTTAAATGTTTAAACAAATGTTAAAATGAATTGAATACTTGAAATACTCTTACTGTGCTTTTAACGGTTAAACATTTCTAAAGTCAGTTGAACGAAAAATCTTCAAGAGTCTGTTTCAAACCACTCATTTTTCTAACACATAGACCATTTTACATTTGTTATTCAAACATTTGGATGAGAGATCATTTGAAAATACCCATATGCGTGCTATGCTGATCCAAATAGGACGAGGTACATGCATTAATTAATGCTTTGCTTGTCTAAGCGAAAAAAGGTACGTATTGCAATATATTGCAATACGGGTTCTGCATATTGCATTATATTGCAATACGGTTTTTACCGTATTGTTACACCCCTAAGATTCAGGCATTTGATTGGTTCTAAATCTCATTATGGCCTAGTGTTTAACTCATATAGGCTACCATTTTGAATGTTGGTACAATCGGAGTGTGTTTTATTGTTTACTCATGAGTGATGTCATTTATCTATTGCAATTTTCCACAAATTGTATAGTTAATTAATGAAATATTGTCAATAATTAAGTGTTTCTATAATTGCTTCAGACAGTCATATTGGCTAAAATAATCGAACCTTAAATTATAAACATTGTTGTGATGAAACATGCTTTCAACCAGGTGTTTGTACACTAGCAGTAACAAAACGATAAATGTTAACCTAAGTTGACGGTGTTTTGGGCAAGTGTTTAACATATTTTTCTCTGCTTAAAATTGATGCATATACGAGTCTATGTCTTCATATTTAGCTTCTGATTTCACATAAGTGTGAAATCGGATATTATAAGTAATACTTAGTGACATACTAATATAAGTGACGTATTATTTTATTTGATTTAGTTTTGCATAGATTATCAACAGTAGCCTGTTCAATTACCCTAAACGTTCCAAAACGTTCCATTACGACACATTTGGAACTCCTCGGCCATTCGCTGCGAATGATCTAATCTAATAAACAAATAGGATCGTTAAGGCAATGAGTAATGTTTCAAAATGTATGGACTTAAAACGAAACATCACTCATTGCATTGCCTTATTGTTTACTTCATCGGTAGTTTCAAAATAGTGTCTTAATATGTCCGAGATTATTCGCAGCGAATGGCCGAGGAGTTCCGAATGTATCGTAACGGAACGTTTTGGAACGTATTGGGTGATTGAACAGGCTACTGGTTTCATTGTAATATATTTATCATATAGGTAATGTAATGCCTCAGTCCCATAAAATCGTGGCTTGTTGCGGACCCGTACGTGCAGACAGTCATAGGCCGTGGGAAGCCTTGCGTATTAAGGTGACGGTACGCACATGGTACAAAAAAACACACCGTACGGAGCCGTAGCTGGAAGATATGCATGTTAATCCATACTTGGCCACTATTTTGTTCATGATTTGACTTTGAAACTGATACGTGTATCCTGGGCTCATCTCACGGATCATGATAAAAACGTAACAGTCCGTACGGGTACGCAAGATTTCGTACGGGTCCTTGCGGAGCTTGATCGCACGGCGCCCGTACAGTGCCCTCACGGCTATTTTTATGTTTATGGGACTGTAGCATAAGGTGGGCCTCCTACTTAAACAACTTACTAATTACTTAAGCACTTTTTTAATTATCAGATATTTACTTATTCTTCAACAGAGGAAAGTTGATGTCAAATATTGGAATTTTATGTTGTGATTAAGATAATTAATACATTACATTTTTGTGCTTGTTATTTTTTGGTTAACGTGTAATTATTCCAACGGAAAAAAAACGTTTGCGTCATTTGTATGAAAGGGTTTAGTAGACCTAATGATGCTGTATAGTGACCTACGATTCTGTTATTGTATAAATTTGATTAAACATTGCTTAGAAGAGCTTAAAAGGGCAGAGGGCATAAACGCACTTAGAAATGAGCTCTACGTGGTAACTAAAATTCCATGGTGAGTATTTGTGCTCGTGTCTTTTGATAATAACAATAATCTGATAGCACACTGTCGCATATGTGTGCCATAGTATACGTTGCCTCTATGTGCAGTTGTATTCAGTAGCGCGTCACATATCCAACGCTAGTTTTATACTTTTTGTGCCAACATCCTGCAAAAACCTACTCAGGTTTTTCCTGTTCAAAATAGGACGACGACTTGCTTGCCGAAAAGAAATAATTTTCTAAACTTACCTGACATGCGTCTTTTCCTACTGATCCTCCACACAACATAGTTGAATCTAAATTACCAGCGTTACCAGTGGTTTCACATTTTGATAAACTCATCAACTGTTTCCATACGTATCTCAATGTAGTTGATGATGAACCGCCTGATGAATGTAAATACATATGTAGATAGTAAAACAATTCGTTTTAAATACACCTCTTTATCTTATTAGCAACTTATTAGAAAATACAAACTGAATTGACTTAATTTGTTTTGCATCTTATAACATGTGTCGAATTCAAATATGACAATATTTTAGCGTTTAATATAAATATTAAATTCTGGTTGCAAGCATTACATTAATGGAATGTGAAGATATCACCTCAAGACTCAGAGAAAGTAAGACACATAACGCATTGAAATATTCCACGATTTGATACGCGATAGAATATAAAGCATCGTATGAAGACAAAATCGTTGTATGTTTCCGGTTTTAGATACATTCATTATTTGATTTTAAAATAAATGATGGCTTATAACTACATGAATATCAATCCATAGTTATAAAGTATGTTTAAGCCTCAGTGGGTAATGCTGGCGTCACACTGTCCCGAATTGACACCTGATGGACATACGAACAGGGACTTTCGAATTTCGCGCGAAGATAACCCTGAAATTGGCCAACAACCAATTAGCGTCCGAAGCAAGTGCGATTCCTACATATGGCCACACGATCCCATCCGATCCACACACGAAGTCACCTGATAAACGCAGATTTTTACAAAGTTGTACTCGCAGGACATGCGAAGGCCACACAATGGGTATACGACGTCGTATTGTATGTTGTGTAAGAATGTTGTCACGAAAGCGTCACGTGACTCCCGGTTCATGGTCCCCAGAAAAACTTGGAAAATGTGTGCAAAAATAGCAAAGGTCTACAACGCGCCTGGGTCCGGAGAGTTTATAGTAATACCAATTGTCGGCCTCGATCAAGGCAATAAGGACAATGGGGAAGAAGGTTTTTTATTTTCTTTCAAAAAGCTGGTATTCTAATGACATATAACCGTCACATGCTTGCCATCCAGAGCACCACAGCATGACATATCTTTTCAAACTTCTCAGCAATGGCAGTCCACTCTTCCATTGTAGTAGAGCACTGGATCACCTCAGATACTGGTTCTTGCTTCCAAAACTTTATAAGCCGCTTTTTTAACATTTTGATTTTCGTCAGATGCGGCATTAAATACCCGTTCATTGACAGTATAAACACGGGTTCGCTGAAGACCTTAAGCTACTCAGATACGATCTTGACTTTGATGGCATCGCAAACCTGAACATTTGAAAAAGGGGATTGCGTTTGGAGCTACTCTGATGTTGTAGGACAGGCTTTGATTACTGTCACCGCAGGCCAGGTGTCGTAAAGTAATAGCTTGAGACTAGGAGAAAGAGGCTTACTGTATCACTGTACCATGTGAACTTCTTCTGTAATATGCATTATATATATTTTGTATGACCTCATAGTAGAGGCCTTTGAGAAGTATTGCATAGTTATAGAAACAAGTCTTCTAATGGATAGGTCGTGGATTCGATTCCAAGAGGTAGTCTACTTTCGTTGAGTTAAGTGATGAAATAATTTCTACGACAATTTCCCTCCTACCACTGATTATAAATCATGCAGGGCAGTTACCAGCCACTGACAGATGTACGTGCTTTGTAAATGATTAGTGGCTAAATCAAGAAATTTAGTTTTTCTATGTGAGTATGTTGACTGATCGCAGTGATATGAATTATTTAATGTGTTGCTTTGTCAGAAGTCCTGTATAGTAATAAAAGCTAGTCGTCCGGCTAGCCTAGTTGGTAACACGCAAGTCCTCTAATGGAGGGGTCGTGGATTCGATTCCCAGACGGAGCATACTTTCGTGGAGTTAGGTAATGAAATAATTTCTACGGCCATTCTCCCTCCTACCACTGATTTCAAATCATAGCCACTTTTCATTTTCATTCAATAAATGTCAGCCTCTGGCAAACGTATGTGCTTAGTAATTGGTTAATGGCTAAATCCGGAAATTTAGACTTTTTAGAAACGGTGAGTTTGTTGACTGATCGCCGTGGTAAGACCTATACAACGTATTGCTACGCTGTAAAAGCAAACAAAAACATTTTTAGAAGATAGTATTATCTTCTGCCTTCAACTCCTCTAGTAGAGTACTATAGTTGCCATACGTTTATCTTTTTTTCCAAACAGCTATTTTCTGACCCACATAGACTCGATTTATATCTTCGATTTTGTCTTCCTTTTCTTAGTTGTCTAATCTCAAAACTAATGTAATTCTTCTGGAAATTAACTCAAAATAATTGTTTATTAACTGCAAATGATAAAATATTTTGTAGTCTCAGTAGAGATGTACAAGACTAAGGAGAGAGATGGTCGGGACAAGTCTTCATATGTCAACCATGATACATATACAACGCTTGAGCCATTTAAATTTGCTTATTCGGTCCACATCGTGGTGCCATCTCGATGTACCATCTACGACGGTATCACGGGGGCTTTGCGTAGTCGTGATGCCTTCCTAAGACAATCTCATATCTTTTTGTTTCCCTCGTATTGTCTTCTTGAGGCGAAAAATGCTATATAGCACCGATGATTACACGGTGTAAAGACGAAGACTACACGATTGACAAGAAGGCTTTATGACAGCCTAACGATGCCCAAAAATGACGTACGAATTCAACGCGAAAATGAACCTTCGCAATGACTTCCGGTATTTTTTGGCATGCTAAAAATGTTGCTCGCTCACGAAGTTATCGCCGGAGTCTGAAAATTCAGCCGGTGATCATACGATGGCAAAATTTGCCTTCACGAATGGCGCGATCTTATAACGATCAGATCCGAATTTAAACTTTTCTTTATTCGTATGTCCATCCACAGGTGACAGACTCAATTTTTCCTTATAATAGTATATATAGAGAAAAGGTCTCTAACGCCTGTTCAACGGTTGTAGTTTTCAACTCGTCACCAAGCTCACAAAAACCGCCCGATCGTCAAATCTTTTTCACTATCTGCTATAGAAAGGATTATGCACAAAAATACTTTTTATTTGAAGAAAATCGATCAACAATTAATGAAATGGTCCAATATATCTCCAAAAAGCCTTAAAAATCGACCTGAAAGAGACCTGTTTGAAAGTTTTTACGCCGTGAGTCGATAGAAAATGGATTTATTTATTGAAAATATGTAGATTTTATGGTAGTTTTTGTTTTATTTGCTCATAGCGGACGAAACAATCCGTTTCATTATACGTTCTATATGGACGACTTGTTTGACATAGAACGATTTTTAAGGCTTTTTGGGGATATATTGCGACCATATCATCAAGTTTTGATCGTTTTTCTTCAAATAAAAAGTATTTTTGTGCAAAATAATCCTTTCTAGAGCTGATTGTGAAAAAGATTTGACGATCGGGCGGTTTTTGTGAGCTTGGTGACGAGTTGAAAACTACAACCGTTGAACAGGCGTTAGAGACCTTTTCTCTATATATACTATTATAAGGAAAAAATGAGTCTGTCACCTGTGTGTCCATCTAGTGCTAGTATCGGGACAGTGTGCCGCCTACATAACGATCTGTATCCAACACCGTATGTTCTGCTTCGTTTTTATTTCAAATGTAGGCGTAATGTAGGCGTCACACTGTCCCGATATTAGCAATCGTATATACTGTATAAATATATTGCTTCTTAGTTTATTACCTTCAGAGGTAGTTCCCCAGCCAGATACAACAGACCATTCTCCATCAAAGTATGTACTAGAAGGTAAACAGGCTGGATGGGCAAATGTCGATGAAAGATCAGATACAGTGTTGCTGAAATCTAATATAAAAGAGAAGAAAACGTGTAACATATATTATACGATACCTACTAGAAGAAAACATAAAACAATACATGTATATAAATTTCTAAATTTGATCATGGTTCCATTACGTTTTGTTTGACATTAGGATCTGCATTATACATAATCCAATTACTTTTGTAATAATACCTGTATTTCTTTTTTGTTGTTGTTGTTGCTGGGTTTAACGCCGTAGCAACACATTGTATAGGTTACATCACAGCGGTCAGTCCACATACTCACTGCTCCTGGAAAGGCTAAATCTCTGGATTTAGTTGTTAACCAACTTCTAGGCTCATACTTCCGTTAGTGACTGACTTATGCCCTACATGATTTAGAATCAGCGGTAGGAGGAAGAATGGCCGTAGAAAATTATTTCATGTCTAAGCTCCACGAAAGCATGCCCCGCCCGGGAATCGAATCAACGACCCCTCGATCAGCAGACTTGTGCGCTACCCGGGCGGGCAATCTTCAAAGTAAACAGCTCCTAACAGCAGATTTATCAGACTAAGGCATTGAGTATTGTTTAAATACACGTGTTAGAACATTTATGTGATTCCCTATTGCTTAAATAAAATATCTTTATGAATAAACTACCATAAAACAACGCTCATGCTGCTCTGGAAATATAAATTTCATGTTCATTCGGAACAACCTTGGCGAACATCTACGAATATATACCTCGGAAATCAGACGTAGTAGGAATACAACCATGTTATAAGGTCCGGCGATAAACTCGCTGGCAAGTGGTTCTATTATTGTTAATAAATGGGCATGTAAAGTCGATATTATCTAACAATTTGCCTGCTGTTCTACTAATTAGCTACGAGACAACTTTCAGTAGTCCTAATCAAAGCAAATTAACTGTAAAAGATAGTTAATGAGTAATAATGGACTGTTTTGTAAAACATTAGCCAAATGGTCGATGGGGAATCATGCTAGATGCCATGAAATCTAAGATTGCAAGGTGTACAGTTGGATTCAAATCCAGGGCTTCCGCCTGAACAACCATCAGCATTAGTGCCCTCGCGTCCCACAAACCATCATGTATTATTTAGTGGTTAGATAAAGTAAAAGTGATAAAGGTAATGATTAGATTATGAATAAATGCAGCCACCAAACAATGGAAATCAGATAAGATGCCTTGAAAATCCATAATTGCAAGTTGCAAAGTCGGAATCTAATTCAAGGATCCCACCAGAACATTCACCAGCGTCAGCGCCTGATTGCTTAGATTAAGTTTAAGTGATATAGGTAATGATTAGATTATCAATGGAAAGACAGTCACTGGCCGATAGAGAATCCAGCTAGATCCCTTGGAAATATCCATGATTGCAAAATGCTAAGTACGATTCCAACCCAAGGACCCCTCCATCGTACCCATCAGCGTCAGTGACTGATTGGTTAAATAAAGTATTAATCATAAAGGTAATGAGTATATAATCAGTGGAAATGCAACCCCCAGCCAATGGAGAATCTGGCTAGATGCCCAGGAAAATTCATAATTGAAAGGTGCAAAAGATTCCAATCCAAGGCTCCACTAAAATCCCTTTAATAGTTACACGCCTTATCAAATCATTTCATCAGTACAATGTCTCACACGTCGTATTTCTATGTACAGTCGAGGAAATTTTACCACAGAAACAATATCAATATAAACGTGTGCCAGTTAATTGACAGTTGCAATATAAGACCAAGAAAAAAATGCTTAACTATATGTAACATGTTTTATTCTTTCTAAAACTCGCATTTATTGAAAAATTGCAAACCTAACTTCCCTACTTCGGGGCGAATCTAAATCAATGATTTTACACAGGGCGCACTAATTCCTGGTATTCTATAAATAGACTCACTGGTTTAATATATCTTTACCAGCCCCGTGTTCAGTAACTACTGTTAGCTAACGTTAAGGACACGGGAGAACTCATTCCCAAGCCAACTCAAACAGTGGAATACTCAACACAAAGTTGGAACAACTCAATCCGTTAGTATGATATTGAGTTGTCTCGGGTTGAGCTGTCAATTTGTTAAGTTGTTCCGATTCTACCGTTACGGAATGTTCAAGATAACTGAACACGCTGCTGGGCACGCTTATTATTGTATTCTAAAATAAATATACTCGAGACTGTATAATACGCTAGCGCATATTGCTTGAATGTTTTTACTCTATGGAGTATACACGGCTAAAGGCGGTTCAAGCATTTTTGGAAATGCTTATACTTGTAATTCAACACGTTTTAAAGCAGAGAATGAATGTAGTGTGTTCACTGAGCTGCGAGGGGAGCGTAAGGAATTACCCAAGTATACGATATATATCGAATACTGGTATTGTAGGTTCTAAAGATATATCGGATCGACCGTTTCCGTATCAAACAAAATATCGATCAATGACAGTTATGCTTTTGTATAATTCAAAATCCTGGCCCGCAAATCGGTTGATATCTGTAACTCACTGTTCCTGCCAAAACTATGTGTCAGGATCTTTTAACTTTTTCTTTTTTTATCAATTTCCGACGTGCACTTAATCCTGCCCGTAACACACGAGAGAGGGATTGGCAGTATAAAAACATAAGTTTTTTGTGCAGCAAATCAACATCCTATTGCTTCTGGACAGTTCGGTATGGGCTAATCTGTGGACGAACTTTCTAATGATTATTATGACACATCTTTAGGTCTTAAACCGGTTACGTCATGTTTTGTTCTTGGGAAGTAGCTGTTGCGGTTAAAAGGCCTCTTTATATGTACTTCGTTTTTCATTTTGCCCGGAGACCAACGATCGTCCCTTATTAAACAGATCACTTTTGGGAACCGATAGTCACACGGATTGATAAGAACAGATCCGCAATGTAAGGGGCATTTGACTGAACAGAAGCGATAAGTCATGTAAATAGCTTCTGTTTTGCAAAGACTATGTTTTCCCTTTTGTCGATCTTTTTAAGCGTCATGCAAATATGAATTACTGGAAATAAATCCAACTGAAACCAAACATCCTGTCGGCATAAAGATGGTGTCTAGATCCAGACCATTCTCGTACTCCAAGGTTATCAAGATTCTCGATCTAACTAGTATAGAGAATCTTACTAGGCTCTGGGAACGAGAATGTTACATTTGAACAGGATAACGTTTTATAACAAGTTACCTTTTTATTACTGAAAGATATTAACATGACAATTCAATATAATGCTTTTTTAGTTACCTTTAGATTATACTTAATAATTATTTTTTTGTTTGCCGTGACCATCACTTTGCTGCATTTCGCAGCAATTTTTTACTTGTCAAATCATTTCATCAGTACAATGTCTCACACGTCGTATTTCTATGTACAGTCGAGGAAAGTTTACCACAGAAACAAAATTCCACCAAATTCACGTTTTATACTGAATCCATGATAGATCTGGGCTGAGTTCAGTTATCGCGAACGTTACAGAACGTTACATAACGATACATTCGGAACTCCTCGGTCATATAATTGTTTACTTTAACACCGGTAGTTTCAAAAAAGCGTCTAAATATGTCCGAGATTATTCGCAGCAAATGATCGAAGAGTTCCGAATGTATCGTTACGGAACGTTCTGTAACGTTCGCGGTAACTGAACTCAGCCCTGCTGTCTAATCTTATGATATCCGAGGTTGATCTGCGTAGAAGATTGCCGATGTAGTTATGAACATGTATAAACATATGCGGCATTGCCGAAACAAAGTTTCTGCAACTGCTACGTTTGTGATTGACACTACGTGTGACTTTGCCCGGGTCGATAGCACAGTTGGTAGCGCGCCGGGATTTGGAATCTCGTGCCCGAGGGGGTGCGGGTTCGAATCCCACCCGGGGAGGTTATACCCTTCCATGAAAATTTGACATTAATGTTGATTTTCCTCCATTAATTAGATAATATGGATAAGTTTCCGGCCTTGCGGAAGGGTAAGTGAGTACTGCTTATAGACAATGGTCCAGGAAAGCTAGATTAGGTGCGCAGGACGCCGTATAATGACCTAAATTGTGTTGACACGGCGTTAAATCCAGAAAAAACAACGTGTGACTTAATGTGAGTTTTACAAATGATAAACATCGAAAAGACACTTGTCTAAAATAATCGCAGCGACAAGACGGTGATGTCGCAAAGAAGACACACGCCTAGTTGTAAGAACTTTTTACACAGACCAAGTTGTACGAAATTTTTACACGGACCTAGTTGTAAGCATTTTTACACAGACCTAGTTGTAAGAACTTTTTACACAGACCTAGTTGTAAGCATGTTTACACATTTACCTAGTTGTAAGCATTTTTACACAGACCTAGTTGTAAGAACTTTTTACACAGACCTAGTTGTAAGCATTTTTACACACATACCTAGTTGTAAGACATTTTTACACACATACCTAGTTGTAAGCATTTTTACACAGACCTAATTGTAAGAACTTTTTACACAGACCTAGTTGTAAGCATTTTTACACATACCTCGTTGTAAGAACTTTTTACACAGACCTAGTTGTAAGAACTTTTTACACAGACCTAGTTGTAAGCATTTTTACACATACCTCGTTGTAAGAACTTTTTACACAGACCTAGTTGTAAGCATTTTTACACAGACCTAGTTGTAAGAACTTTTTACACAGACCTAGTTGTAAGCATTTTTACACATACCTAGTTGTAAGACATTTTTACGCAGACCTAGTTGTAAGAACTTTTTACACAGACCTAGTTGTAAGCATTTTTACACATACCTAGTTGTAAGACATTTTTACGCAGACCTAGTTGTAAGAACTTTTTACACAGTCCTAGTTGTAAGCATTTTTAAACAGACCTAGTTGTAAGAACTTTCTGCACAGACCTAGTTATAAGAACTTTTTACACAGACCTAGTTGTAAGCATTTTTACACATACCTAGTTGTAAGAACTTTTTACACAGACCTAGTTGTAAGCATTTTTACACAGACCTAGTTGTAAGAACTTTTTACACAGACCTAGTTGTAAGCATTTTTACACATACCTCGTTGTAAGAACTTTTTACACAGACCTAGTTGTAAGCATTTTTACACAGACCTAGTTGTAAGAACTTTTTACACAGACCAAGTTGTAAGAACTTTTTACACAGACCTAGTTGTAAGCATTTTTACACAGACCTAGTTGTAAGAACTTTTTACACAGACCTAGTTGTAAGCATTTTTACACAGACCTAGTTGTAAGAACTTTTTACACAGACCAAGTTGTAAGAACTTTTTACACAGACCTAGTTGTAAGAACTTTTTACACAGACCTAGTTGTAAGAAAATTTTACACAGATCTAGTTGTAAGATCTTTCAGTTCTCTAGATTCTTAAGATTTGTCATTACTTGATGCAGTCTCGACGAATTTGTGTAACGTCACAGTTATTAAAGTATCAGTATAATAGTGTGCGATTTATAAACACAAAGGAAACCCTGGCAGTAATGCAGATGTCAAATGTTCGTAACAGTACGGCTGCAATTTAATTTAGACATTCTCCCCGTCTATTTTTCTCCATTTTTTTGTTTAAAAATGGCATTTACTATGTTATTCAACACTTACCTAAAACAGCAATATCATTGGTAAATGTGTTGCTGTTGTAATTTTCATGTCTGTGTATGGCAGATACTGTGAAAAGAACACGACCATTGGCATCTGTTGTGGAGTGCATACCGAATGCTACTCTGTAAGTACTTGGGTTTGGATTCTTGCCGCTATAAACAGAAAATAAAAGTTAAGATTCACCTTTAAGCCTGTTATAAAAAAGATCGCAAACATTTCGTCCTTGTTTATACATCGGCATTTTTCGCGTATTTCAAGATTGACGTTGTTGTTGTTTATAAGATCTTCTGATGAAGCAAGCAATGATACGCTTCGTTTTGAACAACGTTTAACAAACGACAAAACTAAGTTCTAATAATTAATATACAATTTAATGAATTAAATGCCATAGAAAATAGAAGTTATGATTTACATTTATTAGCGTTTCTTATATGTTTCTATAATTAGCTCCTGGGACCTAGTTATTAATATCAAGATGTCCCATACATGTTCGAATTCATTCAAGCAATCACCTAGACAATCATCCTGACCAAATTTGATGACAATTGAGTCGAAATTGTGACCCCTAAAGTGTTGTCAATTTTTCTCTACATTTGGGCCGTGTGACCAAATTTTTGAGCCCCGGTGACCCAAATTCAAACTTAACCAAAAAACCACAATAATCACAGCCTTTCATACAATTTTTCAGGATATTTTGATCAAACAGTAGCTAGCCACTAAAGTGTTAACAAGATTTGTTAGCACATGTAGCGTTATTTTTCATCGGAGATGACCCATGCTCGAATTCACAAAATATGGACGACGCCGGACATTCAGTGATACTTAAAGCCACTAAACGAAGACAAAATCTTTATCATCAATATAAAAAAAAGTAAAATTATCAAAAAGACAATAGAATATAACTGCCTTTGGATGATAAGGATTCTCTCTAGCGGGTTCCCTTTTAGAGGTCAAATTATTTAAAATATCAATTTCTTATAAAATTGGGGTACTTTTATAACATGCAAAATAGATTACGGAGATATCCTCTCAGCCAATCAAGTTGCTTAAAAGGTGTTTGATAAAACTTACACAAAATTGTAAAGTGTTGGATATGTCGTATCGTTCTTCCAGTGATTTACTCGAGAAATCAGTGCGTGCAAATGTTGAGTGCGCAAACATCTAAACTGATGCTAAAACGAAACGCCTCATTTTAACAAGGAACATAATTTTCATGATTAAGAAAAATATAAGGAAACCTTAATGTTGTCACCCAGTAAGAAGTCTTTGGTGACATGCGCAAAGTGAGGTATGTCGTTACTATGCTGATAGACACAGTCATAACGTTGCCAAAATAAAGAGACACTCACAGAGCATAAAAGCTAGTATATGTGATGTGTCCACGAGATTACCTTAGCCAACAACAAGTTGTGGCCTAAACTCATTTTGAAACATTGATAAATCTGAGGACGTTACATAAGCCAAAACGCGAATCCTCACTGAGCTTTACATTATTTCAACACCACGGCCGCGATTATACGAGCGGAGAGATAGACGTTGATGACGGTGGCATATCTTAAGAATTGTTTACGCTAAACAAGAAGATTTCCATTGTTTGTCGACTTATTTGACAAACAGGGTTATCTTTCACCACACATGACGTAGATACTGCCATCAAAATCTTCCACGCGAATGTCGTTGGCGTCAATATAAATTATCTAGATGTCTTGGCTACACTCATTCTACCTGAACATGGCCTTACAGCAAACTTTTCTGTATAACGTAAGACATAATTGGTTCCTTTCTTCTCCTTTCTTCAATATACGTTCATGCATGAAACTATTTACATGATTCCGTGGGTATTAATTGGCATTCGCACGAAATTCACTATACAAAACGTGCATTTATCAGAGCAGAAAATTTGTTGACTTAAGATTTGAAGTTGTGGTTATTTTTAGCCACGACGGGATGTTCCGATCTAGTTCGTTGAGTTCCGTGATTTTCCGAACAGTCATTACGTTGGGTTTTATCGCTAATTTCAAAATAGTATTAGTATAAATTCTGGAGAAAATACTTGTGTTTTTGTCCCCTAGTTGCGTCTTATATATTCATTTAATGTTGGCATGAGTTGACAATTATCAAAGTTCTATTTAGTAATGGGGCTCTAAATGAATGATACTTTCCCTAATTTCGGATGAGTCTAATAAGGTGCCGACGATAAGAATTATCAAGATTTGAATATTTTTATGTCGACAACGGTTGCCTTAAGCCAATCAGAACGATGCATTTGATGTCACGTGATGAAAAAATGACGTCGAGCAGTCAAAATAGGAGTACGTGTATGGAATCGTCGACACCGTGTATTATCCGGTTACCTGTATGTATTACCAAAAAATATCATTATCAATATATGAACGCGTAACCAGTTTCAAGGAATTTGCAATATAAAACCAAAAAACATGCTTAACTTATTGTATTATGTTCATTTCTTGAAAAAAAACTCGCATTTGTTGAAAAAAGCAAATATATCTTCCCTACTTGCGAGCGAGTATATTTTCACAGATAACCATGGGGCCGCCATTGAACATTAACATCAAAATCTTGATTTTCATTACAAACTAACGGAAGTCATTTGGTCATTCGTGAAAGACGTGATTTAATCGAAAATCTGTGTTATTATATTGATTACAGTTGTTTGTAACATATGAATCCATCGGATTTTCTTATTAAACCAAATCATTGAAGTGGAATTCGGACAAAAAATGTCTGTTATGATTGAACAGGAATTTCGGACAAACAAAGACTAAAACACACACGACTTCTTTGTAATCATACAGCTGGATCAGAGACATGGCTAAATACCAAGCTTTATTAATTAAGTGTAATACGTGGCGTTTTTTGTAAACATTTTATTCATTTTGTTTAGCATATATAAATTATCTTTAAAAAGAGTTTCTCCAAGAAATTTGTATTTTCTCTTCTAAACTGTGGTTTAAACTAAAACATGTTCGCTCGACCCTCACGATACTTGCCGCCTATTTATAGAAATCAAGCTCGATTAGATCATTTTAGGACACGGTCTAAACCTTTGACAAAGACACTGACACCATAAACAAAGAAGTATTATCAGACCATCACTGATACATGTAATGATCCTTTTATACATTGTACATTTATAAAGGTGTTTGTATTTAAATTATTCAAACTTAATTAGTTTAATAAGCGCCTTTCAAAGAATTTTAATGCCTCACTTTTAGAGATCACAGGCTTAAGGTGGTATGGTACATCTGACTTTTTTAACATTTGCAAATAATTATTGGTACCGTTATAAACTTGAAGATATTTCCGATTCGGATCTTCACTTCATTTGACGTCATGATTGCTAATAACGTTACCATGACGTCGTAAACATGACGACCGCGTGCACTTCATACGTCAGTCGACAATGGTAAGAAAACGTCTATAATGTGTTGCTAAATCTTTTTTTTCCGCATCAAAACAACAAACGATACATCAATTTAAAGCTTACATCATTATCTTTCTCCTGAACAGTGTAAATATATGTTTTCTCTTAAAATTTTTGAAAGAGACAAAAACTTCCGAATTTGCAACATCAGAAAAAATCCAAAAATAAATTGCCTTCAAACTGGTTTTATGAAAAATCTGCTCGATAAATTTTTGCTAAGTTTTGATATAATGTAATGCATTGTATGGACTTTTACACAGCAGAATTTTAGAAAAGTTGTCTGTACGATTTTTTCGCTGTATGTGTTCAAGTATCATCAGTATGACGTCAAAAACGCCATTTTGACGTCAAAATAAAGGATTGTTTTGTTTGCGCAAACCAAAAATAGTTGGTCATATTTTTTATATTTTAGGCAAAATGCCCATGAACATCAAAATATATAAAAATTGTATAGTTTATATTTTGAATATTATAATAAAAAATGTATCACTCAAATCAGCATTTTAAACTTAATACACATATTGATGCATACAAACTCTTATTTACAAGTATGAAAATCACATGGACAATGCGAGGTTTACCAATGATTAGCATAACTTAAAAAAATCTTTTTTTCAAACAGTTATATGAAAGAAAGTATTGTAGTTAATATAATGTAAGTAATTAAGTGTTTTCATAATGGACTTTTAATTTGGATGAAGACATTTAGCCTTAAATAATTAGTACAATAGATAAAGGATATTACGTCAGGTTAATAATAAAAAAACACAAATTTTTTACCCTGTACCAAAATTCAAAACGGCGGAATTTATCTGTAAAAAAACCACAGCCTTTATGAGAAAACTCGGCAATTATGTTATTCGGAACCAATCATTATGCCTGAATCTCATGATAGCCGAGGTATATTATTAAGTCCGTGTTTTTCCATAGTGGTCGTGTATTTGGTTATAATGCCGTAGTGAACGCCATGTCAGTCCTGAATTTGAAGTCAAATATCGAACTGTTACTTAATAACTAATGGATGAGAAATAACAAATATTGTCTCGATTTGAAACATTTTCGCCACAGAATTGCAGATGTTTTACAAAACCGAGATGTCTTTGTGGTACTGGTGATTCGCGTCACATATAACTTTTTTCCTCGTCGATTTCAACGATTTTTAGTTAGTGTTTTTTCGAGCGAATCATATTTCTTGTCAGGTCATCCTCGAACTGTCAGTGATTGTGAGATTCAGCTTGCTGTATGGCTTTAATGATAGTTATCACCAATCACTTATCAATAAAGTGATATCTTGCAGTTTAGTTATACAGAATTGGAAAGTAAAGGTTTTTATGTTACCTGGTCATGTGTCTATCCAGTCAATAAACAAAGAAAGTCATTCATTTGGATGAAATGCGTCGAATTCTTAAGCATTTTTACATAGCAACCTTGTTCCATTTTGAACATACACATTCAATCAATTTACATGTGTGACATTTGCTGATACTTTTCTGTCTTGAACAATGAAGTTACTGATAGACACATCGTCATTTACGTATGCATCTACTTTTAAAAATTCGGCACCGCATCCAAGTTGTGTTGTTTGTCTATCAAAATAAATAGTTTTAATTTCATCTATGTGACATTTATTTCGCTAGCTATTAGAACGTGTGCAATTTTAGTGATATTCAAATCGGCAAAGATCGAGAGAAAATCTTTTTATCCAATGCCGAATTTATACTTCAGCACTACATCTTGATGTCAGAATGACGTTTTTGACGTCGTATCGATGACACTTGAACCCATGTAGCGAACAAATCGTAAACCATTTTCCATAAGTTTTCAACATTAAAAAATAGTTTGTATGCATATATATGACAACTCAATATGTGTATAAAGTTATAAATGCCGACTTAATACATTTTATAATATACAACGCATCAATAATTTCCTTTTGAAGGCGACCACAAAGACATGTCGAGATTGAAGAATATATAGAATTCAGCGGCAAAATCATTGATGTACGGAGTTGTCTATCTTATTAAGCATCGTCAGACCACAAAGAACAATACATTTTAATCTGTAGTGTGTGTCTTTCAGCAATAATGTGTAACAATCTTTGTTTTGACCACCTGTGCATGGACGGAAACACCCACAAATTTAAGTTCCAAATTAAGTCTATTTAATGTATGTATGAATGTATCTAGGGATGTATGAAGGCTTACTTTATATAAAATTGCATGTTTAGATTTATGTTTCGATTTTGATACGTATATCAAATTATACAATTTTTACATATTTTGATTTTGCCTAAAAAAATAAAAAGTATGATCAAGTTTTTGTGGTTATGACAAAAAACAATCCTTCATCTTGACGTCAGAATGACGTTTTTGACGTCATACTGATAATACATGAAAGCATACAGCGAAAAACCCGTACAAACAACTTTTCTAAAATCCTGCTGTATAAAAGTCCATACAATGCATTACATTATATCAAAACTTAGCAAAAATTTATCGGGCAGATTTTTCATAAAACCAGTTTGAAAGCAATTTTTCTGGATTTTTTCTGATGTTGCAAATTCGGAAGTTTTTGTCTCTTTCAAAAGTTTTAAGAGAAAACATATATTTACACTGTTCAGGAGAAAGATAATGATGTAAGCTTTAAATTGATGTATCATTTGTTGTTGTGATGCGGAAAAAAAAGATTTAGCAACACATTATAGACGTTTTCTTACCATTGTCGACTGACGTAAAAAGTGCACGCGGTCGTCATGTTTACGACGTCATGGTAACGTTATTAGCAATCATGACGTCAAATGAAGTGAAGATCCGAATCGGAAATATCTTCAAGTTTACAACGGTACCAAAAATTATGTGCAAATCTTAAAAAAGTCAGATGTACCATACCACCTTAAGCAGTACTTTCGTGTTATTGCTGTTTTTTATGCGCGTAGTAGGAACATGTCCCAGACAGCGCCTGTTCGTTCGTTGACTAAATTCCAGGCATTCTATAAGTAGACATGCGACGGTATAAAACTCTGACACATATATTGCTTATGTACGCTTTACCAAAAGAGATGCCATACATGAATAAACGACTATTTCAAGCATTTTTTGGAAATGCTAATATTTGTTAGAAATATCGATCATGGCTGAGACGGTCTGAAACTCTGGCGCAGACCCTGGCACCATATGCAAAGATGGAAATTACAACATATAACGGATCTACTGACACCAAAGATAATGAAGGATTGTCAGATAAATTACTTATACGTAGGCTTGTACACAGGACAATAATATTTGAATTGTTTCTAATCAATGGAGAAGTCGTCATACACTCCTAGATTAGATTAGATTAGATTTTTTTGACATACAATGTTACAACATTGCACACATAATAACTTACAAAAAAAATAACCTAGAAGTTACAATAAAAACAGTATAATATATGCATTACTGAATAGCCATATCAAACAGCACTAATGATTATACATCAATGATGATACAAACAAAAGTAAAAGCATAAACTCTTATTTCCGTGGTGGTCCTTGAGATATAGAAATGAGTCACATAGACATAAGCATAGGAAGCTTTGTCTATATCATTGATACTTTGTAATGCCTCTGAATTCATCCACGATTCAGTACTTTGCTTTAAACGAACTCTGCCACAATATTTACAGCAGACATAAATATGGATTTGAAATTTCCCAGGCTGAGATCACATCATCACTACAAAGTACACTGGTCCAGTCACTGCCAAAAAGAATTTGTTGAAACGCGTCTTTGTTATAATTTTAAACAGGCCCGGATTTACCGGGAGGCACAGGGGGCACGTGCCCCCCCCCCCACCTGGCCCCACAGATATTGACTCTCATACAAAGAAAAGGGCACAAAATCGGCACCATCAACGCAATATCAACTCGACTTTTAGACTACTTTTAATATGCAATCATCCATCCGAGCTATTAAAAATGATTATGATTTAAATTGATACATTCAAGCATCTCAGGGTACCCAGATCGGGCCTTATTAAGCGTTCAAATCATTGATCGTGCAAGTGTATGGTCCCTCTATACAGGCACATAGATACCAATTATTTATTGTCTATATTACACATACCTCAACAGTATATTTAAGACCGTCACCAGTGAAATTACCATGGTAACTAGCTTACGAGGCCTAAATTTGGTTATTGTGCACTCTCTAATCTTATTTACTAGTGGATATCATCGGCGTTTTCATAGCAAGTTAGACAAAGAAAAGACGAGGAAAGCTAGTCAAGTGCATTTTATACGTCACTACTATGACACTCGAACTCAGTTAATTTCGAAAACATGCACGATCGTCTGATGATTTTTATGGTATTAAAATTCCGAATAACTTTTAAAAAGTTACCGTGCCTAAACATAAATTAAGTATTTATGGAGGACATCGGCGTTTTTCATATCAAGTAATAGACTGAGAAAAGCCGAGTATAGTCGAATGAATGTTTGTCATTAAAATGAGTTAATTAAAGGTTAGTTAAAATCGGAAAAAGCGAGTGTTTTATGTTGTTGTTGTTTTTTAGAAAATGTAGGTAAATGAATTAAACTTTCAAGTAACTTTTCAAGAGTGACCTACCCTACAACAAGTTTTCTAACAAAAAAGAAGACAAAAATTAATCAGTGGTTAAACAGTTTTTTCATCCAATCATACATTAATAGGCTTGTGTTTCGTTAATTTTTAAATCGTTGCTTTTATTTTATATCATTTTACGTGTTTAAAATACTTGTATTTCTAATGATTTTTTCCAAAGGAATCGAAAAATGTGATTCTTCGAAGGATTTTCAAGTTTTGGATCGTCCCAACAACCATTCTTGTAAATCCACTGAAACGCCCGAAAAACTCACAACAACGCTGAATTTCAACACAATAATCTAAGCCTCTTATTTAAAAAAAAAACTCATCATAAACCGGCTTTTTTATGTTAAATCGGAGAATTTTCTCATTGCATTCGGTGAGTTTATACAAGTTACCAAGTGTATCTTTTATAAATTCTCGGCATTTACATGACGTAATTGCTGATTTTGTTTGTAAATCAGGATTTTATCCATTCTCGTTCCTTGAAAACTTCGGGGTACGAGAATAAGATTTAATAAGCCAACAAATTAAATCTAAACCAACAAAACGGGCTCAAGCATGAAGGATACCTCAATTATAGCGCTCTATATTTCCTAGGTAGTACCCAAAAGTGCTTAAAATGTAATGATAATTTACAAAATTTTAGCTTCATTTTATCCTTTTAAAGTGTGTTCAAAAGTGCCCAGATTTACACCTTTGACATGCAAAAATTCAAAATTTTTCCACATCTTCGGGAGGGGAAACCCCTCCCGTACCCACCCCAACAGTACTCCCCAATAACGACTCCACTGTATCAGGCCCTGTGATCTAACTCACATGAATGCATTTTCTTTATTTATGAATATTTATAAAAAGCTAATCAGTCACATGAATCTGAATTGTTACGCATTGCATCACTTTTCTAAAGAAAAAAATGATAATTAACCTAGTTTTAGCTTCATTCAATTTGTTTAAAAGAGTATTTTAAAGTGCTCAGATTTGCACCTTTGACATGTGAAAAACTCAAAAATTTCTATACCGTCGGTCGGGACGGGGTGCCCCTCCAGAACCCACCCCATGTGCCCCCCCACTAACGACCCTTCTGGATCCGGCCCTGTTAAAGAGGTTTTATACCCCCGTTACACCAAACTCGTTCTCACTACGTTCTGAAAAAATTGGACCGAACGAGTTCCAACTGTGTGAAAACGGACTGAACGTAGTAGCAACTTTCTACGGTCTGTGTACGAACGTGATGGACGAGCTCGGACGGGGTTGAACGGGAATGGGGTTTCAGAACTTTGAGTCGACTCAAAGAAATTCTGCGACCACCCCGTTCTGCAATTAGACTGATTAACAACGTACTGGCAACGGAATGAACGTACTGCGAACGAAATTGCCGTACTAGGATCGTACTCGGGACGTGACTTGTCGTAGTTCGATCGGGCCTCTATTTGCAGTACGTTTACACACCGACCAGTTCCGTTTGTTACTCGGTTCATTCCGTTTGCACACAGACTTAACTCGAATTGATTACGTCCGTAGTGCGTTGTTATCTCGTCTAAATGTATGAAAACAAATTATAAAGTTCTTAACCAGTTTGCAACACGTTTACACACAGTTCTTGAAGTTCGCAGTAGGTTTTTGGTACGTTAGACTCGTTTTTAGTAAGTTTATTGCATTCGTGTGCAGTTCGTACAATACAATAACGTCTACAGTACGATCTGGCAATGTTTGGTATAAATACAGACCATTTCTCTCCAAGAGATGGGTGTTTGTCTTAGTTTTCTTCTTTTTTCTGGCGTCTGACTCTGCCCCACATCTTCTCCCGAAACATTGCTGTCTGTGTCATTAGAAGAAGCAGGAGATACAACACCCTCATTTTCATTGACTGGCTCAGGAGGCTCTGAATCCCGAGGCTTAACTTGAGGCTGGTCTTCAAAAGCTTCATCTAAGCAGGTGATTTTTGGACGCGGTTGTCTTAACACGCACCGCCTGCCTGGCTTTACTCTTTTTTGGAGGTATGATGGTCACAGCGATGCTTGACAAATTGTGTCCTCACAGCTTGTACCGCGGAACAAGAATGCCAACGGGTAGAAACGTCCTGGATATTCATACCAATCGGATCAGAACGTGATGTCAGTACGTTCAGAATGCTCTAAGAACGAGATGTGAACGTACTTAGAACGAGTTGAACTGTCTTAAGCGGGATTGTCAATAGTAAACAAGCTTATAGGAACTAGTTATGAACGGATTAAAACTGACTGCGAACGATTTAGACTAGTTTGAGACGGTGTCTCGTGACGAGAACGAGCAATTGTACCTGATCTGATCCCGATACAAACAGACTACAGACGGGATAAAAACGAAGTGCATGTATTGGGAACTGGTTCTGAACGAACTATGATCGTATAGCTGACATTTTCCGACTTAAACGGCACGTCCTAGCTCATTCACGAACCAGTTTCGCGATATTTTTAGGACGGGTCGAACGTTCTGGGAACTAGTTTGGTGTAACGGGGCCTTTAGATCAACAGTATTATGCTTTCTTATGAAATACCGTACCACATTCCTAGTACAGAATATCAATTTGTGGTCACTAATACAACAGTTTAAAACATCACTTAGTGATTAATTATGAGAATCTGAGACACATATAAGATCAATGACAGTTGATGTATCAAAAGAAAGTCTGGTATAATTATTAATTAACTGAGTAAGACTGAATAAACTAAACGGCGATTTTAAGCATTTTTGGAAATGCTAATAATTATGATAACTTTAGTCGAGGGTTTTGGCGCTAGATAAGACACCAATAAGATGCCAGTATTTTAACAGGACTTATTTGATCATTCTTACCTGATACAATGTGCGGCTGTAATGACTTTAATTACACCTGCAGTGTTGGCATTGACATAGGTACCACCACAAATCAAATAGCCACTCTCAACCAGACCAACCTGAAATCAAAGTGTAACCGACTTTACATAGATTCTTACCGATTAACAATCGGAAATCATTGGCTATTCACTAGCAATAACCTCGGACATACTTAGACGCCATTTTGGAACTACATTTTAACTTGCTTGCCCAAACTAAATACTGTAACCAGTGTTGAAGTAAACAAATCCACAATCGTTTATGTGGTGTCTTTTTCTTGGTTTATAAATATGAAATGCACGATTTAATAATATCCATTCAGCAATATATAAAGCATAGGAAATGTATTTACATTGCCTTACGTGTTTACGACAATAACTAAATTGCATAACCGCTATGTGCTTCGTGTGTGCTTCACCTCACGTATATATTGAAATACAGAAAGACTTTCGTGCACATTGAAACCTAACAAATCCATACTAAAGATTACTCCTTAAGCAATAGATTCAAGTACGAATCGAGCAGTGCAAAAAAAATGCGGGTGAAATGTTAATTCTACCCTGTACATGTATTACCGGCAAATACAATCGGTTCAAAATACAAAGATTTTATTTCCTCTTCTTCCCATACAAAATCTTGAAGTACAGTTTTCCCTGTACACTTTGTCACTTTGCATACAATTCTGTAGGTTTTATAATTGTGGTATATACTTTGCAGCACTTCATTATTCAACAGTGCCATATGTATACAAATTACACATTGTAAAATTCACTAATTTTATCTAAATTAAGCGTCGACAAAAGCTAAAGCAGTGTAGTACATGTATGTGGAATAGGTAAAAATTCAGAAAAAAAACAAGCAACGCGTTCGCAGACTCAAATCATAGAAAAGTCTTTTTTATTATTATGATAAAATTTTGTATTATGAGTACATATAACATTGTATTATATATATTAAAACATACATGTATATAAGAGGTAACATTGACATCTTGGGATACATAACTAAATGAATGCTAAAGTGAATAGTGTTATTGTTACATTTAAATTGGATATGCCATTTTATGCTGTTATTATTAAAACTTGGTTAGAAAAAAGTATCATTTCGGTTGCATTTTATGGAGATAAACTCCGAGACATAGTTTTAAGTTTTGCTTATACATATTGATAATAAATGGACACGCCCATGATCGCGTATGCTCATTGTTACTGTGGGGAAAACATGTCAAACTTTTACTAATGATTATCAAAGCGCTTAATAATGTCTATGAGGTTAGGCATTTTATAACTTATACCGATGGTGGATACCAAATGCCGCTAAAATACCATTGGTTTCACAAACATATTAATTTACTTTAATTCTTAAGAAGAATATAAAAATAAATCAATTAACCCATATGAAAAGTTTTTGCATAACCGTTTGGAATGTGATTCTCGGCTAAATTTCTAGTTAAGAAAGAGTACCACATTTTAGATAAAAAAAAGTAAAATAAATTTGATTCTAACCTGCCATGGCCAGTGTCCTGGAGTCGCAACTTGACCTCCAACAATGAAAGCTGCAAGAGTGTTGGGAGAAGTACTAGCAGCTGATTGTCCACATGTTTGAGCAAATGCAGCGTCTAAAAGAATAGAATATAAAGATGACACTATTGCTACTGTGTACGGGGTGCGATGTGGATAAGATTAGAAAGAATATAAACCTTGTAAAAAATACAAAACAGTATCAAAATGCTTTAAAAAGGTACACACTTATTCCTAATCCGAGCAGAAACAGAACAAGCATCTTGGTAAGTTATCGTTGGTCTGAATACTAAAGTCAAACTTAAGTTTTGGTGTCACTTAAATAGACAAAAATCGTGACCTTGAACTTCACTTGAGGCGCTCGTTATCTTACAAAAAATAGTCACCGATTTGAAGTGAACTACATAATTCTGTACATATCATACTCTGGTATCTAACTATATTTAATAGTTGATGCTATGATAAACTGCGCAAGTTATTATCGTGTTGATAAATTTTTTTCTGGGCATAATGGCGTTTCAACATAATTTGAGTTTTTTACGGCGACTAGCTTGTCTGGACACCTTGTCAATAACCAGTACTCACCCTTCCCTTACACAAGGTCGTTAACTTCCTCATATACCTTTTTAATGGAGGACAATTAACATTGAAGGGTATAACCATCAGACGGAATTCAAACCCGCACTCTCTTTGGGAAACTAGATTGAAATGAACAAAGAAGTCACGACAGTGTTGGCTAGTTTGGTAGTCAAAATAGTCATATTTCAATAGCAATCCTCTGTTAAACACTTTTTATAACAATGTCATCAAATGGTAGACAAATACTTGTTCTCTCAATGAAAAATATTTTCTAAGACGGAATTCCGATTATGACATGCATTTGACTTAGGGCAGGGATTCTGTATAACAGGGATTTGTAACGAAGTGCTTTTTAAATTTTCTCGATCGTCACTGTCTATAACTGGCTGATGCAGTCTGTACAAACTATTCCAGAGTTTAAAAACTTGATTTATGTTTTTGTACATGTCTTTCATGCAACTTGCGACTGTTTCTGAAGATTTTGACAAACAAATGTTGCAATTATGACCGAAAATATGACTTTAGGTGATGTAAAATGGGGCTAAAAATGGCAGATCAAGCAAGAAAATGCATTTCTTTGTGAAACAGTCAGTGAGCGTAATTTACCTCAAAATCATATAGAAACACATTTTCCTAACATTTATGTCAATTTGAATGGTACATATGAATATCTTTATTTAAACTTGGTATACCTGTTTTCAATATTGGTCGAAATAATAGCGATGACAGTAAAATTTGATGAAAATCTATTACATTTACTTATCGTTACAAATCCCTGTTATACAAAATCCCTGCTTAGGGGTATAAGACCTGACTATCAAAAAATGGCTATTGTGTATAAAAGCAAAGACAAACCATTCATTCTCAGATTTCAACTTAAATATCAACTTTTTCTAAAACTATCAAAACTGTATGGAAATTTTTTTGGAAGCAGGAAAGTAGTTAAGAAAAAATGTTTTGGCACAATTACAGAAGCTGAATGGTATTCTGAAATTACAGAAAAAATCTGTAAACTAGTACCTTTAAGCCGTATGCGAGTAATGTAGGTAGTTTCATCGACACTGTCATCGTCTTTGAGAAATACGTTTTTTTATTCTGGTAGTCAGTGTGGGGAATCACGTGACCTATTTGGTTGCTTAACGGCAAAAATGACGATCATATCAACAAATTTAGATGAAAAAGACGAAGTAAATGACATTTATACGTAACCGATTTTATCAGACCTAGAGCAGTCTAAGCAGCACGAAGTTCTCTTTCTAGCGGTAGTTCCGCCAACCCCACTACGGTTCTTAATTTATAAATACCTCGAAGTTCTTCCAAAAATCTCTCGACTCGTTCAAAGCCTCGAGGTAATCTAGAACCGTTGTGTGGCAGAACTACCGCTAGAAAAAGAACTACAATGTATATGTATTTCTGTAACGTGTCCGCTGGGCGCGCGGCCGTCAAGCCGGCGCTCGCGTACGTGTTTTAAGTCGATGCTCGTCTTAACACCGACTGACTAGGCGTCCGAGCTTGCTGCAGGAATGGAGACGAGACAATCCCAGGACACTGACTCGTGCTCTGGGCTTAACAACAATGTGGAATATATATAGTTGGATTTTCCTGAAGCTATTTGGCTTATATGATTAGAAAAACAACTAAATAAAAGCGTATAGTAATATGTACAGGCACAAAGCATAAAACAAAAACACACTCCTGAGACAACACCTCAGAATGAAAACCAACAGAAACAACAAAAGTTATAGACACGATAGAATAAAACTACAGTATAAAACAATATGTACAAACTTAATGTTCCAGACACAGTCTGGAGCAGAGACAAAAGCGTTAACAAAAAACTAAAAGCTCTGAGACACGACCTCAGGTTATAAAACGTATGTTGAAACCAACAGACCCCGAGCCCGGACAAGTCCATGTCTCAGGAACAACTCGGAACTAAAGCAAAACCAAAACTAAAACTAAAACTCCGAACACAACCTCGAGTTATAAAACGTATGTTGAAACCAACAGACCCCGAGTCCGGACAAGTCAAAGTCTCAGGCACAACTCGGAGCTAAAGCAAAAACCAAAACTAAAACTCCGAACTCAACCTCGGGTTATAAAACGTATGTTGAAACCAACAGACTCCGAGCCCGGACAAGTCAATGTCTCAGGAACAACTCGGAGCTAAGGCAAAACCAAAACTAAAACTCGGGTTATAAAATGTTTGTTGAAACTATCAGACCACGAGTCGGAAAAATCAATGTTCCAGTCGCAACTCGGGTCTAAAGCAAAAGCAAAAGCAAAACTTCGAACACAACATCGGGTTACACTTTGCTTGAAACCACATACCCCGAGCCGGACGAAGCGATGTTCCGGGCACAACTCGGAGCAAAAGCAAAGCAGAAACCAATCCCGATACACTATCTCGGGTCATAGACTATTGCTTGGAACCAACAGACCAATAGTCCAAACATTCCTATACCACAAGGACGACCCGGAGCAGAAACAAAACCTCGATCATTGGAGCTTCAACAGTCTATCTTCTAAGACAACCTCGGGAACGATAACAAGAGATACCCCAAGATCTAGCACGATTTACCCCGCAGGTTCTGCCACCAAAGTCGGCGTGCAAAAGCGCGTCTCTACCTTAGAGACAACCTACTAATCGCAATGATGCTAGTTGTCAGTACAGCAGAAAACTCATGCCCAGCTTACCAAGCATCGGCGACTATACCTCAAGAACGTTAACAAGGGAATACTCAGGAACCACGATTTACCCCGCAGGTTCTGCCACCAACGACAACGAGCAAGAAGGTGCTTCCACATCGAACAACATACTAATCGCAATGATGCTCTGTTGTATGAACAGTGGAAGCATACACCTTGTTCCAGGGCGTCTACAGTTAAACAGTAGACCCACGACTATCTTCCACTCCAACCATCACCACGAGCAGTCACCAACTTTCTGCTCCCAAATGAAGTCAACACGCATTTATTTACTATTGGACGAGTCAATTTTACAGAACAGTCCATTTCCAACCCGGAAGGTTGAACAAGTTAATTTTCAAAAAGGGAGGTAATTTACACATTTTCCCTACCTGACCTAACTCAATACTATAAGTAGATTTAAATTGATAAAACAAAGGTATGGATTTCCCTTAAAGTTCTAAATAAATACTTGAAAAGGCTTAATACTACACAGTTTTAGATAATTAAACGTATCACAATTCTAAACATGACAGACAAAGAAGAAAATTCGCCAAAACATTCAATTTTAGTAAAGGGAGATAATTTGTCAAAACTATTCAACAAAGAAATAGTTCAAAGGCGATCTTGCATACAAAGAGAAAATGCTCTCGACAAAGTCGCTGAACAAAACGACAATGCCGGTTCGTTTCATTTCGACTTCACTAGATCTGTGTATGTCATATGAATTGGTCAAATTCTTTGAAACCAGGTAACCTGCATTCTCTACCCAAAGTATCGTTACGAATATTATCCTGGAAAGAATTGAGCGTAGCTGAAGAAAATAACGAAATGATTCCAATGGTGACAGTAAAAAATATTCAGCGATGGATTATCGTCCGCTTTAGCCTATTTCATCCGCTTTAGTAGGTTACCAGGTGTGGTATATACGGCCGAAGTAATCAATCTCTTTTGGTCCATTGTCTTTACAATATTGAAATATCAAAGTATTTGGAGTGTTGTCTATTCGCTATTAAATGCTTGATCTATTTTGACTGAAGTATACACAACACAGGATGGTTTACTCAAACTTCTTAATTGTTGCCAGATACTTGATGGAATTAAACTCTTTGGGGTGTGAAGAAAAGCTACAGTTTCAACTATTTGAATTTTAAGCTCGACCGAATGTAGTACATAAATTATACAGAGTACCATTTTATGTCGCACAACATGAATGAGTCGAACAAAGTCAAATAATGGCTTCCAACATGGATAATATTTTTCGTTTAAAATATCAAATATGGTCTTTTTAGACATTGTTAAATGTTTTATTCATAGAAAGGCGGAATAGATCTATATATATTGCAACAAGATCGTATATTCAAAGCTTTTTTTGTTTTGGAATTCACGACGTCACTTAGCTCATCTTATTTTGTGTTATTTATTTCGTTTGCAGCCGGTGCAATAAACCTGCTTTCCAGTGCACTTCATTTTCATCACAAGAAACCGACAACTGTTGTTAAAGCAAGTATTTCGACAGTCATTTATCATCAAAATAACAATACAAATGTAATTTTAAAAGGACCTATATTCTGTGACATTCATTGTATACTTATCAGAACACATAAGGTCAAACGCCTTCAGAGCAAAATACTTGTTTTGTGTGCCTTTGTCTACAATCAGATTATATAGGTGAAATATTTTTAATTGGCGAGTTTGTCATGATTACAAAAGCCATTTGAAGTCAGGTGAACAAACTATACATTAACAAAAGTCCATGTTCATGTAGTAATGAATGACTGGTTTGTTTGTGGTTTCTTGATTGGACTTTGTGGTGATATCAATCTCCGTAAACAGATATCCTGTAGAACATTGTCGTATATGATCTCTAAGATCTCATTGGAGGGTCACGTCGAGATGACCTTTATGTCAACCAATCAATGCGTAGCTTATCTAGACGAAACACTTTCAATAACATTTTGATTTCGTAATTTCTTTTTTTAGTCCAAGGTTTGCGAAATAATTTAACAGCGGTATTATTCACAGTCTGCGATTGGACTGTTTACTTCAAATTGCGTGACGTAGACGATGTAACCAAGTTACTTATCATAACAATTTCGTCATGAATATTATGATGAGAAAAAGTCACATGAATGTGACCCTCGTTTGAAAACGGCCAGATCAAAATTAGCGAGTACAGGCGATTGTAGTGTTATGTAAAGTACAAGTGGTTAATTGGTAATATAATTATATAGTTTGGTGCTTGTGCTTCAGAGACATGATACACCAGTGTGGCCACATAACTGTAGTAATAAGGAGTCCCTTTAAGGTGACGATCGGACACCTTTGGAGATGTTTTAAGGACCTTTTAAAGGCGATGCTTTCTTTAGGGAAATGTCTGATTAACAGAGGTGTTATGTTACACTGTTCGGAACAAGTCCTCAGTAGTGTCATTTTATACTGATCAGGACATTTTTTTTCTAAATCACATAAATAAAAAATGTAAAAATTCGAATCATGAATTGCGAAAATGTTGGTCTAATATACTTGAAGTATAAAAAATCTCAAAAATACCAAAAAAACACAGAATACACAAACACACATACATAACTTCAAAAGAGCAGTGCGTGCAGTTAGTCCTAAGGTGGCACTATATAACAACATGTGTAATAAATTTTGTTTTGTGTAATTGTATATTTTTAAAGTAAAGGGTTTATACCTATTTTTATTGTTATTATTATTTTTTGTACAACGCCATTGAATATGTAATATAGAACTAGGCGTTTAATCAAATGAAGAAGTTTAGTTTAGTTTAGTAGCGTGCCACAACCCCACATGGTTGAATTTACTTCGGTACAATTTAAACGATGTACCAGTAGATGTTCATTTCCATAGAAACCATTCTTTTCTCCGGGATATTGTTCAATTAGTATATCTTAATTACGCCAATGTAGCGGTTCCATAACATGTCCCATCTGACAATTATTCAAATCCACTCCTTACCAAAATATTGTTATTTTGTAAGACTTTGCATCGCTGTAAAATGTCTACTCTCGATACTTTGAAAAGTAATATGTTATCTTGTAAGACTCTGCACCGCTGTAGAAATGTCTACTCTCGATACTTTGAAAAGTAATATGTTATCTTGTAAGACTTTGCACCGCTGTAGAAATGTCTACTCTCGATACTTTGAAAAGTAATATGTTATCTTGTAAGACTTTGCATCGCTGTAAAATGTTTACTCTCGATACTTTGAAAAGTAATATGTTATCTTGTAAGACTTTGCATCGCTGTAAAATGTTTACTCTAGACACTTTAAGCAGCCCGTGCTTTTTCTACTGTATAGTACTAATCTTCCATTAAACATATCTTCATATTACATGTAATACTTGTTCTAATCATTACTTAACTTGTAGAACCACTCACATGATTTACGAACCATGTTTACATTTATTTTGCCAATGTATCTTATGTTTACAGATTTTGGGATATTGAACAACAATTTAATTCACAAGTAATATATTTATTGCTAACAGAAAACATAACAATTTATAATTTACTGTTGACCCAACTTCTGAGGTTCCATACGTCAGCATATACACCTGGATAATTGTCACGTCCACATCCAAATCCCCAGCTGACCACTCCTGTTAAATAGAAATAAAACTAATCATTAGTGACAAGTTAAAAAAAAAGACATAAAGTATAATAATATAATTAAAAAACGCCCATGTTAGGCACTACCTATTACCTAGAAGTCATTGGCACCGCTGCTCTTTGATTTAAAGATACAACATGTACTACCCACCGCAGACTTTTTTTAATATATCGAGTTTTACTATAATAGAAGTAATTTATGTATCTTTATTAATGTAAGCTTTGCAAGGAGTTGTTGTATTGTGACTATATTAATAACTTTCAACTTTGATAAAATTCAATACTACTATACTCTTCAATGGATAATTAAACAACCCCTGACAACTTCGCCCTCCATTAGTGGGAGTGATGCTCAATATCTAAAACTTAATTTTCAAAGAAAGATATAACATGTCATTGCTGACGTTCGATAAAGGAACCTCCATGCGTATATCCTGCGCTCTACCGCTGTGCCAAAGTCGTGGAGAAATTACATTCTTAGATTAAAACATACCAATAAGTTCCCATGTGCCTGTTCTTGCAGCTACCAATGGGCCACCAGAATCTCCCTGAAAGTATTGTTTGAAAGTATTTTAAATACAAATGTACATGATTCAAATGCTATTTCAATATATTCGTGTGCGATATTTTCATGAACTTCAGTTTTCTTTTGAACTATATTAAGAAATTTATTAATTTGTGACCGGCAAAAGATATTAATAAAGTAAATTAGTTATTGTATACAACATGGCTTATTTAAAAAGAAACCCTTCGTTCTTTGTAAAACAGATCAATTGCTGCTTTTGCAATGAAAGTAAAAATATTTCTATTTTAATATGATGACTATTGTTAAATATCAGGCATAATAACCGTTAACCCCCACGAGAAATCCTTAACGTCGTTTATCAACACTTTTAATTGGATTATTCATGGCGGCTGGTTTACCCAGCCAGCTTTTGCTGACAATTTCATCAACGATACTCACTTTAATGCATCCCAAAGGAAGCTACATCAATATTGCGATAGAATTGTCGAATTCCTTTGTTGGTTTGAGTTGCGGCGGTCGAATTTCGAACGAGGATCACCCAGTTCCGAGCGTGATGGAGATTGCACTACGAGCGTAGCTTACCAGTCAGGCAAGCATACATGTAATATCTTTGTTCATATACTAACCTGGCATGCGTCCTTGCCTGCTTCACCTGCACACATCATGCTTGTATCTAAGTTACCAGCGTTACCTGTATTTTCACATTCACTTAGAGACATCATCTGTTTCCATACGTATCTCAAAACACTTGATGATGAACCGCCTGATTAAGGTAAACAAATATATAACATGTAAAATTAATCAGTTTTAAATACTCTTTTTATTTCTTTATTGAGATCTGACTTGATAATTCAAGTTAAATTTGAACTCTGTTTTTTTCAAGCGATGAGGGGCGTTGCCTTCCGTTCAAATCCCAGCAATAGTAGGGGGCACATTTATATCTTTGACCCCCTTGGCATATGTTTGAAGGATCACATCATTTAAAGTAATTTATTCAGGGATTTGTTTTTATACCGTTTATTAAGTTGCCAATGCCCGATTTAGCATTACAAAATATCTTCACAAATATGATTTGGTAATTTCTAAACCCATGCCGTGCATAGGACATTTAGTACAAACAATCGGTGCGCTTAAATTAGCGGTGTTTTGGTTTCTATATCAATGGTGGGATAATTCAAGTATTCAAATATTTAACATAATATAAATCATTAATTTTAGCTAAGTGTTTAAAATTTCAAACTATGAGTATAAGCAAACGCAGTTGCAACACAGCGGTCAGTCTGCCTACACACCTTTCCTGGAAAGGTTAAATATCAGGATTTGAGTGTAATCAGTTACCATGTGTATACTTCCGTAAGAGACTGCTTACTGACCTACATAATTAAGAATCAGTGGTAAGAGTAAGGATGGCCGTAGAAATAATGTCACTACCAAACTTTACGAAAGAATGTCCCGCCCGGGAATAGAACCCATCACCTTTCGATCAGTAGACTTGTTAGCTACCGATTGAGCTAGCCTGGCGGTTAATGGTTGTTATTTCTACTGAATATATTACCTTCAGATGTGGTTCCCCAGCCAGATACAACTACATCTTCTCCAGAGAAGTAACTACGGCTTGGTAAACAGGCAGGTGTGGCAAATGTAGATGAAAGTTCGGATGAAGCGATTGAAAAATCTATAAAAATCAAGAAAATTAGTGTTACCAATCTAACTATGTAAATCTGAAAGACAATTATAAACTGACGTAATTTTCATTTTTTGACATATGTGGCGTTTTACAGCAATAACTGTTATTAACCTTAAGTTGTGATTATCGAAAGAAGTTAAAATACTTTCACATTTTATACCATTTGTAGGAGCATTGGACTAGTGGTAGAACGCCCGCTTAGCGATCGAAAATTCCCGGGTTCGATCCCCACTAGAGGCACTGCTAATTTCCTTGAGCAAGGAATTAACCTACTATTGTTCCACTCCACCCAGGTGTAAATGGGTACCGCGAGGGATCGCCTGCTTGAGGGTGATTTCCCTGATCAGGAGTTATCATACTAAATTGTAAAGTCGGCTGAACATTTATATGGAAGCAGACTTTAAACCGCACTTTAACTTTAACCATTAAATATTTAGCGGTTCACATATCTGAAAACCTGGATTCTATCCTTCTGTGTTGCATTCCGCTTCACAGCTACATTGTTCTAGTATACTTAACGAAACTTCTAAGTACACCGATTTCAATGTTGTTAAAAATTTTCATTTTTCAACATTTATGTTTGATCGTTAATGGAAATGTTTACTGGGCTATACTGCCGTCTGCTTGCATGGTTTTCATGCATCTTAATTGATGCAAAATTGGCTTTGTCGTGCATTCGCAGAAAAGCGGAAATGTGCACGTGCTTATCGTGCAAAAATTGCACGTTGTCAGTTTTAGTGAAAATCATTAGTGTGTTTATAAGCACAAAGAAAAATCAAGAAATTTCTCCTATGTCGCTTCAAGAAAGAGAAATTACCATAGGTGTTTTGTCAGACGGTGCGTCAACTGCAAAATAAGACTTCTAATTGCTAATCTTTCTGTTCAATCAAAACAATAAGAAAATCTTCCCATAGTAACGCATGCGCGACAAGAAAAGGTTTTGTATTGATAAAGTAGCATGAAAACCATGAAAGCAATGGTCAATATGGTTCAAAACACATTTCCATCATCAATCAGACCTTAATGTTGAAAATAAGACTTCACTCAATACTGAAATCGGAGTACTTAGAAGTTTCGTTAAGTATATATTGTTGGTGTTAAAATGTATGCGTCTGCACTACTTTATGTGGGCTATTAATATGCCTTTTTGATCGCTTCTTTGCTTTTAATATTTCACCACTTAGTATTTATATATACCTATATATTGGAGTTGCTTACTTCTCGACCCCACATTAGTCTAATATAAAATTCTTCATTTTTGGGGTTAAAACTACGATCGCAAAAATGCGTTGACTTCTCCCTTGTCAATATTTCTCCAATTTTGGTTTAAGAAAGGAATAACAATATCGTTTTGAACATACCTAAAACAGCAATGTCATTTGAAAATGTGTTGCTGTTGTATTGTTCATGCTTGTGTACGGCAGTTACTTGGGCAATAACACGACCATTGGAATCTGATGTGACGTGCATACCGAATGCTACTCTGTAATTATTTGGGTTTGGATTCTTGCCGCTATAAATAGAAAATAAAAGTTACCATTCACCTTTTATGCCTGTTATAACAAAGATTGCAAACATTTCGTCCTTGTTTATACATCGGCATTTTTCGCGTATTTCAAGATTGGCAACGTTGTTGTTTATAAGATTTTCTGACGAAGCAAGCAATGATACGCTTCGTTTTGGACAACGTTTTAAAAAGACAAAACTAAGTTCTAATAATTAATATACAATTTAATGAATTAAATGCCGTAGAACAATTTCAATAAAATATGAGGTATCATTCGCGCATCGAACCCATAATATCTGTAGTCAGACGCGCTACCGATCGAGTTAATCAAATGTAATTCGTCGTTGAAAATGAAATAACCGTTCAGAAAATATTCTTCAAGTCACAGAACTTCACTGAACTCTTCCATTTCTTACCTGAGACAATGTGCAGCTGAAACAACTTTAACTGAACCAAGTGCATTACCATTAACATAAGTACCACCACAGATCAGATAACCGCTTTCAATAAGACCGACCTGAAATAACAAATTACCTATCTCCTTCAAATATGTACACTTCTTCATTTCGAGGGTTGCCCGCAAGACTGTAGTAAGTGCAATGAGTAAGTAAAAGAGCAAGTTACTACAGCCTTGCGGGCAACCCTCGATTTTTTATACAAGTTTTAGCTTCAAATTATTTTGTAAGGCATATGCATGATCAGGCACAGGAAAACAATATCTTCGTTTCAAACATAACCATTGCATGTAATATTGGAAGTTTGAAAGTCATTTCTTGGTTGATCATTGTTTGCCATTTCTTGTCGCTCTTCAAAAGGCGAATACCAGTAAACGGGATAATAAAGTTGAATCATTTGTTTAGAACATTTCATCCTTCCTGTATGGTTTAATGTTTCCTGTGTATCAATCTGTACTCTTCAGTAATGTCAATAACCCTCAACTACATCTTCATACTATTTGAAACATAAGTGGGATACAATTGTTGTAAATAAGTTTGCATCATTCTGCTTCTATTGACTTAGTTCTTACCAACAAACTGTCTCATGCATGTATAAATTTTATGTAAATTATGTGGGTTTCTTGTACTATAATAAGAACTAGTATCATAATCGCAGACGAACCTGCCATGGGTAATCCCCTGGGTTAGCTTCGAGTCCTCCAACAATGTATGAAGCTATTGGCTGTCTAGAAGCTCTAGACTGTCCACAGGTCTGAGCATAAACAGCATCTGAAATATAGAATTTCAAAATTGGTCATTTCGGAATATTTTGTTTTACTTGATTCAAATATTAAGAATTGTTTTCACATATGTTTTCGGTGGCAACTCTTGGAGCATACAACTTATTCATACTATTTATAAAAGAGCGATTAATGAAGTCAATGAAAAATTGTTGACGTTGTACTAAAATCATTTCAACATTTTTAGTTCCACAATACATTAATGCTGAAGTTAATAAAAGTCATTCAAAACTAGATAAAACCGTATCAACAAGTGTTTAGAAGAATAATTATGGTGTTTATTCATTCTCTCCATAAGAAATTATAAGAAATTTCTATTATTTCCGTTTTAGATTATCCCATGTATCATATGTATATATGCATATTTTGCTATTCCTTAGCCTTAGCGTGACATTAATAAAACAGCGATGGAATAATACTATTCCGAGATCGGTAGAATTATTATTATCATTATTATTATTATTATTATTATTATTATTATTATTATTATTGGATTTTAACGCCGTGTATAAACAATTTATGAAATTTTACGGCGTCCAGCGCACCTAACTTAGCTCTCCTGGACCCTTGAATATAACCAGTACTCACCTACCCTTCCACAAGGCCGGAAACTTCTCCATATTATCTAATCAATGGAGGAAAATTGACATTATTGTCAAATTTCCATGGAAGGGTATAACCTCCCCAGGTGAGATTCGAACCCGTACCCCCCCCCTCGGGACACGAGATTCCGAATCCCGGCGCGCTACCAACTGCGCTAACGACCCGGGTTGAGATCTGTAGAAAGAATGTTGCCAAAAAATTCAAGTTTTTAGGAAATGTTTAAACTATTACGATACAATTCCATTTGTGTACTTTTTCAGAAAGTTTCAGTGTTTGCTGTCCAATTGGCACTACGTTCAAGAAAGCTTTAACTACATTTTGAAAATCAGTATACATCGATACGATATGGAAACCTTAGGGTAACATTGCAAGAGCGTTACGTCGCTATCTATTATTTTATTTAAAAACATAATTATAAGAACCAAGTATATGTAACTACTTTTGAAAATGACAGTAAGTTGTTGGCGCGTTCATGTTTTTTGCATGTTAAGTAGCTTTTGGTGCGTTGCTCAGCATTACAACAATTATTCAGTCATGCTGCGGTTTATCGGTCGTTTCAATTAAGGACCAAATTTTCACGGTATATGTTTATCAATGTACATCGCAATTCATCGCAAAGAAAGAAAGAAAATACATTATCCAGAAATTTCCAGATTATATTACACACTGAAAGCTAATCCTAATAAAAGTAAGATCTTCATTTTTATAACTTTAACGTCCAACTGAAGACCACTGCTTGACCACTGACCTTTTTATACGACCTACGAAGGTCATGACACAGAATACAGTGGACAGATTACAGTGGACAGGACTTGTGGTCATTCGTGTAACCATGTAGATACCTAATCAATTCTTGTACTTAGATAAAATTTCGTCGCGTAAGAAATCATTGAGACACAATTGTTTAGCATATGACCTTGTTATTAAAGTACAAAAATGAATCAAGTTTTAGTCCATCTGAAACGGATTTTGTGAGCACTACTTTGTTTGAAAATAGCATACTTCAAGAATAACAACTTGCCGTTTATTTGAAGAAATGCCATTTGAACTTCATCGTAGAACTGTGGGCAAAGGAATGTTTCCAAACAATTCAAACAGATGTGTCTACCTAATCTAAGCCTTAAAATGTTGATCGTTGATTTTATCCAGAACGTAAGAGTATACATTGTGCTAATTCACATTTGTAAAGCCTTGATACAGGGTATGGCGCATTTTCTATTTAAGGTATCCTTTGGATGAAATGGGTGTGTGTATTAAAGCTACTTGTGATCAACTGTTTGAAACAAGAGAAACAAGATTGACAAACGGTAGAAAATCAACTTAATGTTGCAGAAAAGTCCGATGTTTAAATCAATTACAAATTACAGCTTGTAAAATTCACTTATTTATGTTCATACACGTCGATTCAGTTTCTCATTTAAAACTAATATATACAGCCAGGAGGTAAGAAAATGATAATGTCCACTTTACAATTATTATCTATTTTTAAAAGCTTTGTCCTGTAGAATCAAAATAGCACAGTAGGGTAGGTTGAAAGGTTGAAAAGATGAGAAATAAAGCAGTGTTCGCTGGTTCAAATCTTAGCTCGGACCTAAATTTTTATTTTTTACGTTATTTTTTTTTCAATTTTGTATTATTTGTGTTTTGTATATACAATGTACATGCATATATGCTTATGTAAGAGGTAACATCGACATTGAAACGTTATGATAAGTTAATAGTTGTATTTCATTAATACACAAACTGTGCTTTTGACCACAGAAAGTTGCTCAGAAAACTTCTCACGATATATTTCTCTAATTATATTTACTCTTATTTCTTTAAGACGAAATGAAAAAATACATTATTGGCATATCAAAGAGTGATAAAAACTCAGTTTCATTAAACGGATAATTTCCATTGATGATACTGCGACAGATATAGTTTTATATTTATAGTTCCATGCAAAATGATAATTTCGTAAACATGATGGAAGGAATGGAAATATTTATGTTCTTAACATTTTTTTTTATATTTTATTTATTTATTGATGACTTTATTTTGTATACTGCTATGCAGTTGTTTTTCCTTTAATTTTCGGAATACATAATTGATGAGGCGTATGTCAATAGGTGTAAGACAAAATGGCCTTTATAAGCTTCGTAGTATTAACAGTAAATAATTACAACCTAAACAAAATAATACATTTGATTGGTCAAAAGTGAACACGTGACTTGAAAAAATGTGTTTTCATTTCTGTATAAACGCAGTTGCCTTCAAGAATTCATTAATATTCATGTCTTTAAATTACGTCATGCCGGTACTAATTTCATGAATGGAAAATCTATTTTAGCGCTGTCACACGCAAAACAAAAGCCATGCATGTCAATAAAAGGAAGAAATCATTGAAAACGTGAAAAAATGGTCCGATAATATCATATTAAAAATAAAATAAGAAATAAATGTTAACCGAAATAAACATTTCAGTTTCACTTTTATCTTTACTATAAATAGCTAGTTGACCTAGCCCTTGATAAACGCACGGGAAAAGCGTAAAACTTTCAACTTGTTTACACGTTTTTTAAAGCTACACAATCTTGGTTTTTCCCTTTTAGTGCTCTTTTTATACAAATTAAAATCCAATTACTTACATTTCTTTGCATAATTGGTTCTGTTATGACATTAAACCCTTGGAAAATTGCATCGAAGTGGAGAACAAAATGGCCGACGGCTGGCAAGAAAGACCTGTGTACGACCAAGATTATTACGCACTACAATGCATTCGGCTCTTACGCACTAAAATATAGTTCTTGATATCAACGCAAATTTCGACCAGAAAGGTTGTAATTATAAGGATAAATTCATAGAAACTGACTTTCATCGAAAAATAAATGTCTTTTGGTGATAGCTAATTTCAGCATAAAGGCCTTTGGCCTTTACACAAATTAGCTATCACCAAAAGTGACATTTATTTTTCGATGAAAGTCAGTTTCTATGAATTCATTCCTTAAATACATGCATGTACAATGTATATTGAATTTGATTTTGTGTAAAAAATGTATCGTACATTTTTGTAAAAGAAACTAAACAAAACTGATCGTAGTGTTCTTAACTTTAAATTATTGCTTGTTTACTGATACAAAAAGTGCCCAAAAATAAATAAAAATTATGTCAACCATTAGACAGTATATATGATGTTATAACATGTTTCAGCTTCTTTTCTTTTCTGTTTAAACTACAGTACGACCTCTCTTGAGAAATCCTTACTGGGTGGGACTAAAATGTGTTGCTGTTCAGAGGTTGTTGCTCTGCAGAGATTAAATGAAATTTAACTTCCGCCTAAGGGAAATATCAAAAAACGTTGATGTGCAGAGGATTTGTTCAGTAGAGGGCGGCTCTGCAGAGGTTATACTGTATACTATATATAGTGGGGTCGATAACTGCAACAATCTTTCACTTGGTGATACAAGCACCAAATTTGGCACAGATTGCCTGCATGGTCTACCATTCACAAAAAGCACGATTTCCACTTCGAAATTCAAGATGGCCGCCGTTTCTGCGCATGCGCCTGGGAGTCAGTATCCCAAGGCGACTCAACTTCTTTTTATCGCTTTATATGTCTTATAGAATGATACATTATGGTGTATTTTGCTTACTAAAAATGCTAACCATGTTAGGACATTGATTCACATCATGTGATATACTTCCTGGATCAAGGTCAAGGTCATGGTAAAGGTTACATACATGAGAAAGTTGTTTCAAACTTTTTGAATCATTTGATTGATCATGTGGGATTCAAGATGCAATTATAAATAGTGTTTATTCAAATTAACTTGATGGAATCATTGACAAATCGGTAGGCGTAATTGTATTGCCGTGACCTTGACCTTGACCCAATGAGGATGTTTAAAGGCCTACCCCGTAAATACTAATTAGATAATCAAACAATTTATCTGAGACTATTATTTTACAATGAAATATGAAAATATATATTTGATTGCCTATATCAAGAGTTTACTATGCTTATGCTTAATATTGTCCACTTGTTGTGAAGGTCAAAGGTCAATGTCAAATGTGAAGGTATATGTATTAAGTGATTTTATCAGAAATTTAACACAATTTTAAGAAAATGAAGCAAGGATTCTCATAATCCATGATAAAACCAAACGTTTCAACAATACCGCGTTATGCACACATGTCTAGAAGTCAACAATTTAAGGTCAAGATCGTAAAGATAGTTCAAATATTGTTGTGATAATTATATGAACGCAAACATAGATGGTTTAGTCTGTGATGATTTCAATATTCGCACATGCAAGTGCACAAACGAGTTCATTTAAAACCAACTCGATAGCATTTGAATCGCTTATGACATTCCCTCTTGTCACCACATTTAGATAACTGATGACAACTTTTGACAATCGGTGAAAGGTTGGCCAATAGCTCTTGCCATTCGCTACTGTTTTACCAGAGCAAGTCGACAGGATTTGATCTTGATAACCATCGATTGCCCAAAAATACACGCAGCGTGGAAGACAGAACTTTTGATATATTTATAGAAACACGCTCTTGTATGTGAAATTGCATAATAGGATATTTGCTCTTATTAAGAAAAGTCAAGCCTAGCGTCGCAACATTGTCTATAAGACTGTTCTAATCGCGCATAATTTTGACAAATTTCTAGAGTGTTTTGAAATCTTGATCATGTCTGCTTACTGTTGACTTAGCTTTTTCAAAGACCTACAAAAATGACTACCAGTGAAGTCGTGAAAGAACAACATTCTATTAGATTTTTCTGAGCCATCATTTTGTGTATTGGTAACCTCCTTATTGACTATCCTAGACCAAACTGAATCCAAGATTTATAAAATCTGCACCTTTTTAGTGATACAAACGCGTTGATATAACAGCATCAGTCACACATGCTTTATTATAAAAAGTTTTGCCTGTTGCTTTGTAGTATAAAGTGGCTTGAATATGATTCTTCGTGATTACAAGGATTCGTTTTATTGTAGAAACAAATGGATGCAATCTCACATTTTGTCACAACAAGAACATTACAAAAACACATGGTAAGTATTTTTTCGGATCAGAACCTAATGTAGTTCGGTCTTGTTGTCACTAACACGTACAATTTTCTGCCAATTTGATCGTAAATTTGTTTTGAATGCTTCTCTATGGCCCTCACGTTTGTCTCTAATTGACCCTCGTAAACATCGAAACTAATTACATGTGAATGTCCTGTTATATTTCGAGACATATGCATGCACCTATGGAATTAAATCTTTAAAAACATATTATCCAAAGGCCCTTAATGCTTTCTATTGACCCTCGTAAACATCGAAACTAATTACATGTGTATGTCCTGTTATATTTCGAGACACATGCATGCACCTATGGAATTAAATCATCCAAAGGCCCTTAATGCTTTCTAAGAAACAGAATATACGAGCAAGAATCCATAAATAACAATTGCATCGGAAATATGCTGATAGTCGGGGATTATGACCGCAGTCTGAAAAGTATTGGCCAGCTGATATGTCTGACCTGTATAGTTTGCTTGTGTCAGTTTGTGTGGCTACGAATGACTAATCTGTTAGGCTACTCGTTTTCTAGCATATTCAAATTTGCAAATAGTAATCATTTGGTGAAGGAAGATTTTTGATACTGTGCACTATTGCATTACAAAGCTTCATTAATACAAGTTCAATCGTCTGATCAAGATGGATTAGACCTAAAAACAATCTTAATTGTCTTATGAAAGGGTGGTATACTTGGAGTTATTTTAGAATATTTATTTGAGCTACTAACAATTTGGGGGAGACATAAACTTTGTCAGATAGAGACAGCAGCACTAGTCTAAATCGGTTGTTATAGAAATACATGATGGATTTTTGTAGACATTTCCTGCTTTACAGTTAATCTTTTTACTGCCTTACTGTAAATAACATTGAGATATGGGATACAATGTACAACTGTCTGCATATACTTCTAAAATCTTGGTCACACATTTACAGAAATAGGAAATCGGTTGGATACTGACAAAAATGGAGTGTAGCTACTATGACATGTAATACTTTATGAATATGTTGTCAAAGCAGTTTTTGGATTCAAACTGTAGTCATAGATGATAACGGATTAATTTCTGATTTGTACTAATTGATACGAACGCCGCTGAATTTAATTCATAATTGCCCGGGATCATCATTCCTAAATGCGTGTCAATGGAAAGAGTACCCTACATCTAACTCAATGATTCATTCAGTATTATCTAAATTCCGAGTGAGCTGTACACCATTGTGGTAACTTAAACCCTGTACCCATTGGCTCCCTCACGTTGACTAACGATAGTTATATGATATTAAAAGGGGTTGATTCGATAACATTTGAGACTTTTTAGTGTAATGTACAGAAAACTGTTTACTTTCAACAACACACAAACAGAGAAAACTACCATGTGCCAATACAGAAACAAGCACACTTTAAACGGACACTGATATACATGCTGAGTATCAAAGCACAGGCAGTCGTATATGTAATGTTTTCGAACCGGAACTGAGAAGGATGCCTAGGTTTCATTGTAGTGATGTCACCAGATGCACTGGTTATACTTTTAGATATATTCTAATAAATGAGAAATGTTCTGAATCAATTAACTGCAATGAATTTCATCCGAGAAAAAGCGTTAGTATATAAAATTATTTGGCGTCTTGTAATGGCCGCCATTTTGAATTGACAGCCATTAAATGGATTTTGTTTTAAAGAATTTAACAAAATTGTTTATTTGTCATAAAATATTGAAATTATATTGATAATTACGTAAATAAAAATAATTAAAAAGGCTATTTTATATGAACAGGACAAAAATCCCTATCATCAGCGGCCATTTTGAAAAAAATGGCGGCCATCTTGAATTTCGAGGTGGAAATCGTGCTTTTTGTAAACTACACACTATGTACAACAACTGTACCAAATTTGATGCTTGTATCACCAAGTGAAAGATTGTCGTGAAAAATGACACTTATCGACCCCACTAATATTAATGTTTGACCTTTTATTTTATGTATAAACTATTTTATGGACGATAAATTATGAATATATGTTTAGGTCCTTATACATGTACGTAATATATCGAGGGTTGTCCGCAAGACTGTAGTAACTAACTCTTTGACGCAACGCGCTTACTACAGTCTTGCGGACAACCCTCGATATGTTCTGTTCTGTTTAAAAGTACACATAAGGATGTGCGACCAATATAGATGATTATGAAGGCGGATGGATACTCTGATGTCTCTGATTGCCGCTAGTCAATAACTAGGACAGTTAAAATGACTATATAAGTAAAGTTTAAATGAAAAAGTCAGATTAGAAATCACGATGAGAACTAATATGCCTACATCGTGTCTTAAACATCTGTTTGTTTGTTCTGTATTCACAAGTATTTTGAACTTATCAAATATTTGAAATGTTTAAAGTTCACCGTTTATACTTGTGAAATAGATTTCTTTTATAATTAACCAATGGCTAATTATTGACTTGGTCGACGAGGACTTTTCGCCACTTGAAATGATGCATTTTTAGAAATACTCAAATTAAACAATATTTGTTTGTAAGTTGTGCGACTTGGTCAGTGTTTCCAGTGTTATCGGCAGCGAGAAACGCTCCAAATTTTGCAATATGTTGCCCTTTTTTACCCCCAATTTGCACTTCAAGCAACTGCATTGCCCCACAATGCAACATTATAGAGCCTGAAAGTATGCTATCTTATTGCCATTTTATGTGTTATTTCTGTCGAAGAATGGCAACGTGCTCCTTTCAAACTCATCAACAGGCGAATGAACTGTATTTCCTAAATCTGTCTAATGTTTAGATATGAATCGCCTTACTTACGAAATTACTGCGGGCTGGCTCCCTTGACCACTGTCAATACGAAGCTGTTGCAAGATCCAACATGTAAATGTTAAGAGCATTTATTGTTTTTCTTAGTTTCTTTTCCAATAGCTTACTTAGTTCATGGATTGACTATTTGCATTTTCTTGTGTATCAGTGTTGCTACAGTAAGTACATTTTGTACACTTTCTTGTATTTCCACTATTGATGGACTCGGCTAAATTATTCCTTTAAAGGAACACATTTGTTGTCATGCATATTTGTAAAAATTATTAACGAACAAATCGTGGCATTATGGGAACTTAATTTTGCTACAAAATAGCCGTTCTCGCTTCTAAATCATTTTTACGTTTGTCTGCAACAATCCTTGTTTTGTGATTTATTATAATCATTGAATATACATTGTAAATGACTCATGGATTAAAGATCTATAATAATTTGAAGATAAGAAGTAGACTAAATCCTTATTTGTAAAAACTATGTCACTGAGACAAAAAAATGGCCCGTAACTAGGAACTCCGGCTTCACGTAGTTTAAATACAGGGAAATCATTTCATTGCCTCAGACCAAATCAGTCTTAGGTTAACGATAGAGAGTCACCATGACCCACTTGTCAGATATAAGCATGATCAGGGACCTTGACAGTTCTGGTCAATGTATTCATTGTTGTACTCAAACAATAATTTGCCATATTTGTCATCATATGGACGATGAGTATTACTCATCTGTTCCATTATGTTCATCATTCATTTTCTAGATCATAAATTGTCACGAGAAGTCAAAATGTAGGTAAACTTTTGGTAACGTTTGATACTCAGTGCAATAGCACTTAATACTGAATGGCAGCCCTATTATGAACAATTGGAACTATTTACCAAACACCACTGAGCGGGGACTGGGTTAAATAAGATTCAAAGTATGATAAGTTTGTGGGATGAAGCTGCGAATGAAGACATTTTAAAGGTGAATGAAAGCCATTCCATCTAATGATCATTTGCAATGGGCAAATATATTAACGACTGAAAAAGGGACTATAGGGAGTACTACCTTCATCGGAACCTTTACTATTCTATGAGATTCACGGTCATGACATGGTCATGTATTGATCAGAAGTGTCGACACATGGCTTATTTCATTGTACATAGATTCGATTACAATTGGGAAGTATATTTCACACACAAATTCCAGCAAGCCATGCGTCGATCATGTAAAGTCGATTGTTGCCAAATACATGCATCGACAAAGATATAATAAGTTTTGCACTAAATTTAGAAGTTTTGCCATGAGAACCAGGTCATGTTAATAGGATTGTGTGGCAGGAAAAATTCAGCCGTCAGTGATTTATCTCAGTTTTACATAAAAACAGTGAGACAAAAATTGAACATCGCATAGTTTAATTTGAATGACCTACTGAATTGTGCGCATTTAATTGGTCGAGAGAGTGTGACGTAGACGTTGACCTACGATATTGATTTACATCCCTAAAACAAAGGCAACCAATTTTCTCTTTAAATGAACTGCCTCTAGTACTTTAGAAGGATGAATGCTAAATGGTTTCATGTCTACATATGTTGTATTTCATATCACTTTGTAATTGACAATTCTTACATTATATCTTGGCGTTTAGTCTACCAACTCATTACCATTGTGGATGCCTAAATTTCTAGATTTAAACAGTAAACAAGTTCTAAGCACATTTGCTCAGTTCAAGTCACTACCTCAATCCTAGTATTATAACAAATTTATAAAAAGTTTTTTTCCACAGTTTTTGGTCAATGGTAAACACAATTGACTTCAACAATTAACCTTGTCGTGACCTGAACTATTAGATTATTTAAAGCCCCTATATCAATACTAAGACTGTTCATAGATTTCAAAGACAACAGACATTTATTTGGTATAGATATGTATTGTCCTACAAACATGTTGCTTAGTAAAGAGCATCATGTGAGTGGGAAACTTGTTTCCAAACAAACTATAAACTACCCAATCTGATTAAAACCCGATCTAAAATTTTCCGCTCGCCAACTCGCTAATTTAGATCTTGCCTTTTTTCAAACGAAGGTCACGTTCAGCTGACTTTTTCTCATCATAATATTCATGACGAAATTGTTATGATAGGTAACTTGTTTACATCGTCTACGTCACGCAATTTGAAATGAGCCGCCAAATCGCAGACTGTAATTAATACCACTGTTAAATTAGCATGCAAACTTGGTCTAAAAATAGAAATTACAAAATCAAATTGTGATTATTAGTGTTTTCGTCTAGATGAAAGTTACGCATTGATTGGTCGACACAAAGTTCATCTCCACGTGACCTTCCACGGAGACAGTAGAGGTCCTGTACGACAATGCTCTACAGGATATCTGTTTACGGAGATTATAAACTAGCATGAATGGTTTGTACATTCAACTACGGTCATTTCCGGTTACCTTATAACAGTCATTTATAAATAGTAGTCACCTCGACTGAATTTCCCAGTATAGTTTTATAACACCTTTTTTACCTACTGTAACATAGAATGTTTTCCGTCTGAATAAAACCAATGAGCATTGCGATGTGCGCATCAAATTGCACTTTTTGGATTGATGAAATACACTTTGAGTTACTTTGTGTAATCTTTATTGCAGTTTGAACACAACTGTTTGACAGAGGACAGCTCACCTGATATATTATTTGACTTATATGAAGGAGGTTTGATACTGAATGTTAGCACTCCACACTTGAGTCAATTAATCAGACACAAGTTTCTAGCATATGATAGTCTACGAAATTAGTGGATGTCCGGTTGCCCACAATCTGATTAAAACCCGATCTACAATTTTACCGCTCGCATACTCGCTAATGTAGGACCGTGGTCTACTGGATATGTGTTTACGCAGATTGGGTTGCCCAGGAAACCAATTTTTAGTTCGGGCAACCAAAAATTTATTTTGGGCAACCAAATTTCTACAAACAAGATATAGTGCTAGCTGCTAAAATGACCTGCTCGGGCAACCACTTGTTATTTCGTAGATTGCTATGATCAAATACACAGTCATTTAAGCTCATGGGCAAATATTAGGGACAAACCCTGATGTTTTTTTTAAGATAAACATCAGTACATGTATATCAATTGAAGACAGTTACATAATCAACTTGGTTGACCGAATATTTTTATGATAAGAAAAGGACACAAAGGTATAAATGTAGTTTTGTATGATAAGAGAACGTTTATATACACATGTACATGGTTTATTTCTATAAAAAAGCATAGTTTACTAACATTTATGATACGAATAGAGATAAAAATGGGGTTAATGTGCCAAACATAAGCTAAAAAGTATGTGCATGACTATAAATTTTCTATTTAAAAAGTACGCGCACAATACAATTTTTTTTCTCATTTTGTATTGCAATTATGTATCTGTCGGTCAGTTTTTACTTACGCTGGGTCATGAAGGACTACATTAACTAACTTCTGATAATGTTCAAAAACATTCCACAAAGTTGGGATGCTACTACTTTGCCTTCCCATGTAATACCTTTTTCAGATCTACCAAATTTAGATTCTTTCGGAATTTTACTTTTCCAAACTCTTTGTTTTGTGCCAAGTATTCAATATTTACTGGATATGAGTCAAAATATATTTTTGCAACAAAAACAGGTCCCAGGTCAAATTAACTTGTTTTTGTGATGTATGGAATATAAAACAACTTTTAAGTAGTGAAATGTACCTGTCTGGAAATATTGTACACATAAAATACACATTTAGACGGAAAGAAAATGCTTTAAACAATCAATTAATCAAGCAAAAGTGACTATTGTCAATGTCTCCCAAGTAAACTTTTGGTGATTTTGGTTAAAACTACCTGTTGAAACCTTGTGCAAAAGTGATGATGTTAATACATATTTTAGTTCATACATATTTACACAGAAAAACACACTTATACACAAAGTATAATTAGATGTTATAGTATTTTTTCTATCAGTTTTGTTGTCCCCGTAAACTACTTCCGTGCTGTAACAGAATTGGATAAATAATAAATACAACGATTCCTCCATTTACAAAAGATACATCATTGTTTTCCTTTTTGATAAGTATTCATTTATAACAATTTGCCTGCAACCGGAACACTCATTCTTGATGCCAAACACCAAAAATTATATTTTCAAGGGGGAGAGGTGGTTGCGTATATTTCTACCTGATCCTTTATGTAACAATCAGAAAACTGTTTGAAATACAGACCTCCAATATTCTGAGCGATGAATAAAACTACATTTATCACATGTAAGACCATTCTAAATAGCAGTAAAGAAAACTGACATGCTGAGACTAATAAAGTGATGAAATGCATGCTATACATCCTTTATGTAACATTCAGTGATGTAACAAAACAAAATCGTTACACCAAGGAGTGATTTCGATACAGCATGGAAATTGAGCTCGAAGATATTTTTCAATTTTGGTTTTAATGGATAAAATCGATGTTCTTTTGAGTTAGCTATGTGTGTTGTTTTGTATACTCGCACATAAATAGAAAAGCTGGTATCTTTTGTGTATTTAAGACTAATCAACAGAACTTGTTACATCAAGGAATAACTCACAATTGTTTCTAGAAGTAATATTGAAATAAACTTTTGTTTCGTTATGAGGATGTAACGTACATCTGATTACAACAGTTGTTTAAAACATAGCTAATTCTATGAAAATACCTATACAAAATATTAATATTACAATGGCATTTACATGGTGATAATTGAAACACGTTTAAGGATTATTGGAAGACGATGTAAAGTGTACATATGCTAACCAATTTTGGTACACTTGTAGGCGTCGGATCCTTACCGATTTTGGTTGCTTTGTGCCGTCTAGATACCCACAGACTTTGGTTTATGTGAAAAGGTTTGCTGTCAATGGAGTTTGGACGATTTGAAGAATATGGATAAAAACCGATTTTTGTCGATTTGTGGATTCTGGATGCCAACCTAATTAGCTCGGCTCGTGGAGTCTATTTGCCAACTGATTTTAGACGATTTTTAGAGTTCGGATGCCAACCGATTATGGTTTTATCTGTTGAGTCTTAAGACAAACCGATTTGTATTCATTTTAGAGTCTGGATGCCTACCGATTTTTTGTAAATATAAGGAGTCTTGACGCCAATCTATTTTTGTCGATTTAAAGAGCCTATTTGCTTATCAATTTTGGCCCACTTGCATATTCTGGATCCGATCTACGTTCATTTGTGTAATCTAGATGCTTTCCGATTTTGACCGATTTGTAAATCTCAAAATGCATTCGAATTTGGTCCATATAAACCGATTTTCGTCTATTTGTTAAGTCTTGATGCCAGCCGATTTAAGTTGATGTTTAATCTAGATGCCTACCTATTTTATCTATTTGTAGAGATTAGATGTCAACCTCTTTTGGTCTTAACGTACAGGCTAGGTAGCAACCGATTTCGGTCTATACGTAGAGTCTAGAAGCCAAACGAACTTGTCTTTTTGTTGATTTTAGATGCAAAGCAAATTTGTCGATTTGTTGAGGCTAGATGCAGACCAAAGTTGTCTATTTGTTGTGTCTAGATGCTAACCGAGTTTGTCTATTTGAAGAGTCCAAATACCAAATGAACTCGTATATTTGTTGAGTCTAGATGCAATCTTCATTTGTCTATTTTTTAGTCTAGATGCCAACCGATTTTATCTATTTGTAGCGAGTAGATGTCAACATCTTTTGGTCTAATTGTACAAGCTAGATATCAACTGATTGTGGTTTATACGTAGAGTCTAGATGCAAACCGAATTCGTCTATTTGTTGAAAGTAGATGACAACTGAATTTCGTCTAATATAAGAGTCCAGATACCAAACAATTTTTCTTTTTGTTGAGTGTAGATGCCAACCTTATTTGTATATTTGTAGAATCTGTCAACTTATTTTTGTCAATCGGTTGATGCCAATCATTTTTTGCCAATTTGTAGATTTCAAGTGTTAACCGAATTTTGTCTGCAGAAATGTAGAGGCAAGATGCCAACTGGTTTTGTCTGTTTGTTGAGTCAAGATACTAAATTATGTTTGTCAATTTGTATTGTCTCGATGTCAACCGATTTTTGTTTAATTGTAGAGTGCAGATGCCAACCAATTTTTGTCTATTTATAGAGTGCAGATGCCAAACGAATATTGTCTATTTGAAGAGTGTAGAAGCTATCCGATTTTTTTCTACTCTACTTGTATGGGCTGAATGCCAACTGATTTTTGTTGAGTCAACATACTAAATAATGTTTGCCAATTTATATTGTCTAGATGCCAACCGATTTTTGTTTAATTGTAGAGTGCATATGCCAACCAAAGAGACCTAATCAGGAATTTAAATTTATGGGTTTTTCCGTCCATGCACAGGCGGTACAAACAAAGTTTTCTAGACATTATTGCTAAACAGCACAAACTATGGATTAAATCCTTTTGATCTTTTTACACGTGTTTTTATTGTAACAGTGAACGTTTGTTTGTACCGGTGGGGAAATCCCAAATATTTGAATTCCAGATATAGTCTATTTTGTCTATTTATAGGGTGCAAATGTCAACCGAATATTGTCTATTTGTAGAGTGTAGATGCCAACCGATTTATGAGTATATGTAGAGTCCAGAGAGCAACCGACTTTGTCTATTTGTTGAGTCTAGATGCCAACCTATATTGGTTTCTTTGTAGAATCTGTATTTTAAGTTTTGAAGAGTCTTGATTACAACCCATTTTGTCTATTAGTAGAGTCTAGAAGCCAAACGTTTGTGTCTATTTGTAAAGTCTAGAAGCCAACCTATTTTGTCTATTTATTGAGTGAATATGACGATCGAGTTTCGTCTATTTGTAGTGTGTAGATGCCAACCGATTTTTGTCTTTTTGTAGAGTCTGGCATAGAAAATCTCAAGACAAAATGTGGTTAGATGTGAGTGATATCATTTCACTAGCTTGCTTTAAAAACAAATCCCAGAAAAAGAATAAGTATTTTCTTCATGGTAGTTCATGGGGGATTTATTCTTCTCATAAATAAAGAATGAACATGGGCGTCTGTTGGCATCTAGACTCTACGTAAAAGAATAGATATCATTGAAGTTCAGAAATATTGAACATTTAGTTCAATTATTTTCAAGGCTGAAAAATGTTAGCCATTTTCCTTTTGTTATCATTGAGTGTTAGTTTATGGTGTTGGTCACCATATATTGTTCAGTGGCGAAACAATCTATCATAATAGTTTAAGACAAAACAATCAACGTAGATATTAGATTGGCCTTGGTTGTAAATATTAAAATGCTTCTATGTCTATACATTGATAGTACAGTACTGCGTTACTTAAGTTGTTTTCAGTCTGCAATATAAAGTTTTATTATCAACTTTCCTGACTGTAACAGTCATCATTCTTTCATGTAACAAATAAGTATTTTAAGCGTTGACCTTACTCCAATAACTTTTATCTGAAGAATAAAGCATTCAATATTCAAACCCTTCTGTGTTTATCATACTGATAGTTCAATAATGCGTTGCGGAAGTAGTTTTCAGTCAGCAATATCAAGTTTTATTTTCAATTTTCCTAACTGTAACAGAACATATTCTTTCATGTAACAAAGAAGTATATTAAGTTTTTACCTAACTCGAATAACTTTTATCTGAAGTATAAAACATTCACTAGACAACTTTTTAAATGTTAATCTTTCATTTCTTTATTATGTTCTTATTCATTGTTCATTGGTTCTTAAAATTTTAAACGAATTTCAGTTATTAACTCCTTCCTGTAACAAAAAATGTTCTCTGATGTAACGTATCATTCAGTAGTGTAACGAGTCATGTCGGAACGTTTTATTTTCTTCACAGTTCTGACAGTACTGATGATGTGTGGTGTATTTAAAGGGATAAACTGATTTTATGAAAACAACTACAGAGATAACCATTCTGACGCTTTTTATTTTTACAGTAAAACAAATAAGACTGGTAAAATGCCGTATTTACCCCTTCTGTGCGTACACGCATGTCCACAGTAAACAGTCATCGTATTACAATAAACAATAAAACCTAACATCAAAACGTATCTTAATTGAAGTTCTCCAACAGAAATTAAGTGAATAGGTATAATCATAAGCCAGACATGGAATGATAAAAATTCGTTACATGAAGGAAATGATGAAACCAAGGTCAGGTATTATAATATTTTTTTCCCGAAACAGGTCGAAATATTGGTCATTTTTACATGGGTTGTTAAGAGTATGCTTCAATCGAACAAAAAACATACCCCAAGTCACACTCAAACATACTTTATTTTTTTGGATTTGATATGCCAGTTTTGTTGCAAAAATATATTTTGACTCTTAACTAGTCTACAGACTATCTATCTATCTATCTTCCAGTAAGTCAAACCCTTGGTAGGGACTTAGACTGTCGTGCGTCAACAACAAAAGAGGGAAAAGATAAAAGAATAAAAGAACAGAAATATACAGGGTGTATTGTTAAAAACAGGTTAAAAACAGAACAGGTTTCTTTGGAGAGACGTGTTCAATCTGGCTTACTGCCTGACTGAACTGGGTTGCATTCAGGTTAACAAGGTTGGCCGGTAGGGAGTTCCAGTGTACGATAGTACGTGGAAAGAAGGAGAATTTATAGAAATCTGAGCTTGTTTGGATCTGTTTATATGCCATGTCATGTGAAGTACGGGATCGTCTGGTGTTTCGAGTGATATAGTCCTCAGATGGTATAGCTACTAGGCTGTGTGTGATACCATGAAACATAACTAACCGCTGATCGATGCGTCGGAGATCTAAGCGCCTCCAGCCAAGCTTACCAAGCATATCTGTTACGCTGGATGTACGGCCATAGTCACGCATCGCCCAGCGGGCAGCTCTCCTCTGGATAGCCTCAATTTGGGAGATGCCAGAATCAGAGAAGGGAGGCCAGACTGAGGAGCTGTATTCCAGTTGGGGTCGTACTAGAGTGAGATAAGCTGTTGATTTAAGTTTCTGTGAGTGTATTTTGATGTTGCGTCGGAGAAATCCTAGTGTTTGGTTTGCTTTTTTACAGATGTTATCTATATGTGTCTGCCAGGTAAGGTTGTTTGATATTGTGACACCTAGGTATTTGGCCGATGATACTGATTCAAGTAGTGTGTTGTGGAGTGTATATTTGGTGTCAATGATAGATTTGCGTTTGGTGATATGTAAAACCTGACATTTTGAGGGGTTGAACTGCATGTCCCAAAGAGTTTCCCATTTCTGGAGTTGGTCTAGATCTTGTAGAAACCTGGAGTGAGTGGCAACAGTGAGAGAGAGATAGATTGCAGTGTCATCTGCGAAAAGACGGATTTTAGACGATTGTGCATACTCAGGGAGATCATTGATGTAGATGAGAAAGAGAAGTGGGCCAAGAACAGAACCCTGAGGTACGCCAGATGAGACAGGGATGGTGGAAGAGGTTGACCCATTCACAACGACAGATTGGGACCTGTTGTCAAGAAAGCTCTTAATCCAGGAGAGAGTAGAGCCTCGGATACCATAGAAGTGAAGTTTATAGAGTAGCTTTTCGTGGTTGACCATGTCGAATGCCTTACTGAAATCCAGGAGTATGAGGTCAACTTGGCTCTTTAAGTTGATGGATTTCAGTAGGTCTTCAACTAGCATCAGTAGCTGGGTGTTACACGAGCGTTATTCGCGGAAACCATGTTGAAGTTCATAGAAGAGATCAGAGTTTGTGAAGTGTTTGGTGATACTAGATGCTACTATATGTTCCATGGTTTTGCAGAGAATACATGTTAGTGAAATGGGGCGATAGTTAGCAGGATCAGATCTAGGGCCTTTCTTATAGACAGGGGCTACATTTGCCATCCTCCACGAATCTGGGATGGTTCCAGACTGTAGGCACCTAGTGAAGAGAATCTGCAGGAAAGGAGAAATTTGTTGGCTGAGAGTCTTCAAAACAAAAGGTCGGATCTGGTCCGGGCCGGCTGCTTTGTGAGGGTTGAGATTTGATAGCAACTTCTCTATTCCAGTGGTAGAGATCTCTATATCTGGCATACGTGGGTGTGGGCTGTAAGTGGGTTGGGTTGGCTGACTTCTGTCTGCATTGTCCTGAAGTTTCATCTTACAGAGAGAACTCAGAGATAGTGGAGATTTGTTAGTAAAGACAGATTGAAATTGTGTGTTAAGAATATTTGCTTTGTCTGTGTCTTCTTCATGTACCTTATAGTCTTTTTTAAGTGGAGCTATGTCTGTAGAATCCTGTTTTGAATGTTTGAGAAGTGAGTAGAGTTTCTTGTTGTTTGGCTTGTGATTTGTTTCTGTTGTATTTGGATTGTTGTCAGTGTTGATGTTCAGTATGTCTTCTAAGTATTTTTCATATGCAAGTTTTGTTTGTTTGCGGCAGTGGTGTTTCATGTCTAAGTATCTTGTTTTATTGTGACCTGTGGATTTGTACTTACGATAAAGCTTGTCTCGTTTTCTGTATAGCCGTTTAAGGTCAGCCTTTATCCATGGTAATTTGTTTTTATGTGAGGCCGTCTTTGTGATGATGAATTTCGAGACTGCTGTAGATAGTGTGGTGGAAAAAGTGTCCCAGAGTGCTGCTACTGATAGTTCTGCAAGCTTACCTGATCTACTTAGCTCATTGTAAAAGTCAGTCATATGAGTTTTAAGCCCGTCCCAGTCGGCCCTATTGTAGAAAGGTATTTGACGTGGTACCTGGGGTTTCATATGCGCGGTTACGTTAGTGTTAATGATGATGCCATCATGGTCACTGATGCCAGGAATGATGCTATTTTTGTTTACAAGAGTGGGGTTGGAAGTAAAGAATAGGTCGAGGATATTGTTTTCTCGAGTTAGTAGATAATTCATTTGTGTAATGTTGTTTGCATAGATGATGTTGATAAATTCTTTGTATAAAGTCGGTAATTTACAGTCTGGAGTCGGGGTCATGTTGTTCCAGTCTATTTTGGGCATGTTAAAATCCCCTCCAATCCACAGAATTGAGTTAGTTTTGCTTGCCAGTTCACATGATAGCTTGAACTCTGCTAAACTGTTACTGTCTGTCTCATTTGGCTTATAAAAGCTGCAGATGAGGAGTGGTTTAGATCCAGAGATGTTGACCTTCACCCATATGGCTTCACAGTTTGTTCTGAGTTCAGTGGCTTCATGTGCAATGATGTTATGTCTGACAGCAATGAATACACCACCACCAGCTCTGTCAACACGATCTCGGCGAAATGGTGTGTATCCTAGGTTGGGGTCAAAAACTTCATTGTCAAAGTGTTTTGGTTTGAGCCAAGATTCGGTGCCAATGATAATATCAGGGTTTGTTGATGTAACCATGTTTTCAAATTCTTGTTTCTTGTCTACAATTGATCTGCAGTTTATGACTAGTACCTTGAGTGATCTTTTGATATTATTTTTGGTATTCATTGTTTTTGGTTTAGGATTTGGCTTATGTTTGGGTGTTGAAGTTACAGGAAGTGGATGAGATGTGTCCTGTAAGTCTAAGCTGTTATGTAGGTGGTTGAATGAGTTTGGTGTTTCAAAGCTGTCGAGACTGGCTAGTGATGCAGATGTAATGTTTATGTTATTACATGTAAGACATGTCCATACACCCATCCTTGAGTCATTTCCTAGTCTATCGTACATACTATCAGAAATGTTTTGACAATTTACATGATACCAGGTGAAACAGGACTCACACTCAACACCTTTGCATGACCAGGATACAGGTTCATAGCAACTACCACAGGGAAAGATAGTGGATGTGTTTCCAACAACTTCAGGTATCAAGGTTGGGCCAGGGTTGGGCTCTATGTCTACAGACAATAGCAATAGGAGAGAGCATAGAAATATAACTGTTCGGTCAGAACTTGTGTGTGTGACCTTGGGTTGAAATAGTTTATTTAGTTTAAGCAGGGTACAGACAGCAAGCAATCTGTTTTCCTCACTCAGTGTCACTGGGTCCTTGAGCCTCAGACCAATGTCTACATGGCCCACATTATGTTTACAAGCCTTCACAGTCCCAGAGGCAAAGAGAACAAATATCAGAAACAAGAAAGACATGGCTAATTTGTTGGTTTACCAAGTGAAAACTTCTTCAGCATTACCTCCACAATGTTTGAATTTTTACCGGAAGTAGAATTGTTTACATTTACAATGGGTGACCTTGGCCTTGAATCAGCTGATCAGTCGAAAAAAATTATTTTCGCCGAAAATATTGGACAGATAACAAGGTTTGTGAACAATAAGCCTTCAGAAAGAGCTAATGAACAACATTGGATGGATCTCACCTAGGAAAACCTTCGGAAGTAAGAGGAAAAAAAGAAAAATTCGGATAGAAGAAAATCCAGTTATTGTCGTGACATGCGCACTTCATACAATCCAAAACATACAGACCAAAACATACTATAACAAGCTCTCTTACTTCTCGAGGACCACTTTTCATTGTTAGCCTTATGTTGTTACTCTATCAGTTGATATGTTCAGACAGGCAGATGGTCATGTCAAGTAAAGTAAAATACATGTACTTATTTATTGTCGGTATACATCGTTATAGGAACAACAATAGTTAACAAGATTGAGCATACATTTCTAAATTTCTCCCTAAATTTCAACTATTCTATTTTAAATTTCTCTCTGTCAAATTTATATTTTTTCACCAAAACTAACTAATATCATTTATTAGCTGGCCCTCGTCAAGTCTAAGTCGTCTGCTGGGGTTTGATTGTAGACAGATACGGGCAATTAGATAGTCGATAACTCCAGAAGTGTCTTACTATATATTTTATCATATGAAGGGAGGTAACTACGTGCAAAAATAGGTACGCAAATATTTATCAGAGAGTCGTGTAGTCACCAAATCATGAAATGTCACATGACTTTTGTAGACAAAATGGCGGAAGTACGGAATTCTGAAATGGATACCCGTGTTGAAAATAATGATAATGAAAATAGTGAAAAAGCAATGACATTCAATATTGCAAAGAAAAAAGATAAACCAAGTGAAGGCTGGCAAAACCCTATGTCATCTGCTCGGTCTGCCATTGATAAGTTCTTGTCCAGGTCTGACAGTTCGGATAAATCTAATACCAATTCGTCTTCAACATCAAATATTGCAGATGTAAACAATAAGAATTCAAGAAAGAACAAGAGAAAGAGTAAGTTTTGGTATTGTCAGTTTTGTTTTTACCTTATAAAAACATGTTTTTACTTGTCAATTGTCTTGAAATATGTTATACATTGATACATATCAATTATCATGCATATAAGACCCATCAAACTTGTTTTTCTGTTTCTGTATGTATACAACGCAGTGACCACTGCTAGCGTGATGCGTCGGGGAGTGCGATGTGGTCAGTTGCGACACTGGAGAGCTGTCTTAAAGCTCTCGATTTTCCTGGCACATGCGGTGTCTTTTTGAATTGTAAATGGAATAATTCGGTTATGACAGGGACTTGTCAGCTTCTAGTCCTATTTGTAAGACCTACCATACTTAGTTTCACATTTGGACATTATTCTGTATGGCTCTTATCAGATTCCATAGATGTTTATGTAGAAAAACATGCACAGATTCTCTTGCTTGACTAAAATGACCATAATTAATGATTTTCAGAAAAAAATCTTTGTAAAGCCATTCATACCATAAGAAGATACATTTATCTACCATTTTATAATTAAAGGCATGACCCATCAATGAAAAACACATGCAATTTAATGATGCACATGTAGTTAGTTGGTCGTAGAGGATATATATTCTTACTATTAAATTGTTATTTTGTTAATGTCTGCTTCGTGTTGTCCATTTCATCCAGAATTCTCCATTGCATGTTTTAGTCATATCGTTCCGGCAATGCAATGAGTCGTAAGCATAGGAAACAGAAGTGTTCCAAACATGCAAATTTAGTAAAAAAATGAAGGTATGATATCTTTCTTATATATAGTTGAATTATTGAACGACCAAAGGGAGGTAACTAGAAAACTAAAACATTCCTTTAATCTAAAATTCTACCTTTCATTTTGAATACTAAACACTGTTTACTAAATACCAGTTACACCATGATATAAGAAATTCAGAACATATATTTATTTATCTAAAATATCTATTTATCAAAAACATATACTCTCTCTTGACTTTTCATGTAAAGCACCACTTCCATTGTATTGAATGCAATTAATATTTTAAGCATTTTTCTTGAATGCAATTATTTGTTTTGTGTTTATTGCTTATTTCATGCATCTTTTATCATGTATATTGCCTAAAAAATTAATTTAAGAAAACCTGTCTGTCAAAAGATTCATTATATAAGTTCTAATTGACCATGCAACATCTTTTTTCAAGTCCTCAATCTGTCCACATAATTATTGAATGATGCGTTGCTGAATATAGTATTTTTCTCAAATAATGAGTTTTTGTTCAATTTTAAACCAATTTGTATGCGAGCAGACTTGCAGATTTTCTTGGACCTAGGGTTGCTGTAGTTTCTTATGGAGAAATATTGTATTATTTATGTTTATTTGATATTATTTGTGTTGAAATTATAAGACTTTTGGCAAAACTTTGTCAACAGACTTTGCTACATCCCCTCAGTAGAAGCCATCAAGACCCTGCTGTAACAGAATAATGTCTAAATGTGAAACAAGTTATGGCATTCACGCCATTGTCAGGTCATACATATAGGAATAGGACTATATAGGCGGGTGGTAATCTTTTAGTTGGCTTCAAATATATAGAAATGCTCTTATAAAACTGTATTTATGTTCAGATCTCCAACTCAATTGTAACAGATTATTTTTTGCTGCTTCAACTTCCCATTTCTCCAAAAAAAGTACTGTTTTTTTCCAATAGACATACAGCTGTCATATGGATTAATTTCTGGAATGAAAAAAAGTCTCATGTTATTGGCACCGTGTTATCATACTAAGAGTTTTACTTGAAAAAATTTGGTTCTGCATAGAAATTTTAAAACTAATCTATGATATGAAACATACTCGGTAACTCCTGTCATATATCCTGGTTTGCATTCATAGTTCTTTTTATCTAGAAATTTAGTTTCATTGATAAATATCTTGAGTATGAGTATTGAGTGAATAAATTCTGAATAAATTGGTGTTGCTACAAATTATGTACCGTAAGTAGATATAAGGCCCTTTATATGTTTCTGGTAGTTTTTATGTTCTATAATGTATAGAAGATTTCAGTAAGTGACCTGTTTGGATTTTATGCATCATCTTCAACGTATTTATATATCACCATAGAGGTAAGTGTTTTAAATACTTTGAACTTTACTTTAATTGCATTTAATATGTTTACATGATAAATACTCATGTTCTTTAATTTTTGTCCAAATTTTAAGTTGGTGTATCTACTCGTAGAGCAATACACAATTCTAGTTACACATTTTGCATTTTAACTAATGCAAAATGTACAATTGAAAAATATAATGATTCAACTTAAATTCAACGCTTTGTCAGTAGCTTCAAAGGTATTTTTTATTAATTTTTATTCTGGAGGACTTATGAGATTACACCAAGGTATGTTATACTAATATAGTAAGTATATTATTTTATCTATAGGAAATTCAAATGGTGGGTGGGTTTAATGATTATATATATGATAACATACAGTTATCATAAATAATTTATTGACAAATAGTTAACAGATAATTTTATCATTCTATATTATCTATCATACGTTTACTTATATAATTCAAAGTTTGATTTCAAATTCTCAGTCATGGCATTTATTTTACTAGCCTTGGCACAATTTATCATGTAGCATGATAAAGGACTGAATTATCAACCAGCCTGACTAGAATAAATTTTCACTAGTCCAAGGCTTTGGGCTAGTGATGACTGTGCTCTTATTTGTAAGAGTAATAGAGATAAATTGTAACAGTATCATTCTTATCAAAATCAGAAACAAAAATAACTATTAAGTTATGACTGGTTTTTGGGGTAATTGATATTGTACAAAAATGATGTCATAGTTGTAAAAAATAAACAAACATTTATAACTGATTTTTAAGTTGTGTTAGTGAATACAAAACTTTGTCTTTTTTGCCAGTTTCAATATTAGGTTTTGTTAATTTTTTTTCTGTCAGTGGCGCATACATTACCCATTCTGAAAAATTAAATTTAAATCAGAGGAGTTATGGTATGCCCCACTGACAGTTGAATAGAATTTAACACTTTATTTGTATGCTGATAAGGGAAACAACTCTTTCCATCTGATTATTGTTCTAATTGGAGTTGTCTCTCTTGTCTCATATTTAAACTAAATATTCAGTATTCCTTATCAGTTAATTCTTCATACTGGTCCTTTGGAAGTTAATGCTTGTCTTTATCCAATGAACTTATTCAGTCGCCTTAAACTGAGATCATTCCTGAATGATATATCTGGATTTGTTGTTGATAAACGTAGGAAACTCAACCAGGGTCATAAATATCTTTCAATTGACACCAACATCTTTTACCTTCACCAAATAATAAATTTGTGGGTCAATGTCAAACACCACAGTCAATGCAGATTTTGTTAAGTCAGCTTAAAAGTTGCAAAATCACTTTACAGTGGAGAGACAGCCACTAGTTGAACTTTTGTAAAAAAATACATTTTTTGTAGTGATACATGTATGCCTTAATAATGAACCATGCCAGCTCACTATGATTCTGACCTTACAGTCAGATGAAAGCCACTCACTGATTCTACAAGTAAATATACTCAGTCACTTAGGTTAATGTGGAACTGTCAGGCTGTATGGTGTAGCATACATAATATCTAATTGTACAAGTAAATATACTCAGACACTAAGGTAAATGTGGAACCATCAGGCTGTATGGTGGTAGCGTACATAAGATCTAATTGTACAAGTAAATACACTCAGACACTAAGGTAAATGTGGAACCATCAGGCTGTATGGTGGTAGCGTACATAAGATCTGATTGTACAAGTAAATACACTCAGACACTAAGGTAAATGTGGAACCATCAGGCTGTATGGTGGTAGCGTACATAAGATCTGATTGTACAAGTAAATATACTCAGACACTAAGGTAAATGTGGAACCATCAGGCTGTATGGTGGTAGCGTACATAAGATCTAATTGTACAAGTAAATATACTCAGACACTAAGGTAAACCATCAGGCTGTATGGTGGTAGCGTACATAAGATCTGATTGTACAAGTAAATATACTCAGACACTAAGGTAAAGGTGGAACCATCAGGCTGTATGGTGGTAGCGTACATAAGATCTGATTGTACAAGTAAATATACTCAGACACTAAGGTAAAGGTGGAACCATCAGGCTGTATGGTGGTAGCATACATAAGATATGATTTCAATGAGATTTAAGGAAAGTACATTTGTCTTCAATGACTAGGATTGTCTTCATGTCATTTAAGTATTGATTCTGTGGTTTGATATTGGAAATTCTTTAAATCCTTGTTTCAACATAGCAGCTACTGAAAAGTCATCGATTTTTGTTAAATGCCTTTTCCTTTGGCAGTGGTATTCACATGGCTTTTTGTTAATAATAATTTGTTCTGTTATTGATTTGATTTTGTGGTATTCATAAAACTTGTTGTTAAAATATGTTTTAGTTAAGATGCTTTTTCATGTATTTTGAAATTCAAGTGAAGCCTCAATTCTCACCATGCTAGATTTCCACTTGTCTGTTTTGTTCTTGATTGTTAAACTGAGAGCTCTACTGCTCTTTATTTTTGACTGTAAATTGATCTTTACCCTATTAGTGAAGTCTCATTAAGTTTTTTTTCAATCTCTCTTGGCACAGTAAAACCTATTTTCTGCTGTTCAACCTTAACAAACCATAGAAACAAACAAACAAACAAATTGATTAAGCATATTTTACTAGAATTAGTACCCAAGTCCCTAGTGCAGTTGGTAGGGCACCATGATTTCAAATCAAATTTCCCTAAGGGAGTATAGGTTCGAATTCCAGGTGGGGGGGGGGGGTATACCATTCTGTGTGGTTTAACTATTATTTCAATATGCCTCCATCAATAAGATGTATGGGGAAGTTGTCTGCCTTTGGAAGGTTTGATAAGTACTGGTTATGAACAAGCATCCTGGAAAGCTAGGTTAGGTGAGCTAGCCATTGTAAAATGACCATGATTTGTCACTCTTGTGTTGACATAGTGTTTAATCCAAGAAATGTAAATAAATATATACTAGTAGTGTATTGTTTATCCAGCCTCAAATATACTGTAATAATTTACAGTAAGATGCCAAGTTCAATTGGTAATTAATTTATGTACCAGACATACACTCTAGTCTGAGGAAGTATAATAGGTGCAAATATTAGCTGATGGAATGTGTTTGTCTGTTAAAAGATAATTGAGAACAGACTTCTGTTTTATTGTTTATTTTGAGGAAAATTGTGACCTACTTGATTTAGCTTCAGTTTTTAGCCGAATTTTTCAACTAAAAAATTCAGGTTATAGTTTGGCGAAACCCGGGCAGGTGGGTGGGCTGTCGGGGCATCTGGTTTTGTTAACAATTGCGTGGAAGTTTTTTCTTTACCATATTTTTCTGCCATTTAACGTCAGATCTTTATACAATGATAACATACCATGCCATGAACAGAATTAGAAAGTTACACCACAACTCTACCTACCTTTATTATGGATTAATTACCCTTTGTAATTTTTGCATTTAAGGTTTTGAAACCGGCCTAAATGTGGTTTCCACATTACTTTTCTTGTTATGACTTTAGTCAATGCCTTAACTTACAATCATGGGGCTGGTGAAAATGGATTTGTCTATTTTATGTAGCTGGGTTAATGGACCTTTCCATGAACTTACTTATTAGCATATTTAACAAAGGTTTACAGTTACAGTTTGTCCCCCAAACAAGGTGTTAACAAAAGAGCACATGGTTATATTTGTGGGTATTGTTATTTAAATGAAAAGGTCGCACTTGGAATGGTCCATTGATAGTTTTGCTGTTTACTTTATAACATAATAAGTCAGACTCATGCTCAAGAAAAATTAATCTCAATGACTATGATATCATTTAAAATGATATTGGTTTAAAAATTCAAGTTGGCAGTAGCAGTTAATATCAAGGAGTTTGGAATTACTATAATTACTACAAGAAGTATCTTTTAAGTAAAACCCAGATCAATAGTGCAGTTTGTAGTGCGCCGGTATTTGGAATCTTGTGTCCCAGGGGACGCAAGTTTAAATCCCTACTGGGAAGGTTATACCCTTCCATGAAAATTTGACAATAATGTCAATTTTCCTCCATTGATTTTATAATATAAAGAAGTTTCCAGCCTTGTTGAAGGGTAGGTGAGTACTGGTTATAGACAATGGTCCAGGAAAGCTAGGTTAGGTGCACTGGACGCTGTAAACTGACCTAAATTGTGTTGACACAGCATTTAATCCAGTAAAAAAAAAACCTTTTAAGTAGCACAGTTCTGTTAGCTAACATAAAGACATAATAAGCTTATTGTCAGTCATTTTTAAAAGAAGCCCTCTAGTGTGTTTAAAAAAAACTTTATAGCTTCTAAAAATAAGTTAAAATATTTTCACTTAAGTTTCAAACATTACTATGCCATATTTGTTCATTTAGCTATTCATCCTTGTTTAACTTAGATTTGTAGAAATTTTACTTGCTAAAATTTCCAACTGCATAACACAAGTTTTGTAGACTGAGGTTTCCAGTCATAATTATTGCTTGTCATGAAAATTATTAAATTCAAGGCAAAGGTTAAGGTTTCTCATCTCATGCTGTTTGATAAAATATATTGTACTACCTCAGAACTCTCCAGTGAAGAGCTCCAGGCTGTGGAATAAATATATACATTAAGTATTGATGCTGGTGTCTATAAATAGCCTTGTAGACATTGTTCAATATTGTTTTATTGATTTTTGTTCCACTGGGTAAGAACAGGGGATGATTCAGTATTAGATAAGCATATAGAATCCATGTGTTTTATGGTTCTTGAGCTATTGACCTTGGACATTGGTTCCAGTACTCATAGCTTTGCTACACATTGGGATTTTGATATTTTTAGCAGGAATTTTTAAAAATTTCTCCACTGCTATGTGGAAATACTCTCTTCATACGAGGCATGAAGGAATCTGTGATGTCAATAGTGTAGGACTTCAGAACATTGGAATTTCATCAAACCAGCTGCTGCATATTTTGTGATGTTATTGTATGTATTGTGTATAAGACTGGACTGTTCAGTGTATTGAAATATAATAAACATATAGATCTATAGGATTTGAGGTGCCACATTAGTGTATATCCGGCTAGATTTTTGTTTACAGCTCTGAATTTACAAATTTCAGTTTATTGTGCAAATATTCTTTGATTAATAGCTTTAATGTGCATTCTGTTGAAATTCTGTGTGTATTATGGTGTGTTTAAAAGCCTGTATGCAAATGAGATACATAGTTAGCACATCTGAATGAGAAATTCCATTTAATAGAGATACTAGACTGTGATGAAATACCTTAGGTTGATTTTAATGAGATATTCTTATTAAATGGATGAGATACTGAAACTACAAATTTCTAGATTTTTCTTCTTGGCGTAAACTTTAGTGAGTGGCTTGATTTATGATTGTTTGTATTATCAATTATTGACAAAAAATTTTTTGGATATCTAACTAGTTACAAAGAATGAACATAACTTAAGAGTACAAACTTAATATAAACAACTTGCTTTTTATGGAGGACCGGCCTTGTGGCTTATTTACATAAATAATTCTGTGAAGTGAGTTCTGTTATAAACAAACAAAATGGCTGAAGAGACAATATATTTGTGCAAATTTCGTGTGTCTGTAGATGGAGACTGGTTATGTCTAAGAGAATTAAGTGATGTACAGTTTGAAGTACCGCCATCACTTAGTAACTCTATGATTGAAGATGATGGTTAGTATATTATATATATATGATAGTAAAATATTTAGTATCAATGTTGGGGTAGGGGCCACTGATATTGCTGGGGTTTTTTTTGTATTTCTTTAGACAAAATTGTTGAAACTCATTGATGGGTAGAGGCCTCCAATATTGCTGTTTTTCATATTAAGTAGATGTAAGCAGGTAAAATCCATGGTTCGAGCTGAGATTCAAACCCACGATCTCTCGAGTCGTAAGCGGACACTACCACATCGCTATAAAAACTAGCTTGAGGGCAAGGGATTACAAGTGCTGTATTATACCTCTGCTACATACACCCCCTCCTTTACAGAATTTGTCCTCAAATTCATGGAGCTTGATTGTCTGTGGGACTATCTAAGGGTGCAATCACACAATTCCTAGTGAGTTATTTACGTTGGGCGCCAAATGTATCCCGGTAAAATCCATTGTCCGAACTGAGATTCGAACCCACAACCTCTCTAGTCGTAAGCAGACACTACCTCGTTGCCATAAAAGATAGATTGAGGGCAAGGGAGTAAAAGTGCCGTATTATACCTCTGCTACATAGACAAATATTTAAACTCATTGATGTGATAGGGGCTGCAATATTGCTGGTGTTTGTTTATGGGGGGCTTTTGAAGACTGTAGTTAGTATTTTACAGTTGAAGTGGTAGACACTTTGATTGGATATGTTGGTTGCAGTAACTTGCTGTAATGTATTTGATCTGCATGATGGGTGATCTCATTTGAATCAGATTACTTAATGTTCTAATTAGCTTCAGTAGATCTGATGGGCTTTTCTCTTTGGGTCAAGCTCAGGTTAACATTCATCTGCTTACTGAAATGGCATGAATTTCAAATTCTTATATGGGTCGACAGCCTAAGTGGCATGCATAATTATTAAACTGGTATGTTTTCGTTTTTGTCTGAACATAATAATAAACATAGCAATAAACAATATAATTCTTGCAAAAAATAAATCATAATCAATTCAATCATAAATGTACATGCACATACATCTTCATAATTATAGATAGACAATATATCAATCTGATTAAAACCCGATCTACAATTTTACCGCTCGCATACTCGCTAATGTAGATCTGGCCTTTTCCAAACGAAGGTCACGTTCAGGTGACCTTTTCTCATCATAATATTCATGACGAAATTGTTATGATACGTAACTTGTTTACATCGTCTACGTCACGAAATTTGAAATGAGCCGCCCAAGCGCAGCCTGTGAATATTACTGCGGTTAAATTAGCAAGCAAAACTTGGTCTAAAAATAGAAATTACGAAATCAAAATGTGATTAATAGTGTTTTCGTCTAGATGAAAGCTACGCATTGATTGGTCGACACAAAGTTCATCTCGACGTGACCTCAAAGGGAAAAAGTACAGATCCAGTACTACCGTGGTCTACTGGAAATGTGTTTACGCAGATTGACAATAAGTTGAATATATCATTCATTTTTGTTTGTTTGTTTGTTTGTTTGGGTTTTATGGCGCACCAACACAAAAAGGTCATATCACACATTCATTTTTGTCTAATTGTTTTGATTTGAATACTAGTGGTGAACCTCACTTTCTGTTTCATTTGCTGGTGTTTAATTAGCTTATTGTCTTTTAGGAGCCGAGAAAAACCAGAATCAATTTAAGTATCTTCAACAATTTTCAATGCATTTTGCATTCCTAGACATTTGTCATGCATAAGGCTTGTTGTTCTGTGGACATGGCATTCAATCTTTAATCATGAAATTGATGCCACAAATTCCAATAACACTTGGGCATGTCTGAGCAATGAGTCATCCTCCTGAGTTGTATTGGTATTTTTATTTTAGGGGACTTTAGAATTCTGCTTGATTTATTCCAATGGATTGTTTTTTTCTGTATGAGTCACTTTCCACTGTTGGTTTGTTTATTGGATAACTCCAATTTGCTTAAATTGTCTCAGTGAAGGTATGATGGTTAAGATTGTAGGGGCAATTCCTCTGGGGATTTCTTTGGTTGTAAATATTTCATGAGGTCTGCAAGTGATACCATTGATTTATGTAACTTGAGTTTTGTAGTATTTTACTTAAAACAACTGTTTGCTTTTAAGGCAGTGTCCAAACTTGTTAATTGTACTTTAATTGGAGGTTGGCCTTGTTGTATCAGAGTTATAATTTATGTAGTGGACAGTTCACCTTACCATTATTCCTGGGACATACCAGAACTATAAATCCATCCAACTAACAATGCTATCAGTGTGAGGTCAGTCATTGTGTGATTTGAAGATTAACAGGTTAACAGTGGTGTCTTAGTGACTCTTTATCTGTTTTGATTGTTTTTGTATGTTGTTAAGATTTTGTATATTTTTTTCTATAAGGATATAGACTCCGACCTTGATGTTATGAACAAGCCTCCCCATCCTCAAGAAATAACAGTGACTTTGACTTTAAAACTAGCTAATTTCTGGTAAAATCTTTACCCAGCAAGGACATTAAATGGTTACATCCATGGGAAACACTCTTGCCTTACACCCCAATTAATTATGCCTTTTTAAATACTGGACACACCAATGTGATTTCATTTGATCTTACAAACTGTAGGAAGTACTTTAACTCATACAAAATGCTGTAAACACATTAATTGTATTTGACTATAAATGTGGCGAAAGTCCCCACTACTTTTGGCATAAAGGCAATTCCCCTGCAGTCACTCAGCAGCACAGGGAAGCTGTAAGGTAAAAACAGTTTTTTTCCTCCACACTGCCCCAGCAACAGAGGGAATTGTGAGTTACAAATGGCTGGTGCATAAATGAATAGAGGATATTTGTATGTTTTGGTGTAAGATTAATTTTTATTTTCACAAGTGAGCTAAAGATGCAATATTTTTCACGAGTGGTGAAGCCATGAGTTTTGCAACGAGTGAAAATATAGTATCATTAGCTCATGAGTGAAATAAATAGATCTACACCTAAATAAACAAATTTTCTGTTCATGATATGCTTCAAACTGGCATTTTTAAATTTCTGGTCTGATATGTCATCAGAATTGAAAAATAACAAATTTATTTTCATTTTTTCAAAACAGTGAAATAATCTAAAAAGAAAAATTACTGTTAAATCCTGGTATTCGTCTGGGAAGCATATAATAAATATAAAAAAAACTTGTTCTAGAAGGGAATAACTTGTTTATAATCATTGTGTTGTAATGATTTTCTGCCAGTTTTGTTATATCTCTGAGGATTATATACTTTGAACTTTTGATGTAGTATCTTATGTATAAAACATTAGACATCTGTGAGGTTGATTTGTTTGTTTGGTATAAAGTGGGTTTAGTAATTGTATTGATTAGCGCTAACAATCCCTAGTGGATCAGCTGATGTCAATGAATTTTAGTTCCTCATAATTACTCAGCAAAGATGTTGTTTCTTATGAGATGTTATCGACTTTGTAATAAGAATAGCTGTGGCTCTGAAATTTGAAGTAATTTTATGATGATCTGATTTTGTGATTTCATTCAGTATTTAACATTAGAGAACCAAATTTGCCGTCATGTCCTTAGATTGTGAGGTTCCAGGTGGGAGGGACAGCAATGTTTGGGAAACAGGCAATATCCCCATCATCATCAGACTTTTTATTATCATGCAGGTGTGGGGGCATTATCCACGTCAGTGGGCCCCCTTCCAGGTAGCTGGCTTGCTGCATGCCTGGCATTTCTCACACCTGATCTCCAGGTGTCTTTCTCTTGAGGGTTGATCACAGAGAGGTTCCATTCTCTGCTATCCCTCTCTGTCAACTGCTTTCAAGTCAACTTGGGCCTTCCAGGTCTGCGTGTCCCTGTAACCTGTATAGTACTGGCTACCTTGATTGTTCCACTGGATCTTTTTTACGTGGCCATACCATCGAAGTCTCCTTTCCCTCAAGATGAGGTCCAGGTCTTCCAGGCCGAGCTGCTTGAGGAGGTTGTGTGATCTGATGGTGGCAATGTCCTGTTGCTTTATGTTACAAATCTGTCTGACCATTGCTTGGTTGTTACGTTGCAGGCGTTGCAGATTTGTTTAAGACATGGGCCAAGTCTCACTGGTGTAGAGCATCACAGTCTTGTAACTTGAAGGCAATATGCGTACATAAATACATAATTCATGACATTTATAGAGAACAGTGGCTAGTGGTATAGTGAATTGCCTTTGAAACTTGTGTATTTCCTTAAATGTCTACATGATACCATACTTAGTAAAGTTTGACATGACAAATATTCTTCCAAGTATTTGCGACAAAACTAATTTTGAAATAAGAAAATAGTCTTAGTGTCAAAAGACATTTATAAAAAATAAGTATAGAAAAAACAAGTTTAAGTTATGATGGCTATGTTTGCTTAAATTCAGTGAACTATTGTTCATTTAGAAATGGGCATAGATGTTTCAGCCCTTTTTATAAGTTGGCCATTTAAGTTTTAAATGAAAGTCAGTGGACAATTGTTTCAGGTATTGTTATTGAAGTTCCAGCCCTTTTTTAAGTTTGCTGTTTAAGTGCTATACAATGTCATGTAAATATTGCATGTGTTATGAATATATTCTTACTTTACTGCAGATCGAGATCCAAGAACTATTGAACGAGCAAATTTATTGAATGTATCTAAACTAATCATCAAAGAATTGATAGATTCATCAATGGCTCATGGAAGAATGTTGGATGATGATCATGAACCCTTACAACAGTTTTTTGTTGTATTAGAACATGTTCTTAGACATGGATTAAGACGTAAGTACATTAGTAAAGTAAAGATTTGTGTTCAGAAGAGGGCAGGAAAAGGGGACCAAAAAAGGGCTGGTTGCATCAAAGGGTTAATGATTAAAAGTAATTATCTCTGCATTGGGAGAAGCAAATAAGGACAGAGAGGAGAGAAAAATGGCAGAGTACAGCACCCTGCTATTCTGCTTTTCAAGCAATCACTATAATAATATAAGTGTATCCAGCTTTATCATTCTGATGATTTATAAACTGAAAAATAATTGTTTCTGTTTACCATAAGAAGAAAGTAGATCTATTTGACATTCTGTACATAATGATAGAAAGAAAACAAATGGTAAACTAAGGCTGTGGGAATAAAAGTCAAGAATGTATGACCATCTTTAGCTATGGTATCCATTATACAGTAATTCTGACACCACTAAAGATGGAGCTATTTTTTCTCAGATCATTACGCCACAGTGTCATCTGCTGCATCCATTATAAATATTACATTTCTATCAGATCAATATCCCAGTCTATTATACCAACAAAGTCATAAATTTTCTATCAGAATACACAATATGATGTCATGAACAACGCAGGCTGATAATTACGTTATATCCCATCAATACTCTAAGTTGGGACTAAATATTTTATACTAGCATTTGTTCAGTCACACTTTCAGTCAATAAAGTAAACAAGTTTTCCTTGATTTGTTTCTGAATAAGGATAGTTTATTATTTAGTTAACCTCCACTGAGACCTCGTAATTGGCAATTTGACTGTGTGCAGGAAATAGTTAGTTTTACCAGTGTCTGTAAGGAGATTGGAAATTATTGACATTTCACAATAGAATAGTAGATGATAGGTTATAAACTACTGGAACTAATTGCTGATTTTATACCTAAGAGTCTGAAATTACAATACATACACTGATAGTCCCAAATAAATAAAAACTGGAAGTTTGTTATTTTATTTAAAGACCTGTAAGATTCATGCTAAAGCATTGGTCCTAAGCACAAAAACCAACCACTCCTTTTTCTTTATTTCAGCAAAGAAGAGCATTTTACGTGACCGTAGAGATTTCTGGTGTGTGTTAGAATTGGTTGAAAAATTTGCCCCTGAGGCGACAGAAATAACTGCTACAGTAAGAGACATGCCTCATTTAAAGTAAGTTTGCCAATATAAATATTAGTTTACAAGTTTCTTACTGTTATTTATTAATCATGTAGAATGGGGATTTAGGCTTGATTCCAAGATGCAAGGGTCATAAATACACTCTCCGCCAATAGTGTGTATACACTATCACTGATAAATGCAAATCACATGAATTTATAACATGATTTGAATACTTGCTTGAATACAAAAAAAAACACATCCTATGTCTTGATGCTGCTGTAAAACTTAGTTTTTAGCTCTACTACTTGGAGGATGGTGGGGCTATCTTACTCATTTGTGCCATGGCTTCAGCGTAACACTTCTTGGTTTAGATTTTAGGTGCAACATTTTCTATGTTTTATATCTTTGAAACTACTGAAGGGATTCACTTGAAACTTCACTCATGTTTACGGGGTTACCGTTTGGAGGCCAAATGCCAAGTTGCATATTTCTAGCATGATTTTTGACTGGTTGTTGCTGTTGTTTATACAGTTACCCCAAATAGTCAAGCGAGCTGTCCAAGGACTGCTCTTGTTATTTCTTGTTAGCTACTTTCAAATACTTGAAAATCACTGATTCATCATTTACTCATTTTATGTCCCGCCAACAATGTCTTGATTTTATTTGAACTTTGACTACCAATTTTTATACTGTATATGAAAAAGTGTTGCTCAAGTGTCAAGCATGTTTTGTACATTATTTTTCAGGACTCCATTGGGTAAAGCTAGAGCGTGGCTAAGACTTGCTGCAATGCAGAAATGTTTGTCCGATTATTTCAAGTTGTTAATAGAAAAAAGAGATATGGTTTTAACGTAAGTCACATTCATATTTTGATTCATCTTGTAAAATATCTGGTAGAAATACCATTTAAGTGTAAAGTGTATAACAAAAATTTTGCCATATGTACCATATCCCATTGACTGTCTATGTGTAGAATGCTAAGATCTAGTTTTTCAAAAAAAGTTATGTTAAATATGAAATGTTAGTGTATGATGGATAAGCACTAACATAGCATGTAATGATATTCTAAGGTTGATTAGAAATAAAAGCAGTTCTGTTAACATGCTAAAATCAATATCTTGGTCATTTCATTAAGGCAACAGGTATAAACAAACTTGTGATATCAATTTGATCAGTCAGGCTACATCATGTATATTAAATCAGTCATTGTACATCATGTATATTAAATCAGTCAATGTATATCATGTATATTAAATCAGTCAATGTATATCATGTATATCAAATCAGTCAGTGTATATCATGTATATCAAATCAGTCGGTGTACATCATGTATATTAAACCAGTCAGGCTACATCATGTATATTATATCAGTCAGTGAACATCATGTATATTAAATCAGTCAGTGTACATCATGTATATTAAATCAGTCAGTGTATGTCATGTATATTATATCAGTCAGTGAACGTCATGTATATTAAACCAGTCAGTATATGTCAAGTATATTAAATCAGTCAGTGTACATCATGTATATTAAATCAGTCAGTGTACATCATGTATATTAAATCAGTCAGTGTATGTCATGTATATTATATCAGTCAGTGAACGTCATGTATATTAAACCAGTCAGTATATGTCAAGTATATTAAATCAGTCAGTGTACATCATGTATATTTAATCAGTCGGTGTACATCATGTATATTATATCAGTCAGTGAACATCATGTATATTAAACCAGTCAGTATATGTCATGTATATTATATCAGTCAGTATGCATCATGTATAATAAATTAGTCAGTGTATGTCATGTATATTAAATCAGTCAGTGTATGTCATGTATATTAAATCAGTCAGTGTAGGTCATGTATATTAAATCAGTCAGTGTACATCATGTATATTAAATCAGTCAGTGTACATCATGTATATTAAATCAGTCAGTGTATGTCATGTATATTAAATCAGTCAGTATGCATCATGTATATTAAATCAGTCAGTGTAGGTCATGTATATTAAATTAGTCAGTGTATGTCATGTATGTTAAATCAGTCTGTGTACATCATGTATATTAAATCAGTCAGTGTATGTCATGTATATTAAATCAGTCAGTGTAGGTCATGTATATTAAATCAGTCAGTGTAGGTCATGTATATTAAATCAGTCAGTGTATGTCATGTATATTAAATCAGTCAGTGTATGTCATGTATATTAAATCAGTCAATGTAGGTCATGTATATTAAATTAGTCAGTGTACATCATGTATATTAATTCAGTCAGTGTATGTCATGTGTATTAAATCAGTTAGTGTATGTCTTGTATATTAAATCAGTCAGTGTACTTCATGTATATTAAATCAGTCAGTGTACATCATGTATATTAAATCAGTCAGTGTAGGTCATGTATATTAAATCAGTCAGTATGCATCATGTATATTAAATTAGTCAGTGTATGTCATGTATATTAAATCAGTCAGTGTAGGTCATGTATATTAAATCAGTCAGTGTACATTATGTGTATTATATCAGTCAGTGTACATCATGTATATTAAATCAGTCAATGTATGTCATGTATATTAAATTAGTCAGTGTACATCATGTATATTAAATTAGTCAGTGTACATCATGTATATTAAATGAACTCATAATAGGTTTAATGTATGCTTTGTCAATTTTTACTTTTTTTACTGACAAAACAGTTAAGTTAGATAAATATACACAAGAATTGACTGCATGAAATACATTAAAATACTTTGGTCTGTCAAACTAAATATAGTACAATGTACATGTATTAGACTTTCCCAATTGACTAGTTACTTACATATTTTAGTTTAGATTTTGGACTATTGAAATGATACGTAATGTTGATGAAAAGAAATTTTAATGCTATGTATCATGAAATATTAACGTAAGTTTTAAACATTTACCCTTTAAAATATTTTTTATTATAGAACAATATATATTTTTATTACAGTGATTTTTATGAACCTGGTGCATTTTTAATGGAGGACGAAGGAACAGTAATTGCTGGTTTACTTGTTGGCCTAAATGTTATAGATTGTAATATGGGAATAAAAGATGAAGATTTAGATCAACCTGTGAGTATTTTTGTTATCATTAGGGCATATTAAATTAATTAATTCTTTAATACAGTGAAGTTTAAAAAGGTCTTTATATTAAGAAATTTCCATTATTAGTATCATCAAAATCAACAGTCTTAACTATGGAAAAGTCTTAATATAGATACCTTCTTATCTCAAATATGCATTTTAGACTTAAAAATCCTCAAAAAAGGAGGTCTTAATAGCCAAACTTTGCTATATTTTATTGCTTGAATGATAATGAACTATTCATTATACATTTATCACATGAGATATTGTAGTAACTGTGTTGAAAAGCACATGCTTCATATTTAATTGTGTTTATTGACTGTTGATCTGTTTTATATTTAATATGTTCAAATTTCATCTATGGGCTATTCTGGACTAATGTAATGTTTTAATGTTTATATTTTAGATGGGTGTTATAGACTTCAGTTTATATTTAAAAGATACAAGATTATTGGATAACGATCCAGATTCTGAAAGGTATGTTGTAAAACGATACAGTATAGTTTGTTCACATTGCTGTGAGAGCAAGATTGAATATTGAACATTCTAAGCTTGTTCACTTTTTCCCAATCTCCGTAAACAGATATCCTGTAAAGCGTTGTCGAAAAGGATCTCTACCGTCTCCGTGGAAGGTCACGTCGAGATGAACTTTGTGTCGACTAATCAATGTGTAGCTTTCATCTAGACGAAAACACTATTAATCACATTTTGCTTTTGTAATTTCTATTTTTAGACCAAGGTTTGCATGCTAATTTAACAGCGATTCACAGTCTGCAATTGGGCGGCTCATTTTAAATTGTGTGACATTGACAATGTAAACATGTTATCATTGTTATGTATCATAACAATTTTGCCATGAATATTAGGATGAAAAATGGTCACCTGAATGTGACCTTCGTTTGAAAAAGGCCAGATCTAAATTAGCAAGTAGGCCAGCAGAAAATTTTAGATTGGGTTTTAATCAGATTGCTTTTTTCCAAAACTGTAATTAAAAATACATTGTCTGTCTTGACTGCAATATTACTTGACAATTATAAGGCCTGGGAAAATCCTATTTGCCATGAACATTGGTCATGGTCGTATGGAGTTGTTGATCCTTTTTCATTTAGGTCTCAAAGGTTAAGGTCATCGTGACCTTACATTCAAATTTTGTGTCCACTGAACAACTTCTGATTTAGGGTAATCAGATTTTATGGGAAGTTAGGCTATGGTCAGTAAATGACCTTTACAGATTTTGGGGTTAGTAGATTTAAGGTCAAGTTATCCCTGACCTTGTATCCAAATACATGTACATCACATTGACTGGCTGCTAATCATTTTGGATATCATGGTCCAACATGCTGAGCTCTAGCCTCTAGTTAATTCAGATAACAACACCATTGATCTCTTTTTTTCAGTGCTGCCATGCAAGAGAAAATGCAGACTATATTAGACCAGAAAAATTATCTAGAAGAGCTCAATAGACATCTCAAGTAAGTTGTTAATGTTTACTTTTTACTTCAACTGGTCATTTTGTTTGGGCAAGGTTTAAAGAGTGTTATGTGTCTGTCGATCTGTCAATTTGACTTGGATTTCTCTGGATAGGTCCCTATTTATGGTACAATCAGTAGCTTCATAAATGAAATCTTTATTTGTATGTCTATACATGAGACCAAGTTTGAATTCACTATTTCAAATTATAGAAAAAAGGTAATAACACTCTTTAGGTCTCAATTTTTTCTGTTATTTTTAATGGCATAGTGATCTAATGGTAACATTTTAGCATTATGATTTAATAAAGCATGGAAAAGTATTTGAAAAAAGGCAGGAATAAACAATTGCTTATTCTTTATTTACTTCTTATTATGGTTGAACTTTGATAAGCCATTAAAATGTAATACAAATATGAGTTTATTCATATAATTTTAAAGTTAATGTGGTAAAAACCATCAGATAAAGCATATTTGTCACCTTATACACAAAACAGTAATAGAATATGTCTCTATTCTCTTTCAGTACAACTGTTGCTAATTTACAACAGAAGTTAGAGATGGCTAATACAACAAATGCCTTGATGAAAGAAGATTTAGCAATAGCCAAAAATAACATACTACAATTAGAAGAAGAGAAATGTAGCGCTGAGTCACAGCGTGACACAATCTTACATGTACACAAACATCATATTGAGGTGTGTCCAAATTGTGGGGCTAACATAGAGACTGATAATAACAATTCTAAAACTTGAATAAATTAATTTTGTTTTTTTGGTTTATATTTGTTAATCATTTTGTCTTCTATGTGTGTCTGTCTGCCTGTCTCTCTGTCTTGCTGTGCTTTGTTATAATAAATATATGATGGTTATGGCAAAATATTGTACAGCATTTGTATCAGGCATTATGGGACTCACAATTTTTTTATCATCATCCTTCATGTCATTGACATGCGTGGCTATGACATAGATAAAATCGGTCATGACCTTGCATTGCTTTTGTGACTTTCACATAGATCAACAAATCATGCCCTTAGCTATGCTATAATGAACTTGAAATATTAGATCAACAAAGCTGCCTTTGTATTACATGATTTTCTTATGACCTTGACATATTGATCGTGACCTTGGCATTGCATTGTTGCTATTTTAAACATGGCATAGGTCAATATTCATAGAATTACAATGTACATGAATTGATCAATTTGTGACTTAAATATAAAGCAGTATGTTTATAATGACCCTCTCTAAAAGGGTGGCCATTATGAGTTGACATAGCATCATTGACATTTGAGGCCATTCTGACCTAGAAATGGCATTATTGACACTTTTGCAATGGCTAAGCAATGTATCGTATGTGCATAGTCTGCACTCTAGGTTCATATCATATTTAAAGTTACACTTGAGCTGCAGTGTATTTGTATTGTATCTTTAGTAATCAATAAAGTCTGATGATCTTGAATGTCTCTTAGAGATACACATGTAATGGTATAATAGATCTATATATTATCTTATATTACATACATCCTAGACAATTAGCTTAATGATTTATGGATACTTTCCTGGAATTTATTGACTGTCCCTCATACATTCATACTCATTGCCAAATAATACTCATCTTCATGTTCACAAATTATGTTATCTGCATAGAGAGTGACACTCATGACTAGGCTCCTTTAACAACCCCTCTTAGTCTAGTTGTATGATATGTACAATTTTACACTGTAAGGGGTTGTTGAGCTTAGCCCTGATGTATAATTGTGATATTGTTTTGAGTGCTAGGTAATTGCTTTCTTGTCACTCTAATGTATTAATGGAAGGTTGTCATAAGATATTGTTATTATATATACATTACGATGGATTGCTATTTATTGTTACGGTACTTTAATGTCTTTGTATTGCTATATTGCCTCGATTGCTATGGCAATGACTTCATCATTCCAGTTATATAAATTTACCATTATGTTTATATCTACCCTATGGGAAGAGATTACATTTATTACCATTATATTAATCATGCTATGTCAATTATGGAAACATAACTATGCTATTTCTTCCATGAGATTCTTGGTGTTCGTCATCTTTGTTTTTCCCTTGGTGTCTTTTGGTGAATTAAGTTCTTTCAGTTGTCACCACATGTGTTGAACAAATGAAATAGATTTTGCCTTGAAACTATATGATTTAAAAATGGCCATCTTGCTACTACATAGATTCTATATAGAAGAAGATTTTTTTTTCAAATCAAAAGGTCAATAGACCCGCATGAATATACAATGTATTACATAAAATGTACAATCATGTGACAATGACATTATACATTATCAATAACATACAGTAACTGTTGAAAAAGAGAGAACATTAGAGAACAATGTACACTTAAATATACATATGCAGTATAGTACTTCTGTATAATGCTATAAGGGTAAATTTTTTATGAAAATTCAATCGAAACACAAGCAAGTATCACAGTTGACAAGGGTTTAAAGGGTTATATATTAAATATTATAAATTATATCAAAATATTTAATATTAATTTATATCCTATTGGTCAGGTCCAATTTTGTCCATGGTTAATTCATGCACATTCATGGATGTTTTACAGTCCTGATTTCTGGTACTTGTAGATCTGTTGCAACTTGAATGCAGTCATACTTATTTAAAGATTTATATTTCCATTCATAGCATTTCCATGCTATAAATATCTTCACATTTGTATGCTCCTTGATTATGATGAAATGTCACTTTCTGAATACTTAGATAATGGAACTAAAAATAACATTAAGTAACTTTTACTTAAGCACATGTACACTCACCCCAGCCTTTTTCAAATGTGTTAAACTGATATATTTGGTACAGAATTCTTTTGAATTTCTTTGAGGTTAAATACCAAGTTCCTTTTACTTACTTTCCTCTGTTATTCAGTACTTCTCATTATATTATAGCCTGTGCCTAAAGACTTGGAAACACCAGCATTGAATGATGGTAACATGACCTCTCCAAGTTTAAAGGTCAAAGGTGAAGGTCATGACCTTGTAGATTCTAATCTCTCTACATCACCTGTCAATATAATAAACCCACCAAACGTAGAAACATCATCTAATCTATCAGATTCAAGCCTCCCTGATGACTCAAACATGGACAATGTATTAAACCATGCTGAGGATGACCCTGATTCCCCATCTCTAGCTGATGAACTTGCTACAGCCATAAAATCTAAATTTGTACCCGATGCTGCTGTTGATGATGATGACAATGATGATGGTGATGTAGTTACTGATGAAACTACTAATGATGATGACACGGTGGCTATGTCAGCTGATATAAGAGAGAGGAAACATTCTGAAGGACATTCTGACAAGTCTCCAAGATCCTCTGGTGTAGACCTTCCAAAAAAGTCAAGTTCATTATCATCATTATCCATATCGCCAAGTTTCAAGTTACTTCCATCTTTCTTTAAATCTAAGGATAAACAAGTATATTGTTTTCTATTTACCTGGCACTACTTTTCCCAGAACAATTCCCTTTTCTTTCAGGCTTCCAGGAATCTCTCAACATACATTGATAATTACATAGAACCCTTGCACAAAATCTCCTGAAAATATTTCCTATTCAGGCCACAGGAACCACTCACTTTACATTCAATTTTTTTATTCAGCAACTTTTTTCCACTCCCTGCATTCTTGTACCCCGATGTTATCATGATTCTTGATGTAACAATCTTGATAGCCTCTGTGAAAGAGAATGCATTTCCCAAGGCATCTCTGCATTATATACATGTATGATTGCTCACAATCCTGGCTCCCGAACTCATGTAATACTATGCAGTCTTAATAAAATAACCACTCAAAATCCTCAATCAAAAAATTTGCCTTTTCAGAAATCAAGCACCACAGTGCATACATTGATAATAACTTGAAATGCCAAAGGTTCATGAACTGCTACTCTTATACAAGTTCCGATACATTGTACTATTTTTGTATAAAAATCTTGCCAACATTTTTATCCTTATGGTTAATCGAACTCTTTCTAGATATGTTTACATTTTGTATAATTTACAAATATTTGCAAGTAATAGGCAAGTTGTTTTATAATAACATGGTTTCTGTTCATTGAAAGTCTATTACATGTAAAAGAATTCTTCATTTTAATTAGCTATCTCGAATCACTGGACTAGTGAAAATTTGGTTGGACTTTAGAAATGTTAAATAAATAATTAAAAACGTTTTCCATTACTATAAAAATAATCTAGTGCTTATATAAAATTTTAAGGAGAGCATGTAGAAGGATGTTTTAGCTGTATTACATATAACACTAACCACCAGGTCAGCCAAATGTTACTTTAAGTCACCATGACAAAATGTACTTGCATTGGGAAACTGGGCAAATAAGAATTGGCATCTGTGAAGTTTCCATACACAGAAAATGTATCGAAATGATTTGCGTAGAATCCAAGCCAAGTTCTGAAGTTTGACTTGTTACAGTCTAAAATGACACTTGTACAAATGTACAAACCTCTAAATAGTGTTATAAAACCATTATGCCGACATGAATTTCCGTTGATGATGAAAACAAATATCGTAAAACGATTACTGTTAATGCCTCCTGTCTAGGAGGCACTTTGTCTTAGAAATCAATAATATTCTGAAGGAAATTTAACCATTAACAGTTTTTAATGACTCTCACTGGTGAGAAATTATAGAGATTTGCTTCCTGTTTATTAGATTATAAACATTATCTAAAAGTATTGCTGATAATGCAAAATTGTTAATGGAAGGGTTTGACCATGCCTTTTAAAATGTGTCTATATTTACTATGGTTGACTCAATTTGACTGCCTATTACTAAAGCTGATCTTGCAAAAATTGTTATTTAGCAGGAAATTGAATGACAGGGCTTGACCATGCCTTCAAAAATTCTGTCCGAAATAACCATGGTTGGTTATGTCCAAAAGCATTGTTTATCTGTCTCAACTATGGCTTAACCATGGTCCATCAAGGAAATAACGAGAACATGGCAACCATCAAGTCAAATCTGAGAAGTAATTCTACGGTTCAATCTTATCACATGAAAAACAAAACTATTGAATGCTCCATATATCATTCATTTATTTATTTATACATTGGGATCATTTATGCCATACAATAAAGATCTATTATTTGAGATCACCTCCATAGAGTCATGTACATGTACATAGAATAAAACCAAGCCGTTGTCCCTGCTTTGTAACAGATCAGTATGTCTTCCCTATTGGTATGAGAAAATTGACTTCAGTTATTTTGGCCAACCAGAATGGATTCCTGTGTACAGTTTCCATGAAAATATGATAATAATTGTCTATAATTGCTTAAATACCACTGTATAGGTAGAAGTTGTTGGCTTCCTTTGATAGATGCATGTAAAGGCAAACTAGTACTGTTTTAAGGAATGGATGTGGGAAGACTGGTTAGGTGATAACCTTGCCATAATTTGCTAGAAGAGTTGATTTTCTATGGAAACATATCGGATAACAAAACACTTGAGAGTGGTAAAGCATTAAGGGAAGCAATTTTGTTTGGAGCAAGAGTGATCTGACTTTCCAAATAGTAGATCTGTATTGTATTGCACTATTATTTATGTATTTTATTTATTTGTCTTATTTATTATTTATAATTTATTAATATTTTATATTTTGTGTACATCAAAACATACCATATTTATACATATATTAAATGTTTATATTTAAAGCTTAAAGCTTGATATTGTAAACATTTTGTGGTGAAAATAAAAATAATTTATAAATCAATTATTTGTTATGTATTATTTTTACCCATTTGGGAACAACAACATGTTTAACACAATTTGCTGCTCCCTCTTTGAAACTTCAAAATGACTATCCATAAACATTAATGGTCAGGGTTTTATTTCAGCTGGATTCATTAAATTTCACTGGAAAATAAGAACATTTTTAATTGACCTGTAACATTAAGCTGGATAAAGGTAATTTTAAGTGAAGTCAAAAGTGGCAATACCTGGTTTAATCTTTTTCTATTCTTCAAAATTAGCTGAAATTTAAAGTGATACAATGGTATGATATACTAAATCAAATAGCTATTGAGTAAAATCTTTTTAAAGGAAACAAAGGATTAGTTTCTAAGGGAAACAACTCTTAATGTCTTCAATTTTCATGTATACAGAGTTATAAGCCCATTCAGTGATGTGTTAAAATTGTTTCTAATAACAGATTTTGTATCAAAAAGGTTACTAGTACTTTGCCTACTAAGATGTGATATGTGTGTCTTTCATCTTATATGATTTTGCTTAAAAGTAAGAAGACAGTTGCATGTAATGTCCTAAAAATGTCATCTTTAAGGTGACTCTTAGAAATCAAGGTATCTGATAAAGGATAATTACATGTAGCAGTTGGTGGGTCTCTTACAGTTAATCCAGGGGTTGTAGGTTCGATTTTATAAATGGGACATCATTCTTTAATGAAGTTAGGTTATACATTACTCTCCACAGTTCTCATTTAAAAAACAACTGTATTGTTATCAAGCCAGATAGTTTTTAGCCAGTAGCTATGTATGTGTTGAGCAGCAGTTTACTCATTTGGGAACATCTAACTTGGTGAAATACGAAATAGGGTCTGAAAATGCATTTTTTACCTTTTCTTCTCCATTCAATGATGTACATATGAATCCCCTGAGCAAGAAGATTTACAGATACTTTTACTGAGTGAGCAAGGCCAATATCTAAAGTACCTAAACATGCATAAACATATCTACTTGTTATATAAAATACAGTCTACTAAATTGTTCCTGTCTTTAATTTGCTCATAAAATTCAATACTTACTTACAAATTGATAGGTCAGTAAAACACTAGTCTATCTCATTTTTATTTACATGTAGTTAGACTAGTTTTGCATAGAACTATTTAATAATATAAATTGTTGGATGATTGAGACATGTAAGCTAATTATTTACCTTACTGCTTGAAATGTGTTAAGAACTGACAGATGTTTATAAACAATCTAGAATTAACTAATAAAACTACATACCTACATTATTAGGATTTTTCTTGCTTTATCTGCTTTTTCCAAGTGATTTAATACATTAAAGGGAGGTAACTTATGAGGTAATTCTCTTCTTAATATCACCATGGGTTATCTCCCTTGTGAGTTTTAACTTGGAAATTAAGTTCCATAATGTGCAAGCAGAAATATAGCTAACACAATAATAATGTTTGTATTTTTTCTTTGCTTTCAAATCAAAATTGTTTCATTTACAACTAAAGCGGGTTTTTTTGGTATGGAAAGTTATGTCTGAAGAAAAAATGTTGACTTATTTCTACATTTGCTTTCACTTTAATATTTTCCACGTATTCAACATTATCTTTGAAGAAAGATTTTTACAATGTACCAAATTACTCCATTAAGTAATGTTATAGATAGAATTTTAGAAAATTCAATTCACCCTCTTGGCTAACTTAGTCAGTAGCACCAAGTCTACTAATCACGGTTCATGGGTTCGATCCCAGGGGTAGGGTATAACTTTCTGGAGCTTGGTCTTTAAATAATCTCTACAGCCATTCTATCTATAACCACTGATTATAGATCATGTAGGGCAGTTGCCAGTTACAGACAAAAGTATGTGCCTAGTAACTGGTTAACAGCTGAATCCTGTGGATTACATTTCCAGAAATAGTTAGTAGGTTGTATGATTTTCTTAATATGACCTATAATGTGTTACTACAGAATTAAACCTAACCAAAATGAGGTAAATTATTGAGCTAAAATTTGCTAAAAAACAAATTTAAGTTAGTTCTAAGTTAGATCTAAGGTCTTATATAAATGAATGTTGATATTTTTAGCTCGACTTTTCGAAGAAAATGAGAGCTATTGCTATCACGTCGGCGTCGGCGTCGGCGTCGGCGTCGGCGTCGGCGTTGGCGTTGGCGTTGGCGTTGGTTTTCAGGTTAAAGTTTTTTGAAACACTTATAACTTCAACACTATCCAAGTTATTTTATTGAAAGTTGGTATACTTATTAAGTGGGACTATATTAACCATTCTGTGAAAGGGGATAACTCTGGATGAATTATTTTATGAGTTATTGCCCTTTTATAATCAAATAATTGCAAAATATGAGGTTAAAGTTTTTCCTATGTAGAATATCTTCAATACTGATCAATTCATTTGACTTAAAGTTTGTATACTTATTTGTCAGTACAATATCTACACCACTGTGAAGGCACGTAACTGTGGATGAATTATTTTTAGAGTAATTGCCCTTTTATACTTAAGAAATTGCAAAATATGAGTTTAAAGTTTTTCCTATGTAGAATATATTCAATACTGATCAAGGTATTTGACTTAAAGTTTGTATACTTATTTGTTGGTACTGTATCTACCCGACTATGAAGGGATGTAACTGTGGATGAATTATTTTTGGAGTAATTGCCCTTTTATACTTAAGAAAAATGCAAAATATAATGTTAAAATCATTTCTATATGTAATATCTTTAATACTAATCAAGATATTTGACTTTAAGTTTGTATACTTAGTTATGGGTACTATATCTACACAACTATAAAGGGACGTTACTTTGGATGAATTATTGTTGGAGTTGTGCCCCTTTATACTTTTATACATTTAAGATTAAAATTTGTTCTCATGGGATATATTCAGAACTTATAAATATATTTGAATGAAAGTTGGAATACTTATTCGTCAGTTCTTCATCTATCGGACTATAAAGGGACATAACTCTGGATGAATTACTTCAGAGTTATTCCCCTTTATACTTTGATATTTAAGGGTTATGTTTGCTCAAATTTAATATATTTTGTTTGATAGAAAGTTAGTATACTTTTTCATCAGTACTACATCTAGTTGAATACAATGGGACGTAATAATTGATGAATTATTGTTGGAGTTGTGACCCTTTTCAACTTTTTAATTCGGGAGAAAGTATTATGAACTGAAATATTTTCAATACTTAAGAAGATATTTAAATGACAATTAGTATGCTTATTCATCAGTACTGCATCTACACGACTACAAAGGGACATAACTCATGATGTTATTTTTTGAAGTTATGCCCCTTACTTTAATTTTGAATTTTGTTCAAATTGAAATACAATGTATTTATAGTTCTTCATATAGATATTTAAATGAAAGTAGGTATGCTTATTCGTTGATACTATGTCTACTTTACTCTGAAGGGGCGTTACTATGGATGAATGTTCTAGGAGTAATGCCCCTTTTATATTTTACAAATATGAATTGGTAATTATTGTTTGACTGAATTATATACTTTCAAAAATTATGTCCTGTCTTGAAATTACTTTTGTTTAAAGATAAGCCTTGCCATGAACAAAACGCCCGAAAAGTCGAGCGCGCTGTCCTTGGACTGCTCTTGTACAGTAACTTATGATTCATCACTAAGCGAAAATATTGTCTTCTCTCTGTAGACCAAAACCAAAACCAGAACTTCAGTCAGCAAAATTACCATGAATTTTGCTGTTGTCTAAGGAGAACATCTTTTTAGTTTGTGTAACGACATGTTTCTCTTGGGTAATGAAAACAGACTTTACTGAACATTCTTTGAAACTCTTTTAAAGTCGTGGACTGGAAAGATAAGGACTAGAAATGAAGAAGACATTTTGGAAACTTATACTTTATCTTTTCATGATTAGAAAAAATGCCTATGAAAATGGTAACTGATGGCAAGGGAAGTCACTCTTTTCATTATTAAATCAGATTGTACATGGTTACTTCCCTTTGTGGTATTCAAAATTTCCTCTAATAATAAATTAAGATCTGTTAGCCATAGGCGGATCTAGCAGGGGGGGTTCAGGGGGGTCTGTACCCCCCTAGAATTTGTAAAATTTACCTATCCAATAGTGTATTTCTTGACTGTAAGTCATTTTTAAGTAGCATGATGCAATTTGTCTCAGGGCTCAACATAAATTTAATGGTTATATAGTTTTTATTATCAAAATATTGCATTTTTCTGCATGTTTTAGGTTTTAGATTGTTTTAGGAATGGCTTTATTTGTTGAAATGGTTAATGTCATATTTTCATTTTAGGCTTAAAAAGTATTTGTGGGTTTTATAAGATATATATTAAAGGGACCAGTGATGTTACTTCATATAGTTTACAAGTCTGTGGAAAAGTGAACTTGATTTTCATTGACTGGGGTAGGGAGAAAAGTCCAAACTGAGCTCTAGATTTAAGAAAAAGTTTATACTTTTTATATTTCAGACTGGATTTACACATTTTCTCAGAGTGTTGTAATAACGGAAATAAATATAGTACATATTAGTATTAAACTTTTAGTATGAAACATTAGTTTAAGAAGAAAAACTAAAATATAATTTTTGTGCCATTATCACTCTCTTTTATTAAATGTTTATACTGTCAACAGAAATCATGTTAATCTATGGACAACTTGCTGTAAAGGAAGGCTTTTTATACGCCCGTTTTGAAAAAACGGTCGTATTATGTTATGATGTTGTCCGTCTGTCCGTCTGGCCGTCCGTCCGTCTGTCCGTCTGTCCGTCCGTGGACAATTGCTTGTCCGGATGATAACTCAAGAAAGGATATACCTAGGTTCCTAAAATTTTATGTGTGGATAGCCCTTGGGTAAAGGAGGTTCCCTATTGATTTTGAGACCCCAGGGTTAAAGGTCAAGGTCACTTCCTATTGGGAAGGTCCAAGGACAATCCTCTTCCTGTATGTAGCAGTGCAGTTTCTTTGGCAAATGATTTTTTACGATACTTTGCAGATAAGATTCTAAAGTTAAGAAATGACCTTGACAATTTACCAACCCATACAACTGAACATACCAGCACACCTATGTTGGATTGTACATTTTCGGAATTCAAACCTCTGTCAGAAAGTGATATTAAAAAGCTGGTATTTGCATCCAAATCTGCAACTTGTGAACTTGATGTTATCCCAACCATTCAACTTAAAGAATATTTTTCTCATTTCAATCCGATTGTCACTGAAATTGTGAATCGATCACTACTTACTGGTGTTTTCCCCGATGAATGGAAACGTGCCATAATCAAACCTTTACTCAAGAAGAGAGGTCTTCCACTTGAACTTCCAAATTATCGACCAGTCTCAAATCTGACATTTCTCTCCAAGATTTTAGAGAAGGCAGCATTGAACCAAATAAATGAATATATTGAGAACAACAACCTTCTGCCAGCGTACCAAAGTGCATACAGAAAGTATCATGGTGTCGAAACGGCGATGGTGAAAATGTATCATGATTTACTGGAAAACATTGACAGCAATAAAGTGACAATTGTGGTCATGGTAGATCTGAGTGCTGCTTTCGATACTATTGACGTTCCAATATTGCTAGAGCTTCTACAAAATGACTTTGGTATACATGATACGCCGCTAAAATGGATTGAATCATATTTAACCAACCGTACAATGTCAGTCATAGTAGATCAGTCCAAGTCAGAAAGTGAACCTTTGAGATTCGGAGTCCCTCAGGGTTCTTGTGCAGGACCTGTTATTTTTACCATGTATATCTCAGCCCTAAGCAAGGTTGTTCATAAATACTCTGCAAAGCTGTATGGTTATGCAGATGACCACAAGCTTGGTTTTTCCATTCAGGCGGGTAATCCAATTGATGTGTCCTCGGTGCTTGCCCAGCTTGACCATTGCCTTAATGATGTTATTACATGGATGACAACTTATAAACTTAAAATGAATGAATCAAAAACTGAAATAATATTGTATGGAACCAAACAGCAATTGAAAAAATTAAATATAGAGAGTATTAATGTTGGTGGATTTAATGTGAAGTGTGTCGATCAAGTCAGAGACCTTGGGGTAACCATGACTAATACTTTGAGCCTTGACAAACATATTCAGAAAAAATGTCAAATAGCCAATATTCAGCTACGCAATCTAAGAACACTACGAAAATATCTTACCAAAGAATCTACTGAAACCTTGGTACATGGATTAGTGCACTCTCACATAGATTTTTGTAACAGTCTCTACTCTGACATTCCAGCATACCAGATTAACAAACTACAGCGAGTGCAAAACCATGCTGCAAGGGTTGTGTTTAATGTGTCATACCACCATCCCAGTGCTGAACTATTGAAACAACTTCACTGGCTCCCAGTTAAAGCCAGAGTTATGTTTAAAATCCTGATTATGGTCTTTCGTGTCATCACAGGAACAGCTCCAATGTATATAAAGGAAATGTTTAATGAGATTAAATGTCGTTATAGATTGCGATCACAAAGCGATATCAACTTCTCTATTCCCAGACGACGAACAAAACTTGCAGACCGGTCATTAGCTGTAGTTGGTGCAAAGTTATGGAATGATCTTCCAAGTTCTCTCAAAAACATTCAATGTGAAGCATTATTTAGAGCTCAACTCAAAACACACCTGTTCCACCAGTTCCATAATTGATCTGTTAATTTTGACATTCCAAGTCTCACCGTGTTTAGATACTGTATTTTTTTAACTCTGTACATAGTGCTGTGTTTTAATACTATTTGACATTGGAAGGACGTTTGTAAAGCGCAATAGAATATGTCTACATAATTTTTGCGCTATATAAATGCATTATTCATTCATTCATTCATTCACTGGGACTTAAAATAGGTAAAACTTGTCCGGACAATAACTGAACCACCAATGTACCTAAGTTCACCAAATTTAATGTAAGAGTAGCCCATGTGTCAAAGATGTTCCCTATTGGTTTTGGGGCCCCTGCATGAAAGGTCAAGGTCACAGTGGCATCATATAGGGGAAAAAACTTGTCCTGACAATAACTTAACAACCAATCTACCTAGGTTCACCAAATTTTATGTGAGAGAAGCACATGTGTCAAGGATGTTCCCAATGGGTTTTGGGGCCCCTGGGTCAAAGGTCAAGGTCACTGGGACATCAAATTGAAAAACCTTGTCCGGACCATAACTCAACAACGCCTGTACCTAGGTTCACCAAATTTTATGTAAGAGTAGCCCATGTGTCAAAGATGTGCCCTATAGGTTTATGGGGCCCCAGGTTCAAAGGTCAAGGTCACAGGGGCATTATATGGAAAAACTTTGTCCAGACAATAACTGAAAGACCAATGTACCAAGGTTCACAAAATTTTATGTAAGAGTACCCCATGTGTCAAGAATATGCCCTATTGATTTTGGGGCCCCTGGGTCAAAGTTCAAGGTCACAGTGGCATGATATTGAAAAACATTGTCCGGGTAATAACTCAACAATGACTGTACCTAGGTTAACCAAATTTCATGTGAGAGTAGCCCATGTGTCAAGGATGTACCTTATCAGTTTTGGGAAAACAGGGTTAAGTTTAAATCTTAAACCAGAAGATATCAAATTACCAAGCTGTGACTTCAAATGTTCTATCAATATGTTTATAAAGTCAAAACGGCAAACAATGAAACACTTGTCCAGACAATAACTGAACCACCAATGTACCTAGGTTCTCCAAATTTTATGTGAGGGTAGCCCTTGGGTAAAGGTTATGCCCTATTGGTTTTGGGGCTCCTGGGTCACAGGTCAAGGTCACAGGGGCATCATAATGAAAATCCTTGTTTGGACAATAACTCATCAACTACTGTACCTAGGTTCACAAAATTTTATGTGAAGGTAGCCCTTGTGTCAAGGATGTTCCCATTAGGTTTTTGGACCCCAGACCCAAAGGTCAAGGTCACAGAGGCATCATATGGAAAAACCTTGTCCAGACAATAACTGAACAACCAATGTACCTAGGTTCACTAAATTTTATGTGAAAGTAGCCCATGTGTCAAGGTTATGCCCTATTGGTTTTGGGGCACCTTGGTCAAAGGTCAAGGTCACAGGGGCATCATATTGAAAAACATTGTCCGGATAATTACTCAACAATGACTGCACTTAAATTCACCAAATTTCATGTGAGAGTAGCCCATGTGTCAAGGATGTACCTTATCAGTTTTGGGAAAACAGGGTTAAGTTTAAATCTTAAACCAGAAGATATCAAATAACCAAGCTGTGACTTCAAATGTTCTATCAATATGTTTGTAAAGTCAAAACGGCAAACAATGAAACACTTGTCCAGACAATAACTGAACCACCAATGTACCTAGGTTCTCCAAATTTTATGTGAGGGTAGCCCTTGGGTAAAGGTTATGCTCTATTGGTTTTGGGGCTCCTGGGTCAAAGGTCAAGGTCACAGGGGCATCATATTGAAAATCCTTGTTTGGACAATAACTCATCAACTACTGTACCTAGGTTCACAAAATTTTATGTGAAGGTAGCCCTTGTGTCAAGGATGTTCCCTATAGGTTTTTGGGCCCCAGACCCAAAGGTCAAGGTCACAGAGGCATCATATGGAAAAACCTTGTCCAGACAATAACTGAACAACCAATGTACCTAGGTTCACTAAATTTTATGTGAAAGTAGCCCATGTGTCAAGGTTATGCCCTATTGGTTTTGGGGCGCCTTGGTCAAAGGTCAAGGTCACAGGGGCATCATATTAAAAACATTGTCCGGATAATTACTCAACAATGATTGTACCAAAGTTCACCAAATTTCATGTGAGAGTAGCCCATGTGTCAAGGATGTACCTTGTCAGTTTGGGAAAACAGGGTTAAGTTTAAATCTTAAACCAGAAGATATCAAATTACCAAGCTGTGACTTCAAATGTTCTATCAATATGTTTATAAAGTCAAAACGGCAAACAATGAAAAACTTGTCCAGACAATAACTGAAGCACCAATGTACCTAGGTTCTCCAAATTTTATATGAGGGTAGCCCTTGGGTAAAGGTTATGCCCTATTGGTTTTGGGGCTCCTGGGTCAAAGGTCAAGGCTACAGGGGCATCATATTGAAAATCCTTGTTTGGACAATAACTCAACAAGGACTGTACCTAGGTTCATAAAATTTTATGTGAATGTAGCCCTTGTGTGAAGGATGTTCCCAATAGGTTTTGGGGCCCCAGACCCAAAGGTCAAGGTCACAGAGGCATCATATGGAAAAACCTTGTCCAGACAATAACTGAACAACCAATGTACCTAGGTTCACTAAATTTTTTGTGAGAGTAGCCCATGTGTCATGGTTATGTCCTATTGGTTTTAGGGCCCCTGGGTCAAAGGTCAAGGTCACAGGGGCATCATATTGAAAAACATTGTCTGTGTAGTAAATCAACAATGACTGCACTTAAGTTCACCAAATTTCATGTGAGAGTAGCCCATGTGTCAAGGATGTTCCCTATTGATTTTGGGCCCCTGGGTCAAGTTTAAACCATCATCCAGAAGATATCAAATTACCAAGCAGAGAATTCAAATGTTCAATCAATATGTTAATAAAGTCAAAATGGCAAACCATGGAAATAATGCTATATTTAATAAGTAAAATGAATTTAGTTCACCAAATTTTATGTGAGGGTAGCCCATGTGTTAAGGATGTTCCCAATTGGTTTTGGGTCAAAACTGGGTCAAAGATCTAGGTCACAGGGGCATCATATGGACAATCCTTGTCCGGACTATAACTAAACAATGATTGTACCTAGGTTAACCAAATTTTATGTGGATCAGCCCATTTGTCAAGATGTAATGTGTTGATAGCTCTTTGGTATTTGATGTTCTCTTTTGATTTGGAAACCCCAGGGACAAAAGTCAAGGTCACAGGGACTTAATTCATATTGAAACATTTTCCGGACAGTAACTCAATAATAATTGTACCTACATTGTAGGTTTTCCAAATCTTATTTAAGGGTAGCCTCAATGTCTAGCATATGCCCCTTTGGTTTTAGGTCCCAGTGTTAAAGGTTAAAGTCAAAAGAAAAATCATGAGGAAAAACCTTGTCCAACAACCAACTTTACCTAATATCACCAAATTTTATGTATAAATACTCTTTGGGTCAAGGGCGCGAACTTTTGGTTCTGAGGCCCCAGGGTCAAGGTCACTGGAAGTTTGTATGGGAAAACTTTGTGTCGGTGATAAATCAACCATGGCTGTACCTAGGTTCTCAAAATCTTTGCTTTGGATAGCCCTCCTGTTAAGAATGGGACCTATTCTGAGATCCCGGGGTCATTGGTCAAGGTCACAGGGACTTTATATGAGATGGAACACAGCATGGACTGCACACGGGCGTATAATGCCCCGCCCAGCGGAGCTCTTGTTAATGTTAAAATGAAACCATGGATCATGATCAAACGACTTCACTCTGCTCTCAGGAGCTATTTCACACATACCTAATGTCACCAATTTTTTCTCCCTTCTTTACAATGCCTTTGAAATGTACAAAATGTACTTTACAATCAAACTAAGATATTTTTTCCCACTTATCCATCATTTTCCTACATATACAATGTTGCTAATTAAAAATATACATTAGTTCTGTCTACTGATGTTTTTGCTGTTTAAATGGGTTTTTCTATGGATTTTTTCATGATTCTACACCACTGTCATATATCCCGGGCTTTGGGCAATAGAATAGTAACTATCTCTTTTTTTCAATTGAGATACTACAATTTTGCGCTAAGCCCTCAATATAACTATAGTACTTTTATTTTAATCACTTCATACACAAAAAAGTTCAAGTGACATATCAACTCCAGACAACCTCATTTGAGTACATGTATTCCTTTTTTACTTAAATGGACATAAGTATTCAAAAATTGAAGTTACTTGAACTCTTATTGCTTTAGGCAGTGAGTCTTCTGACCAATGATCTTCTGAACTATACATTTAACAGACTAGATGCTACTTGAAAGTTATATTGTTTTTTCAGCTGCTCATTTAGCTAAGAGGGTAGGGAGTCTTTTGTACAACAAATGTAACCTTCAAATTCACTTCATATAAATAAGGTTGATATTTCAGCTGTTTCATCATTCAATGATGCCCTTATTTGGACCCCACAATTCAATCATGGAGACAAAGACGTATTATTTTACATGTTTATTCTAAAAGGAACCTTTTTATGCTTCTCCTTCCAACTCCCTTGCACTACTCCATTTCATTTAGACCCTCACATAAATCTAATTATTTTGCTATTTCAATACATCAGTACAGCCCCACTCACATACACACATGTCCAAACCATTCACATTTACATTGTATTAGCAAAATGCATATTTATTGCACATCATTTTGCTGTATCTAAATATTGTATTGTATCAAAAATGACTTAACAATATCCAGCCTAAATGCAATGCCAATCTATTTGTTCTACAGAGCATACTAAATCCCTATTTTACACGTATCCTTATTCCATGTCTGTCTTTCAAGTCTGTGTATTTCAATTAAATTCTATCATGATATTCATGAATGCTGTCCAATATTTCTAGTATTGTATGTTTAATGTTTCTACATTTGTTCGTCTATGTATGTTTTATTATTATTTAATAACCTTTAGTCACATTTTTTGTAAGTCAACTGCCTGTATGTCTGTATGTCTTTTAAATCTAATTTCATTTTATTGATTTTATTTTTGTTTCATTCTCTATAAATAAAGACGGGATGACTAAAGGTAGAATTATTTTGGTTACTTATTTGATTTTACTGATTTGAAAGTAATAGGTACAAAGATGCTAAGGTTTGATTCCTGACTTTGCTTTCATTGACATTATCATTGGCAGGTCTATTGGGGGAGATGAACCTTTTTATGCTTCTCCTTCCAACTCCCTTGCACTACTCCATTTCATTTAGATTGATGATATCTATGCAAATAGAATTTCAAGTTTTTTCCACTTGTCCATGAAAAGTGAAATCTCAAATTCACTTTGTCTGGAATCAAAATGCACTTGGCCAGAAGTTCAATAACCCCCTCCAAAAAAATAATATTAAGAACTATGATATAAAATAAATACGCTACTGACAGTTGAACAAAATAAAACAATAACTATAAAATGTTGATCTCTTTTACTAGTATATTCATATTGTATTGTATCTTGCCTTTATAATACAAATGTTACAGGAGACCAAAAAAGACATAGATGTGGAGAGACAAACATATCAACAAAATAGAGCTGGTCTAGACAATATGTATGCTGACACTAAGAAACGATTAGATGAAGAAATACAATTACGTCTGGTAAGAAGAAGTTTATCTAATGAAATATTTATGATTTATGATTATAGTTCATTTTTGTTTCATGAAAATACAATAAATTTATACATTAGGGTATTAAATCAATGATTATATGTCTATGACTTCAAGCCATTGGTTTTATGACATTTTTATGAAATTTACTTTTTTGTTTTTTCAACCTGTCTGGTGGATATAGTAAAAAGATGTTTTTTGTTAGTTTTGTATGCTATCTTGCATTGTTATAACATACCTCTCAACTTAGTTTATGGTTTTCTACATTGTAATCAAAGAAAAGTCGCTTACTAAATAATTTATTATCTGCAATCTTTTCCTTACACATGTTTATAAGTCATGTAGATCTAATTTGTACATACCATTCAGGTCATCTATGATTCTTATACAAACATTCTTTTTCCCAACTCTTTTTGCCAATTGTTTCGAAAATGACTTGCATACCATATACTCGTAGTTTATGGATAGGTCTATTTTGATATACAATGACAACATTGCATACATCATAAAACACATACAAGTTACAACCAGAAAAAAACATGAATCAATTACTGAAAAGCCCTAATGAGCTACCCTTGTTACTTGCTCAAAAAGGGACATTTGGTGTGTTTTGAATATAATTTGATCCAACACAAAGTTGGATATTAAAAATCTACTTGTAAAGTAGTAATCCTTTGGCTTCTCCTCAGGTGTTACTAAGGTTTTCTTAAGGTTATGTAACTCTCCAGGGACAATTGTTTTGCCAATGTCTGTTTCCAGATGAAAGCTGGAGGTTGAAACATCTAAGGTTCCTTATCGTTCTTTGTTTGTGGTGTCTTATTTATTTATTTATTTCATTTATTGGAGTTAACGCCGTGTCAACACAACTTATGTCATTTTACGACGTCCAGCGCACCTAACCTAGCTTTCCTGGACCATTGTCTATAACCAGTACTCACCTACCCTTCCACAAGGCCGGAAACTTCTCCATATTATCTAATCAATGGAGGAAAATCGACATTATTGTCAAATTTTCATGGAATGGTATAACCTCCCCGGGTGGGATTCGAACCCGCACCCCCTCGGGCACAAGTATCCAAATCTCGGCGCGCTACCAACTGCGCTATTGACCCGGGTTGTTTGTTGTGTCATTTTTATTTATTTAAATCTAATATATCTCCCTCTTTGCTGTATGGCTGTGTGGCAGGTCTGTGTGTTTACTGTAGCTGTCTCCAATATGTTTCCACGCCCCTTTGGTTTCTTAAAAAATGTCATTTTACATTGTACATAATGGAACTTTTGCGAGTTTAGAAAATGGATTAGTACTAACTTAGTGTCAGAAGAAAATTCCAGAAAACTTGGTGAAGCAAGTATAACCGTTATATAACTAAACAATCAGACACTCTGAATCACGTGTTGAAAGGCATGACATTTTTCTGGTTATTTTAGTTATGTGATTTTATCAGATTAGTCTGCATTTGGATACTATATCTGATATTTCAAGACAATAAGATCTGTTTAGTGTATTTATACATTTCGTGGGAGGGTGGGGGTGAGAATAGTTTGAGAAACAGTGTTCGTCTTCTTTCTAAATATAAGCCATATACACTTTTTTAGAATTGTAGATTTGACGTAGGTCATGATACTTCATTACTTAATTTACACTAATTTATACCTGGATTGTGTCTTAGGTTAATTATTTTTCTATTAATGTATGTCACTTGATCCAATTTTGATACGTACAAGTATCTAATTGATTTTGTTTCTTTATTTTGTTGTCTATGTTGGTTTGACTGCTTAGCTAGCTTTGCTTAGTACTTTTTGAAGTGTTTCAGTTAAAAAAGGAGGCCATAAACAAATAAAAACCTAAGAGGTTTCCGTCTTGAATCGGACAATGGCAATACAATTACCACTGGATCTTTTAAACCAAGTTCTAGGGGGCACCAACCTCACACTTGCCTCCGACAGGTTCATGTATAAACAAACAATGTCTTGGTAAAAACCTTCAACCCATCCTTCACTCAACAATGTTGCATGCAAAAAACATTCATACTCATAAAACTACCACACAAAAATCTCGTGCCGCCTGGCTAGCTCAGTTGGTATCACGCAGGTCTACTAATCGAGGGGTCGTGGGTTCGATTCACGGGTGGGGCATACTTTCGTGGAGCTTGGTCATGAAATTATTTCTACGGCTATTCTCCCTCCTACTAATGATTTTTAACTATTTAGGGCAGTTCAATCACTGACGAAAGTATGCGCTTAGTAGTTGGTTAACAGCTAAATCAGCTAGATTTAGCCTTTCCAGAAGGAGTGAGTAGGTTGACTGACCGCCATTATATGACCTATATAATGTGTTGCTACGGAGTTAAATAAATAAACAAACAAACAAACAAACAAAAAGTATTGCCATTGTAAAAGACAAGAATTCAATAAACTTACTTCTCACTCCTGACTTCACTGTGTTTAATTTTCTCCATGTCCGATTTTATATTTATGCAAACAAGACTTTATATGGGTCAATTGCATACGTTTATATTCAAATGTGCATTAATTTAACTTGCTCTTTTTAAAATATTTTGTGAAAAACATCGTATTTTGTTAACATAGAGAACTTTCATCAGATTAGTTGTATTGATATTCAACAAGGAACCATTTGAACTTATTCATGAGAGTGGAGTAATTATGTTTGAAATGAGAATAAAGTTACAACTGTGACGTTAGTAAACACAATATTAGTGTGCAAGTCCACACTTAATTAGGTTCATGACGTTATTATTTTTAAAGGTGTCGATTGATAGGAATAAAACTAATGAAACACATTTACATCATTTAGTATCATACATGTGTTTGCTCAGTAATAAGTAAAAAGTCATCTGTACGTTGTTTCAAAATTGTGTCTAATGACCATCTTTTATATTGTTTGTTGGCACTGAAGTTAAAGAATCAGACTTGTGAATGATTATACTTGTAATAGCAGCAACAAAGATCCAGCCAAGGGAATTTGATGAAATTAGGACATTAGCACGGATTTCTATTAAAAATTATATTTTCGTGTCAAAGTCCATGGAAATATATAATGGAGCACCACTGTTTTGTGGGTTTCATAGTAAAGAGGTCAAATGAAATGGAATGTGCTATGTTTTCCAATACCTAAATTTTAAATCATATTCACCTTAATGAAATGTTAAGTCTTACACATTTTTGTCGTTGACTATTTATTTTTTGTCTTTTCTAAAACGTTTTGTAAACTTGTTATAAAACATTTTGGATCCACATTTATCATTATTATAATGTTTTCATTTTTACTTTACTCTGGTTGACATATTAGGTTAAACATCCAATGTTATATTATAATATGGATGAGAGTACTAGGTACATTAGGAGACAATGTTCTGAAAGTGTCCAACTCATCACCCAAGAAATAGAGAGAGATAGATGTAGAAAATATCAAGGTTCCAGAAACAAAGCAAACATCTTTAATATAATGCACTTCTTTTGAAGCGTCATTTAGTAGTCCTTCATTTTCAATCTTACCTGAAAATCTATTTAGCCACAACAAAATGATCATGCGTTCCACTGATTTTTCTGGAAAATAATGGGGCGAGCCAGCGAAGAAATTGTTTTTAAAAATCTTAATTCAGTAGCTTTACATAGCGGTTAAAACAAATTTTTATGAGCGAGAGAGGAAATAAAAATATTTGTTTTGTAAAAACCGTCAAAATTAAGGTGCGAGCGAATCCATAGACGATATGATCAATTTTTTTTGGCCTTAGTTAAGTTTATGGTTTGTTTGGAATTCTGTTGTTACTTACAATGAAATTTTTTAAGTTAACTCTTCCTTGGGAGTTCTGCCGTTTCTTATAATGAAATCTAATGAGTTAAATACTGTACTACAACCGAGACTAAACATTGTTGGACATTTTGTATTTTTGTAGGATGTGGAGAAAGAGCTAGAACTACAAATTAGTATGAAACAAGAGATCGAAATGGCCTTACAATTATTAGAAAAGGATATACATGAAAAACAAGACAGCATTATTGGTTTACGTAAACAACTAGAGGATGTCAAGAGTATTAATTTACAGATGTATGAAAAATTAGAGGTATGTTGTTAATTAATGATATCTGATTTCTGATATGATTTTGTTTGTTAACACCATTGACAATGTAAGGTGATGATGACGTGATTTGCAGTAATTGGAATAACATCCATATTGTTTTGGCTCTGACCAAATTGTTTTGGTGATGACTTCAGCCCACCATACAACACGACAATATTGCATGCAAAAACACACAAACACAAAAAAAACAATAACAAAACAAAACGAACCGCATTGCTCTGGTAAATAACGGTACTCGATGAACTAAAGGAGACAATGGTCCCTGAAGTTAAATTAGCTAGAATATGACTCGAATGAACAAACTGGTCAAGCCTTTACGTTTTAAAAGAAAAAATCAAATATAACTTTTTTAGATGAATAAACCCTGGATATCGTCATCCAATGAGATAAGAGAGTGATCAACTGTATTCGTGTGACTCACCAAGCCCTTATAACGTCATAGAATATTCAGCTGTTAACATGCCTTTTGAATTAACCGACTGGTCTTATAAATAATTTAGAAAAATAAACACTGCTAATATCGTGTATTATCTATTAGTTAAATTGCTATAAAACAATGGTTTAGAAATACCTTGAGGCATAAGTAGTTTTAAACTGCGGTTGTACCTTCGACTAACACTTATATCTGGGTATTTGAGAAAGAACTTGCAAAAATATCTGAGCTTTTGGTACTGATACCTCTTATCAAAACGTAATTTTGTTATGCTACGATTATGTTCATTTATACCTTGAACAATTTTACAAGCTTTTGAAAAGCAGACAAGTTGTGAAATATATAACCCATACGATGTTACATGACGAACACCTTCATCTATAAAGACACAATTACAATGTTAAAGTAGAAATATTCTCTTTGATCGTAAAAAGTTAGTGGTAACGATATCATGTTCAATTGAAAGATTTTAATTGTGAAAACTTGCCTGCTTTGTTGTGATTAAAAGACTCTTTTCGTTAAGCTTTATTAAGTTCTTGTTATATAAGAATTTAGCGTGGGTGTTTAAATCATGTTTTGTCATTGTTAAAATTGCCCGCAATGATTCTCACATATCATAGTTAATTACTTCAACCATCACATACAACATGAAATACATTGTAATTATCTTTCTTGTCTGTTGATAGAAATTCATGGAGCCTGTGCTGTCTGGCAATTTAAGTTGATGCCTTAAATGTGTCAATGTTGAGTATTGCGTGAGAGGAAATTCGTCTATAAGATAATCACATTGTTCTGTTGTTCTTTTCACAAAAAGTTGCTGACAAATTCATTACATGGTAAAGGCAAAAATGTTCAATGCATTCTTGTCAATCCCAAATATACTTTGGGAAGATAGAACAAATCCTTCCAAACATCGAATCATGGCTGCCATGATTTGACAATTCTCTGAAAATTCATGCAAATTACTTATGATGATTATCATGATTTTTGTGCTTTGTCTGCAGATTTTCTGTTTTTGGTAGAATTTGATAAAGTAAAATGAAAATTTGATAGACTGATTAATAAAGACAAAAACTAGGTTTTTGGTTTCAGATTTATTTGTTTTGAGTTAATTTCTATTGCATACTTAGATCAACACAAATACATGTATACAAAAGTAATTTAGTAGATTTAATTTAGTAGATTTCATTTAATTTTACATGCCCTGAAATTATCTGCACAAAATATATAAAATATATATTTTTATAGACAATGAGTTTCCTGAACTTCATGTATTTATTATATGGTATTGTAAGTAATATGCTTTATCTCTTTAAGTTAAGTTATTCCGCATTAAGTTCTGAATATTATCAAACTGTCCCTAACGTTATTTGTTGAAGCATAGTAAAAGAAAGTAATTTTTGACAAGAAATACTGATATACAACACATATAAATCATACTTAAAGTTAAGTTCTAGTTCTTTTGAGTTACTAAGTGAAAATACGGGTTGATTTAGTTTAAGGCTTTTGGGCTTTCTCATATTCTTAATGAGGTCTCCTGTTGATCATCAGAGCTTTAAATTTAGTTAAGAAGACAAATGCCAATCATTTCTAATCATTAAAACATCATAACACTGTTGCCCTGTATTCATTTTATTTATGTAATGTGATGTTACAATGGTACCAAAGAACAGTTAGGGAATTAACAAAATGTAAATATTATTCAGTCAAATAAATTGTAATTAAACTAAGGTTATAAGTCTCTATTGGCACAAGCAGAAACTTTTTTGGCTTTCCTGTCATTTTCAGTTTATTAAATGTCATACTGTTTTGTTCCCTATAGAAATAACTTTGAGGTTCTGTTTGTATTAAATAAGTAGTTACAGCAGAAATTTCTTACGGCAGTATATTTTATGAAGAACTAACATTATGGTTTTTTATTTAGTATGCGACGTGTTTAACTTACAATTGAACACTTGTGACATAAGGAAAGTTTTATTTTTCGGCAAAATATGTAATAATATTGATGTGTTACATGATTTGTTATGATTGTCTAATGCATTAAACGGTTTATCGTTGAAAATAAAGAACATGGATAGCCTACAACATGATTTATATTACACTTGTATTAGCATTTTGAATATACATGTATCTTAATCAACAGCATGAAAAATGATTTCATTTTAGAAATCAACGAATTTCTTTTCTGTTTACTTACCAAAGATATTTTACTGTCATTTCATAAAAAAGTTTGTTTACTTCCACCCTATTTAGATTTCCTAAAAAATATTGCATTTGGACACATTTTTGACATCATGCCTTGTTATCATTGTCATCATGTGATATTAAGCAGCAGAAATTAAACTGAGTATCTACAACCATGAACAGTTTATAAAACTTAGATGAGTGAATCCAATTATATCAACCCAAATGTTAAGCTTCATTATGAAACAAATTGTATACTGTGGTACATAATATGCACAATTCTCTAATGTTGATGAAATGGCTCTAAAATATCCTATTTTGATTATTGAGTGTTTCTTACATTTTGTATCCTTATATGAGTTTTTACATGTTGTAAACCTCCAAAATTAGCTATGCACTATGTTATATCAAAGCAAAAATAAGTGATTTGGTCTAAGGTGTTTAAATATAAACTGATTATTTCTTTTTATTATTTCATGTTATGTGAAATATCAACAAAATTTCTAAGTCACATATTGTATGTGTGTCTTATGGTTGTTTGATAAAATTATTTTTGCTTCAGAATTATCTGGAATGTAATGGTTCCATAAAGCTGTTCAACTATTGATTATGAAGTGTTCCCCCATTTATGTTATGATTTTATATCTCCATTTTCATATTTTTTGGTCATAACAAGTTATTGTAAATACAAAATTACATTTGTATTAGATTTGTTTTCAATTTTATTTTTGCAACTATTAAAAAACAAAATGTACATGTATCACATTTTTTCGGCTGTAAAAGTTCATGTTTTACATCACATGATTAATTGTTAGCTCCTGATTGGTTCATTTCTTGTCTGTTATAGGAACTGTGTATGGTAAATCCTTCTTCAACTGAAAAGAGAAAAAACAATACTTATAACATTTATTTTAATAGTCTCAAACTTGTTAAAATTTAGAACCATTTTGTTAAACTTACTTCCTCTTTGTGGCTTGTATATGTTCTAGATAAAGACATTCATAAGACGTTATATTTATTTCTTTTTCATCACTATTGAAATAATTGATAGCGATGATAACATTTGAAACTACTTATATTTGAAAGATTAAGAAGGAACGGTCAACAAGAAGAAAAGACAATGAATTGTATACCGTACATTTGTGATAGGCATTTATTATATATGAGAGCGAGTTTAACAGTTTAAAAATTGGCAAAACATTAACTTAGATATGTTAACTAAATTTAATTCTATTTTGACATGAAACTAATGCTGGACAACAGAAATGTAATACGAGAATGTCAAAAACTAGGCACGAACTTTCACAATACAACACAAGAGGATAAGCTTACTAAACTCAATCCATGTATTTATCAATAAAAAATGTGGTTCTGATCATATTTACAAATTTTATAGATTTGGAATGTTAATTGTTGTTTACAAAACTTTTGTATTGATTTATTTAGACATCCTGTTATTAAATAACAGAAATTTATAGTTTAAATGTAATACACAACTGCAATAAATGTCATTTTAAACAGTGTTATACCAAATGAAAGTTGAATAAAACATTTCAGTTTATTCTAGCAAATGCCTTCCAGTGCTTACAATATTTGAACAAATGTATTTAAGGATGTTTTATTTTGCTGTTTTAATTAAAATCTTTAAGATACCAAACTTGTGTTTTTTCATGTTTTAAGGATTGTTGGTCTCGTAATTTTTAAGACATGTAAATTCAGTAGTACGTCATTACATTCATGGATAAAAAAGCCAAATTTGTCTTTTATTTGACCGTTTTAATTATACAGTATCTTGTTTAAGCCTCAAAAGTACTTGACTTTTGGTTTTTAGTTCAGTTTGTTAAACTTTGCATGTTAAATTTGCATGAGAGAACTCGTTATCTCAGTAACATACTCCACCACCGATAGATACTGTCTAGGTTCATTTATGTAATAAAATACAAGAAAGTAAACACTTTAGGGAAAAAACCTCTTAAGTTGAACTTGTATTAATTGATGTCTATTGGGACTATAAAACTTAGTCGGTAAATAAACTTGTCCCTTAAAGTTTTAATATTACACATTTAATATTCAGATGATAAAATATCGTGAAATATTTGATCATGTATATGATTGAGGCGAAATAGTTACAATATGTATCAAAATCTTCAACATTCATCCAATTAACTAATCACAGTTAACTGAATTGCTAAAATGGGTGGCATAGTTGAAGCACGTGTTGGAATTTAAAATCAAAATATCCAATGATGAAACGCCAATAACTCCACCAGTTATATTGATAGATATAAAACTCAGACACTGTGCCATTCTTCTTTATTATTTTAATTAGCTTACCAAAGTTTTTATTGGTATTTTATTGTACTAATGGAAATTCTTTAAAGATGAGTTTTCACAAAACATGAATGAAATGCAACCGAAAATTATCCAAAGTATAATTATCAAGTCTCTCTTGAATTGTTGTAATTTTTTTGATGGGATCAGAAATTCATCTGACTTTAGTAATGTTAACAATTTGCAAATAGCCATTTGTCATCAAGCTTTTGCATTGTCATTAACTTTTAAATGGAAAGCTACATAAAAGTTAGCACTTTTAAGGTTTTCACTTTCGTCAAAATAATATGTAAGAGACAGGACAGGACTTGTACACCATATAGACCATAATTATATGTTCCATCAGATTATGCCATAGAAATTCCAAAACTAAACAAAAATACTTACAAGACTTCTGAGTGATGGTACACCTCCGATACAACTTGAATCACTGAGCATTCTGTACACTTCATCCTGAAAGTTTATTACAAAATATTGAGTTTCCTTGTTACCGTGTCATTCTATTATTTATACATTTGACTCGTTTGTAATATTTTAATATGCACCGAATATGCATCTTTTCTTTCGTTCTTAAAATGTCTTTAATATAATTTATTAAAAGCACTTAACCCATTCCATTAACTTACGATATTTACTAAGGAATCTTAAGTTATTGCTATATCGAACAGTAACTGTATGATACATTTCATGTATCCGTTTTACTAAGTATTACAATAGTGTATGTCTATTTTCCTTTGATTATCTAATCTTTCAGTAAGGATTGTGGCTAGAAAACTATCATTTTATCACTGTCTCAATTTATTAAATTTACAGCCTTGGATAGTAAAATCTCCCCCATGTCTTACTGTGAAAATTAAAATCACCCCTCTGTGGTAAACTTAGTTTGGTTACATTTAACCGTCATTGTCAGATGTGATTAGATTGTCATGTGCTTTGTAACTACCAAATTAAGCCCACGCAACTATAAAATAGAATAAACTATTGTAAGTTTGTCCTCATTTTGTCTTGCATTTGTACTTTTATACATTGGTACTAGAAAGAAGATCTTTGTTTCAATATATTGGTATTTTATTATTTTGACTCTACTACATTATCATAATTATTTGGATGTATCGTCTTTCTGTTTATTTGCACCCCTATCTATGAAACAAGCGTTAATGTTTTTTATCTATATAGCAAAGATATTTCTCCTTATTGTTTACACCTTTTGTACCCTAGGAATCTAAAACCTATAATAATTCAAATCGTAAAACAATTCAAAGAAATAAAGCTACTGCTGAGAGAAATGAAAATGCTAACGGAACGAAAAGAATATTTACCTCTATTAGTTTGAATACTAAGTTCTGTACTTCTGATCTAAAATGGCAGGATTCTTGCATTGATCTTTTGCCTGGGTTCCAACCATTGCTAAAATGATAACTTTGGCCTTGAACTTTGTTAGTCTGTATGGTTGCCATGACAATGACAGCAAGAACCATGATGTAAATAACTGTGTTCATTTTGTCTGAAAATTAAAAAATCAATGATAGAATTAGGATTATTTATCTTAAGCCTTTGGGGCATCGTTTCCAAATTATAATAGTGTGTCCACAATCTTATATCTGTTCAAAGTAAATTGATGAAAGACGTTCATAATCATTAATAATGTGTATGGACTTTTAAACATTGTATTATTGTGTTGCTAAATTTCTTGCAAATGTTTTATAGCAGTAGTATTTTCTTTAAAGATTCCCAAAGCTCTATTGTAAATAATTCTGTAATGAAACTTAGTCATTAATTTTGATTATGAATCTTATTAAATAAACCACGTGAGACTGCTATATTTTTCAGCCACAGCGAAATAACCATTATTCATAATGAGCAGTTTAAATTTGTATCAAGTGTAGGAGGTAACACAATTACCTAACTTTTCTTTCATCCGGTAGTTACTTTCAATTTGAGTCTGTTTCGATTAAATAATAGTATCCCAACTTATTTTGTAGTTCAATCATAATTTTAGTTTTATATATTTTTATAACTTTTTATAGTAAATACACAAGCAATGTTAAAAATGCAATATGATTTGTTTATTTGATTTTGAATATATTTGTGAAGAGAAAATTACCGAATTATAAGAAACTTATTTCTACTCTTTTAAGATCAAGACTTATTGAAAAAAATGTATCATTTGATTCGGAATTTTAGCTTATTAGGAACAGAGCTAGTGCTGTAATTTGAACTGAGCTTTGATTGAAATGATAAAATTACGAGACATTAAATCTGCCAATAAGAGTGAATCTGCGTAATATTAATAATATGAGTCAGTATTAAATACAATTGTTGATAATTAAATGTTTAGTATTAATTTATATCCAAATAAGTTATGCCATTTATTGCTATGTTATTGAGATTTTATTCCTTAAATGAATAATTAAAAATTAAAAAAGTTCATTGCACTAAATAAACCTAGTAAATACTCTAAATAATGTACTATACTATGTATGTCTTCTGTTTAAAACCAAAAAACAAAAACAATATAAAAAAATACGAAACTAAATTTTAATAATATTGTGATTCTTAAATTTTCAATTCACACATGAATAATATATAATAATCAATTAATCAATAATAATGACGAAGTAACGAGTAATTAAATTTTACCTTCTTTGTTTTATATGATTTATCCGTTTTTAAGCGACAGAAAATGTAATGATCTTCTTAAAGCTCGTGTGTTTTAGTACTAGAGATAGAATCAGTAGTTAGGTTGGTTTTTATACTTTTTTTATCTGATTTCATTTGATAGTCTAACACATTATGACAACTCATTGCTAAGTTAATGAAATACTTCTATCATCTAGATGGAATTTCTTTCACACTTCTCCCTGGAATTGACCTTGTTCCGTGTATGTCGATGACAAACTCATGAATAAATTGGAGAACCTTTATATTAGCACATGATTTTCCATATTTGGAAACAAGAATTATGATTAGAACTCAGTGATATTTCCAAATATGTTGTGTGTAAATTAGTTATTATCTTTTTTCAGGTTTTGATTACAGTCTTTTATCGAGAAAATTAAGTGCAGAAATTGCACTGTACAATAAAGTTGAATAATGTTATTATTTTGTTCAGTTAAACGTATAATAATTTTCATACGAACTAATTTTAATGTACATTTTTTTCTTTCCATTCAAGAGTGCAAAAACGTTTGATCTTTTAGCATGCAAGATGCGTTTAGTCTATTTTTTCTCAACTGTCAAAGTTTGAATAATTTCACGGTGATTGAGTACACACTATCACTATGAGAAAAAAACCCGAAATAAATTCAGCTTATATGTCACGATTCAGTATAGCAAAGAAAATTTAAATAAAACATATAAACAATTAACAAGTACGTGTATTTACAATGTTCTTCAAAAAAACTAAGAAGATGAAGCAGTCTGTTAGTTAGTATTATTTAAGAAATTCAATTTACTAATTAGTTTACTATTTAATCCTTTTTAAAATATTGTGGTACATGCTCTTAAAAAGTTAGTAAATACCTTTAAATGCAAACATGATACTACAAGTGTATCTAATCGTCTTGGAGAATAACCACTGTTATCTGAATTCATTTTCCAATTTGTTACAAATGTTTGAATATTGAAAAAAGTATTTTGAAAGGTTAGTGCAAATAACAATATTTTTTGTCAATTTTCAATTTTCGTAGTTTCAAAAACACTATTGTTTACAAATATTTGTTGAATGATACAAATAATTATATAAAAAAATACCACAATCAAAGAACGATGAATTCCATTTACTGTATAATACTGTCTAAATCATTAGTATAATCCCAAAAAATCGAATTATCTTAACAGTATATAAGTGCTTTTAAAGTAGAATAATTTCGTTTTAAAAATTTTGTTGAATCAATTTAATTTCTTATATATAAATTGTTTGTATTGAATTAAAAAATAAATCTAAATATCAAAAGACGAAGCTTACCTTTTAGTTTGTTAAAGTTTTTGTCCTATAAAATGTATCAGTCCTTTTCAAGATGTTCCTTCAAGTCCAGTGTTGAACATTTAGTTCATAGCTTTATATACTGGCAACTTTCAATATGGGATGGACCAGTGATACTGTATAGTTTCTACTCATGATGTTGAACATCTGCGTTGAGACATGTAGTATCAGTAAGCTGGAAATGAAGTACATCTTGCCAGGTTCCCTAAGGATGATTTAAATCGTGTATATGTTAGATGATAATAAATGTTAAATATATCTATAGTTACATAGGATATTGTTTTTGTGAATGAGAATTGAACAACAAGGTGTGGGGTGTTTTGAGAAGTGTCCAAATCTATATTGATGTGACCGTCTGATAGTTAGCTATGAATCACTCAATATGGCAATTACTATGCAAGGATATGATATCCGTCATTTTGGAGATACAAAATGTTACTCTCTTGAGAGACTTTGGGAATGAAGACGTGATATACATATTTTGTTATCAATGTGTCTTACTGCTTTTTACTTATTTGATATTGCTATATTTTTTAAAATCTTTAATGATTAAAATGCAATAGCAAAATGTATTAATATATTATCTAAACAAAACATTGTTACTAACCATGCATACGAAGCTGAATGGTTTGTAAAATATATAAAAATGGAATTAGTACATAAATAGTGGAAATATAAATCACAGTTTTAAAGATACTGATATTTCTTTCCTGATATAATTATAAAGTTTTGATAACTTGCATTCAAACATGACAGGGGTCGGATTATTGCAGTACACTACAGACTGTGAGAACTATAATTCTAAAAGTTAACTTTTTTAAATCATAAATTTATATTTGCTGCATTAGGGACATCCCCATGCGCTACAACCACTCTCGTGTTCAAATTTATTTGTTTAACTGAAAGCATTCAGCCACCTGCAGATGCTACAAAGTCTTACTAACTGTTGTCTTTAAAGGAGTGTTAAAATACCAGCTCCTCTATTGCAAAAGTCTTACAGGAGTAATTTCATTATAATAAGACTTAAGTTATTATTGTTGCAGAAGTGGTTTCACTTTTAGTGCCTAAGGGATAACACAGCTGTGAACATAATTATATTTCTCATTTATTTATTGCACACTATTGTTTGTTTCCTTTACACTTTGTCTCAGATTTTATATGTTACTTTATTATTGTGCACCATAATACCCATACAAGAACTCAAAAGGTGTAAATTGTAGAACTATTCATGAATTTATTCCATTGAAAGTTCGTGGCCGCTTTGGAAGTGATGATTAAAAATAATTATTCTTGAACTAGAATTAACCTCTACTTATAGCTTTGTCACAGGCAGTGTTCAATCTAGAGCGCGCCATTGCGCCATTGGCCCCTTATGAACGCAAATGGCTCAATATCAATCGTCTATTGGTTTGATTTAACCCTTTGGGCGCGCTCGCCGAAAATATGGCTATATCGCGAATTCGACACTTTTCGTTTATTCTGTGCCATTTAGTTTCGTAACATCCATTTTGCTCAATTAAACGGGTACTTCAGTCTTCGAATTTAGCCACCGGGCCGTAGACGAGTCCGTCTTAAAAGCCGACGGTCCGGAAAAAGATACGGATCATAAGACCGACTGTCCGGTAGAAATTTTAATAGCAATATTACTAAATATGGATAATTGAACATAAAAATATTTATTATTTGGACGCTAAAAATCCAGCCGAGAGTCCGCGATACGCATTAAATTTTTATCCACGCTTTCACAATCATTGACAATTAAGACCTATGTGTAAAACAAACATGTTTAATTAATAGGCGTCCTCTAAAAATCAATAATGCTACAAATATGACGGCTCGATAAAATTGATTACGTAATCAAACGGTTGCAGTTAACAAACATGTGACAAACTTTGGGGTACATTGATTGAGGTAGATAAAACTTTCTTTTATGTTTGCCGATAAGCTGATAATTGTAATTAATTATTAGCGTGTTGTGTGGCAGTTTAAATAGACTTAATTAGTTAATTTTTTAAGGCAAATAAACATGAGAATAACAATAATCTCCGATTAGATAATAAACTAATTCGTTAAATTCCACTAGAAACAAACAACTTTGTCATAATTTTACAACATTTTTGTATTGTATTGTATTGTATTGTACAACAAATAAAGTTATTTGTATTCTAGTTATTCATAATGTGGTGTTCCATTTCGTAAAAATAAAATTCCTTCAATCATTATTTCGTTATGTCATACATTTTCGCGACCCACGCTATCGCAATTTTGATTGAAACATTCTTAAATCTACGTTAGTTATTTGATAACCATTTTAATTTGCTAATAAGTTCTTCTTAATTAAGAAAAAAGTAAGGGAAAATTCCTATATCGTTTTCGAATTTCAGAATAACTACCGGTTGGTTCAACCAAATTGAAATTGAGAAAAATGGAAGAGTAGTCGAGTAGTTCAGACTAAAATCAATATGCATGCACTGCCAAATGTAAATTAATATTTACGAAAAAGTATGATAAAAGAACCAATTTAATGAAAACATATTTAAACAAAGAATTAATTATAAGCGTTGTGCGTAGTTTATTGGTGATGCATAGAAAACATAGCAACATTTAAATATGGCGTGCCTTGCTAAATTTGTCAAAATAATACACTTAATAACAGGAATTAACAATTAAAAGGGTAATAATTTGATATTTTATTCATGACTCTCGTTTCTTATCTTGTGCCCTCTCGGTCCATTCTAGATTGAACACTGCACAGGATCTTTATAATGTCATGAACAAAAGCATACGTGAGACATTCGTAAAGAAAACGTTTTGAAGGAATAAACAGTTGTAATTAACTAACAACATGTGAACATGTACATGTTTTTTATACGCCCGTTTTGAAAAAAACGGTCGTATTATGTTACGATGTTGTCCGTCTGTCCGTCCGTGGACAATTGCTTGTCCGGATGATAACTCAAGAAAGGATGTACCTAGGTTCCTCAAATTTTAAGTGTGGACAGCCCTTGGGTGGAGGAAGTTCCCTATTGATTTTGAGACCCCAGGGTCAAAGGTCAAGGTCACTGGGACTTAAAATAGGTAAAACTTGTCCGGACGATAACTCAACAAAGACTGTACCTAGGTTCACAAAATTTTATGTAAGAGTAGCCCGTGTGTCAAGGATGTTCCCTATTGGTTTTGGGGCCCCTGGGTGAAAGGTCAAGGTCACAGGGGCATCATATGGGGAAAAAAACTTGTCTGGACAAAAACTGAACAACCAATCTACCTAGGTTCACCAAATTTTATGTATGAGTAGCCCATGGGTCAATGATGTACCCTATTAGTAGTTTTGGGGCCCCTGGGTCAAAGGTCAAGGTCACAGGGGCATCATATTGAAAAACCTTGTCCGGACAATAACTCCACAATGACTGTACCTAGGTTCACAAAATTTTATGTGAAGGTAGCCAATGTGTCAAGGATGTGCCCTATAGGTTTTGGGTCCCCTAGGTTCAAAGGTCAAGGTCACAGAGGCATCATATGGAAAAACTTTGTCCGGACAATAACTGAACCACCAATGTACCTAGGTTCACCAAATTTTATGTGAGAGAAGCCCATGTGTCAAGGATATGCCCTATTGGTTTTGGGGCCCCTGGGTCAAAGGTCAAGGTCACAGGGGCATCATATTGAAAAACATTGTCCGGGTAATAACTCAACAATGACTGCACCTAGGTTCACCAAATTTAATGTGAGAGTAGCCCATAGGTCAAGGATGTTCCCTTTTGGTGTTGGGGCCCCTGGGTCAAGTTTAAACTTTCAACCAGAAGATATCAAATTACCAAGCAGTGACTTCAAATGTTCAATAAATATGTTAATAAAGTCAAAACGGCAAACAATGAAAAACTTGTCCAGACAATAACTGAACCACCGATGTACCTATATTCTCCAAATTTTATGTGAGAGTAGTCCATGTGTCAAGGATATGCCCTATTGGTTATGGGGCCCCTGGGTCAAAGGTCATGGTCACAGGGGAATCATATGGAAAACCCTGTCTGGACAATAACTAAACAATGACTGTACCTAGGTTAACCAAATTTTATGTGGATCAGCCCATTTGTCAAGGAGTAATGTGTTGATAGCACTTTGGTAGAGGATGTTCCCTTTTGATTTGGAGACCCCAGGGTCAAAAGTCAAAGTCACTGGGACTTAATTTCTATTGAAACATTTTCCAGACAATAACTCAATAATGATTGTACCTCAGGTTCACCAAATTTTTTATGGGTAGCCTAAATGTCTAGCATATGCCCCTTTGGTTTTAGGCCCCTGGGTCAAAGTCACACGGAAATCATGAGGAAAAACCTTTTCCAACAACCAACTTTATCCAAGATCACCAAATTTTATGTATCAATACTCTTTGGGTCAAGGGTGAAAACTTTTGGTTCTGAGGCCCCAGGGTCAAGGTCACTGGAAGTTTGTATGGGAAAACTTTGTGCTGGTGATAACTCAACCATGGCTGTACCTAGGTTCTTAAAATCTTTGCTTTGGATAGCCCTCCAGTTAAGGATGGGACCTATTCTGAGATCCCGGGGTCATTGGTCAAGGTCACAGGAACTTCATATGAGATAGAACACAGCATGGACTGCACACGGACGTATAATGCCCCGCCCAGCGGAGCTCTTGTTGTTATGTTAAGACTATGGCTTTACGGTACATTATTTTTGTCTACATCTTGCATTGTCATGATGGTGCTATATAGTATGGATTACGTGTTTACTTCTTCATAATGATATACTATTAGCTTATTTTTCTGTGTACATATACATGTATACGTAAACCCATCCTTAATTGTCACATGACTAAACATATTTAGACAAAATCAACAATTGGAAATATAGAGTAAATTGTTACAGTCGCGTTTAATTACTCCCCAGTGCTTACATACATGAAATAACGAGTAAATAACGCAATAAACCAGACTATTAGTCAAGAGAATTTTACATTAAGCAAATAACTCAGAAAAATGCTAATACGAATTTGGTTATTTTTCAAATAACTAATGCATTCCACAAGCTCTAAGCTAGCTGTCTCTAGTGACCTTCCCAACACATTTACTGAGTTAGCTGAACAAGGATTTGCGGAGTCAAAGTTTTTTATAGGTTTTATTTCTTTAAGAATTAAATCATTCTTAACCAAGATTTGGCGTGTCTGTTTTCAGTTTGTGACGAGATCTGGACATTTACTATATCTTTTAATTATTTAAGAGTTTAGTCTTAAAAAGAAACAGATTTAGGAAAAGAAAAAAAAACATTTTTTAAGGTTTTGTTGTAAACTATAAACCTTACAAAGTCGTTGTTTAGCATTTTTTTATGATTGTGGCGCTAACATTCGCAAACTTCTAAATGCAGACTGTCCTTAGTGACAAAAAAGAAAATACTTGGAAATAGTATACTTATCATAAAAAATGACTCCTTTAAACACTAATTTTAGTATATTTTCGCTGTTCTTAAAATGCCAGATAAGTTGTGTTATTTTGATGCCATTTGGATTTAGTCAATGATTTAACAGGAATATGCTTGTACAAAAAATCTTTTGTTTTCCTGTTTGACTATGTTTTGTGACCAAATCCACCCTAAATGATTGCCTAGTCCAGATTTCTGATACATCCCTATTTCCATAGCATTGGATAGTGATTGAACATAAGAATTAAAATTAATTAAAAAACCTGTCTATTAATGCCTGAGAAAATTGGATCGGATCTGTTCTTGTTTAATTCTCGTATTTTTTTTTTCAATGACTTAAAAACGTGCATTTAGATGTAATTGTCTGGATTTTGTAAAGAAAAAAATTATATCAAGGTTTCTTCTCATTATTTTGTTTAATTACACTGTATTTTAAATTAAAATAATGTTGTTTCAAATTGAGTTATCAATTACTAGGTTTTTTAGAAAAGAATTTGCATGGCACATTGTCAAACATTGTATGAATTGTGCACCGAACAATCGTCTTTTGTTATGGTGTAGTGAGGTTTACTGAAAGAAATAATTACACTTCAGTTGTGGCGACATTATCTGTTATTTTCTATCACCTTGATATTTAGTTGTCAAATCTTTAGGCTTGTGGCATTTCTTTTTGGTGGGATGAGGTATTATTATAATTTTTCAACGCTAGTTTGTGAGTTTTCATTTCCTCAATTTTGATCAGATATTCAAGAAACTTTTCTGTATTTCTTTTGTTGGCAAGAGAGTTTGATATGGTATAAAAATTACCATTCAGAATGATATGATCTAAAAATAAATCATTTCGGTTCTGCATTACGCTTGTCTGATCACATTTATGTCTACTTCTCTCCCACGCTTCTTATTATTACAAATTCAACATCCAGTCTACAATTACTTGAAGAAATATATTTTCAACTTTAACCTTACATGAAATGAAGTTCTAAGAATTGGTCTGTCTGTCTCTCATAAAATATTTGAAATTCTTATGATAGTTTCTGAAGTTATTTCGTTTATTTTACTCATGGGTCCTTTTGATATCAATTCTGCATCATTTGTAATATTTGGTTGAAAGTATGCAACCATCTCCTAGGGATCTATAAATCATTGTTAGCTGTTTAAACCTAGTATGGATAAATCGCTATACAAAGTTTAATTCAGGAGGTTCTCTTCAGGCACCAGTACATACACGTAAGCTTATTATGTTACGCATTTTATCCAATCCTAAATGAATTTCTGAGCAGATTTCACCCAGAGTTTGTGTTGGTGTCTTTAAGCAGAATAAAATCTGTGCAGTAAAAGAATTAGTACGCCCAGATTTCTATAAACAAATTTTTCTATATGAGCCAAAGAACAATTTCTGTCCAAAGAATCGCTCAATATTTAAATGAGGCCGATCTTAATCTGTGCAGAAAAAAATCTGTACAAAAATATATACAAATCTGTACAGAAAATAAAATGCTAAAAAGAAAAAATATTCGGTACAGACATTGGCACAGATATTTGTGCCAAACATTTGAACTGAAAATGTTATGTAAAGAATCTGACACATGTCTGTACAAAATAATGTATGCAGAGAATCTGTCATGAAAATGATAAATGAATAAATATTATACTATATGGTTAAACTCTCTGGTACCACAAAAATGGGATGCCTTTCAACTGACAAATTCAACACTTTGTAAGCAATATGTTTCATTCCTTGATAAGTCCAGATCAATCACAATTGACAACTCGAGTCATAGCTTAAGGTCTTCAGCGAACCCGTGTGTATATTGTTATTTAACAGTTTCAAATAGGTCTTAAATTTCAATACTCTGCCGTCAGCTTGAAAAAAGCCACGTGACGACGAAATCGACATTCACCGACCTTGACGGTCATGAATACAACCATGTTCTTCAACCACGCTACATTTAGTTACAAAATATTTTTGTTGAAAATTAACATTAAATGTAAAAGTTTCATATATTCTATATGATTTTATTTACGACTGACGGAAATGTAAGAAAATAGATGAGAAATAAAGTCTTTAATTGCTAGAAACAAAATGAAATCGTTTACAAATAAATTCTAAAGTGATATAAATGGGAATTTTATGGGATCAATCGGAGTCCCTCTACTATCTTCGCTAACGCTTTTAACCGTGAAGTCCGAATGAAACAAGATCTCATACAGCTTCTTCTGTGATTAAGACAATAAAATTAAATGTTTGGCGAAATTGGCAATTTTAATAAATGTTTTGAAAGCTCAATGATTGATATGGTGTGCAATACTGTAAAAATCATTATTTTCTTGAATAATGCACAACATCTAATTGCCAAAAGGGTATCTGTGAAGATAAACGAACTTAAACGAATGGATGTTATTTTGGTGAGGTTTCGTAACGGGTCTGATCCAAAACTTTAATACCGCCTCTGATGAAAATCAAAAGTTAAAAAGCGGCTTATAAAGTTTTGGAAGCCAGAACTACTTGAGTCAATATATCTGTCTTAAGTAAGGCATTTCCAGCCTTTGGAACATTCTGCTCCTAATCACAAGTAATTAAAAATGAAAAACAAACAATACGCTATCATTTTTGTGAAAGGAAGTTTAAAAAGACCATCATTATATAATACATCCCTTCTCAAGAACAGTGTATAATAATTAAAAACTAAACGACTATTTGTTTATCCGAAAAATTGTAATCCGAAAATACGCACACTTATTAAATCTTACTTGAATTTGTCAATGTTGCAGATAGATAAAGAAATAGATGGTATCCATATTATCTTTGCATCTTTAGTTAATTGATGATGATAATAGAAACCTAGTGACACTTCAACTTTTAGTAAAATTTTCTTTCTTAAAATATGCGGTAAAATACTTTATTTACCATGCTCAATTGTTGTTGTTGTAGTACGATGCACAGTAATCTCCCTTCAGATTGGAAAATTTATGACGTTGGGTCCATTAGTTAATCAAAATTCTGTTCGAGAAAGTATACTGCCCATATTATGTATTGTTTAAAGCAAGATTATGTTCTTTATTATTATGTATCCTTTGCAAAAATTCAACCAAATTTTGTGTCATTACATGTATATGTTTTGTACAGAATTTTGATATTCTGTATGACATATAACCAGATTCTGTACTGATTCTGTACAAAGTCTTTGTAAAATTTTCATACAGGATTATTCATGCAGGTTTCCACAGGGACGTATTTATAATTCTGCATCTCATTGTTTGTGAGGTTTTGTGAAAAAGATCATCTTGCTATATTTCATCATTTGCTTGCCCGTCTTGTTTTTTAAGGTGCTTTATAATCGTTTTTGTTGATGCATCGTAAAACTGAAACAAAAATGAAATGATCGTATTACTGAGATACTAGTATCTCGTATTTCTTATGCGATCTATCCTGTTTCAAAATGCCCATACATTCTTAACAACAATTATCTTTATATTCATTTAGCCTTTAGAGCAATCAGATGTGTGTTTTCATTGTTAGGCTGCAATGTTTGCTAAGGGCTCTTCGTGAGTCTAATTTAATGATGTGAACATTATAGAAAGATGATAATTTCCTTTTGTGATGTTTGCGGATGTTATGTACCTTGTATATTTTAGGCAATATGTTAGGCTAGTTGTTGGCACCATGTATACTTATGACGTTTTGTCTGTGTAACCAATTATTACTTGGTAATTTCCTTGAGATTACTCCCATGATTTTCTTGTTAGTCTTTATTGATAAATGATTTCAGTATTAATGCAACAATACTTCTCTGTTATTTGGTCTCTTTGGAGTAAAATGCACTTGCCCATTTATTTGTTCTTAACCCATAACTTGTCAATCCCTTGTTTTTTCACTCTCATAATGATTCTATGTTTGCTTTAAATATTGACAAAATTTTCTTGTCTTGTCCTGTCAAAATATACACATGGACCTCTCTGCTGGTGGTTCTAGAAGCCGTACAGTGCCAATCATTGCTAGAAATAAATGAGACTATAAAAAGAGATATCATTAAGGTTTAATTTTTGGAAAAGTTGACTAAATGAAGTTGCAATTGATTCATGTTTTATGTAAATAAACGATGATCAGAAGTTCTTTAGCTTTATTAGAATAATTCTAAAACAGACACAAATAAACATAGATGCTTTCTTTATTCCAGACTTGTGATACATCTCTCAAGCATAAAACAGAAATGGTTTCAAAATTAGAAGAAAAGACTAATAGTTTAGTTGCTGTGTTAAAAGACATGGAAAAAAAGTATGTACACATCTTGTTTTTGCTATGAAGCTCGTATGTATCTTTTATTTTAGCTTACCTGAGGTCATTATGTATTGTTGTGACCAGTCAAAGTATATTGTTTATAGTGTGAGAGATAGTGGATAAATTTGCTTTTTTTGTTCATAAAATATTGATACATGTAATTCGTAACTAATATTCTCAGGTACATTTATTACATTTTGCTTTGGTTACTTTATTGATGTTAAAGTCATAATCCAGCTTTGATAAAATATTTTTTGGGCCAGAGGCCTAGTCATTTACATTAAGATATTATATTGTACTGTTAAGGTTTTCTTGACAAAAAACATTGCGTTTGATGTGTCAGATTTTGCATATTGTATAGCCTAAAGGTCCTCTTCATTTTTTCTAGACATGCCCATTAGCATTAAAATTGTCTCTTTCAATTTGGTCATATTTTCATATTCTTTTCTTATAATGTCGTTCCTTAAATCATGAAAATGGAGCTAATTTGCAAGTTACATTACCTAAAAGTTATCTCCTTAAATCTTAACAATTATGCATACCATGTTTTTACTTGGAGTTGTATTAAAACATCTTAAATAATCTTCTAAAAAAATAGGAGAGTTCTCTCGGAGAACTTTAACTGATAAATGAATGATCTGTTAATATGATTCTTTCATATACATCTCATACTTTTCTTTATTTCTTATTAGCCTCACTATATGTAACATTATTATCGGTGTGATTTTACGTAGCATTTTCCTGTGTTATGTAATTGTCACTTATTCACATGTTATGTGTTCTAGTATGATTAAATTACAAAGCTCTTTTGTCAATTTGCGGTTCAGACATTTGTGTGAGGGAAGATCTCTTTTATGATTAAACTCTTTTGAAATTACATTGAAATGAGTTTATGAATGAACGTTAATTCAAAACTGTATAAGAATCAGTTAAACTTCGTATATCTTTCCGAATTTAGATTGCTAGTCATTATGTCATTATAAAAACCAAATTGCTTTGGCAAATTCCTTCTTGTATTGTAATTTTTCTTCCTCTGAGACGTAATTTTTCGAATGTTGTAAGATGTCAAATTTTCATGTTTACAACACCCAATGTTCATCGCTGTTTGAAATAATTCTGTTGTTGAAAATATGCCAGAAAAGCAATGTTATATGGATTTCATATTTCATGCATTGTTTTTGTATTTTGAATTACATCAGATACAGTCCAACTTGAGCTAACGGACATCTCTTGATAACGGACACCTGTGGACACATCAATTCCCCCCCCCCATCAAAAATGCTCGTTAAATTACTTCTGGACAGCGGACATCTGTCGTCTGCGGACAGCGGACACCTGTTTTGTCTCCCCAATCCATTATATTACCCCAAACAACGGACACGCGGAAGTTACCAATTAACAAGTGACACTTTGTATATTAGGCGTCGGTCTATTAAACAGCAGTACACGTTGACGAACTCGTGACTTAATCATGATAAAGGTTTATACAACGAGGTGATAATCTTATGATTTAATGACTGAAATGTTTGTATGGCCCCTTTATATTACGTGTTAATTTGTTAAAACTGTCTGCTTAAGTAAATTGCTTGTCTTAGTTCCCATAATTGGCGTGAAATTTATAGACATTTTGAAAGAGCAAATGTACGGACATTGCAGAATATTTGTACCTGTTAAATTACGATCAAAAGTCAGTATCTACAGTCATATCCCTTGTTGTATAAACTTTTATTTGATGTATAAATTAAAAAATGTCCAGCAACTCTGACTTGCAAGTTAAGTTATTGAATCATAGGTCTCAAAATTTCAAATCAAAAAAACGCCGCCATTATGCAATTCATTGTTAACCTTTCAGTGACATCGTCATTCATCCTTAAATAATGCATTCAAGTAAATGCACTCAGCAGGCACTTCGATTTAAATATTATCAATAAACACTGGTTTACCTTATTTTATTCAATTTTGAATTACATATCTATCAAATATTTCTTAAATGTTGGTCTAAAACTTACCTCATGGTTCGAAAACCGGCGATTTTCGTCAAAACACAACTGAGATTTTTTTCCCATGGATTACTTATAAGTAATATTCATCGTACTAATGAGGTCAGAATGAAGCAATTTAATTTTTGAAAATTATAATAGTCCACCACAACCATTAATTATTTATTTTTGTCGTTTAACTTTACAAAAGTGAACACATTTTCGGACATGCAAAATTTCGGATACGTGATTTGTATAGTTCATGGATAGAATATAACCATTTTATTTAATGTAACTTCACTTGTCTTCAAACATTCAGACTTTACTCTATTATGAGCTGAAAGAGACTTGACTTCCCTTAGTAATTTTGATCAAACTTACTAGAGCCCTGATATTCACTTTACAGTCTGAATGAGTTTGTCAAAATGCTAAAGGAACGCACTTATTTGACACCATAACAAAGGGTTGATTAATTAGATTATAGTTGAATGGGTACGAATGGGAGACTATTGCACAGCTAATTAACAACTAAGAACAGTTGTTTATATGTTGGAGTTAGATCTAGTTCTGGCTAATACCCTGGAAGCAATTTCTACATTTTATGACGCATGTCCATCAGAACCTGTCCATAGAGGACACCTGTCCACAAAGGACACTTTGGGATTTTCCGTGACTGTCCTTTGTTCACAGGTTAGACTGTATATATAAAGAATTATTAATCAAGATATATTTACTCTGTCTGTGTCTTTTAAATCGTCTATTGCCTGTGCAATGATGTTTTATTTCAATGAAGATTTTTAAAAAGGCAATTGGCTTTTTAGAATTCAAACAATAAACTTTAAGCATTCATAATGACACTCACATGTAATGAAGCTAATCATTTTAGAGATTTACTATTTGTTTCAACTGTGATTTCGAAGCCTTCGTATTTTATTTAATATCCATCCCTCTTCACTTATCATTCAGATACCATGTAGTTCCTTCCAATCCAGTACAGTTTGAGTCGATTAATGTAAAAACAAGTTTGTTCTACTTTATTGACCACCTACTACTTTCAAAAGCAGACTTAAATATTCTATTCAATTGTCACCATTTCTAAAAGTGTGTAAGTCATTTCTCTGTAGTCTAGTTTTATATCTTGACGAATCTCTAATCATATTATATGTCCTTCAACACACCTCCAACATATCGTAGTACAGTATGATATAATTTGATTTATATATCCATGCATGTACTTAGATATTTGATACATATTTGATATGACAGTTACAGATTGTATCATGAATATTGATATACATATTCATTGTACAATGATTATCTTTATTTATTCTATTATAGACATAATTTTATTTTCGTACTTGTGACCAATTCTTTCTTGTGTGGATAAAGCACACATTGTTTCGCTAGGTTTCATCTGACTATTAAAAAGCCCTTTCAGAATGATTTTGACTAGGATATCTTTAACGAGTCTCCAAAGTTCTTGAGCAGACTTGGTTCGGAACTCAAGCTGATGAGTTTTTTTCAGGTGAATAATTTTGTTCGTTTCAGGTATACATGTGGAAGCCGCCCGGCTAGCTCAGTTGGTAGCACGCAAGTCTACTGATCGAGGGGTCGTGGGTTCGATTCACGGGCGGGGCATACTTTCGTGGAGTTTGGTCATGAAATTATTTCTACGGCCATTCTCCCTCCTACCAATGATTTTTAATTATGTAGGGCAGTTGTCAGTCATTGACGAAAGTATGTGCTTAGTAGTTGGTTAACAGCTAAATCCAGAGATTTAGCCTTTCCAGGAGGAGTGAGTAGGTTGACTGACCGCCGTTATATGACCTATAAAATGTGTTGCTACGGCGTTAAACCCAACAAAACAAACAAACAAACAGTATACATGTGAGGAACAAATTTGAATCACAAATAGGACAATAGGATTTAATCTTGTGTTGCATATTTTAGCCATAATAAGTAAAATGACTTTGTTTTGCAGGGAAGCATCTGGTGCAAACAAACCATATTCAGCTGTAAAAAAACATAAATTTGAGCTTCGGATAAAAACTATTGCGCAATATCTTTTTTAAAATTGACAGGCTTATTTTATGACACGTACACATTGTTTAATATGCATATCATTAAAAGGCGATTTAATTAGCTTATTCTTGTTAATATACCTCTATTACTTTATCTAATATATGTTGATATTATAAGATTAATTTCGTTTTTAGATTAAAACAAAGTGATAGTGATAAGAACGCAGCAGAAGAAACGGCAAGAAAACTGGGACAAAATCTGGCTGATAAAGATGCTAAACGGTATGCTTTCTATGTTAAGACTATTAAATGTTGGGTAAAATAAATGGATTGCGTAAATACATTCTTCAGTGAGGCTTGCTTCTTGTTCACCTTGAGAAATACATTCAGGCCTCCTAGTGAAACCTTTAAAACATTTAAAAAACTTTAATTTCAGAGCAAACCTTTAAAACATTTACATTTCCCCAGAAAACCTTTAAAACGCCAAAATAGCCTGTAATTCTCACTCAAAACCTTTATATTTTTGCTCTAACTGGTTGCCGTGCTAGCTTAAAGCAAGTAATGGATTTTGTTCTGCATTTTCCCTACACTGTAAAACAGGAGCTATGTATGATATAAATACGCAGAGAAAATAGGTATACACATTAAATAAGGTATGTATTATATTGCATAATTCAAACAGTATATAACATCAAAAAATGACTTTGGTATGACTGTGAGTTTAATAAAGAAATGAGAACTTCGACGAAAATAGCCTTTATTTACTCTTTATTTTTTCATATTTTACACTAAAAGGCCTTTATTTTCATACATTGGAGCCTTTATAAAAACCTTTATTTTTGTTTTGGCCTGCTAGGAGGTCTGTACATTTAATGTACCAGTTGACTTAAATCTGGTTGCTTCTTATTGCCAATAAAGCAGGAAATCTAATTTCATGAAAGAGGGTTGTTTCGTCCTCAAATTTCAGTTTCTCTAATATTTCACATAATAACGTACAAAAAGATTATTTGAATTAGGAATAGCTTTCACCAGGACTGCCGAGTGTTTATACTTAGTACTAGTTTAAATGCTCATGTTCAGAGGAATCTAGGTAAAGTTCAGGGCCACTTTACGACATGACTTAAATCATGTTAAAATGCATATTATAAAAGCTTGAATTACATTGTAAAAAAAGATTATTGAAGGCGTTGTTTAACTATTTGCATATTTAAGCACTTTTAATCCGCCCGGCTAGCTCAGTTGGTAGCACGCAAGTCTACTGATCGAAGGGTCGTGGGTTCGATTCTCGGGCGGGGCATACTTTCGTGGAGCCTGGTCATTAAATTATTTTTACGGCCATTCTCATTAGTTGGTTAACAGCTAAATCCAGAGATTAAGCCTTTCCAGGAGGAGTGAGTAGGTTGACTGACCTATACAATGTGTTCCTAAGGCGTTACACCCAACAAACAACAACATATTATGCAAATTTTGTGAGTCATTTATCCTAACATTTAGCTTAAAAACAAAAATGATTTATGGCTCTAACAAATTGTGGATTTCATTTTATGATCTTTTAATTATGGAAGAACATAATTTATCTATTTTTACAACATTTTGGCTGTTGATCAAGACATCAGATACACATTCTCCCATAGGACAGAGAAATGCTTGTAATACGTTTTTCTTCTCATTCAGTTTATATTTCATGAATGAGAGACTGACTAAATGAATTGTATCATTTAATTCAGTTATTTTAGACTCTGATTTCTGTATATAAGTTAACCAGTGCTACTAAAAGTCAATTCTTTTAAGTAGTATAAATCTATATTTGACTAGAGACAACTAATACAGTTTTTATGGCATGTATTTTGGCATAGGTTATTTATATTGGTTATACATTATGCATACTATGATACTTGTTTTATGAATGAATTGAATAAAAGAATGTATTACGCAATCATATTTACTGAGCTTATAAACCAGTTTGAAGATTTTACTCGAAGCTCAGTGTTTTCTAGTAGAAATTTACTGCATTTTTACAATAATCATACTTTTTATATTGTCATTTCATAATGTAATGCTTTATCCTCTCGTTGTAGTCTAATTAGTAGTACATTAGGCTACACATTCCTTGAACCTATATCAATTACTGTTAAGTACAAGAGACTTTTAAGCCTTATTTTGATTCACACCTCCTAATATGGAGGAAAATCAACACTTTTGTCAAATGTATGAAAGTGAATGAACTTCCTCGTTTAGAAATTGTTAGCGCTTGCCATAACAAATTGGCAATACCTCCTGCACATATTTTGGTCAAGTTACTTGTTATCACGAGATTATACTTGATAGTGAGATATACAAATATAATAAAATGTGCCTCATATGACGTGTAGCAACTTGAAAGTGTTGAAAGAACACCTAATTATCACTTTTAGTGTCCTGACCACATTTAATTAATAATTGTTTTGTTATTACATTACATTCTCGCTAACTAGCTCAGAACTTATTTAAAACAGTTCATTTCAAATACACATGTACTGCATGACGTACGTTTATTTATATTTGTGTTATGATATTTATTGGCAGTAAGTTTGGCATTAATATTTGCGATATCTGGTCGTTGCAAATAGAAATTGACTTCCAAATTATTCCTATTGCAAACATAGATTATCTTAATTTGTCATGTATATTTTGACATGATTGAAATGGAATATGTTATATGCTATCTACAAATTAACATAAACTTCTCTCATTGTTGACATGAATAAAGCTGGAGTATTAGAAAAAATGTTTTCTAAAGTAATGTTTGTTTATTTGTTTTTTTTGTTTTTTAGAACTGCTTTAGAAACAGATCTACGAATTGAGAGAGAATGGCGGGGAAATCTACAGAAAAATTTTGAACAAGAAAAAACAAAGACATCACAATTACAAAAACAAATAGATGTGTTGAAAGTATTAGAGAGTGATCATATTAACTTACAGAAACAATTTAGAGAAATGCAAGTACAATGTGAAGAACAAGAAAAAACATTAGCTGAACTGGGATCGCATCTTAGCGAGTATGTATGCCAAAATAATAATACTTTAACATGGCCTTCTTTAATAATTGCATTTTAGATGATATTTACATTCATCTTCAAGCTCAGCAATATATCTCGAAATGTAAACTAATGTATTGTATCATGCTATGGTATAACTTTATTGTCTTGTTGTGGTGGAGACTGGTGTTGCTTGAATTTTGTCATTAAGAATAATAGCCTCAAATGCTTTAGATTAGAAATATGATTCTGTGTAATAAAAATAAATACAAAAACAGAAAATGAATTCAAAATATGCTTTGCGTTATAATCATAAAGTAATGATATAATGACTTGTAAACAAAGAAATATGAGGTACTGCTTCATTAGTATACATGTTTCTATGTTTTAGGTCAAAGTTACGTGTTGAAGACATGAGAGAATTACATCAAGCTAATAAAGAAGCAACTTGGGCCAGTGATAGAGATGCTGTTAATTGTAAACAATGTGACAAACCGTTTTCTGTAGCTAGAAGAAAGGTAACTATATCAATAATCCAACATTGTACGACATGTAAGGTGCGCTGTGCTGCTTAAGAAATGCTTACAATAAGTGCTATAATGAGTGCCACTAAATCTATGGGTCCCAACTCATGGCGACCATGACTTTTTATGTGTGTATTTTACAGTTGCCAACAGAAAAGGGAGCTTAGAACTGGTATATCTTAGGAATGATGTGTGAACTGCCTGACTCATATGGCTTTGTCAACTTATATGTCTAATTCTTCAGAAAATGTATTGCTTCAACCAATGGTGACTGGCAGTCTCAAATGACCAAAGACACTATAAACTGATGTTCACCAGGATCAATGTTAGTGTCGGCTTACTTTGTATACATTGTCGTCATTTTAATATTGTTAGGCTCGAAGTCAATAAATGCTTTACCAGTTTACTATGGAACAGCAACATTCTTCAGGTGTTGATAAAGTTATCTCCCATTCTATATTTCAGCATCATTGTAGAAATTGTGGTGATATATTTTGTAATGAATGTTCAGATAACAAGATGCCTCATCCTTCATCATCGAAGCCAGTACGTGTTTGTGACGCATGTCAGCAATTATTGTTACAGAGATACTCAGCTAGTGGAAATTAGTGCAATAAAAATGTAATATTTGCCATTATACTCATTTATAGTCAAATTTGGTGTACTCTGTTTTACTAAAGTCTCAAAACGTGGTTGATCTACATAGATGTAATCTCGAACTCAAGTTTATGGGGGTTTCCTTGAAGGTTTTAACTATGTTTTCACCTATCTATGCTGAAATAAACGCTAACCACATAAATCATTAATATATATAATTTTGCTTCGTAACGTTACATATAAATCTTGTATTTTTATGTGCTCATAAATTTGAGTTTTCGAATATAGTTTATGTTATGATTATTTCATTTGAGATCAATCTAGTTTTGAAGTTTTTGTATCAAACTTAGTGCTGAATGCTTGTGATGGATACCTGTTGAACAAGATTACAGTATTGACTTTATTTACCACTGTTATCATAGTGCATTGTCACGTGATCTTCTGAGGATAAACAAACCAAATGTGTTCTCTGATTTCTTTTACTGTACAAATAAATTAACAAAATATCAAATAGCAAATAAAATTTCTATTTTGCTCTTTCTTGAGATTTTACTTGGTCTTGTAGTCTTAGATTGTACTCATTTACTCTTATTCTCTGTAAAGCAAATGTTGGCAGTTGATAAAAAGCAAGTAAAGTACATGTACCTACATTCAAAAGCTTTGGTTAGCGCAACTACATGTTTTGTTTTTGCTATTGCCAATACTGTGTTGCTTGCTCTGGAAAAGGTAGCTAAATGCGTGGTTAACCTTACATAACTTTCTATTTGATATGTGATAATTTACTGGAGTAATTAAAATTTAAGTTAATAAAAATTATCTGTGCTATGAATGTTTATTATTTCTACTTTAAGAAGGATTTTTTGTTAAATATTTGAAATATTTTGTAATTGTTAATATTGAATGTTTCTATGTCATGCTTCCAAAAGCGTTTTGTATTACATGAAATATGCTTGCGTTACTGAACAAAGATGAACTTACAAATGTATTTTATAGACGTTTTCATAATATATTTGACTTATGTATAAAGAACTATTTATCTTGTTAGAGCAGGGTCAAATTATTGTTTGTTTAGTTTCGTTTGTTCAGAAAATTTTATTTAATCTAGCATGTTTTGATGCAGAATTAATCAATTTTTGGAGTTCATTTGTGTAGTTATCACTAAGTGTCTGTGCCTCAGTGAATATTCATTTTTCATTTGAATGACAAACACAGAATCATTCACTTGAAGGTAACGACAGATTGAACATCTTGTTTACTCTAACACTAGTATTGCTTGCATGAAAATGATTAGGGTCTGAATCGTGATTAGCTTCATCGTGGTTTGTTTTGATATTCTGAAGTAAGCTTACCAAAATCACATTTTTGTGGATCAATTGTTTAAAGTTTGTTTTAAAAACTATCATGCTAGATAAAAAACAACAATGTATTTAAAAACCGGTGTTATCATTATGAAAATGATTCAAATGGTTCCCTAAGGAATGAATTTTTTTTTTATAATACTTATATAATTTTTATAATAATTATGTTTTTTACATATTTTGTGTAATTGGTAGCAGTATGTAAGGTTGCTAAGAATTGATTCTTGTCTCGTACTTCCTTATTATTCAGAGAATGCTTAACTCAGTTGTCAATGGTATGATCAAGGTAGAATTTTCCACAGTAGTTTTACACAGTACATTTGAAATTTGGCAGGTTTATCAAATAATCTAGATTCCTTTGTTGGATACACAGTCTATAAATATTGCAAGATAATGGTCAAATTGTAATGTCAAGCTTTGGAGGAGAATTCTACCTTTGTTTATATTTTGTTTGTTTATCTGCGAAGACAATCTTGTCTTAATTGAATGTGAAAACTGTAGGGCATCTTCATTTTATTTATTTTATATACACAAGATTTTATATTATGGATATTTATTTGATTATGTAAATGAAAAGTTTTATTTCTATAATGATTGTTTTGTTCTACATTTGTATATACTATGCCATATTATATCAGATGGAATGTGTTCAAGCTTCAGGGATGGATCCAGAAATGCTGTACAAGAAGGTTCTAGATACAAAGTACGTGTATATCATTATGTTAACAGTTTCGCTGGTAATCGCAAAACGTCAGGGAGTTCATTTCTGTCTTCTGGATCTACCATTTAGCTTTATAAGTCATAATTATATTTATTCTTTGTGTTTACTTTATCTTTTTCAATATAATCGTTGTTGCAAAGACTGTTAACTCTATAAACTAATACTCAAATTGTATCCAAAGAATTTGTTTCAAATTCATTGATTTTCAGTAAACTCTTTCTTTTGTTCGAATTGATGGCAAGAGTTGCATGGCTTTGACCATGCAATATTTGCTTCTTTCACAGCACAGTGAAAATACTTCCGTTTCTTCACTAATGAACTTGAGTGAAAATTTGGCCAATCTGCAGGAGAGTTCTTGCAATACTGATAACATTGTACTTCTTTCTGAGTTCTTTATCAGTTATCATTTAGTACTTAATTATTTATACTACACGAATTTAACTAGTCAACAAATTTCTATCAAGTGTGTTTTTTATGAGCAGGGCTATTTATAAAACAGTGAAAACGATTGTTTCTTGAGCATAGGCCTCAGTATTAAGAACAATTTGTCAAAAACAATTCTGTATTAAACCAAAATAATATTCAAACCTTTTAAAGTTTTGAACATTTATATCATTCAATTTAATTATTAATTATGTCATAGATTGTGTTACTTTTTTTATTTGAAATCAAGCCATTGGACAAACTCTGATTTTTCTTTAAATTTATATGTATTTTTTAATTGAAATACAAATGTATGTTATAGCAAGAACCCTATCCATAAAACATGTTTTTGACATCTCTATAGGTATGCCTTGTAATGTTATGGAAATGTTTTATATTCATAAGCTATGTATGTTTTCTTGACATGTTGATTACCGCCATTATGATTAATATCCATACCAACAGTGTGGGTTTTTGGGGCGGTTTTCTTGTATATTTGTCCACACGTGTTATTATGTTCGTTCAATAAATTTTCAATCAAATGTGAATTATATATGAAAATCCATGAGTAATTCATTATTACTAAATTTAAGAGTTTTGAATATGGTGACTTTTCACCACTTCCAAATCAACTGCTTCATCCATAGTCTATATCCTTTTTATAAATGCTAAGAAGTATAAATGTTGTAAATGTTGTTATGAGATTATATAAGCAATATGTGGCCCCCTTTAACAGTACCAAAGCACCAATTCTGTCTTGACACAAGCGATACAGCCATTTATTATATTTCTACGTTAGAAATTGTTTCTGTTTGAAGCCAAGGTTTGCACAGAACTATTGTTTTATTGTATAATAATTTTATGATAATGTTATAGTTAGAGATGTGTTATATACATGTATGTTTTGTACATTCCATGCCAATAAAATATAAATTATCTTTTCAATAGATGATGTCTTTCTTATTTTTATAGCTTGTTTATATTGAACTGAGGAATTAAATCTGTTTAAAACGTCCATTTCATTCACGTCATCAGTTTTCCCCCAGTGATATTACTGTTACAGAGACAGTGATGATATTGCATGCAAATATATGAGTCCCCCCATGGTTAAGCCGCCCGGCTAGCTCAGTTGGTAGCACGCAAGTCTACTGATCAAGGGGTCATGGGTTCCATTCCCGGGCGGGGCATACTTTCGTGGAGCTTGGTTGTGAAATTGTTTCTACAGTCATTCTCCCTTCTACCAAAGATTCTAAATCATGTAGGGCAGTTGTCAGTCACTTACGAAAGTATGTGCTTAGTAATTGGTTAACATCTCAATCCAGAGATTTAGCCTTTCTAGGAACAGTGGGACAAAACTATATGAACTCTTCATTCTGCGACCCGCCGTTATATGACCTATACAATGTGTTGCTACGGCGTTAAACAAAGCAAATTCAAACTCTCCATGGTTATAACAATGGGTCTGATTTAAAGTTTTTCAAAATTAGATTGGCCATCGGACCTAATTAATACAGTGTACATGCAATGATGGCAAAGTTATTTCCGTGGTGCACAAACTTATTTGATTAAGTCCATTTGGCAGAAACCGCATTCAAAACCCATTTTGTGTTTCATTGAGCAAGAAAATAATCTTTATTGTTAAGAAGTACCATGGGACAAAAACAGACTCAGATAGGTATTACCTATAAATTGTGATATTTTTGTAATGCATGGTACATCTCATTACAATAATTTGTCAGTAATATTGGGGTTGTCAGTTGTCATACTAAGTCCCTGGCAGGTCTAGATCCCTGGTCCTCAGCTTATAAACAATTACTATACACATACCCTTTCCAGTGGCTGACAGCTGCTCTTGTTAATGCAGAAATAGATGAGAAAATGGCTGAAGAAAATATTACATTACCTTCGTACATGTACATGTATGTACTTCCTGCCAAAAATTGGAACTTATGATCCTTAATCTCACCATCAGGCTTTCTGCTTGCATGTCAGGAGGGTTGAATTAATTTGCAATCCAGAATAAAATTGTATTAAAATTCAAACCTTAGTATCTTATATAAACATGTTTCAATGGCACCTGAACATGAATACCTGTATGTTAATTTGTTGTTACGTGTACTCAAGCCAGTTATGTTGCATTTAATTTTACGTGAAATTTATAAAAAAAATCAGATTTTGCCATAAATTTATTTTACTTTAAAGTTGAAGTGCGAACCAGAATCATTTGATTAGTGTCAAGGATAAATGGTTGAACGAGTCAGTTGTCTTACATAAAAGAGTACTGATAAACGGCGAAAAATTTCCTTTTTTCCAGTAATTTCCTCGTTCTTGGATGTCTAGGTACACAATAACTTGATATCCAATTAAAACGTGTTGGTCATTCATGAGACGTAAGTATTTCCTCTGTTCTACCGTTTTATCACCTTTGATAACTATGCATCAAAGCATTCGGCTAATTCGCCGGTATTTTATCTACATTTGTTTGCTTACGTTACTTTTTTGAATTTTCAAGTAATTACAAGTAATTAAACAAGAGGTTCCTGAGGACCCTGTACCGCTCACCCGAGAACCATATGTAGATTCTAATGGCATCTGACACAAAAGTTTTTAATATTTTCATATTAAGCTGTATAAAGAAAATCCAAAAATGAAAGCTTAGGTTATTTCAGCATTTAAGAAAAATATTTTAATCATTTATTTAACTCGACGTAAACTCTTGTGATCCCTGGGGTGGGCCAATTTAACCCCATGGGAATCATTTGAACAATCATTGTAGGACTTGAAGGCGATGCCACATACCAAATACACGTATAAAAGCTCTGTACCTTATAGTTTTTTATAAGAATATTTTATCATTTCCTTAATTAAATCTGTTGACCTCTAAGGCGGGGTCAATATTGACCCCATGGACACGAAGATTTTTAAGAAATTGTTGACGCATGACGGACATAGACCGATCACAATAGCTCCCACTGAGCACTTCGTGTTCAGATGAGCTAAAAATAAAAACATACTACTCAAATGTTATATAAAACATAAAACGATCACGTGATCATTACATTTCTTATAAAAAGGCAATGACATATTCCATGTTCATAACAAACTGTATATGATACATCATTACAAAGAAGTTTACAATTTGCGCATATCAAAACAAGAAGCAAGATGTTTCTAATTCTGTGCACAATTCTCGTCTGCTTTGGAGTGTCAACTACAACACCCTTAAATGATTCTGGGATGGTGATAAAGAACGTAGTAAGTATTACAATACATTTATCATGTAGATCTATTATATGATGTTTTATACTATTTAGTTTGTATAATTCATTACATGCTTTCCAGAGGAATACCGGGATTTATCTGTAAAATAAAAATCGATATTCCACTGTTTTGAAACAATGGAAATATTTTTTTTATTTTCACTGTTTTGGACGCCCCGTTCTGGAGGCATATCGGACTTCAACATTAAATACCGCCACTTTGAAGCATATACATGTATAATAAACTGAAAATTTGTTTATTTTGGTGTAAGATCTATTTATTTCACGCGTTAGCTAAGGATATTATATTTTCACTCGTGACAACGCCACTCGTGAAAATATTGCACCATTAGCTTACTCGTGAAATAAAAATAAATATCCTCTATATACTTATATATACTGACCAGCTTCATTCCCGAGTACATATACAAACATTGGTTGCGTGTGTCACCTTTGCCGCCAAATTATTATTTTTGTGTAAGTGCAGAACTGAACATTTTTCCATTAAATCACGGAGATCGTCTCACATAATTGACTGTTAATCGAAAGTTGTTCAGTGTTCTTACCACTGGACCACAGCCGATGCCATATAATGTTCAATATTTAAGAAACAGTACACACCACTGATGGCCTCCTGGTCTAATAGTGACCGACCAATCAGCCCTATATAACATAAAGTGGACCGAAGGCCAGTGTCTACTACATGTTAGTGGGCAGTCAGGGAGGTCACTATCAAAACAGCCGGCTCTCAGTGGTGCGTACTACATGTATTTCTAATATTATAAATAAATATTATACCGCACAATTTGTTATCACTTATTTTTTGCAAAAGCAGAAGAATAAACATTGTTGAGCATTTAAAACCAATAGCATAAACTTTGATTACACGGTGCCGAAAATTGTTGCTTCTTGAAAATTACAACGCTTCGAAATCAAGAATACAATTTTGAGAGTCTAACAAGGCACTTGCATCTGGTATTTAGCTCCACGCGTGTAATTGAAGTTATACCATTTTATTCAGACAGGTCAATGCAGTTGTAACGACGACATTCAACAGCTTTATATGGAGTTAAAAGAGACACAGAATCGAATTGTAACACTTGAAAATTCTCTGTTAGTGAAAAATGGGACCCAATTTCCGGTAAACATGGGTAAGTTTTGGTATTTTTGTTTTACTTTTATAAACAATTTATAATCGCCGGTACCCTTAAGCATTGACCAAGTGGCACGGGTGAAAAACACTTAATGTACAATGTATATAATCATTGTAGCTTACAGAAGTTCAATCAGTGGTCAGTAGCTCTTCTAAAAACATTCAATTTCAACATCCTTTGCATTCGCCTAAAAGTAAATTGTCAGGGCTCTCTCTTAAATTGCTATCTAAATAAGTTAAAAGATGGTCCTAAATTTAACTTTAGGTTCCATGTAACCACTTGACTGATCTAAATAGTTGGTTTGTTGCGAATGCAAAGGATGTTGATATTGAACGGCTTATGGTAAAATGGTTTAAAATGGATAGAAAACATTTTTACATTCCTACCAATCTTAAAGTCAGATCTTATGAACGCTACTAAGGTACGACTTGATGGCCATGCACTGACTTCCGTGGCCTTCCTATCAGAGAGTCACTTTTACCAGGTTGTACTTGACGCATTCGGAACACCTCGACCTTTATTCGTAGCGAATGGCAGAGGAGTTCCGAATGGTACTTGACGCTGAAACTGTTTGTTTAAGGTTAGCTGTTATTCGGATGAGTTATCATATAGGATGTTCATGAATGAAACTTTCTTTTAAATCACATAATTTGCATTAGATCGGAAGTGTTTCGCTTGCATATCTTGATTAACTGAACTTTCATTCGTATATTTACACTGACAGAAATGTAATTTAGATTGGTATCTTCAGCAGTAGCGTATAGTCCATTTTTTCTCAACTGTCAAAGTTTGAATAATTTCACGGTGGATGAGTAACCAGTATCTCAATATCACGAGTGTTAGACAAAAAGCACGAAGTCACCTTGAAATTATTCATGTTTTGACAGTTGAGAAAAAACGAACTACATAATTATGGTTCTTATGAAATTGAGCTGAAACAAACATAACTTTATAAAACAAAGTTGGTTATGCTAAGGAATTGTTTCTTGCAGAAGCCAGTGACATTTATCCCGACGTGATTGGATTCACGGTGGCATTGTATAACTCAGTAAGCGACTTGCCAGAAGGATCTACTGTATTATACGACAGTATTTACTACAATGCTGGAAATGGATATAATCCATCCACGGGAGAATTTATTTGTCCACGAACAGGGATGTACCTGTTTTCCATTTACGTCAGTTCATTAACAGCTACAGTAGCAAATATACATCTGAAAATAAACGGTCAGCCATCCATTTCCGCCGTATCAGAGCCTATGCGAGACGACCAAGATTCAACAGGAGGGAACACTCTAATTCAACACATACAACTGGGTGACAGAGTCTGGGTGGAAACTCAGGACGTCAATGATCAAGATTTATACAAACATTTCACTTCATTTTCTGGAGTGCTTATTCAGAGCACATAATTATCTCCCTTGCACTTATGGAATGATCTTCGAGATATATATCATCGTTGAAATAAGAGTTTAATAAAGTACATGTATGCAACTTCAGTCTATCTTTGTTGAGTATTTGAATAACATTATTAGGCAGCACACAAATTAAGGATGTTATCACTTGAACTTCATAATTAACCTACATAATGCAACAGCCTGATATTGGATCATAATTTGTCAATTAGAAGCATATTTTAACCTGTATTGGTGCCAGTTAAGACACAATCTGGAAGCATTTGTAAAAATTCATGGTTAATATGCAATCTTCCATATTGCCAGTCACACCATGCTGCTGTTTTTAAAAGGTTTAAGAGGCTGCATATCAGTAGCTTTTTAAAGGTTCCCACGATCTGCGACTCTAACCTTCTCATACATGCTCCTTATTCAGGAAATAGTTAACCTTACATGTAGATTTAAAAAAATAACCCTAATAGCCTGTTGGCTCTTCTATGCTAGTTGAATCAATTGGTTTCAGCTTGATTGCAAGGCAAGTTCTTACAACTTAGACTAACCTCTCTCGAGTCCACTTCCATCCCCAATATTGAGCTGCATCACTTTCTTGCTCAGGGAAACAACAGGGTAGGTTTTGAACCAATGTGAAGCTGGTAAATCATTTACATTTGGCTGTGCTTGTGCCCCTTGATATAATGAATTATTTTAATTACAATTATCTTTTTTGGCATTCTCATACCCTGAGGTTATCAGGATTCTCAATCTGTAACATTGAGAATCTTGATATAACATCTGGGTATGAGCATATTTTTATATGTGAAGTGTCCCAAGTTTGCTCTCGGTCTCCTATTCCGAATTGAAGGACATTAGGAGACAGACGGATAACCCAACCATCTCTCCTTCCCAGCATTGAACTCCGTAGTCCTTCAAGTTATTGCCAGTAGGCAGTAGCTGGATTTGATCCAATAGTATTTCATCAAAACAAACCAAGCTGTTAAATTTAGCAAACAACTATTGTAAATGTCGAGTACTGGTACATAAAAAAAGTATCTCCAGCTAAAATAACAAACCATTTAAATGTAACAAATGTATAAAAACATGCTATGACAAAACACAACAAATTACTAATTCTATAAAACATTATTTTTATTTTCTTATACAGTTGTACATGATTGACAACAAGTTATTCATTTAAAACATGTTTAATGATAAATTACAGCTAAAATTGATCCATGGGCAGATGTTTTAAAAGTTCCACAAGTTTCACAGAACCTGTAAAGGTTGCGCGCATTTTGCACTGACAACAGACAGAACACACAAAATCATGACAATGTCTACAATAATGATGATGACGATGATTTCAACGACAGAATGACAATGATGATCCTGATTTTATTTACAATGTAGATGTACTTGCATCCTGAAATAGAAGACAAAACACTCTTTTAAGTTACATGCAAAGCAAAGGAACTGGCATGGGTGAAAATTTCATAACTTTGAAGGTCATGATTTCAGCAGGTTATCCTTTAGAAATTGAAATTCCCAAAATCCCTTCATGAATTTTCACCCATGTACATATCAGTTATTAAAATTTTTTGCATGAGAAAGTCTTATCAAACAAGACATGAGTACAATTCTTGTTAATTTTTCGTGTTCAGTTGAATCTTCATGATAATTTGTGTAATATGACTTCCTGTGGTTTAAAACTATAATTTAAACACATCTATTTTTAGGTAGAGAAACAACGAGTCATGTTTAAGCAATAACATGTGTATATTAGGTTATTAACTACATGCAAGAGGCATTCAACTCTATTTGAACTAACTTTTGACCAAATGCTTAAAACTGGTACAAAGTCACCAACATAAATCTATACAAGACTATTAAGTAGTTTTGTGCTAGCATACATAAAATCAGATTTTGATTGATGCAAGTATATATGATAATAAGGAAGTCTTAAACCAAGTGCTTTTAAAAAGCGCTTCAGTGTTAGCCAAGTACTATGCAACAGTTTCTCTTCTCAGTAGCAAATCCAAGAGTGTGGTCTAAAAAAATGTCCAAGTACATAAAATGTACAAAACAGCAAAATCAATATCACTAGCTAGCGCTATAATGTAGCAAATCATTGCATAGTTATGGTTATATAGCGCTAGAAAGCCAACCCCTTACTTAACATACTACTGCACTAATTATTTCTTACCATATAACTAATATGGTCTGTAACCACTATTTGATTGGCCTCTGGTATTTTTGGGGGCCTTGCCATAACCTCCTGATTGCTGACCTGTAAACAGACAAATTATGAAATAATTACACAGAATAGAACTATGTATAGATACGATGAAATTTGTCACAAACAAAAGCTATGTACTGTATCCATGATTAACTGAGAAATATGATGTAAAAGATTCAGTTGAAAACTTGAAATTTTACCTAAAAAGCAAAAACTGAGCTTATACTGAAAAGAAACCGTCTTCCAATAATCATCTGACCAGTTTGGGAGATTAGGGTTACTATGTCTTAACACAAAATGAAAGTCAAAGCCAAAAACCTTACATAATATAAGCACATTGTTAAAGTTACATACATGGGTGAAAGTTGTGAAAACTGAAAATACTGAAGAAAATGCTGGGGGCCAGGGGGCCGCTAGGACCCCCGGTGGGTCCAGGGCAACGCCTTGGCGGGGGTTCAGGGGGCCAGAGGCCCCCGAAAGCTGACAGTGTAGAAGCAAAATAAAGCAGTAAAATCAAGCATTCATGGAAGCTAGCAGGAACTTTCAGGACTTCTGATTAAAATATCTATGTACATATATTAAGCATTTTGGTACTCATGAGTACTTCATAAGTACTTAACTTGACCCCCTCATCATTCAAATTACAAATTGTATGGTATATAACTATCTTAATCCTTAAACATGCCATCAAATCATTTAAAGTTAGTGTATAAGACCAAGCTGAATGAACACAGAGAATAATTTCAATCCACTTTGCAAGTGAAATTGATAGATAAGTCTTTCTTGGCAGCAGGCATATCTTCATTGAAGAATGATCTAGTTGCTTTCTGATTGCATGTAAAATATTTTTTTCACAGACCAATGTCATGCTTATTTTGCACTAAGAACAGAACAAGAGCTGTCAGAGACAGCATGCTCGACTTAGTAAGTATTTGTCACAGGAGATGATGTTGATGATAAGGAACATACATATTTTAAAATTTGAAAATATAACCTTAACAAATTTAAAGTAAATAAATAAATAAAACAATAAAAAATAAGTTCTAGCAGCTTCTATTACACTCCTTGTCTGACTTGATATTTTGATGTATCACCAATAACTATTGTTCAATATATTGCTACAAAATTTTATATCAATGGCAGCTCTTTTGGCACACAGACCCATGTATTAAATTACATACACATTGGTAATGCCTATGTTGTTACTCAAATCTTGTTTTACATGTTGTCCAGCTGACAAAATGACACCCGAGTTCCAAGACTCACAACATTAGAAATTTTGAATGTAAACAAATTTGTCTATTTAATCTATACATATGCTGATCATACAATATGAACATTCAATTTAAAACTTCCAAGATTACTGTATAAATTTAGAATCAGTTCTGCTAACATCATCATGAACCAAACCTGTTAACTTTGGTGTATAAGTTTCAATGTTATTGGGTAAATTATAAAGAGATAGGCTCAACAACATACAACTGCTCAATATAATTAAGTCATCCAAAATGTGTACCAGCATCCCTATACAATAATTATGGACCAGTCCTGTTGACTTTTTTGGAGTTGAATAAAGTTAAAATATTATTTGTGAAATATGGGATTGACTCAACAAAAAAACAACTACTCGGAGTACTTAAGTCATCATGAATGAGGATTTTATAGTCAGTACCCCTATAAAATAATAATGGACCAAATCTGTTGACTTTTGAGTGCATAAATACGGGCTTGTCATTTTGGCAAATTATGCTTTAGACTAAACAAGAAAGAACTGCAACATGCTAATATACCTAAGTTATCCAGAAGATTGCAATTAGAATCTGCTCACCCCTTAAACGAAAATGGACTTAACCTTTTGGTGTTATGCAAAATACAGCTTTAATTTAAATGAGACTGTTTGAGTATTTTGGGGTATTAACAGTAGAATGTGAAATCTTCTTCCCTGTCTTAATTACCTGTTTGTCATCAGTAGTAGTGTTAACACAGCAGGGGAACATATGACGTCACGTACACAGAGCTGTGTAGAGTTGATGCAGACACTAAGTCTACGTCACTGTTCAACTGAGTCTGATTTTAAATCAATTTAAGGTGTATAATGTGTTAAACTCGGTGTTTAAGTTAAAGTGCATTCATTTACGTATTCATTTTGTAATTAAATATAAACTAGATAGAATTTCTAGGATTAAAAAGAACAAAGGAACAGAGGCTTGTGTCTTTATCATTGCTTATGACGTATGTTAACATGACTGTTTTGTTACAATTTTAGTTAAGTTATAGTGATAAATGTTGATATTTAGACATCAAATTATTGAATTACTCCATAAAAACTTCTTGGTCGAGTGCCAAAAAATTGTCTTTGAAAAAATGTTTGTTTCGACGATTATTTTTCTGTGGCATTTTATTATTTTGTTTACTCTCAAAATAGAGTAAGTGTTTTCCCCCAAATCGGTCTGTTTTTTTTTTCATTTTCGTCGATTTTTTGGTCGGTCGGAACAACAACAAAAAAACTGGTGTTTCTCAATTTTTTTTCCATTTTCACGAAATTTACGGTCGCCGGTTTTGTAAACCAATTTATATAAAAGAAGTAGTGGCCTTAATATGTAGTAAACATTACTATATCTGTGTTTCTGCAATCTTTAAAAACTTAAGAGTCATTTTTACCCCTATTTTTAATTTTTCAAGGGTCATTTGAAGTTTTCAAGGGTCAGTGTTATAACTAACTTATATGACTATCTAACCCATTTATATCAAATATGAGCTGCATTATAAAAATGTTGGTTTGTTTTGCACATAGTCATAATTGAACAAAAATCAACTATTTACAAATTTAACATGGCTTTGTCCACCACACGATTACTTCAAAAAAAGATTTCGTACGTAAATTTGCCGATTTTTTAAAAAAAAAGTGCACATGGAAACGTGTTGAAAATAGTCGTTTTTTTAAGAATTAATTCTTGTGTAATTTCTTCAGAAATGTCTGCGATTTTTATTGAATTATTTCAAACCCTTGAACTCAGACATTTAGAATACACAAAATATTTGTAAATCAGCGATTCCCTCATCAGGGAATCGCTGATTTACAAATATTTTGTGTATTCTAAATGTCTGAGTTCAAGGGTTTGAAATAATTCAATAAAAATCGCAGACATTTCTGAAGAAATCGCCGAGCGTAAAGTTGTATAAAATAACTAATTTAAACTGTTTAAAAGTAAACAATTTAAAGACAGTGCTATTTTAAAAGTAGGTGAATGTAAACAAAGGAACATGCCGATCTGCATTTGCCAATATTTGTTTTAATCGATCATTTTCTTTTGATTATTATAATCTAGCGGACAATTAAAAAAACTAGGTTATTCTTGTTTTAAGCATAACTAATTATATAAACAATTAAATCAAACTTAACGCTATGATGACACACTGAGACGTTGCATTTAAGACATTGCTGTGTAATAAAACATCAAAGAGTGTGAAAAAAGCCGACAGGACACACATCTTAACAATGTCAAACATGTGTAAATTTGTAACCAAACAAAGGATTAAATTGAATTCAATCGCTGGTTAATAATGAAATATAAAGACGATTTGAGACAAAAAGTAAAGTAATAAGACAAGATCACTATTTTAAATTTATACCTCGTAACCAAATGCCTGCGTCGTATGCAATTAAAAGCCGTATTTAGTGATCTATTGATCACCGAAAAAATGACTTGTAATTCCGTCAAAGTTATTTTTAGCAGATTACATTTGTGTACCGTTGTTAAATTAAATTGAAAAAGTTACGTCAAATGACGCATGCTATTAGATACATTTTAACGTGTCACTGACATTGGTAAATTCCGTATTTCTGTCAAAATTACTTTCCTTTTTCGTGATTACGATCGCCAAACACCGATTTTGACACCCTCACCCCCTACCCCCCCCCCCTCAAATTTCTCAACGGATTTACATGAATTGGAAAAATGGCCTTGGCGGCCGTCGAAAATACGGAATTCCGTCAAAATACGGAAAACTTTCACCCATGTACATAGTAATAAAATTAAACTTAAAACCTTGGGTAACAATAAACTCAAGATAGAAGATTATCTTACCTGATTGATCTCCATAACCACCCCAGCCACCACCACCGCCTCCATAATAATCTGTAAATATATCAATTTTTTTATAAATTTTGATACAGCTCTTGAATTTCAAATTGTGATTTTAAATGCAATAGTCTTTCCAAAATAGTCAGAGAAGAATTGTGGGACTATGATCATATACACTTTGAGTAATATTGAAGATTTTATTGGGAAGTTCAATCACATTTTGTTAAGTTTGAAAAGGCAGTATTTATGTCTCTCTTTTGGGACAAAAAATTCACAGTGTTTGCAACATTAACTAACACAGTTTAATCACATTAATACATAAATGCTTCCTAAATTCTACAACTGTAGCCAAGTATCTTCCATAAATCATTTGTCAAAGCAAATGCCAGTCATTATTTCGGGTTTGAAACTCTGTACATAAGTTTAAAAGTTTAATCTATTAAAAGAAAAACATTACCACAACAACAAAATAATTAACGAAGTTAAACTTACTTCCGTAACCACCATATGTTCCATAACCTTGATCATAACCACCCCAGCCACCTCCATAACCACCGTAACCGTAGTTAGGATCGTAACCATAACCACTGTAACCACTATAATCCCCATAGCCGCCATAACCACCACCATAACCTCCATATCCTTGACCATAACCTTCCCATCCACCCCCGTACCCACCATAACCTTAAACACAAAGTAATAGTAAGTAAGATATGTGTATTATACACAAGATGTATTTGTAAATCATAGAATCATAAATTGTACTTATTTACACCTGTGAAAACCTTAATCATTAATGAAAAGGTGCTATTTATCAATAATTTGAAGAACTTCACATTAAGTACAATTGTTTTTCACTTAGAATAAATTTATGAAAATTTGCAGTATCTTCCTCTAAGTTTTGCTTGACAACTTACAACTAATTTAGCACTGTAAGTTAACCCTTCAACTGTATCTGAGCCTTGCCTAGATTTAACACAACATTTTCTATTATGTACAACAAAAACCAAATAACTTGCTCAATATGAGAAGTCAATCACAGATCAATTTTATAACATGATCAACACATTCAAGACAAAAAAAACACTATAAAAATTATCATCTTACCTCCACGACCCCCACGGCCACCTCTGTCATTTCCCCTAAATCCCCCACGACCACGTCCACGATTACCAGGTGTTGCTTTTTTTATTTCAACCTGTAAAACAGTGGAACGGATATCAATTCCATGTATTCATGAAATAAAGCACTGAAAGAAGAGTTTTTGCATTTCCTACGGAAAGCTAATTACTATTATATAAATAAAAGTAAAAAAATGTCAATACATAAAAATGTTGAAAAAGCCATTTACATATTGAAACAACATCTAATCTTTTGGTATTTACTTAACCTGTCGAAAAAGAACACAAAAGAAATCAACTATGTACAATCTTATTACAGCTGAAGATTTAAAGATTATGCTGGAACAAAGTATCTAACTAAAAATTATTTAATTAAAAGTTTGTTTAAAACAAGTGGATTATTATGTAATAAACCATGTCGTGATTGAGTCATTACGTCAATAGCGAGGGCACCTCCTTGTGAGACCTCACGACGCCACATTTCTGCTCCTAGGTCCCCATTCTATTGTCTTTGTAGACTGCTGTAAGTGTAATAAGAAAGCTCGGTCAGTCACAATATGGAGCAGCTTATATTAATGTTTGACAAATTGATTTTTAAAGCACCAGCTAAAGAGCTTTACATTGACCTGTGAACATTACTATTACCATTTACTTAAATACCCAAGTCTTTACAAAGATCCATTTACAAAAATGATCACTGTAAAAATAAAAATACAAGCCAGTGCATAAAGATAAAAAGAACATGAGAACGAACAAGTATAAAAACTAATTACCGTATACATATATATATGAACCCTACTTAAGGAGGAACTGAAATATGAAAAATGGATTCTATGATGTACTTAATTAAATTGAGAAAATAAAGCCGAAAATGGCAATACTTGAATAGAAAACTCTTACCTCATCATTTCCAATTTTATGAACATAATCTGGGTTTTCAGCTACATGAGCCAATATTTTGTTGGCAGCTTCTTCTGAATCAAATTCAACAAAAACAAAGTTTCGCCTTTGGTCTTTTTCTTTGTCATATGGAGCTTCAATTTTTTCAACCTACAATTGAACCATCTTGATAATAAAACAAGCAAATTAATGTTGTCAGACATGTTAAGTTTCTTAAATGCTTTCACAATATCATTCAGTAGAAAATCTTAATTAAATAATAGTTTAAAAAATTATAGTACACATTTCAATTTTTTTTAAATAATTTAATAATAACATTAGTTAGTACTTCAACAAGTATATAATATAAATATAGAATGCAAATGGTATCCAAAATTATCTTTATAAAACATATATGCATTAACTTCAGGGAGAACTTACACCAAGACATTGTACACACATGAGAAAGAATATATAGACATCAATCCTACCTTGCCCCATGAATTGAAATATTCTTTAATTTCATCTTCTGTAACTGTAGGACTTATTTTACCAACATATATTTTTTTTATTGGGGGTTCCTGCCATCTGCCTTTGGGATTTGCTTTTTTCGGGTCTATAACTTTTCCTTGAAGTCTGTGTTCCTTTTCAGCTAAAACCTGTAAGTAAAAATATAATTTCAAGAACAATAATCATGACAAATTTGTGTTATATAAATAATAACACTTGAAATCAATGTAAATAGAGTAAGATTTTTTTAAAACTTTTATACTATCTTTTGACTTTCTTTTTAAGTGTATGAATTGTGACATAATTTCCAAGTGTTAAACTTTCTACATTTAAAGTAAACTACATCTATTTACCTTATCTAATGAGTCTGATTCTTCAAAAACAACAAAACCAAATCCTCTAGATCTACTAGTTTCAATGTCTTTTTTTAAATTACAACTTTCTACTTTTCCATATTTTGACATATATTCTTTTAGATGATCTGAAAAAATCAAGATTGGAGAAATCATTTCTGAAGTTTACAAAAAGCTAACATGTAATTTACAAACATCAGTTTCTATTAAAACCAAGAGCTCTTCTACAGATCAACATCTAATTATACTTACCACTTAATATTTTTACCTATGTCTGCTTGCAGGTTGCAAGAAGTTGAGGGACCAATTGAAAAGAACCCTATTGTGTTGGATGCTTTTAAAATATTTGATTTTAAATGTTAGTAACCTTGACTCTGCATCACTTTGGGCAAAATTATTATCACTTTCTAAGTAATATGAGGTCACACTTTTTCTATCAAGAGGCCTACTTGTTTCTTATTACTTTATTTTTTAAGTTATAAAATGTTAAGATTACTTATTCCCGAGTGTAATTTTGAAGGTTTAAAAAGCTAATTGTTGATATTGACAGTTTTGGGCAAGAACCCTTTCATTACAGACCTTTTTTTCCCTTGTCGTTAACAGACACCTTCCCCTCCTGAAATTTCTTTAAAATCATGCAGCTGTCCCCAAATTTGGATTTACCTTTGATTTTTTGCTCCCTTCTCAATGCAATTGCGATAATATTTCCCCAAATGTTCTATATGAAGTAAGGCCCCCAGGCACCTTCCCCAAATACTGAAAAAGCCCTGTATTATGTTTGAATTTCCTAAGATATAGATAAAATGAAACATCAATAAATCTTTTCCAGAATTCCAAGTGTACAATTGCCCATGAAGTAATACTTACTTTCTGTTGTTTCCCAACTCAAACCACCAACAAATAATTTTCTGAAAAAAATAAGAAAAAAAATGAGTTGGCATATAACAATGAAGTGATCAAATTACTAAACAATCTTTCATAAATACACAATTAAATGATCTCAAAAAACATTGATATTTGAAAATTTTATAAAAAGTGGAAATAAGTACAACCAGAACAAACAAATAAATGGTCTTCAGTGTTTCAATCCCGTTGGTTATTACTCATCCGGTTAACAAGAGTCCCACCATTGAGACTCAATGGTCGGAGTTGAGTGTCTAACAGTAATTGAGCGAATAATTGAGTGATAAGATTGTCGCAATCTTTTTGTTTTTTCGGCAAATTCGATTACTCGTACAAAGATATAAGCATCTGCACCAATTTTGATTCCAAACTAGCTTGTTATATTCGACAAGGAAAACACGCATTCCATTGCATGAAGAGCGGCGAGGTAATCGATAATTTCTAACCTGTCGTCATCGTTTTCTCCACCATCTCCATTAGCAGTGCCGTCAGCACCTGAGTCTGTTTGTTGAGAATCCATTGCTTCATCATTTTGTGCGTTCTGATCGTAATTCTGTTCGTCCGACATGATTATTTCTTTTTTTAAAAATTTGCTTTGTGTTCCAAGATGTCTACCACATGCACGCGCGCTCCAGTGAAGTCGATTGGTCGAATTTGATCACATGATTTTTGGAATGAGCTAATTACCGCATCCCGGAATATCCGTGTTTTTTTTACTGAATAACCTCCCTTGTTTTTCTCTTGTGATAATATCACGTATGCACGAAGAATACATGTTTACGATTGAAAATTCGCCTTATTCAGTGTTTACATTGATACCCTTTATATTGGCAGCTTTAATATTTTACAACGTATTTGGTAATATGGATCACTTGCCCTTTGATTGATAGGAAGTCGGGAACCAGACTATACATGTATATGTATTTGGACGTATACAAACCATTGACCATCGAAATGAAAACGTAGATTTTCCACACTGCCAAATAGGAAAGAGGGGTGAATTATTACATTATCATACTTTTTGTCATAAAAGGGACGCCACGAACAAAAACCCATGCAAAAGGTCTTCGTCTTTGAACGGACATTGGCAAGACAATAAGCACTGTTGGTTAAACCAATTTAAGCGGCCTCACGATCGAAATACCAATCACACTTGTCCCAACACATTCATGTAAAAACCATCAAAAAATTTTCTTAGTGAACAAACTTCACTAAATTCAGTCTGTTGAATTTGGCCAGTAACTGGTAGAAGTAGAAACTTCAACCCAACCTTCAATTCGAAAATGTTGCATACGAAATACTAAAAAAAAACATTTTCACGGATTAAACGAAATTATATATCTTGTTGAATTTAATATTATTGGTACCGAATAGTATTTTCTCTAGGACTGAAGACTGAAACTTGAATGTTGTAGCGATCTATGTGAAAAACAAACATAGGGCGCGTTGCTTAAGCAAATCGCTACGTATCGCTTTGAGTCCTGGTACCCTTCTTACAGCAAAAGGAATGAGTGTGTGACATCAAATTTTGGGTACCAGGACACAAAGCGAAACGTAGCGATTTGCTTAAGCAACGCACCCATAGATAGATTGACTAGAAGATGATTATAATTGGTTTAAAAATGAACCAGTCAATTCAATTATATTTTGGTAGCAAATGTACGTTTATTTGCGTAATAAACATGATTTAAATCGAGCAAATGAACGGTTTTCTTCTTGCAATTTCGTTCCAAATAAATTACATAGGCGGATCCAGCAGGGGTTCCGAATAGCAGGGGGGGGGGTTCAGGGGAATTCGGACCCCCCCCCCTAGAATTTGGAAAATGTACATGTCCATTTGTGTATTTCTTGCATGTAAGTCATTTTTAAGTAGAATGAAGCAATTTTTCTCGGTGCTTAAAAGTTCGGACCCCACCAAGAAAAGTTCGGACCTCCCTAGAAAAAAAATCCTGGACCCGCCCATGAATTATATAATACAGGTAATTAGATATCGATATACGTCTCTGATCAATCAAGGACCCTATATAACATATGTATATACAGGGTCTTTGGATTAATACAAAGACGGTATTATTATATACCAATTAAATTTGTATAGCGCTCTTTTCATATTGAATATATGTTCAAAAGCGCTTCACAAGCATATGCATAATTAGAAAATAATTAAATGAAAATGAAATTGAAAATGGTTAAGAGATGATAAAATATAGAATATATATAATATATATATTCACACATTTGTATGTCCCTATTTCAAAATGTATGAGCACTTTTGGGCACACCTGAAGAAATGAGCACTATAATTGAGGTATCATATCTTCCATGTGCTCCTTTTAATTGTTCGTTTAGATTGAATTATTTGGCTAGATAAAACCCTGATTTACAAAATATCAAAAATTTTATCTTATAAAATGTCGAGATTTTTTATAAAAAAATACACTTGGTAACTTGTATAAAATCACAGTATGCAATGAGAAATTTAACAGATTTTAAATCCAAAAATCGCCGGTTAAAGATACGTTTGTTTTAGGGTAAGTCACTCTTGAATCATTCTCCTACCCAGATACTAGCATCCTACTGTAGCAGAGGTATAATACGGCACTTGTACTACCTTGCCTTAAAGCTAGCTTTTATGGCGACGTGGTAGAGTGTCCGCTTACGACTCGAAAGGTCGTGGGTTCGAATCCTAGTTCGGACCATGGATTTTTATCGGGTTACATTTGGCGCCCAACGTAAATAACCCACTTGGAATTGTTTGATTGCACCCTTAGATAGTCCCATAGACAATCTAGCCCCGAGAATTCGAGGACGAATTCTGTTATGGAGGGGGTGTGTGTAGCAGAGGTATAATACGGCACTTGTACTACCTTGCCTTAAAGCTAGTTTTTATGGCGACGTGGTAGAGTGTCCGCTTACGACTCGAAAGGTCGTGGGTTCGAATCCTAGTTCGGACCATGGATTTTTATCGGGTTACACTACAAGTCTCTTGGAACGAGAATGCTCTTGAATAGTCATTTGAAATTTTAATTCATTTACCTTCATTATCTAAAAAACACATAAAACATTAGCTCTTTCCTGTATTAACAAAATTCGTGTTTCATTTAATGACGAAAAGTACATTTAGCTGTACTCTGCTCTTCTCCGTCTAACTTGATATGAAAAAACGCCGTTGTCTTCCATAAATAATTTATTTATTTTGTAGGCTCGGTCACTCTTTAAAGTTATTTGGGTTTTCAGCAGGGCCGGATCCAGAAGGGTCGTAAGTGGGGGGGGGGGGCACTAGGGGTGGGTTAGGGAGGGGTATGAAAAATTTCGAATTTTCACATGTCAAAGGTGCAAATCTGAGCACTTTAAAATGCTCTTTTAAAAAATAGAATGACGCTAAAACTAGACTAATTATCATTTTCTTCTGTAGAAAAGTGATGCAGTGCGTGATAATTCAGATTCATGCCATTGATTAACTTTTAATAAATAATAATAAATAAAGGAAATGCATGCATGTATGTTATATCACAAGGCCTGATCCAGAGGGGTCGTTAGTTGGGAACACGGTTGGGGTGGGTACGGGAGGGGAATCCCCTCCCAAAGATGTGGAAAAAATTGAATTTTTGCATGTCAAAGGTGCAAAATCTGAGCACTTTTAAACACTCTTTAAAAGAATAAAATGAAGCTAAATTTTGGTAAATAATCATTACATTTTAACAAAAAAAGTCAAAGCCTTAAATTAAGAACACGTTAGTCCATTTAATACCGCTGCCCTCAAGCATTCAAGTCGGAGTCGTTTAATTGTATGGTTTGGAAGGGGTAACTCTCCTCACGAAAATAATATGTCAACAAAGCAAATTTGAGCACTTTTGGGCACTACTAAGGAAAAATTGAGCGCTATAATGGGGGTATCATTCCTCCATGTGCCCGTTTTTGTTCGTTTGAACTTTATTTGCTGGCTTGATAAATCCCATAAACCCCGAGGTTTTCAAGAAACGAGAATAGATAAAATCCTGATTTACAAAAAAATCAGCAATTTCATCACATTAAATGCCGAGAATTTTATAAAATATACACTTGGTAACTTGTATAAAATCACCGAATGCAATGAGAACATTCGCCGATTTAACATCCAAAAATAACTGGTTTAAGATACGTTTTTATTTTTAAAGAAACAGGCTTAGTTTTTTGTGTTGAAATTCAGCATTGTTGTGAGTTTTTCAGACGTTTTCAGCGGATTTACAAGAATTGTACCTTGAGACGCTTGAATGTATCAATTTAGATCATTATCTACTTCAAAAGATCGGATGAATGATTTTGTAGTAAAATAAATCTGAAAGTCGAGTTGATATTGTTTGATGGTGCCGATTTTGTACCCTTTTCTTTGTATGAGTGTCAATATCTGTGGGGCCAGGTGGGGCACGTGCCCCCTGTGCCCCCGGTAAATCCGAGTCTAATATTTTATCAGTTTGGATCATTATCAATTTAGATCATTATCAATTCACATTGATCAGATCAAGGACCTTGAATGTAGTGTCCATAATTAGCTGGATACTTTCAGTCACATCTAACTAGTATATATATACAAATGTAGAGCCATTTTTATTTGATTATACATAGTAATGTCGATAAAGCGTCTAGATTCTATTTCTTTATATGGGTGCCGGTACATCAGGGGCCAAATAGGGACTAGGGAGCAAGTTTTCCCAGTCTTGTGGATTTTAGATAGAAATGTTTAAATATGAAGAAAAAATCAAACACTAATACATAAATCTTTTTTTTAAAAAAAACTTTACATATGCTAAAATATTAAGATCTTGAAACCTCTGATATGACCAAGACCTGTCAAATGAGTTCCATTGCGGTAGAGCGGTGAATATTTTTCAACAACTCACAAAAAAACAGCTGAAGACTTTTCTGTTTCGAAAACAGTAAGGGGCAGGTGATCCAAACTAATTTGACACATGATTGACATATTTTTAGTGGTGTCTTACCCAAATCGTAACTCTTCACTACAAAGGTGGATAACTCGCTGTGTCAACATTCAAGATGGCGTCGAACGGTAAGTTGTGGTCATGATATTTACAAAGAAAACTGATTTTATGTATCATTAACAATTCATTAATAATTCTAAAGAACAACGGAAAGGTGACAAGCTTTTCATTGTTTAAATAACACCGGCGTTGTTTTGAAATGTCCATTGTTGCTGTGATTATAAAACATATAAGTTCCATGACTAATTTTGCCATCAGCTGTTCGTCGTCTGAAATCTATTTTTAGTAATCGGGGCACTAGACAGCATTTGGGGACAGGTACCCATACCCCCAGTAAGGGGAAATTTTCGTTTTTAAGACAATATCGAAAATTTCCAGTCTACTCAAAACCATTCAGTTGAGATTTTTGCCAGTCACATTTTCACTTCACTTTACTAGTTTAGTATCGTGCATTCATTGATTTGATTAGCTAATATAGATTGTGCTGTATAATGACAATTAAATAACACAATGGCAGTGGCCAGTTATGGAACCATAGCTCAAGAGCCAAGGTTTAGAGTATAGTAAATACTGAGGTAAAATAAAGCATTAGTAGTGAATACCTTTCTATTTTATATGCTCTGCGCCCTCGGCCAGCACCAGGTGGTTGTAGCCACACAAACATGCATCTTGACTTAACAAGGTAGACAGCAGAGTGAATCCCAGTGACCACGCATCATATATCTCTATTGGTCATGTGACATACCCATGACTGAATAAAGTTGGGTTGGCTTACGCAGCGATCCAACCTACAACCTCCTGCTGGCAAGTCAGAAGCTCTCCCTACTGAGCTAATCAGGCTGATGAATCAAACAAGCAAATAATTTAAACTTAAACTATGTTCAGCCCTACTACAGCTTGTTGAGTTGTATTAGAACTAGGGCTTGGGTTTGTGGACCCTGTCGCGAGACGAACCGGTTCGCGATACGGCAAAGCAATACACAGATCGATTCGCGAACCTTTGCTATTTAATGCATGTTTAACTTGCTTGTGTACACTTTACCTTAATTTCCCAAACATGAATATTAAAATCTATCACAACTATCCCACAGAACATTTTTAATTTTGATAGAAATTAAAAATGAATTGTTTTGTGTTCAACATTTTGATTATAATCCAGTGGTGTAAAATACAACTCGCCCGCTCGCCATGACGATTGTTCCCACCTGTTTGGCCAGAGACATAGATGATACCTAATATCCTGTGTTTGGAGGGTATTTAGGATTGTTCCTAATAAACGCCCCCCAGGGGCGTTACATTTTCCGAAGAGGGGGGCGTTTATCAGGAGCGAAAAATCGGCAATTTTTTTTCTTCCATTTATGCTATTTCCATTCATTTTTTGCTTGATAACGACAAATTAATTTGAGTCCAAAACAATTCCATGCATATGAAAAAGATACGATGGTTATAAGTACTGTATGGCTTCATAATTGAGTTAACACGGTAGTGCGTACGTGACTACCTGAATGTGTCTCATTGATGTCATTGTGGTGTGATGTCATATACCTATTCTGGACATTTCAACATGTGTGTAGCAAAATCTCGGAGAACCAACTCTGACAAAGCACACAGGAAATTCACAGCTGGATTTAATAGATTCAATTAAAAGGATGCTATGAATTTTTATACCAATAGATTTACTTATTACTAATAATTATGTTCACAATTTTAGTTAACATCAATCAAGTTTAGTGTTAACTGTTACTTAGTGACATTTGTAATGCCCTAAATAGTTGAGGAGATTGTTTCAAGGTTTGTCGGTTTCTTTGATCATTGTGCTACTTCTAAATTGTACTGTCGGCGCCCTTTTGATGACCTTGCTTGAACTGTAATTGACCGTGATCAAAGGTGCTATAATACGGACCTACAAATCTTTTAGGAAGACAGCCTCTCATATCGATTTTTTGACACCTGCAAGGTTGGTTATCGAGTACAATTACGATGTCGTCTTTAATCTAATAATGCCCCTTTTAAAATTTAATCTTTGAAATGTTCCTGTTGGAAAGAGTTTTGTTGTGCATCCAATGTTTTAAAATTTAAACCCAGTTGGTTTTTAACTTTGGATTAGTAATTGTGTAAAATTTAAGTTTTCAAAACAGATTTTTTTCTTTCTTTTTTTAAAAAAGAGGGGGGGGGGCGAATGTTAGAGCATTGGTGTTTAATAGGAACAATACGGTACCTTTCTAAATGCGGTCATTGATAGGTCATCATATTTTGATATTTCGCAAGTTAACTTATTCAATTAATTGTTGTTTGAAATGTATATGGTATTCGCGAACCACCCGAACTTTGGTAAGGCGAATATTCGTGTCCGAATTTCAATCATGGTTCACGAACTCTCGAGAGCTCGGACATTCGTTAAAGCCCTAATTAGAAAAGTCCTATATAAGTCCTGTTTATTTTACAGAAGAAACCACAGATGTAACAGACAGTGCACCTGTAAGTGAAGCAGGGGGAGATCAAATGGCTACAATCACTACTACTACCACAGATACTACAACTGAGTCAAAACAAACTACAGAGTCTATTCAAACAGATAAACCTGTGTCTGATCCTGGTGGTGATACTACTGAAACAACCCAGACCGGTACTGAATTATTTATATCATGCAATTATATGCTTTGATAACTAGAATTCATGTTCTAATAGGGAATAAAATATAGGAACAAATTTGGCAAGAAATGGTTTAATTTTTATTGAGAATCAGGAGTCATTTTGTTTTATGTATATGACTGATGGTTATATACAGTGCCATCCATAAATACCTTTACACTATGACAAATTCGAAAAAAATATCAAAAAACTGTTTATTTTGTTTCAAAATGTTTCCAGATAGTTTTCATTTCAAAGTTGTGAATATCCTGTATTACTTCCCTTTTATATCTTTATCTGTTTTTATGTCCACTTAAACTTTTGTGAAATAACCAAAAAAACATCATCAACCGCAATTTCATTTTTAATGTGTTTCATTTGTAAAAATGCGTACAAATACATTTTTGAGATGATTTTTTTGCCATGCTAATTGTTATAAGTGGCTGCTATGTAGAGGGAAGCATAACTACAATAAATCATCAGCAAGTATGAATCGTTTAAGTCAAGATCAGCGAGCAAGATGCAGAATCTACCACGAGCAAGGAATGCCAGTGACCTCCATCGCCCAAAGACTCCGATGTTCAAGGTAAGACAATTGCAATTTCTTTTCTAATTTTACTTAGTTGAAATTAGTCACTTTGCTAAATTTGCTAACTATTGCTAAGTGTTAAGTAACTGAGGATGGGTGTTTTTTTTTCTTTCAGGCCTTCTGTTTACAAGGCACTGGAGTGGTTCAGTATCACTGGAAATGATGATGATCTCCCCAAACCAGGCAGAAGCAGGTCAACCACACCACGGGAGGATCGAACTTTGGTGCGGGCATGCCTAGCCAACAGATAACTGACAGTTCCTGAACTTCGCAACCCCTGGGAAGCATCAGATACTAACAGGTCTGCTACTACGATTAGGAGACGACTACAGGAGGTTCATCTCAATGGCCATAAAGCTGTTAAGAAACCTCTTCTGACACCAAGACACCGCAGACTGCGTCTAGATTTCGCCATGGCTCACCAGGATTGGACTTGGGTTGACTGGTCATGTGTTTTATGGACTGATGAAAGTAAATTTAACCTCTTTCAAAGTGATGGACCAGTTTATGTTCGCAGACGACCAGATGAAGTTCTCAGACCAGATTGTGTTGTGCCAACTGTTAAGTTTCACGGAGGTAATGTGATGATGTGGGGTTGTATGTCCTATAGAGGAACTGGTATTCTTAGCAAAGTGTCTGGAAGACTCAATGGACTTGGCTACATTGACATTTTAAGAGACTGTGCCATGCCGTCAGCTCATCTCCTAGGATATGGAAATGAGTTTTGTTACCAAGATGATGGAGCGCCATGCCACAGAGCGAACATAGTGAAACAATGGAAGCTTGAGCATGATGTAAGATGCTTGAACTGGCAACCTCAGTCACCAGATTTGAACCCGATTGAAAATTTATGGTTTGACATCAAATGTGCCCTGAAACGTCGCAATCCTAGCAATTTGGATCTACTTGAAGCAGACATTCAGGAAATATGGCAGAACATTAATGTGGAAAGGTGTGAGAAACTTATTAAATCAATGCCAAAGAGAATTCAAGCCGTGATAAATTCAAATGGTGGATATACCAAGTACTAAATACCAGTGTTTGAGATTTAGCTTTTGTGGTATTATACACTGAAAATGAAATCTGACTGTATATTTTTGAAAATTAATATCATAACATCCACATTTTATTATTTTTGTATCTATTTCATATCTACCTAAAGTATTCTTGCATTAAAACTTGATGTAAATGCTAAAATCTTAGTTATTTTATACATATGTAAAATTTTATGATGTGTAAAGGTATTTATGGATGGCACTGTATACTCATGCTTTCAACAGTGTAAGAAATCAGTTTCTTTTCTTGGACTTAATGTCAAACAATTTCACTGACTGACAGCATCTCTTTTGCCTAGTATCTAGATGATGTAACCTAAACTCTCTGGTCATTATCAAGAGATTTTATTGACAAATAATTAATGTAATTTCACAAAATTGAGATGGGTTTCTCTTAGAAATCTAATCTGAACCAAAAGACAGTTTACTTTAGTCATGACAGACATACTTATGAATTTATTAAATGTTTTGTAATAGCAATTTTGAAAGGTGATTTAGTATTAAATTTATCATACCATTTCAGAAAACTGTGATAATGCTACAATTGAATCTGTGACTTTTAAAGTGATTTATAATAAACAGAAATATGATGTGACATTTCCTATTGATAAAACAGTGCTGGAGCTTAAAAAGCATGTGCAGACCCTTACAGGTTTGTTTTTCTATTTTTGCTCATTTTCTCTATTAAATATTTAGACAATTACTTCATTACAATTTACTTGTCTTCAGTCTAATAGTTTTAAAATGCCTGAATGTCAATTTCAGCAGGCACCATTTTTATTGTGTTTAAACCTTTCATGTGTAATGGAGTGTAGATCTAGCAGGGAAATGTACTCTGATGATTTGTGGGCCTTTCACATCTGATTCAGATCTGACAACTCGGGTTTGTTTCTTTGACAAGTCATACCAATGAGCATTCAATAAAAACTGGGCAACAATTTATAGTTTTCTCTGATTAGGGAGAAAAGTAATTGTGTACTAGATACAGATAATGTTCATGAAAGCTTGTTTGGTGAGTCAGTAACAGTACATGCCTAATAAAAAGTGATGATATGATTCAGAAAAAATCATACCAGCTCTAGATTTCTTTTTTGTAAAGAAAATTAGTTTGCATGTAAAATATAACCCAAATGTACTCTACAGATTAGGGAAAAAATCTATATGTGTCATTGTTAAATTTCTGTTCTTACTTATGATATTTATGTTTAAGGTGTACCATCAACAATGCAGAAAATCATGTTTAAAGGTAAGTTCATTAATCTGTATTCCAGAGTTAAATCTTTTCATAACCAATTTTGTTGAAATTTTGATTGGCATACTTGCTTGTAAAATGTATGAGTTATGCTCTGTTTTCTTTTACTCTTACATCTGTGACAACCGTGTATATCATCTGTGCATGCAAGAGGCAGTGATTTTTAGTTGTACCATCTTTCAAAATATATTGGGTTAAATTCCTTGACATTTATACCCGTGTTGAGTTTGGACATAAAAACACTCTTAGGCCATTAGGCCATTCTCCTGCCCACTGTTGTATCAAGTATGGCACTGGTCAGCCACTGGCTAGGGATGTGCTTAGTCCTTATTAAATGCTCTGGGCAGCATATTATTATCAAAATCTTACTAGAATTTAATTATACAACATAAAATGATTTACAACTAAAATAGTTCGTTAGACGCTTGATAATATGGGCCCCTGGTCTATTGTGAAACACCTTGAAACTATCCCCCATACAGTACAATCTTTGTCTGCTTGATGCTTACCTTAATACAAACAGAGTATTATTTCTTATTACTTCTGTGATCAAAACTATTGTTTCAAGTATTGACAACCAAATTCTACTGTCTGTTTTGATTTACTTTCACTTTAAAATGCAAAAATTAACATAAACATATTTAAGCAATATTTGCATTTGTTTAAAAAGATTTGTTCATTAGAGGTGTTTGAAATACAATATTGTAGATATAAGCCTATTTTTTTCTGTCTAAAAACTGTGTTACTTTTGATAATGGGGTTTAAAAGAGTAAGGTTTTCTCTCATTGATTATACATGCATCAATTTGACAAATTATAGACACATTAACAAGTTATTAATTCAAAGTATAATTATATTTGTCAGGATTAGCCAAAGATCAAATAACATTAAAAGATTTAAAAGTAACAAATGGTGCAAAGGTAATGGTTGTAGGTTCTACAATGAATGATGTATTACAAGTCACTAATACACCTACAGCTAAAGAATTACAAGAAGAAGAAAAAGCTGCTACATCAAAAGAACCTCTAAGTCTACAAAAAGTAAACATTTCTTTTATGAATATAACTTTCTATTATTCAACCCCCATTATTAACTGCTTACCATGTCCTTTGAATTGAACTTATTTATTTCATCAGGATTTAGTGAGTTTTAATCAGTAAAAATTTCTTCAAATATTACAGTTTACAAAGTAACCTGCATTAAGCGGCCAGGTACGGGAAGTGGCCAGATTGGCTGCTTACAGCAGGTGACCGCTTAAACCAGGTTTAATTAAACTGCATCAAACAGTTCGTTCCGACTGTATACAAAAATTCGCCATTTTTGAATGTCTTTGCTTTGTTTATAATATGATTTTAAATGACATGCTTTTACCTAATAATTGTAGCCAAATACATATATACATCGGGTGTAACATTACTCTTTTTCGATATCAAAATAAGCTTCAAATATTTCCGATAATTTTAAGACAGGTTCCGCCAAAAAGCGGTTACGAACTTGACGACGCTGTCGCCATTTTGTTTAATAACAAACCGTAATCCGGTCATTTTCCGTATAGCTCACTAACTTATTTGATCGTCGTAAAAAATATTTTAATAATAAAATTAATTGTAATTGCTAGTTGTCAAACCGAAAACAACCTTTTCATAACCTAATTTAACTAATTGAGTAAAACTAGCGGATTAAGTGTTTATGCAGAGCTTATCATTAATTGATTTTCAATGATGACAAGTGTCATTTGTATATCAGAAATCAAACGTCACGTGACGACGCTTGTATAATTAATTTTGTCTGTTTAATGACTCAACTGGATGGGTTGATAACATTGTTTGTGACAAGCTGTTAATTTCAAATTGATTTGACCGTGACCGCTAAATCCAGGTAAATTGACGATTTTTGAAGGAGTGTGTGGCCGCAAATTTAATACTGATAATCTTTAACAAAGACATCGTTATTCACGACTATAAACAAACATACGCGAATTTTGATTGGCCGTTACAACAAATTGTAATTATAAAACTTTCTCTAGTTAAGCTAACTTACGCAATTTGTTGAACGATTAATCTAATTAAGAGACACCTTTAGTAATTTTTCAAACAAAAACATTGACATTTAATGAGATTCTTATCACGTGATTAAACATGTTCCCGTCAATACATCGTCATAAAAATCGATAATTACTTAGTATTTGACATGTCCGCTAAGATAATGCAATTTTGGTGACACGTTGTTAATTCAAAAAATTGGGTCGGTAGTGGCCGCTTATTACAGGTAAATTGACCGTTTTTAGAGGAAATGACTGGCCGCTGGCCGCAGACAGCAGGTGACCGCTTATTCCAGGTGCAATATTGCACGATTTTTGTCGGGAGGAAGCCAGACTGGCCGCTTACAGCAGGTGACCGCTTATTCCAGGTGGCCGTTAATGCAGGTTATACTGTATATCCTTCATTAGATACCTGAGGGGAACCAACATTGAATGTGAGCCCAAGCTTTAAAGAGTGGACTTAGGGATTAACTGCCCCTCAACAGAAGGAAGAGTTTGGGACATTGGGTGTAGGCTAATGATGCAAACTGTTGATAGCTTAAATATACTTGCTGTCAGGGCCTGATTTGTAACTGATAAAGATTCAAATTCTTTTTAGTAGTTGACAATGGCCTAATTGATTCTTTTACCAAGTTGCATTTCTGGTTTAAGAAAATGATAAAAGCTATACTACTATGTATATGTTATACAAATAGATTTACCTTAACTTTGACTCTAGTCTGTTATGTTATATTTCAGCTACATAAGAAAGTGTTAGATAAATATGGTAAACCCGATGATGCACTTCCTGGTGTTAAAAATAGTAAAGAACAATTACCACACTATCCATTAACAGGAATGTATAATAAAGCTGGTGGAAAAGTTAGACTTACATTTAAATTAGAGTTAGATCAATTATGGTTAGGAACTAAAGGTAAAGTATTTCAATATTTCAAATTTAAAAAAAAATTCTACAGTATCTGCCTTTTAACTCAGATTTATAAAGATGTCTCTACAGCCTCTGCACTTCAAATTTTGAATTTATGGTAGCACAATAATCTTCCCAAATTGTGGGGTGAAAAATATGGGTCAACTAGCCAAAATTTTGAAAACCTCATTTAAAGCAGGCCTTTTTTTCCTTATATAACAGGGGCCGTTTACAGGCGCCTTCCCCTCTTGAAATTTCTTTAAAATCATGCAGTTTTCCCCAAATTTGGGGTTTAACTTGGATTTTTTGTTCCCCTTTCTATGAAATTGCAATAAAATTTTCCCAAATGTTCTATATAAGAAAAGGCCCCAGGACCCTTCCCCGAACTTTGAAAAAAAGCCCTGTAAAGATTTGATTTTTATAAGTACTTCAAGGCATTCTGATCTTGATACAAACAGAAAACATACAGTTAATAGTCATAGTTACTAGTTGAGTCCTCAACAAAATCTTGCTTATAGTATTTTTTTGGCATATTTTTTTGCGAATTTTCATCATTGTCCATTTTTAATAAAAAAAAGTAATCACTAAGTCAGATATATCATCAGAGCCTTATTTTATAGTGTTTTTAGACAAACTCCTGACTTAAAATTCGTTATCATTCTCAAACTTTATTTCTTTCAAAGCAAAATTTAACAAAGAGGTAATTTACTATGCATGTATTATTATAAATACAGTCAATTCTCGTTATCTCGACTTAGTTGGGACCGTCGAAAAATAGTCGAGATAACGAAAAGTCGAGACAAACATAATAAACAAAATATTCTAAGGGAGGTAATTCCGATGTCTTCAGTAGCAGTTTTACCTGTTCAGAAAGTGTAATTTAACATTATCGCCTTTCTGCACCTGTGAATAGGAATTTACCATGAACTTGTACTCTAATGGTTTTGTGACACTTTTCCCGCTGGCACAGTTCTCTCTCGACAAGTTATAGAACAAAGTCGCGTATTTTCCGAAAATCTACTTTCCGTTTCTACTATTTCACAGACTGTATCTAGATTTAATGACTAACCAAACGTATATTCTTCTGAATATTTGAAGCCACTCAGATAAATTGTGTGTTCATGTGTTTGACGTCATATACTATTTCGTACAACCCCAGCACCGTCATCGTGTATGTCGGCCTCTCTTTGATAGTTTTGAGTAGTTGCTGATATCATATTATCCAGTTGTGTGTGTGAAGAGTAGTTGACTATTACGTCACGAAAAAATATAGACTTGAACTATAAGAATGTCAGCATATCTTTTAAATGTGTGTCTTTCTATTATCGAACCATAACAGTTGTAAACATCGTTTTTCAAACAGGCCTGTAGAGTGATTAATTTATCATGCAAAGAAGATGCCGTACATTTATACCAACTTAAATGACGAAATAAAATAATAGAAATAACAATAAATATTTTTATTTTTTTTATTTTTATTGGACAAAATATTCATTAAACAAAATATAATGAGTAATAAGCATTAATATACACAAAAAAGTAATGAATATCACATACAGTGTTTTTGTAATTTTTTGACATCTGTCAATTAACACTCGACTTATTTAACAATGGTTTCATTAAGTCATGTCAATTAGTTTGTATATTACAATGACATGTTAATTCAATCTTGACACGTTCTTTTAAACAGATTATCTATACAGTCGCTAATTGATAAACAATGGGCGTGTGTTATTATTCGCACCTCAACGGATCGCCGATAATTTCTTTGTCTAGTCGACTTAAACATTATATTTTTATAGTAAAAAAGACTTTGGGACTCAAATTTATAGTCGAGAGAGCGAAAATGTCGAGACAAAAAGATCGAGTCAAACATGATTTTTTCATATAGATAAAGAAGGAAAAAAATCGGGACTTTTGATTTTCAATCGAGACAACGAAATGTCGACACAAGAGTAGTCGAGATAATGCGAATTGACTGTAACTGTTTTCAAGTGTATTAGATTTTAACTATAGTTTTATATTTCTTAGTCTAAGGAATCTGTTAAGAATGAATCTGAATTTTGAGCTTGGAGTTAAATTTCACGTTTATAATCTCAGGTCCATAGGTCATGAGGTCAATGACAACCACTCTTTCAGTTTTGATTTAACTGACACAAGTGATTAATTTTTGTATTAAAAAGGTTGGGAGTCAAAAAAGGCCTGTTCTCCCAGTTAAGCTCAAGGATAAACACTTTTCAGTTTTGACTATTAATTGGGCTGCTGCGAGTATCCGAGTACTCGAATATTCGCGATTTCAATCAGAAAATTGAGTATAAATATTTGTCATGTCCGAAATCGTCGAATCGCGATCTATTTTTGGAAAAAATGAAAGAACATTTTTAGCTTAATTAACTCTGAAAACAAGCCACACTTCTAATAAAAATTTTAATTTAAGTAGGGATTGAATTATCTTGTGTCAAAATTTCGATTGATATTCATTTAAACAAAAATGTTATCACTGAAATGTCCATAAAACGTCTGGTAATAGAAATGTTTGGAGTACATGGTTTTCCATATTGTAAAAGCTTCTGCAATTCTTCACTCATTTTTTGTTATAACATGAATCATGCTTCTTCATTAACAAGTGAATTGAGGTTCGATTCGTGAATCGCTACACATGAATCGTGCTGCGGATCGGATCGCCACTTGCTCAACGATCTTACTATTCGAGCCTTACTATCAACATTGGTTATTAGTGACCAGTGAGCACAATGTGGCTCTGTCATGTTTTAATCATAATTGCTTTTCATTTATGTATATTTTACAGAAAGAACAGAAAAACTTCCCATGAATTCCATAAAAGCTGTAGTCAGTGAACCTTTATCTGGTCATGAAGAATATCATATGTTGGTAAGATATGTTAATATCTCACTAATATTAGAAAATCTACTGCTCCACCATTTTACCACTGCAGTCGATCTATTTTTTTTATTGGTCAATTTCAGTGGAACTGTCATGAGTTTTTGACTTCACATTTTATAATCCTTGTTTGTTTTTGTTTTGTTGGGTTTAACGCCGTAGCAACACATTTTATAGGTCATATAACGGCGGTCAGTCAACCTACTCACTCCTCCTGGAAAGGCTAAATCTCTGGATTTAGCTGTTAACCAACTACTAAGCACATACTTTCGTCAGTGACTGACAACTGCCCTACATAATTAAAAATCATTGGTAGGAGGGAGAATGACAGTAGAAATAATTTCATGACCAAACTCCACGAAAGTATGCCCCGCCCGGAAATCGAACCCACGACCCCTCGATCAGTAGACTTGTGTGCTACCAACTGAGCTAGCCGGGCGGCTTTTTATAATCCTTTTATTGATTAACATCTATTACCACAAAGTTAAATATACTAGTTCATACTGATTTATTTCAGCTTGGTTGAGGAACAAGTTTTTTTCCCTAAGATTATTCACTCTTGAGACCATTTCTTGGTCCTTCAGTTCTGAGCTTGTAGGATAAAGTTCCTTGCTCAAGGAAATGATGAGATAACTTTTGGATGTTGTTAAAACCAACAGGAAGCTGGCTATCTGCAAAGTGTTTTTGGTTTTTTTAATTATGAGTCTTTGTATGAATTGCATTATTACTATTGTGTTGTTTTGAAAGCTCTTTCTTTATTTGACTTGTTTACTGCTCTACTAGTTAACATATTATTTTCATGTTTATATGTTTCCAGGCTCTACAATTAGGTCCTACAGAAGCTTCAAGATATTGGATATATTGGGTACCAGCTCAATATGTTGATGCTATAAAAGACACTATATTGGGAAAGTGGCAATTGTTTTAGCATATTTAAACTTGTGATACATTGTTTCATTCATTCTTTATTTCAATCATTTTATTTTATTCATTAGGCTCATATGATGGTCATGGTCTCATTTTGCTGTTTTTTCTTACTTGGTTTGTTTTTCTATTGTTATTCTCTTGCTATGTGCTACAATGCTGCTCAGTTCTATGTGTAAATGATTTACTACGATGTTACCCCTACCTTAAGTTAAAAGTTTTAAGGAGGGTGAAATGAAGTGAGCTTGCTTGGTTGTTAGGTAATGCAATAGTCTCGAAATAGTACCATGCTGAAAATGAAATAAATTGAAATAAATTTTGGTACACTTGTATAGGTAACATCATAAAACACTAGTCAATTTTGTATTTGAATCAGTCAAGTATTCAAAAATCTAGACCATCAGATGTTGGTATAGTTCATATTCAGAGCCAGAATTTATGGAGTTCACCACAGGGTACAGACAATTGTCAATGTTTTAATGAAAATATTTGTACAATAGATAACAGGATTTGTAAGGTTTTCAACATTAATATGTTAAATAACTCTGTTCTGCTCCTAATCAATTGGAAAACTCCATCAATTTTAGTTCTAAATCTTATCACTGTAAAAAATAGAGTAATTCATGTAAACATTCAGTAATTAATGATGGAAGGAATCCTATATATAAAGATCCACTATATAGGAATATCATTGTTAGACTTTTTAGAAATGATTGGTTTGTACAGAATGTTTTTCCTTTTTTTCAAGTGATATTGTTCAATATTATTCAACTGCCAGTGGCACATATATTAACCCCACTAATTAACGGTGTTAATGTGTAAGCCACTGACAGTTAAACAAAATTTTACAATATGAGAATGTGTTTGTCAAAATATCCAAGCATCATAATAAGATTTCATTGTTATTATGTCTCTCTACTTACAATGTATATTACAAATGGCTTATACTTGGTGCATTTAGTTCTTGGATTTTATCCTGTCAATCCCAGTGTTATAATTTTGTAAGATTGAAGTTCATTATGTGAAATTGTTGGGAGTATTTTACATGGCCACTATTTTCTACTGAATAAAAAAAGTGTTCATGAACTAATTATTTGTATTTTAAAATTAATGATTGATTACTCAATAATTTTCAACTTGATACAGAATTAAATTGAGTTGATTTGGAGCTCAAATAGTTGCTCTTTTCCAGTGGAAAAAAATTGTAGCAGATGTACCTGTGTGGAACAAAGTTTAAATGAAATGTATATACACTGAACTGTAGGATTTAATTTATGTTGCATGCCTTTCAGCAATAAAACATGTATGTAAAATAACTTTGTTTTGCACGGATGTATCTGGTACAAAAAAAATTATTGGCTGGAAAAACTCGTAAATTTGAGTTATGAAATGAACTATTGTTAACCCATGAAGAACTCTCAGCTTTCATGAGTGACTATCATAATGAATTGTCCTGCTTCAGTAGCTTTGCTAGTCTGTTTAATGAAAGCCTAAGGAATCATTTATTTCTCTATATAAAGACCTTCAGATCTCTGTGTTCAGTATTTGATTGTAGTGGAGCTTTGATTAAAGTGTATTAGATATTTACAAAACTTTTATTATTTTGTTTTATATAGGACACTAAGCAGTTAAAACATATCAGATCTTATGTATACATTCATCAGGTCTTGATTTCATATATATTTTCTAGTTGAGGTTGGTACCAATTGAAATTTTCAACATAAAATAATATTTTATGCATATGACTAAAAAATACTTAAACTTATTTATAGCAACACTGTTGTGGAAAACCTATTGTGCAGATGAGATTAATGGACCTTTCCACGACCTTACCTATTAGCATATTTAACAAAGGTTTACAGTTACATTTTGTCCCACAAACAAGGTGTTAACAATAGAGCACATGCTTACATTTGTGAGTAAATGTATTGTTATTCAAATAAAAAGGTCACACTTGGAATGGTCCATTGAGGTTCATGTTAGTACTATAATTTATTGTAGCTAGATTGTGAAATAAGTTATTACAACTTAGATTAATCATCTATCAAGTCCTCTTTCTGGTCCCCACATACTAAGTATTAAGCTAGTAGGTTAAAGAGTCTTGCTCAAGGAAACAACAAAGTATGTTTTGAGTGTGATATGTACAGGCGTTTTGCTGACTATCCTAAGATTAACAGTCCAACATCATGAACACTCACCAATGCCAACTCCTGGTTCTTGCTGTTTTTATTACGATTTTTAAATTTAGATTTGATATCAATCTTTGAGAACTTTTGTGAAACTGAGTCCTGTCTGTTCCTCAATTCAGTTATACTATCTTTGTTCTATTATTGCATTTTTCATGCTAAAAGTTTTATTGAACATTATATGTAAAGGCTCTAATGTATATATCTACCTTAGTGAATATTTTGTTGTGGTCAGTCTCTATGCATTCTTGGACCCTGAGTTTATTAAGATTCTCTATTGAACTCTATAACCTCTAGGTACAAGAATGGTCACTATGAAGCTTTATTTCTAATCTTGGTCTTTTTGCTTGCACTTATATGGTGATAGTATATGTGGTGACTACTTAAAGCTTACAACGAAATTGTCCTAGTATTATTGTACAGCGAATCTTTCTTTATGTTAAACAACAGAGGCATGTATTATCAAAGGTAATCTAACGTCAGAGGCACTGTATTATTTTGTGTATTGTAATAGCATAGTAAGATTTTTTTAAATTAATAATCCATGTTGGTTGACATCTTAAATTCCTAGTTTCATTTAAGTGTCGTTACTTGACACACATTTTGGCTTATTAAATTTAGGTCATGTAATGTTTGAACTTTATCCATTATATATTTTTTCTATGTTTCTAATCAAAGCAAGGGGGAAGAATTACCTCCCTTTTTACTTGTTCATTTTTTCCCTCTTAAACTATGATTGTTGATATTTGTAAAGGTGAAGCAAACATAAATTTCATATAAAACTTTCCTGACTCGGAAGGTTACAGTTTTATATTTGCTTTATTTTGAAATATAAAATGGTATATTTTCATTATACATTTTCCTCAAGTAACCTCGCATTAACAGTGAAGTATGAAAGAAATAGCATTAATAATATACATAAAAAGTGTGAAAATAGATCTGATCATTTCAGTGTATCATATTTTGTTTATAATAAGTACATGTAATTCGTGTTACTTTTAGTATGTAATGTTGGTGTTGTCATTCATTAATGTCTGATATCCATCATTTAAATGTTTATGTTATGTTATTTACTATTCTTCATTGTAGGCAACTGCACAGCATCATACAACTGTTAAACTTCTTATATAGTTAAGCTTTAAGAAATTAGATTATCCGAGGCATGGTCCTGAGTCAAAACAACACTTCATACATGTACAGCCATTTCCAAAAACCCTTAGACATAATACGATGAAATTCTTAAAGTATTATTATACCCCTGCTTCGAAGAAGAGGGGGGTATACTGTTTTACCCTTGTCCGTGCGTGCGTGTGTCCGTCCGTCCGTTACAAAATTTCCGTCGCAGTTTCCTCAGCAACTATAACATGCAGCAGCCTAATACTTTGCATATTGCTTCATCCCATAGTCCCATGTGGTGTAAAGCGATTTCATGCTCCTTGCTCATCTACTTCCTGTTTGTCGCATATTTTTAGATTTTGGCGGGGGTATCACTAGTGAGCATTAGCTCACAGATTTACTTGTTATTATTGATTAGTCTTACAAATAACTTAAATTTGTTTTTTTGTTATTAGAATGATATAGGAGTGAGGTTTGATTTGTAGGCAATTAATGATAAGTGTGCAGCAGGATTTATTTATTAAATGCTTTCAAATATGTTCCTGGTGTATGTAAGGTATTTAGATTTTAACATTACAATAGATCATTTTGATAGTTGCCTGGTGTATGACATATTAATCCTTCTTGCATATTGCAAGCTTAGTTTACTGTGTTAGAATTGAATATCAAGTAACATAACTAGTTAAATGGTGAGGATATCAGACAAATAAGTCATCATTGCTATTTGTACATCAAACTTGCTCAACTCAACTACTTTGTATTGATTTCTTTATCAATCATTTCAAGCTTAATATTCCATACACTGTTGCATATGTTTAATTGCTTTGTAAATATTTGCTATTTTGGAACAATGATAACTAGTCTGCTATGGGTATTGAAGGTGAGTCTACATTTATAAATAACAACAGTTATTAATATATTATAGAAATATAATTGTCAACAAAGACAAATTAATATAGTCTTGTTTACATGATTGTAATAAGTTAGTGACTAAATTTTTGTATTTTCTTTCATGCTTTACGGTGAAACGTCGCGTTATTCGATGAAAATAAACGGTGAAAATATAAATTTTATATTTTCATCGTAGTGAAAATATAACCTTATATTTTCATCGTTCATGACGTCATATTAGAAGATAAATGACGTCATCTTGGAGTAGAAATGATGTCACGTTATAATTTGTGTAAAATACATCAAATAAAACACGAAACTAAGCATGAAAGAAACAGAATATTTGTCAATTTTAGTGTAAGATCTTTTTTATTTCAACTCGTGAACTCAAAAAATTACATTTTCTCTTGTGGCTATGCCACTCGGGGAAAAAATATTTTTTCTGAGCTCACTCAGTGAAATAAAAATCGATCTTACACCAAAGTTGCTGATTATCCTCTATATATTCAGATGGTATATGGACCGTTTTTTAAAGTAGGCATGGTTCTGCAGACTTTTACATTTCATAATGTATTTTTGGCATATACTAATACAAAAAATGTTACACTCAGTAATAATATGCATTTAAAAGATCAGCTCATGCACATGTATTTGATAGTTTGCTATTCGGGACTTATTTGCTTGTTGTTTTATTGTTTTCAGGGTTACAAGTACCCCAGTCAGACTAATTGTCATTGTTCCACAATATCCTGTGCTTTTATTAAACATCAATTATGATATTTAAAATAATAGGATCTGGCCTCCAAAAAAAAAGTGTTATCCCCCAGTAAAGCCTAGTTGTTTGTGAATAAAATGAACATCGTGGGTTTAGCGCAAAACAGTGGTAACTCAATATAAGAAAAAAGCAAGTTACAACTGTTTGGGGCTAAACCTGTAACATGCAGATTATCTTAGAAATAAGAATAAGATACTAGAATAGTTTTAGTCTTATATTAAGACAAAGGAAGTTAAGTATGAAATTCTAGTCCTCCACCAGCCCCTTCCTGCTTGGCCTCTCTCCAGAGGAAATGATACTCAACTAAGATATCTTTTCTTATGCATTGTTTAATATAATTTTTCAATTTTTTGCATAAATAAAAAAATGGCCCACTCACACTCCAATTTTTTTCAAACTCGGATGGAAATTGAGCTAATATTTTTCTACGGTTTACTTAATTAATTCTTAATAAATTAATGAATAGTTCTGTGTGTGTTGATATAAAATAATCCCATGCTGTAGTGTATGAAATACCGTTTACGTTCAGATTTAATATATCTCTGAGTCAGTATTATATAATTTGCATACAAAAGAGCCATTGGGAACTACCTTGGTGATCTTCTACGCTGATGTCTCAAATATCATAAGGTGAGAAAGTAGATCTAGTATGGATTCCGAAGAAAATGTGACTTTGATGGAATTTGGTTTCTGTGGTAATATACTCTGAACTACACAGAAATACGACGTGTGAGACATTGTACTAATGAAATGGTTTGATAAAGCATGTAACAATGTCGTATATAATGTGTTGTACATGAAAATGACAAGTGGTTGTGTTTCAATGTATTATTTTGACAATCCCTGGCCATTGGCTTTAATTTAAAACTTCTGAAAGTTGTTTGTAGCAAATTAGTAGAATAGCAGGCAAACTGTTGGATAATGTTGACTTTACACGTCCATTTATAAACAATAATAGAACTACTTGCCAGCGAGTCAATCGCCAGACCTTATAACCTGGTTGTATTCCTACTATGGCTGATTTCCGAGGTATATCTTTGTAGATGATCGCCGAGGTTGTTCGGAATGACAAAAGAGCTTGGACTATACTTGCTATTAGTGAATATGATTGGTCTACAAGTCTATAATTGCTGTGAGTGAATAAACTTTGACTGTTATTGCAAGGAATAGATAGATTTTGGCTATAATTGCTTATAGTGGATATATTTGGGCTATAATTGCCATAAACAAGTAGAATATTGGCTATAATTGCTGTGACTGGCTAACATGAAGCTATTATTGCCATTTATATCATGGAAAGAATTTGGCTATTGTTGCTATGAGTGATAATGTCAGTGAGAGACCATCTTAATTGTTTTAATGCTTTAAATGCTATGATGTATGTGTGATAGTTTAAAATTGTTTATAACAGTTCATTAAGAAATGACAGTTTTCTTTAAAGCAGTCTAGTGTTGGTATCCTCATGCATTTACTTGTTGAGAAATATGTCTACCCTGTAAAAGTAGTTTACAAAACTCATGATAATTACGATGTCTGAAAGTGATTTCAAGTCACACTTAGCTGACACATTGCTGAGTAAAAATTAGCCATAATCAGAAAATTTTCAGAATTTTTCAGAAATGGTTGAACCCTTTCAATTGATTTCTAAAATCATTTTTGCAGCCCTGATTAAAGAAAGTAAATGAAGGTATGACTTCACTTTTAAATACTGTGGTAGGTTTTGAGAGCTGACAATGTTGTCCATGTTCGTGCATTTGATGAATTGTTCAGTATACATGTAGATCTATATGAATTTTACTTGTTAAAATAGTTTAATTAAAAATTGGCTATTTTTGTGCTTTAATTGAAAGAAGTTTGGTTTCACATGATTGAACTACAATAAATGGTGAAATGAATTCTTGGTTCTTTGTTTTGTTTCTTTTCTCAAAAATGACCATGTCTTATGACTCATAAATAACTAGCTTGAGAACTCTCAATCATAATTATATATTCTTATGTTAGAATGAGCAAGAGTATCAGCAAGCTAGTGACCTGTGTTATTACTATTTTTATGGACCAGTCTCTATGATAAAATTGAATAAAGTTGCAGATTTTAAATCATTGTAACCTACTAATAGAGTTGTAGGTGTTGAGCCCAGCTCTTTATGTGAGAAAGTAGACAGTTACTAATGAAGATATGAAACCAGTACTAGTGCATTCTAGGAACAGTGGTTAGGTGAAATGTCTATTAATGTGACTCTGATGGATAAAAAGGAGTGTAATTAACTGCTTGCAAAACAATAGAATGATACATGTAGTATGTTTTTAATTGGGTGCAATGCTGTAGCAACATATGACTGGCAACTACCCTACATGATTAAGAATCAGTGGCAGGAGGGAGAATAATCTTAGAAATGATTTCATGACCAAACTCCAATAAAGTATACTCTTTCTAAGAATTAAACTAATGACCCTTTGATATGTAGACTCGAGTGCTACCAACTCAAACCAGGCTGGTTGATTGTTGATTGTTTCCACTATCTAAATAAATAAATGCTCCACTAGTCTATATATTGCCACATCCTGCTTGCATTTTAATAATGAAAATACAACACTTTTTACATTAACAATTACTCTCCAATACATCGGTTCGAAAGATTCACTTGTTCACTTTCTACCTCTGCTAAAATACTACGTTCAAGCTGATATTTCTATATTTAGACAGAGTCACATAAACATTTAAATCGCATGACTGTCACATGGTTTTTAAAAATTGTAGCAAACAATTCTCACGCCTGTAATTTCAAAATGTCGAAATGCAAAGATGTTTGACAGTTTTGCATTAGTTAGATAATGAAAAATTACCAAAAAATGAAAGTAAACATTGATCTTTTTAAAGGTACTAGTTCACAGATTTGGTTATTCAAAATACCATTCAGTGTCTATAATTGTGTCAAAATATTTTAAGAAAAAAAACTGACTTATCGGTTGCAAGAAATATACATTAAAGGTCACAAAAATGCAATAAAATTGTCTATACCGTGACATACGGAGTAGATTTTCACTACATGAAACACCATCATTTGTAGTTGTATGTCAATTTACATTAAAATTATCATTATCTGAACACTACTTTCTGCTTCCATAAATGTTTCCATACAATTTAGATGGTTTAAAAATATTGATATTCAAGTTGAAATCTGTGAATGAGTACCTTTAAATGTGTATCTCTGATCTTTTGACTGTAAACATAGAGCAACTTATTGAACTTAAATACAAAGTGTAGCTACGCTATATATGACGTCATACGAGGTTGCATTCGTCACTAGTATGATCATACCATAAAGGTGTTGTTTACTCGTTCAACCAATGAAAATGCGTATAAAGTTTTTCAGCTAAACTGAAATTTGGTAAACTTTCATTGGACGTTCAAAGGTTCATAGTAAAGGTCAATATCATAAATCGACACGTTTTAAGGCAGCGGGTGAATGTAATGAATTCAATGAGCTGCGAAGGGAGCGTAATTAACAATGTACCTGAAGTATTTAAAACTTAGTAATATTGTAATCCAGAGAATTTGCACTTTGAATATAATTTTTCACTATAACATTCATTTATATTACATGTACTTCTAGTATCATAGGCAAAAAAGCTCATGCTCTAACTCGTATACTTAGGTCACTTATAATACACAGTTTACACAAGAATTAACTTGCACATATTCCACATACGCAAATTTCTCATTCCTCTTACTCTCTACAGTCCTCTTCAATTAAGTATATAAAAGAACATATATCCGCAATTTCTTGTTCGATTGTGACCATATATAAGTACATGTATGTGTATTTACTATTACATGTATACATTTTCTTCGTTTCTTTGTTTACGTTCTCATGTATTAGAATTTACTAATTAGTGTAATTCGAAAAATACAAGTATTGTTCTGTTCTATTCTGTACTTACTCCTACTCTGTTCTCTCATTTTCCTACCGGTTTCCTTTTTTAATGTTGTACAGCGTAACCACGGTGACAATACCACGTGACTATGACGTCACAAATGCTACAGTTTCAAGAAGAAAACTGCGTATAGTCCGCCTAAGAGCTGTTAGTATTTTAATTCTTGTCAGATTTTCATGATACCTAAACAAGGCTTAGCACAAAAATGTATACTCTTTGCTGCGCAATACACCCACAACCCCAGTGATGTAATTTTGCAAACACCCTGGAAAATCTACAAACGTTATTATTTTTCAAGAAGGGACGACCACCTGTCACTGTAGCGCACTGAAAAGGAATAACGTTGGTAGGGTTTTTAGGGTTACTTAAATACTTGCAGCTCATTAAAATTCTGTGGCGAGGCGGAATGTTCACTGCCGTAGCAATTGTGGTTGGATTGTTGGTGGGATGCGCAGGAGATGAACCTCAAGGATGTTCTTGAGGGATCCTTGGACAAGAATCCGACTTTGCACCTTGTAATCATGGATTTTCTGGGTATCTGACCAGATTTCCCTCCGGCCAGTGGCTGTCTTTCTATTAATAACCAATAAATATTATTGCCATGATTGTTAGCTTTACATCTTTATAAGAAGAAGTTGGTTGTAGTAAAAAACCTAATACATTTCTCAGGTCTATACTGACAATAAATGCTTACTTAGCACGAAAACTTGTTGCATTCTTTACTTTATTTTTTTATTTTTTTTGGATAAAATTTATAAAATGCTTCGTCTGTTATAATATTTGATAGAAACTAAATAATTGTGTGTAGTTAACTTCCATTGTCCTTAAAAATGTGTTGACATCTTTTTAAAATATACATATTTTAGTTAATATTAGTTTATTTTAGCTCGATTGTGAAACAAGTTTAATCACTTTCTAAACCACTTTCATGTCCCCCAGTCCTCATTCTCGTTCCCAGAGGTTATCAAGATCCTCCATCGAGAATACCGAGTACTGAGCTAGTGGGATAGTTCCTTGCTGAAGGAAACAACGTGGTAGGTTTGAATGTGTTTTGGACCAACGTGGAGCTAGCTATCCAATATTTGCCAGTCATTTAAATAAAGTTGGTTTGATATGAGACATTCCAACAAAATATATATTGTTGTACGATTATATTGAACTGTCCGATTGCATAAATTAAAACGTCATATTACACAGTATATTTGATGCTCGGTTAATTTCGGTAGTTCTCGTAGAGCATATTGTCAACACATAGCACTTATGTATTATACTTCATTTGCAATACGTATCGTAGTTTGTGTGGCCGAGTGGTGAGACGGTCAGTCTACAAATCTTTTTATCGTGGGTTCGAATCCCGATAGAAACTCATTTTTATCTTTTTTTTCTCATTTCAATCATGGGCGGATTGCGTAAAACACATTGCCCCTCGTGCATCATGAAACTTGTAGAAGCCTTTAAGTGATCTCTTTAAGTGATGATGACAGTAGCACAACATACACTGTCAGTAAAAATGAATGATTTTTACATTGTTTGTTTTAAGTGTTTTATTTCTATGTCTAAAAATTACTGAATAAAATAGATGTTAAACAAAAAAATACAAAACGAAGAACAAAAATTTAAAAAGCGACATATTTAGCTTCGACTCGCACTTCTTTCAAAAATAGATGTTTAGTAGCATGGCACTTAAACCATACGACCATTCAGCCGGATGAGATATCGACACTAAATTAACTTACACATTGCAATTAGACTGCAAATTTCTATATATAGAACGCGGAAAATAATATATACAGTGTGCGATAACCGTGTAATTGTGCAATCGGACAGTTCAATATAATCGTACTATAACATGAGGAATACTAATATTGAAATTCGACTATCATCTACGTTGTTGACAACATCAACAACAAAACACACAACAGACATCGTTGTTGTAAACAACAGCAACAACAAATCAGTCATTATCACTGTCAACACAGCATCAATTTATCGGAACTAATTATGTACTAAAATCTACGTTCACGTCCTCGTCAATAACAATCATGAATACAACCGCCATTTTATTAACAACAATAATTTGCCTGCTTAGTTCAGCCGGTAGCACAAAAGTCTATTGCTCGGTTGGTCGATTCCCAGGGAGAACATACTTCTAAACAGTTTTGACATGATATATTTTCTACGGCCATTTTCCCACTTACCACCGACTCTAAATTATATACGTCAATTGCGAGTCACTGACAGACGTATGCGCCAAGTAACTGATTAACAGTTAAATTTAGAGATTTAGCATTTCCAGAAACGATGAGTCGGTTTTCATTTCAAATAACGAATCAAAACAACCACTACCAACATATATGAATTATAACATCAACAAATATAAACTCCCGGTATCAACATATAATAAACTATAACATCAACAAATCAAAACAACCACTATCAACATTTAATAAACTATAACATCAACAAATCAAAACAACCACTGTCAACATATAATAAACTATAACATCAACAAATCAAAACAACCACTTTCAACATATAATAAACTATAACATCAACAAATCAAAACAACCACTGTCAACATATAATAAACTATAACATCAACAAATCAAAACAACCACTATCAACATTTAATAAACTATAACATCAACAAATCAAAACAACCACTATCAACATATAATAAACTATTACATAATCAAATCAAAACAACCACTATTAACATATAATAAACTATAACATCATCAAATCAAAACAAACGCTATCAACATTTAATAAACTATAACATCATCAAATCAAAACAACCACTATCAACATATAATAAACTATAACATTTACAAATCAAAACGACCACTATCAACATATAATAAACTATAACATTTACAAATCAAAACGACCAGAATCAACATATAATAAACTATAACATTTACAAATCAAAACGACCACTATCAACATATAATAAACTACAACATCAACAAATCAAAACGACCACTATCAACATATAATAAACTACAACATCAACAAATCAAAACGACCACTATCAACATATAATAAACTATAACATTTACAAATCAAAACAACCACTATCAACATATGATAAACTACAACATCAACAAATCAAAACGACCACTATCAACATATAATAAACTATAACATTTACAAATCAAAACGACCACTATCAACATATAATAAACTATAACATTTACAAATCAAAACAACCGCTATTAACATATAATAAACTATAACATTTACAAATCAAAACAACCACTATCAACATATAATAAACTACAACATCAACAAATCAAAACGACCACTATCAACATATAATAAACTATAACATTTACAAATCAAAACGACCACTATCAACATATAATAAACTATAACATAAACAAATCAAAACAACCACTATCAACATATAATAAACTATTACATCAACAAAACAACCGCTATCAACATATAATAAACTATAACATCAACAAATCAAATCAACCACTATCAACATATAAAAAAACTATAACATCAACAAAACAACCACTATCAAACAATAATAAACTATAACATCAACAAATCAAAACAACCACTATCAACATTTAATAAACTAGAACATCAACAAATCAAAACAACCACTATCAACATATAATAAACTATAACATCAACAAATAAAAACAACTAGAATCAACAAATAATAAACTATAACATCAACAAATCAAAACAACTAGAATCAACATATTATAAACTATAACATCAACAAATGAAAACAGCCTCTATCAACATATAATAAACTAGAACATCAACAAATCAAAACTCCCAGTATCAACATATAATTAACTATAACATCAACAAATCCTAACAGCCATCAATACATTATAACTTATAGCTAGAACAAATCAACACTGCTATCACTATCCCCAAAATCATCAACAGCTCGAATTAAAACTACTATCAACATCAAAACAACATCACTAACAAATCATAACTGTCTTCACCACCCTTAAAAAGAACACAAAATAAAAATTCCACTACTAAATACAACAGCGTTAACAAAACAAAACAGCACCAACAAATCAAATTGCCAAAGCCATTATAAAATCGTCAACAGCACGAACTGAAACTACTTTCATTATCAAAATCAAAACTAAACTTCAAAACTATCACCTTCATTGTTGTAAACATCAAAACCAACAACACGAAACCAATACTACCATCCTCATTATGAACAACAAAACAACAACACATACAACAATACTACGTTCATCATCATTATAAACAAGAACAGAATTGATTGCAGCAAAAGCAACACACATGGGCAAATAGTTACATTGACGAGTTTTCACTTCAAAAAAATGTAATTGGACAACAAACATCTCAAGGACAAGAAGTCCGAGACGACTTGTTTCATGTTAGTAGGCCAAAGTGGACAACAAACATCTCAAAGACAAAAAGTCCGAGACGACTTGTTTAATGTTAGTAGGCCAAAGTGGACAACAAACATCTCAAAGACAAAACGTCCGAGACGACTTGTTTCAAGTTAGTAGGCCAAATTGGACAACAAACATCTCAAGGACAAAAAATCCGAGACGACTTGTTTCATGTTAGTAGGCCAAAGTGGACAACAAACATCTCAAAGACAAAAAGTCCGAGACGACTTGTTTAATGTTAGTAGGCCAAATTGGACAACAAACATCTCAAGGACAAGAAGTCCGAGACGACTTGTTTCATATTAGTAGGCCAAATTTGACAACAAACATCTCAAGGACAAAAAGTCCGAGACGACTTGTTTAATGTTAGTAGGCCAAAGTGGACAACAAACATCTCAAGGACAAAAAGTCCGAGACGACTTGTTTCATGTTAGTAGGCCAAAGTGGACAACAAACATCTCAAGGACAAAAAGTCCGAGACGACTTGTTTAATGTTAGTAGGCCAAATTGGACAACAAACATCTCAAGGACAAGAAGTCCGAGACGACTTGTTTCATATTAGTAGGCCAAATTTGACAACAAACATCTCAAGGACAAAAAGTCCGAGACGACTTGTTTAATGTTAGTAGGCCAAAGTGGACAACAAACATCTCAAGGACAAAAAGTCCGAGACGACTTGTTTAATGTTAGTAGGCCAAATTGGACAACAAACATCTCAAGGACAAAAAGTACGAGACGACTTGTTTCATGTTAGTAGGCCAAATTGGACAACAAACATCTCAAGGACAAAAAGTCCGAGACGACTTGTTTAATGTTAGTAGGCCAAAGTGGACAACAAACATCTCAAGGACAAAAAGTCCGAGACGACTTGTTTCATGTTAGTAGGCCAAAGTGGACAACAAACATCTCAAGGACAAAAAGTCCGAGACGACTTGTTTAATGTTAGTAGGCCAAATTGGACAACAAACATCTCAAGGACAAGAAGTCCGAGACGACTTGTTTCATATTAGTAGGCCAAATTGGACAACAAACATCTCAAGGACAAGAAGTCCGAGACGACTTGTTTCATATTAGTAGGCCAAATTTGACAACAAACATCGCAAGGACAAAAAGTCCGAGACGACTTGTTTCATGTTAGTAGGTCAATCTATATCATGTTGATATTCGGTTGATTCTTCTATGCTTTACTGCAGCGATCATAGCTAACTGTTGGTCAGCTTGATATACTTGATACGTATGTAAGTCCTAATCTGAAATGATAAAAAGATCGACAGTCTTAAATCTTACACACAAAGATCGATGCAAACATTAACCTAGGTCATTTGCAATACTAATTTATTCAGTGAAGACAATCCCAACATGGGCGTTTTCGGACATAGAAATGTAATAGTTATTTTATGCACTATTTGATTTTTTCTAATTTTTTTGGCTGCTGCATTAATTTAAAGAAAACCAAGACTTTCACATTCTAAAGATCACACGACTATATACCCTGTTATTCTTTTCTGCTAAAACCTATTGAAAATCGTTTTAAACTTGAATTATTCACAAATATAAAAACGAAAATGGATTTTGTGCTTTGACTTATGATTAATAATACAGTGTTGATAATAATGCAAATAATTGTCTGAACGGTGACTTAAAAATAATACACTGCCATCCAAAATGTTCCTTTACACATTAAGAATTTACATTGTAATAAATGGAGTTTCAGAAATTTGTTAAAACAGTTTGTCGTTAAAAGCTTCTTAATTATGTTTTTTTTAATCAGTACATTTTTCTTACGAATATGAAATTACTAAAGTATCTCGAACTTGATGCTGGTTCATTGTGATACATGGAACATAGTTTTTGAGTTTGATAGATAACTTTTGCTGCAACTCAAAACAAGAGCTGTCAGAGGAGACTGCTCGACTAAGTAAGTATTTGTCACAGGAGATGTTGTTGATGATAAGGAACATACACATTTCAAAATTTGAAAACATAACCTTAACAAATTTAAAGTAAAAAAAAATGAAAAAAATAAAATAAAGAAATTTCTACGTTCAAGGGGAGATAATTCTAAAACAATGGATTTGGAGTTATGAACCCAGTCAAATAAGATGATGTTGATAATAAGGAACATACATTTAAAGTTTAAAGTCAATACGTAAAGAAATAAAACAGTTGCAGTAAAAACAAACATTTTTTTAAAGAAAACTCTAAGTTCAAGGGGAGATAATTCAGAAGCAAATGTATTTGGAGTTATGAACCTTGTCACTTGAGATGAGGTTGATAATAAGGAACATATATTTAAAGCTCAAAGTCAATACCTAAAGTAATAAAACAGTTGCAGTAAAAACAAACATTTTTTTTAAAGAAAACTATAAGTTCAAGGGGAGATAATTCTAAAAAATCAAGCCAAAAATGAAATGTTGTTAACATTGCATGGAAGTAAACAAACAAAGTTATGATAACTCTTAAACTTGAACTTGCAATATGTAACAATTCAATTAATTATACTGTGAAGGAACATTTAGAGGGCAGTGTATATTGTTAATTTTGTATCAACTGTCAGTGGCATATTCATTTAACCCCATTGTTTTAAATATTCACAATGTAGTAATTCTATACTCATATTGGAATAAAACATCATCGTATGAGCCACTGACAGTTAAATCAAATTTGCTTTGTTTGTTTGTTTGTTTGTTTGTTTGGGTTTTACGGCGCACCAACACACAAAGGTCATATCGCGCCGAATGCAATCAATGATACTATTATTTCAAACGATATTATGTAAAGCTTTATATTTTATTATATACACTTATTTCCTTCGAAAAGTTTAGTATCGCATATGATGGTACAGACTCAAAAAGTTCTTTAAGTGAGTTAATTTTAAAATGTTTGTCACGGATGTCTTTTAGATCTTGACAGTCAAGAAGAACGTGTTTGACATTGAAATGCTCGTCACAGGGTATACATTTAGGTGCTACCTCTCTTTTGAGAAGGTATGAATGTGTTAATCTGGTATGACCAATTCTACATCGCGAAATCACTATTTGATCTCGGCGATTAGAAAATATAATTGACGAAGATGAATCAAGGGTTGGCTTTATGTCATGTAACTTATTAAAAATTGCACTGTCCCAAATTGTTTGCCATTTTGACTTAATTAACGTGTTAATTGAACATTTGAAGTCACTGCTTGGTAATTTGATATCTACTGGTTGAAGGTTTAAAGATTCTTTAGCCAAAATATCAACTTTTTCATTTCCTTGTATACCAATATGGCTTGGTATCCAGCAGAGGTGTACTATTTTAGATTTTAAAATTTCATGTAATTTTAGTTCGATACATTTTATAAGAATATTGTTTGAAGTACGATTTTTAATGGCCAATAATACAGATAGAGAATCTGAAAAAATGATAAAATTGTTATTATTACTATTTGATATGTATGTTAAAGCAAGATCTATTGCTTTGACTTCAGCTGTAAATATGGATGCCTGGTCAACTTTTCGTGCTGGGTTACTATTATTAGAAGATATTCGAGTTGCGTATTGTAATGAAAGCTTTTGTCGACGTAATTTTGATGATGGCTCGTTAGCTTCAACATAAAGACTTTCAACAGGTGAGGTTTTAAATGCACCAAGGGCGATACGTTAGCCCTGGTTATGCATAGTATCAAGCATTTGCAAGTACGATTTACGTGCTGATCCATACACAATTGACCCATAATCTAGTTTTGAACGAACAATACTTCTGTATAATTTAAGTAATGTTTGGGAATCAGATCCCCAATCAGTATGTGAAAGTACTTTAAGTAGATTTAAAGCTTTAATACATTTTGTTTTTAGAGACTTTAAGTGTGGTATAAAGGAGACTTTTTTATCAAATGTAACGCCTAAAAATTTAGCTTCATTTACAACAGGGATTTTTGAGCCAGAAATGTGAAGTTCATGATCATTATGATGCTTTCTTAATCGACAAAAATGTACACATTGTGTTTTTGACTTGGAAAATTTAAAACCATTTTCTGTTGCCCACTTTTGGATTTTATCCAAGTTTTGTTGTAGTTGGCGTTCGATACTTCGAATATTTTTAGATCGATAACAGATTAAAAAGTCATCTACATACAATGAGCAATCTGTACCAGGATTTATGACCTTAACAATATTATTAATTTTAAGACCAAAGAGTGTAACAGATAATATACTGCCTTGTGGCACGCCTTGTTCTTGTATGTGGCTCTCTGATAATGTTGGTCCTAATTTAACTTGAAAAATTCTGTCAGACAGAAAACTAGAAATTAACATAGGTAGTCTACTACCGTTTAGACCGGCATCTTTTAAATCTTTGAGAATACCATATTTCCAAGTTGTTTCGTAAGCTTTCTCAAGATCAAAGAAAATTGAAACTACATGTTGTTTATTGACAAAAGCCTCTCTTATAAATGTTTCGAGGCGTACTAAATGATCATTTGTACTTCGCTGTTTTCGAAAACCAGATTGGAAATTAGTTATAATACCGTTTGATTCTAAATACCAGATGAGTCTTTTATTAACCATGCGTTCAAAGGTTTTACAAATACAACTAGTTAGAGATATTAGTCGGTAGTTAAGGGGGTCAGTATTGTCTTTACCCGGTTTCGGTATTGGTATTATTAAAGCTTGCTTCCAGGAATCTGAAATTTTACCAGATATCCATATATCATTAAAAATATCGAGCAATAAATGTTGAGATACTAATGGGAGGTGTTTTAAAAATTGATAATAAATTTCATCAGGGCAAGCAGCTGTATCTTTGGCATGCTTAATAGAATCGGTTAAATCGTCAATTGTAAAGAGGGTGTTATACTCTTATTCGTTGTTAGAATGAAAATTAATATTTTGTTTTTCCGAGTTAGATTTGACCTTTTTAAATTCTTCAGTGTAGTGTGCTGAGTAAGAATTATGTTCAAAAGTTTCCGCCAGCGTGTTGGCTATATCTTTAGTCGTCTTTGCTACGCTCGAATCTTTACGTTTCAGATGAGCAGTAGGAACCTTTTTGTGTTTACCGTTAATTTTACGAACTGCTTCCCAAACTGTTTTAATCGGAGTGTTGGCGTTAATTTTAGAAACATATGACTGTCATGATTTACGTTTAGAAACTTTAAATGTTCTACGAGCTTGTGCTCGTAGGATTCTATAATTGTCTAGATTTGCAGCTGTAGGGCAAGTCTGAAATTTTTTAAGTGCTGCTTTTCGTTTCCGATATGATCTTCTGCACATCAAATTTGCAATATAAATTTGAAACTTATAATAGATAGAACAATATTGTAGTCCGTTTTTCCAGCTGTCGAAGCTTGAATAAATTGTGATGAATGAATTTCGTAATAACGATACTCGTGCTCTATTCGTACTTTTCTGCAAAGTTGTCTGGTCAAGCCGGCATGTATATCCCAGGGTTGTCTTTCTTTTGTACACGCAAAAATGAAATATCCTGACAGAAACTCAGACAGTTCAACCCGACCATAAATCACGCTTAGCAAAATCACTTACGTAAGACGACAACAAATTGAACACACAAAGTCACCGTAAAATGATACATGTTAGACAGTTAAAAAACTAATAAGAACAAAAACATTATATTATTTGCATATAGAATTTATCATATCACATGGAACTCACTTCACTCACAATACATTCTCTTTTGTTCATAAAGCATATCAATGCATGACATAGGCTGATCCAGCAGGTGGGTCAGGGGTCCAGACCTCCCTGAAATTCCAAAATATACTCGTGCATGACTGTATTTTTATATGTAAGCCGTTTTTAAGTAGCAAGAAGCAATTTTCTCGTGCTCGCCTTTGTGTTTAACATAGATTTAATGGTTACGTAGTTTTTATTATTAATATGTTGCGTTATTCTGCAAACGGTGTATAATATGGTTGTGGTTTGATGGTTTTAACCCCCCCCCCACTAGAAAAAGTTTGCATCCCCCTTGAAAAAAATCCTGGATCCACCCCTGCATGTAGCTCAATAGTGATAGAATCCTTTTACGAGTTTTATTTGATAATATATTTTATCATCACTTTAAATACCACAACATCTGACTATAGAATTCAAAACTATTGATTTAGAGAAAGTGGTATATGAACAAAAATCATTGTAGTCTCTTTTGACCAATAACTTGTATAACAATCCAAGTATATGAGTTTTGTTTATGCCCCGTATTGGACAAAATTCAAACATCTGTGACCTTTAATTCAATTAAACAATCAATATTGTTATTATAGCGAACAAAAGACATTAAAGCCCCATTATCAAAAGTAACACAGTTTTGACTGCAAAGAGAATAGAAATTTATCTATTTCATACACCTATAATGAACAAGATTTTCTTTAAAAAAATGCGAATATTGTTGAATTATGTTTATGTTATTTATTGCATTTCAAAGTGAAAGTAGATCGAAACTGAAAGTAGAATTTGCTTTCAATACTTGAAACAATAGTTTTGATCACAGAATGTTAAAGTTGAAGTCATATTACAGAAAAAACATACCCCAAATTACAAAATAATGCTCTAAAACTATTGTGGATCTAGTATATCGAACATTAGCGTATAAATGAATATAGTGTACCCCACTTTTTTAAGACATTGACACTTGGTCAAACTTAAATTTAGAAAACAGAATGGTTGAACTATTTATTGTGTCCCTAGGCTAATGCATGTTATATTTTGATAACTTTGTGAAACAGTTTCAAGTTAACTGCAAACCAATATATATTCACATAGTGACTTTAAAGCGAGAATAGTGAAGTACATGTTATATGAGACCTTCTATGTTCAAATAATATAATGTACATATAATGATGAAAAAAGCTGATTGAGATAGTTACATGCAGGTGCCAGTTTTCCTGTCATAGTTTATGTAATACATAAAACAAACTGTTTTCCATAAAGTACTTCCATTTAACAAACACCATGAACACAGCAGAATGTTCCTTTGAAAAAAAGGAAAACAACAGTAATATTAAAAAAGCCACACACTTGACTACAGTGTTTCAGAATACATAATAAAATACCTTTGTTGGGTTCAACGCTGTGGTTACACATCGTAAACGTCATATTTCGGTGGTCTGTCAACCTTCTCACTGTTTTTGAAGAGGCTATTGAGAGATTAAGCTGTTAACCAGTGTCTAGATACATATTTCCGTCAGTGTCTGACAGCTGCCTTACCTGATCAAGAATACGTGGTAGGAGGGAGAATGGTAATACAAGTTATTCATGACAAACGCTTGAAGATCAGTAAACGTTGTGTGCTATCGACTGATCAATCCGGGTGGCTGAATAATGATAAAAAAGATGTTTGAGATAGTTACCTGCAGGTGCCTATTTTCCTATCATAACTCATGTAATACACAAAACAAACTGTTTTCCAGATTGTACTTCTATTCAACAAAGACCATGAATACAGCACGTTTCTCCTATGGATAAAAATATATAATTTACATAGCCTTCATTTTTCAGGAGAGATAATACATGCACATGTACATATAACAAGAGCAAATCAAGCAACATATTTACAAAAGAGTTATGAGAAACATATCAACGTGAATACACAATCGAAGTAAAGAATGGAAAATAGTTACGAAAATTATCACGTGTTCAGACAAAAAAAAAATGAAATTCTTTCACCAAAATTATGGTGCGTAACAGTTTACTGCTTTCGGCCAGAAACAGGATATGGTCCAACTCGGACAAATGAAGCTGTATTTCACTGTCGTAACGACCAAAGCAAAAACAAGTCATAGCTTGTTGCAAATACAAAGTCGAAGAATACTCGATTAAACAGTTCATATATAGTAAACAACAGTAGTATATAAATAATTCATACATTTACCTACATTGTTTTATAATAAATATTAAAAATACGAAGTGATATCTAACAACATTTGAAATATTTAAATGTTCCGATTTTACAGATACCTGTAATTTTATGTTTTTTCCTTAGGAGGTTTGACATATAACATCGAGTTATTCTTTCAAAATTTAGACGATACCGGATGTTTTATATTATAAATTTGTAATAATTGGAATGTCTCGCTGGCAACAACCCCCTATCATATACCAAACCTTCAATAGTGTAAATAATGGGAAAATACGTTTATGAGAAGCGTTTGGGAAAATACGTTTATGTGATGCGTTGGGGAAAATACGTTTATGTGAAGCGTCTAGGAAAATACGTTTATGTGAAGAGTTGGGAAAAGTATGTCTATGTGAAGCGTTTGGGAAAATGCGTTTATGTGAAGCGTTTGGGAAAATACGTTTATGAGAAGCGTTTGGGAAAATACGTTTATGTGATGCGTTTGGAAAAATACGTTTATGTGAAGAGTTGGGGGAAATACGTTTATGTGAAGAGTTTGGGAAAATACTTTTATGTGAAGAGTTTGAGAAAGTATGTTTATGTGAAGAGTTAGGGAAAGTATGTTTATGTGAAGAGTTTGGGAAAGTATGTTTATGTGAAGAGTTTTGGAAAATACGTTAATGTGAAGAGTTGGAGAAAGTATGTCTATGTAAAGAGTATATTCTTGCAAAGATAATTTTCATATTGAATCAATGGTTCGTGCAACAAATATGTCTGTACTAAAGTGTTTTGTTACATACAGAGAAAACATGTGTCGTGTAATGAGACTATGCAACAAGTTTGGGTTGTTGCTAAGAATATATTTTTTATTAATTTGTATGTAAATTTCCAGCCGATTGTTTTGTATGTAAAGTTACAATGTACAGAAACATCCATTTTATTTGAGAGTTTTGAGTCAAGATCCATTAGAAAGATAATTAATCATTGTACTAATCATGCTTTGACCATTCTGTCATGTTATAACTTAAAAGATGAGATAATAACACGCAATAAGGTATGATCAGTTACTTTAATAGTATACAAGTTAAAATAAGCTAAAGCTTTTTTTTGGGACATTATCCATCATTTTTTAGATTTTTATAAAACTAATTGAAGATTGTATGCGAAAACCAAGACCAACCAAAGACGTGTTTTGAGATAAGTGAACTGAATTATAGATGGCTATGCAGCCTCCATTTTCACGAAAAGAGAAAAAGACTCAGAGAGTCAACTCAACTAATAGGATTCTTTCATTAAAAGTCTACGTCATAATAGATGACCATTAATATCAAATATTTTGTACAGACTGTTTCTTTGTTTGGTCTAATATTAAATAACTACTCAGACTCTATGAGTTTATTGTTGAACAGTAATGACCATGACATTTAGAAACATAGCTTAGCGGAGCTAGTTAACCAAACAATCAATGTAACTCTGTGGACATGTGTATTTTCCTGACCATGTGAGGCAACAGGAATTTTTCAACTGAGTTTGTAATGGTTCACTTATGTAGCAGAACAATTGACCATTCCCAGTGTGACCGATGTTATTTGAACAACGAAATATGAGCCCGTTAATATAACCATGTGCTCTTTTCTTAACATCTTGTTTGTGGAACAAAAATTAACTGACACCATTTGTTAAAAATGCAAATAGGTAAAGTCATGGAAAATCCATGAACTTGTCTTTTTCAATGCTGAGTGTTTGTTTACAAGTTGGGTGATAAAGAAGACTTTGTAAGTGGTTAACCAGATAAGCCAACCTACTGCACAGCGTATATACACCATAACATATTGTATAGCGTATATAAACGGTACAGTAACCAGTAGTGTCTTAGCTATTGCTGACCGGCGAAAAATATACCCACAGGGAGTATAAGACCTACTGACCACCGGCAGAAAATTGCTCTTTCTATGTGCTCACCCACATCTCTCTTGGTGTGGTAGGTACATTTTTGGCACCCTATACCAGTACCAGTACCTTGACCTAATATAATTTTGTAGCGTATTTATATTTAGAAAAAATATTCATAGCCAAAAGAGACTTAAATGCCTACTCATACGGTATGGGTAGGACGAGCACATAAATCAAACAATAATCATTAGATGACCAGAACAATAGCAGGTGCTTTCCTGGCGCGATGTGTCAACAGGTCCGTGCAATGTTAACCACATTCAAAACCTTCCTTCCACCACAGTAAACAAACCTTAATTTAACTCAAATGAATTTATTCTATTTCATTCCACCAATTTGAACAGTGAGAACATGAATTGCACATACCATACATTTGTTCTTGACTTGATAAGTATGTGTGACCTTATGTTATTTTTTTATTCATTGGAGTTAACGCCGTGTCAACACAATTTAGGTCATTTTACGGCGTCTAGCGCACCTTGTCTATAACCAGTACTCACCTACCCTTCCACAAGGCCGGAAACTTCTCCATATTATCTTATCAATATAGGAAAATCGACATTAGTGTCAACTTTTCATGGAAGGGTATAACCTCCCCGGGTGGAATTCGAACCCGCACCCCCTCGGGCACTAGTATCCACATCCCGGCGCGCTACCAACTGCGCTATCGACCCGGGTTGGATCTTACGTAGTGTTTGATAATTTCTCAAAATAATAGTATACAAACAATTCTGCTAAAAGTTTGACCGTAGCATTTTACAAGCAAAGTACATAGTTGGTTTAATACGTAAACTTACGCGGTGCTTGGAGCAAACAATATTAATAGCAGTGTTAGAAATGTGACCATAGTACTGTTCATATATTGTACATAATTGATTTGATATGTACTTTCATGTGGTGTGTTTATGCATTAATGAGTGTTCATTCAACAGTGAATACGTGTGAGTCAAGTAAAAGACAATAGACGAATATTTTTTACCAAAACATCAAGAAGTCTGTAACTTATATACATGTGTTAGGTGTTAGAATCTTGTCTATCAGTATTTCGGACAAATATGTTGATCAGGTTAAATGGAGCTGGAGTAAACAAGTAAGTCTTATCTCCATTATGCTGGAAATATTCGACCAGCAAATGGTGCATAGGAGAAAAATGGGAGTTGAATTTATTTTCATAGTTCTTCTATAAAATAAATCTACAATTATTGAATTACCACGACACGATGTGTAATCCATATGATTAGACAGCTGGGTGTTTGTGTCATACAGCGACAAAGAAAGAAAACACAAAAACATGAATGTGTCTTGTTTTCATTAAATACTTACCTAGTTAGTGAATGTGTCATACAGCGACAAAGAAAAAAAAGCAACGGTGCTGATGATCTTTTGTTGCAAAGCCAATGTCTCATTTTTAGGAGCTTTGGGCCATAAAGCGACAAAGATAGAAATTACAAAACTATGGCGTTTTGTGTTGTGTAAATACTTACCTTGTAAGTACATGTGTCATTCAGCGACAGAGAAAGAAAAAGTTGTGCACATGGTGTGTTGTTGCAATGTCATATTTTGAGAGTTTTGTGTCATACAGCGACAAAGATAGAAAACCAACAACAACTATGGTGTTTCGTGTTTATTAAATGAATACTTACCTGGTAAGTGAATATGTCGTACAGCGACAAAGAATCAAACAAACAAAAACAGTACAAATGGTGTATTGTTGCATAAGTCAATGCCTTATTTGAGAGTTTTGTGTCATACAGCGACAAAGATAGAAATAACAACAACTATGTTTTTGTGTTGAATAAATACTTACCTTGTGAATTAAAATGTCATACAACGACAAAGAAATGAAACGAAAACCAACAGTGCAAATGGTGTATTGTTGTAAAGTCAATGTCTTATTGTGGGAGTTATGTGTCATACAGCAACAAAACTCGACAGTGAAACAGGTGTATTGTAAGAAAACCAGTGTATTTTAGGGGGAGTGTTTGTGTCATACAGCAATAAAGATAGAAAAACAACAGTTAAATGTGAATTGTGCAAAGGCAATGTATTTTTGGAGTGTTTCTATCATACAGACAAAGAAAGATATCAACAGTAAAAGACATATCTTTAAGAAACCTGTGTCTTTTTTTGGGGGGGGGGTAGTTTGTGTCATACAGATAGAGAAACGACAGTAAAATGGGCATTGTTGCAAAGACAATGTATTTTGGGTAGTTTTATGTCATACAGCGACAAAGAAAGAAATAATAACAACAACGTTGTGCTTTTCGTTAAATAAATACTTACCTAGTAAATGAAAGTATCACTAAAAACAAAGCGAAAATAATAGCAATGAAAATAGTGTATTGTTGCAAAGCCAATGTCTCATATTGAGAGTTTTGGTGTGTTGTTGCAAAGACAATGTCCTTTTTGGGGAGTTTTATGTCATACAGCGACAAAGATTGAAATAACAAAACTCTGATGTTTTGTCTTGTATTGTGTTGTGTAAATACTTACCTTGTGAGTGAATGTGTCATACAGCAAAAAGGAAAGAAAAACAGAGCCCATGGTGTGTTGTTGCAAAGATAATGTCCTTTTTTGGGAGTTTCATGTCATACAGCGACAGAGATAGAAATAACAAAACTCTGATGTTTTGTCTTGTGTTGTTTTTTTGTAAATACTTACCTTGTGAGTGAATGTGTCATACAGCGAAAAAGAAAGATGAAGCAGTGCAAATGCTTTGTTGTTGCAAAGACAATGTCCTTTGTTTGGTGTTTTAGTCATACAGCGACAAAGATAGAAATAACAAAACTATGGTGTTTTGGGTTGTGTAATACTTACCTTGTGAGTGAAGGTGTCATACAGCAAAAAAGAAAGAAAAGCAGAGCACATAGTGTGTTGTTGCAATGACAATGTCTATTTTGGGGAGTTTTATGTCATACAGCGACAGAGATAGAAATAACAAAACTATGGTGTTTGTGTTGTGTAAATACTTACCTAATGCGTGAATGTGTCATACAGAAACAAAAAAGAAGTTATGGTAGCAGTTATGTTGTTGTGTGATCACGTGTCAGAAGCAATGGTAGAACTTTGATGGTGTGTGGTCATGAGTCATACAGCGACAAAGTCAGAAGTAGCAGTTATGGTGTTGTGTTGTCAATCACCTCCCAGTTTATGTGATCATGAATATAGTAATTGTAAAAAGGAGAAATGTGCTTTGAACATAAATATTGCCTAAATTAGTGAAAATGATTAAGTTACAGAGAGAGGAAATACTGCTTTTATGTGAAGAAAGTATATTCAATAACGTGTCATATCACGGCGGCCGGTCAACCTACTTTCCTGGAAAGGGTAAATCTCTGAATTTAGCAGTTAACCAGTTACTAGACACATACTTCAGGCAATGGCTGACAACTGCCCTTCATGTTTTAGAATATATAGTAACAAATGTTTTTGTTTGTTGGGTTTAACACCGTATCAACACATTGTATAGGTTATATCACTGCGGTCAGTCGACCTACTCACTGTTCCTGGAATGGATGGATTTAGCTGTTGTCCAACTAGACGCATACTTCCTTCAGTGACTGACTAAGGCCCTAATACATGTACTTCACAAATCTGATTCGAGCCAACATTTTAATTAAAGCTTTTATACTCACAAGGCTTTATGATCAAGTTTATCAAATCTTGCATCAAATACATGTACATGTAATACATTTTTTTGTATTTTTTCGATCCAATATTATAGAAATACTTAGCTTGTAGCTGCACGATGAACATAGACGTTGACATCTTACACAAGATCCTCTGATGACCAAACAACTATTGTGAATATCTAATAACTACCTTATAGTGGTATCAATCATCTTCCTCAATACCTTTTTACACCTAGATGGAATACAAAAGATCAGAAGATATTATATTTTTGTTGGGTTTAACGCCGTATAGCAACACATTGCATAGGTCAATAACAGCGGTCAGTCAACCTACTTACTGTTCCTGGAAAGGCTAAATCTATGGATTTAGCTGTTAAACAACTACTAAGCACATACTTTCGTCAAGGACTAAGAACTACCCTACATAATTATCAATCATTGGTAGGAGGGAGAATAGCCGTAGAAATAATTCCATGACCAAGCTCCACGAAAGTATGCTCCGCCCGGGAATCAAACCCACGGCCCCTCGAGCTACCAACTGAACTAGCCGGGCATCTGCGCCTTGGTTTAAAAGATACAGCAGGTCGTTTCTCCACTAAGTCATTTCTCCCCTGGTCATTTCTCCACTTTTTAGTAGTCATTTCTCCACTTTTAAGTAGTCATTTCTCCACCTGTATATATAATAGGATTATAATATGTTTATTGTGTAACGTGATAATTACCCTTATTATGGATTGTCATATTGAAACATTATATCAATTAAAAGTACCAACTGATATTATTTAAGCATGTTTTTATACAAATATTTTGTTGGTTTATGAAGTGTCATTGAATGTGATGTGTTTAATCAAATCAATTCTAAGTGAAAGTGGTTGCATGCTCTTATTTGCACTTGTTAAGTACATTTTTTTTTCATCATTTATTTTCAATAAACAGTTGTATTTAATACAATGTTCTTAATATTTATAATAATTTTCCTTGAAGTAACTCAGGCAATTTATATGTAGTGATTTATACAATTATTTCCACGCATTGATACAATAAACTTTTATCAAAACTGTGTGGTTAAAAAGACAATGAACAAATTGATTTACTCATTTTATTTTATTTACAAGCAAGATTATCATTCCTTTTTATATTCAAAATATTTCATTTTTAGTCAGTTACTAAAATACATCATAAGTAATATGCTAAATAACATGCAAAATTAAATTTTAATTTGCACTTCAATATAATAATACAATAGTAGTGTAGGGCGCTAGAATGGCACCCAAAAAATAAAAAAAAATGATCTATGGCACCGCGATTTTTTAAAAAAATTATCTATGGCACCGAAATTTTAAAGAAAAAATATTTATAGCACCAAAACGAAAAAACAAATTTTGGGGAGAAAAACAAAATTTGGGAGAGAGAAGAGGTGCCATTCGAAAAGTAAAACTTTTTTGTACCGCCCTGTGTGTTGGTGTTGTTCTGTTGTGAAATGTCAAGTGATCAGAAAAAAACGGATTGACCTACATTAAAACGGATTGACCTACATTAAAACGGATTGACCTACATTAAAACGTATATCCAATGGAAAGTCAGTTTACATATTTTGAGTTTGTTCGTGTTGGTTTGTGTATGGACTTTGTTTTTATAAATCTGAATTATATGATATGATTTATGAATTTTATTGACATGATGAGATTATATTCTTTCGAAAAAGATGGGTGGCCCTGAAAAGGGCCGTTGGTTTATAACTTTAGAGTTATTTAGACATCGCTGGTGCTTTCGGGTTTGATGTCTGGTCTTTCATTCGGTGTGCTGACTGTTGCGGGTTCATTGAATTGTTGTCTAACCCGTTGCTGTAGTTCTTCTAGTTGTCTAGCCTGCTGCTGTAGTTGTTCTTGTCTAGCCTGCTGCTGTTGTTGTTGTCTAGCCTGCTGGCGTTGTTTTTTAAATTGTCCAAGACAATATTCACAGCCACATTCATTATTTTGCACTCGCTGCATCCACCATTGAAAGTCTAGATCTTGCTGTCTTTCTACAAGACGACTAGCTCTCTCTTCCTCCTGTCTCATACTTTCTAATTCCATTACGGCTAAAGCCACATTTTGTTCACGCTTTTCTTTTTCACAGGTTTGTTGATCCACCCAACGGCGGACACTATACCAAGTTCTAGCTTCTTTAGCTCTCAACGTTCTAATTTTTCTAAGTTGGTTCACAAGGCTGTCCATGATGATCACTGTTCGGTGTCGAAAAGTGGTGTGAAGTGACCTACTCAGAGCGCGACGTTATATAGCGTCAGCGCGAACGTGAGAGAGAGCACGTCTTTGGACGTTCGGTCGAGTGATTAATTTGTGTTTGTTGGTAGGTCTTTATGGACTGATTGCCACTTAAGTATACATACAAATCAACTCAAAATCACAACAACACATCTTTAGGTTTATTATTTTTATTTTATAACATCAAACAAGATAGAACACATGTAACAGATACATAGAACAAGAAATAAAGCAAAAACAGAGATGAAACACAACAACAACATATTATTTACATACATCTATCCATAATACCAACCAAAATGAACTCTGTTTCTACATCGCATTATCTCATGAAACCAGTCTTTATCGTAACTGCCTACTTCACAACAACATATTTGTCCTGTTTTATTCAATTGATAGGCTTGATTATAATAGCTCCAGTAATGTTGAGCAAACCAATCGCGAACATACACATCGTTTTTATCAAATCTCATGTCAAATCGTGTTTGAATCACTTCATTTAAATCACAACCACGAGATAAAAAGTCTAAAGCAAAAATACAATATAATCCACACACGGGTTTAAAAACACCTTGTAGTCTAACTTTATTCCAATAGTAAATTTTGAAATGTCTCTTTAAGAAACACAGAATATCACCCAACGGTGGAAGTCCGTACGAATCAAAGTAAATAGCTGTAGATCCTTTCAAGAAGATAGCAACCCAATGTTCACCAGGTTGATCTGAATTATGTGTATTCACACATGGAGTGCGTTTGATTGACTCTCTCAGTTTTCTGAGCATGCCCCTCTCTGCATTTCCAAAAACATTTGGATTGGATGAATTAGCTAAAGGATGGTTTCCATTCTATGCCAACAAGTTGGAGTTTCAAGATTATGTTGGACCCTATTTATCTTTGTATTACTATAGACCTAATAGTATGAAACCAGCTCAACGTGAACAATTTCTGGCTTGGTACAATGAACAAAAAGATAAAGTGTTTGACTTTCAATTGGAAATGGAGAAATATTGTAAGTCAGATGTTGACATTTTATGACGAGGGTGCGGAGAATTTCGTAAACAGTTATTAGAGAGTGATCAAATCGATCCATTCTTGGAAGCGACAACATTAGCACAAGTTTGTAATAAAGCATGGAGAAAAAACTCTATGCCAGAACTGAGTTTAGGTGTTATTTCTGATGCTGGATATCCCAACAAAACGAAATATTCTATGAAAGGCGTGCGTTGGCTACAAATGATGGCTTTGACAGAAGGTATTCATATTCAACATGCCTTGAACCATCATGGTGAAGTTAAGATTGGGCCTTATTATGTAGATGGATTTTGTAAAGATACGAATACCGTGTATGAATTTATGGGATGTTGGTATCATGGATGCCCCGAGTGTTTTCCCAAAAGAGATCTGATTCATCCGTATTCCTTGAAAACGATGGGTTTGTTGTATGCCCACACAAAATGTCGCCTCGAAGAATTGAAAGACCAAGGCTACACATTAGTGGTCATGTGGGAATGTGAATTTGAGAAAAAATGTAAAGCAGACAAGGCCTATAAAACCAGAGTAGAACGATTTTATTTTGGTCAAGATCCTAGCATCCCTCGTGAAGCTTTATTTGGAGGTCGCACCAATGCTGTCAAATTGTTTCATGAATGTGAAGAAGGTCAAGAAATAAAATATGTAGACATTTGCTCCTTGTATCCCTTTGTGAACAAGTATAGAGCTTACCCTATTGGTCATCCTACAATATTAAGTCAAGAACAGATTGATCTCACTCAACTAGATCTCTACAAAGGACTGATTAAATGTTGTGTTTTACCCCCTCAAGATTTATGGATGCCCGTACTTCCCATGCATTGTAATAAAAAGATGGTGTTTACATTATGTCGCACATGTGCTGAAGAGGTGCAAATGGGAAAGCCATGCACTCATACGATAAGGGAACGTAGTTTGTTTGGCACATGGACTCATGTTGAACTGGCTAAAGCTATAGAGTTGGGTTATCGTGTATTGAATGTGTATCATGTATGGCATTGGGAGGATTGGAGTTCAGATGTGTACCGTCGATACATAGACAAATACTTGAAAATAAAACAAGAAGCTAGTGGTTATCCAAGTGGTGTGACTACAGAAGCAGAACAAAACCAGTTTAAAGAAGACTACTATAAAGCAGAAGGCATTGTGTTAGAGCATGTAGAGAAAACCCCTGGAAAAAGAGCATTTGCTAAAACTATGCTCAATTGTTTATGGGGTAAAAATGCCCAGAACAATATTCTACCTAAAACAGAGTATGTGCACAAATTAGATCGTTTATATGAGATTTTGTCTGATCCTAGAAAGTCTGTTAAATATACAGAAACCTTTGATCATGATGAATTCATGTTAGTGAATTATACAGATGAAAACGATAAAGTAGAACCCCACTCTTCATCCAATCCCGTAGTGGCCTCGTATGTTACAGCCTATGCAAGATTAGAACTTTACAAAGTGCTTGAACCTTTAGGAAAAAGAGTCCTTTATTTTGACACGGACTCTTGCATGTTTATTTATGATCCCAACGGGTACAATGTTCCTATCCACTCCAGTCGTTTAGGAATGTGGACCGATGAAGTGCCTCAGGGTCGTATTGTAAAATATGTAGCTTTAGGTCCAAAGAATTATGGTTATGAATACATAGAAAACGGAGAGGTGCATCAGACTTGCAAAGTCAAAGGCATTACTTTAGATTTCAATGCTTCACAGAAAGTCAATTTTAATTCCATGGTAGAATGTGTCAAAAATCGTGATCAGTATTCTACAGTCGTAGAGTATGAATCTAGAATAAAACGACATCGGGATCGTAAAGTCACCAGTGAGAAACAAACCAAGACATTTCGTTCGGTGTATACAAAACGTATCATCATTGACAATTATATGACGGTACCCTTTGGTTACACTTCATTGACATGATGGACTTGATACCGTACTTACCGATTGAATTGAGAGAGAAAATTTATCGTTACGTGGTATGGGCCAATGCAAAACGCTGGAAAACGGAATTGGTGTTAGCCTGGGCAAGTCACAATGCTTTGCATAGTTTACAAAATAAGGACTTTCGATTAGAAGCTATGGTGTTGGATGTTTTGGGAAGAGATGATTTGACGATTCATCAAAGACAACCCGTGTTAAGAAAATTTAACATGGTGCAGCAAAAAGTGTATCATATGGTATCACGTATTTGGGGTTTTAGTTTCACTGATGCAGAAATGAAAGAAACTGAACTTTTAGCACAACGGTTTCATCAAAGTTGTGTTTTTGTGTGGTATTACTATCTGGACACAATGTACGGGGTGCATATACATGGTTTCATGCTTTTTCCATACGACGTTACGTTTGAACACGTATTTCTTATCCTTGGAGATCGAGCCCACATATATAAACAGGATTCTTCTGATTTGAGACAGTTCAGAGAAAATGTCGAGTTGGACACTTCTGATATAGAATACACTGGTTTAGCGAGAGTCAATTCTTTTGCCGCAGGGAATTTGACTTTGTGGGAAAATGCGCAATAGAATCATTACCAAAGCATTATTGCTAGCATGTCGTTTGAAAATACCCAAAGGTGTATATAATAGGGACTGGATTCAGCAGTTTATGAATTCACCTTTAATGTTGGAAGAATTGGACATGGCACTTTTTGTGGTGAATCAAATACATCATACTCATGTGTACGGAGTAAATTGGAAAGAGATTGTTAATTTAGATTGTGTTTTAAATGCTCTTGAACAAAAGTATTGTGTTCATTGTTGACATTCTAATTATGGATGAGATACATAAAAGAGCCATTAGAAAAAGTTGGACATCTCTGATTCGTTTGCTAACATCAGAACAAACTTTAAATATCATGGACTACCTCATGGAAAACAGTATTTTAACTATTGGTATGCGGGAAGAAATAGAGTGTGAACGATCAAACTTCAGCAGAAACAGGAAATTATTTTACATTTTACAGAGACGAGGACCTCGTGCTTTCGGAATATTCATAGAGGCTCTCCTACAAAACAAACTAAACCATATCGCTGACATTCGTATGTCAAATATTAAAAACTCTTGAACAAAAGTATTGTGTTCATTGTTGAAACCATTTCTAATGAGTAAACATGTTTGCTTTGATATTCACGTTGTTATCGTGTGTGAACGATTTAGAGTTTTGGATAAACACTTATCAAATAAGACGGGAAGCTCGCGAAGTGATGGAACAATTGAAACATGACTATGAATTGTTAGATTAAACTTTGTCATTAATGTTTGTCATGTTTATAAAAACTATTTATCATTGATGTTTGTAATGTTTATAAAACTGTTTATCATTGATGTTTTATCATTGACTTTTGTTATTTCATAAAAACATGTTTTGAAAAATGTTTAAATAAAAATGTTTCTTTGACTCATGTGTTAGTTGTTCATGTACAGTCATGGAAGAGAGTTTACTTTTTAAGCATCCATGCAATATTTTTATTTCGGGTCCTAGTGGCTCAGGAAAAACACAGTTTGTAAAAAAGCTGTTGGAATACAAAACCGATTTATTTCATATAGTACCAGAACGTATTGTTTGGTGCTACAAAGAATGGCAGTCAGCTTATGCGCAGTTAAAAGAGCAAGAAACCCAGATTCAATTTATTCAGGGTATTCCTGAGAATGATGAAGACATTGTGGATGATATAACCATCCCTCATTTGATTGTGTTTGATGACATGTTGGGAGAAAAGGATGAAGAAAAAATCAAATTATGGTTTACACGTAAAGGTCATCATCGCAATGCAAGTGTTATTTATATTACACAAAATTTATTTCAATCATCCAAAGCAAGTCGCACTTTGAGTTTAAATGCACATTACATGATCTTGTTTCAAAACACGAGAGATAAAGGTCAAATTAAAGTGTTGGCCAACCAGATTCAACTTCCTCATCTGATAGCAGCTTATCAAGATGCTGTATCAACACCTCATGGGTATTTACTGATTGATTTTCATCCTCATACCCCAGACACGTATCGGTTAAGAACTGATATATTTCATCATTGGTTAACAGGAGAAGATCGGGCTTCAGTTGTGTATATATAGGCTCACTTGAGGATCATTGGTTCATTATCCATCATGGAAGCTATAGCTCAGTCTCTTGTTCATTTGAGTCGGGAAAAGAATCCTGACACCCGTGAACAATTATTACGTTCGGGATTAAAGGAAATGGTGAAATGGTTTACACTTGCTGCACAAATTATTTTACAAAAGAAAGTACAACTTCCTAAACAAACTCTTAATTTCATGGAAAAACATCGCCATGAATTAGAGCAGTTACAAGATGACACCATTGATTTAGACACAAAACGTCAATTGATTTTAAAACCAGGCGGGAGTGGATTTCTGGGTGGAGTGATGATACGCAGTTTATTACGATGGAATGGTCAAAAGACAATACGCAAATTTGGTCCTAAGCTTAAAAAGACCTCTGCGAAAAAGACCACTGCTAAGAAAACTGCTAAAAAGTCCACTAAGAAAACAACTAAAAAGAAAACAACGGGATATATTGCTCATAAAACACCACCCTCAACCAGAAGTTCATCAAGACATACGCCAGCAAGAAGTTTTAATTCTACACCAACAAGAAGTTCATCAAGACATACGCCAATTGGAAGTTTCAATTCATCAAGAAGTTCAGTAAGTCATACGCCAATTGGAAGTTTCAGTTCAACCAGAAGTTCATCAAGACATACGCCAACAAGAAGTTTCAGTTCAACAAGAAGTTCAGTAAGTCATACGCCAACAAGAAGTTTTAATTCTACACCATCAAGAAGTTTTAGTTCAAGAAACAGTTCAAGAAACAGTTCGAGAAATAGTTCGAGAAATAGTTCAAGAAGTGAACCCTCTACTTTGATAGCACGATTTTCACCTTTAACCCAAACCATTGATGCAGATATGGTGAAACAAGAATTAATGAGACAAGGATTAAGAAGAATGATGCCAACATCTGCTACACCTGTAGATGGCATGCAAGATTTAATGCGAAGAGGAATACAACGTTTACTATCTCAGTCTCCTCCCAAAGATCCATCCACAGCAGAGGCTTTAAAAGCTTTAGAAATGTTATATAAGTCATGAGCAGTACAACACTTGATTTAGTTATCATCATGACACGAAAGCAACCACTTGTGAAAAAGTATGGGCATGTGATGCTTGGTTTAGCTCAAGCCCCAGAAGCCTATCGAAAACAGATGATTCATCATGCACCTTCAGAACTGATCAATTGTATCTCAGAATGTTGTAGTAACATTTTAAAAGGGAATGTGACATTGACTCCAGCTCAAAAGCGCAAGTTGAGGCCAAAGTGTCAACACCTCCGATTATTAGCTGATAAGAAAACATCTATTCAAAAGAAGAAACGTGTACTGAATCAAAAGGGAGGTATATTACCCTTGTTAGCATTAGCTCCTGTCATTGCAAAAGCAGTTGCTGCCGGTGCATTAAGTGGTGGAGTTGCTCAATTAGTCAAGAAATTATGAAGAAAATGGCTATTGTTCCTTTCAAAGTGTTGGAAGAGATGCAACGATGGAAAACACAACAACGACCTCGTTTACCACCTTCTCCTCAAGTCACCCAAACAGCTCATTTGGAAAATGAAATGAATCATGTGTTAAATGAAGATGCTTTATCACCCTCAGAAAAAGCTAGACAATATGGTGAAGTGTTACATAAATTTCAACAATCGCATGAAAGAGCTCGTACACCAAAAGCAACGGTAATGCCTTCAGCAGCACCAACACCACCGCCACCAACAACAACGACATTGAAAGATCAAATTGTAGAAAGTGTACCACGCACTATGCGGCGTAAAGCTGAACTTTTAATCAACATGTTAAAACAACATCCTCATATGTCATGGAATGAACAAGGTGTTTTAGAATATGATGGAAAACCTGTAGCAGGATCCAATATTATTGATTTAGTCAATGATGTATTACGTCAAAGAAAAAGCTCCAACCCTCGTGGTTGGGAACAGTTTTCACGTGGATTGAGAGAAGTGAACGTGCCTCAAGAAGTGGTAGGAAATAAAAGACGTTGGAATTGGATTCAACAGTTAGATGACAACGTGGAAGACGAGGACGAAGAAGATCAATTTTATGAAAGTTTTTCCAGTCCTACAGATCTCAAGACTGAAAAATGGGATCCTTATTAAAGAAAGTGTTACGTTCCATCTATTACAATCCTGCAAATCCAGCAGCATTTGGTGGAATACAAGCTCTGTACAAAGCTGCAAGACGCCAATTAAAATCTATCACTTTGAATCAAGTGAAATCCTGGTTAAAAGGAGAGAACACCTACACTCTGCATAAACCTATACGGCGTAAATTTTCCAGAAGAGCAACCGTAGTAGCAGGGATTGATCATCAATGGCAAGCTGATTTAGCTGATATGCAATCATTGGCACAATTTAATAAACCTTATCGTTATTTACTTTGTGTTATTGATGTTTTTTCAAAATATGCTTGGGTCATTCCTATTGAACATAAAACAGGCAATACACTTATTCAAGCATTTAGTTCTATTCCAAGAAAACCTAAAGCTCTGCAAACCGATAAAGGAACTGAATTTAAAAATCATGCATTTCAACAGTTTCTTAAAAAATCGGGTATTCATTTTTTCACCACTGAAAATCCAGAAACCAAAGCAAGTGTTGTTGAACGGTTTCAACGTACATTGAAAACACGTATGTGGAAATATTTCACTCATGAAAATACACGGCGCTATGTAGACATATTGCCTAAACTGGTTCATAGTTATAATCATCGGTTTCATCGTAGCATTCAAAGAACACCAGCTTCTGTCAATGCACAAAATGAAGCCCAAGTCTCTAATGCCTTGTACGGTAAGAAAAAACAAAGTTCATCCCACACTATTCAGGTGGGAGATCGAGTACGTTTGAATAAAACAAAACGTACATTTGACAAAGGTTATTTACCCAATTGGACCACTGAAATATTTAAAGTAGTACGTGTGTCCAAAACCCAACCTCCCACTTTTAAATTAGAAGATTTAGAGGGTGAGAAAATATTAGGCTCTTTTTATGTTTCGGAAATTCAACCTATATTTGATAGTGACATTTACGAAATTGAATCAGTTCTTGATCGGCGTCAGAGGAGTGTAGGTGGAAAAAAGATTAAGGAAATAAAAGTACATTGGAAAGGCTACCCTTCTAAATTTGATAGTTGGATACCAGAATCTTATCTTGTATAAATACATCATGTCTCAGACAGATAGTGCCAGTATTCAAGTGGATCCCACCGCCATTAAACCTTGTGAACCCAAAAACAAAGTTACGTTTATCTCACAAATTGTGGTGGTATTTATTATTATCTCTGTGTCTTTATTTAATTTATGTTTTCAACGTCCTGATCGTGAATTGTGGCTTTTATTATTAAGTAGCTCTTTGGGTTATATTTTACCAAATCCTTCTTTGAAATTTAATAAACCTAAATCAACATGAGTTCTTTTTACATTACATTAATGAGTGATAGTTCTACAGATTTGTTTCCTGATAATATACAATGTTGTTTTCGTACAAAATTGATCAAACCTGTACATTTAAATAAACAAGATTGGGAAATTGCTCTAGTCGAATTAATTGTACCAAGTCAAGTCATAAATATTACACAAGAGGAAGGAACATTTTACATTGTTAGTCAAGATGAAAATGTTCGCAGAGCATTGAGTGAACTTCCTGAACATTGTGCTCAAGGTTTATGTTTATCTATTCCGCCTGCAACTTATGTAACACCACAACATCTCATTCAAACGATCGATGAAACGATTAAAAATTATATTGGAGGTATTTTAAAAAAACACAATCTTACATTGGTGATGAGTTTTTCCAATATTAGTAAAAAAGTGAAAATGGCTAGTTCGGATGAATTGGGTATTCAATTTCATCCTGATCTGTTCATAAAACTAGGGGGAGATCCAAATGATTCTACTACTGTGTATTTGAAAGACAATAAAAATCCATTTCCTTATGGTGTAGATGTGCATATGGGACATAATCATTTATTTGTGTATTCTGATCTTGCCTCTTACACTTTGTTAGGAAATATAGAAGCCCCCATTCTGCGTGTGGTTCCATTTGAATCGGTGACTAAAGCAGGGAGTAATCCCCATATTCATTTCGAATTTTTAAATTTACACTATGTTCCTCTTGCCAAAGCCGATTTTGACACCATTCATATAAATATAAGGGGAGACACAGGCAAACATATTCATTTTGTGCACGGGAAGTCGATGGTAAAAGTTCATATTCGACAGAAACAATGATACCCATTTACAAAGGTCAAGCTCGTCAATATGGACATGGTTTAGGATCCGTGTTTAAAAAAGCTATGAAAAATGTCATGCCTCTACTACAACCCTTGTTCAAAACTGGAATGAAAACCTTAAAACATGAAGCGGTTCGTCAAGGAAAAGGGGCTGTGCAAGATTTAATGACAGGCTCCAAACCTAAAGAAGTGGTGAGAAAACGTGGGGCTAACATGCTTAAAAACATGGGTGAACAATTACTCAAAGCTGTTGTTCCTGCCAAACGTACAAAACCCACTCACCCAAAGAAAAGAGTTCATTCTAAACCTAGACGTTCAAGTGTCAAGAAGTCAAGACCTCACGACATATTTGATCAAAAATGATGCAACACGGTTCATGCGAATGCAGTAAGACAGAATTGGATGTAGGATTTGTTCCACCCACCATGACAGCCATGCAAGAGGGTCAATGGACTGAACATTACCCTATATCTATTTTGGATAACAACGCACCTATGGTGAGCAATGGAGATATGAATGGAAATCCTGAAAGCAACCCTTTCAATTTCCAACATTTTAATTTGAATCAGCTGGAAGTCAGTATTGATGGTAAAAGTATACACAACAAAGCCTTTCAACCCAACTTTGCGAGCGGAGAATGTTTACGTTCCTACATGTCCTTGTATCAAGCCACGGGCTCCCTTGGAGTCAATAGATCCATGGGTATTAGTTTGAACGATTACAGAAACGGCTATACACTGTGGGGTATAGATTTGACGGCAGATCAAGGTGCAGAAGAAGGACAGCTTCATCCTATAAAGACAGGAAATCTACGTTTAGAGTTTCATTTCTCTCGAGCTCTTGAAGCAGCTATCAACGTTATTGTGTATGCTGAGTACGACAATCAGATTGAAATCAATTCGTACAGAGAAGTGATTCTAGACTATTGAAGATGAGTGAAGACATGATGTGTGATGAAATTGAAATCAGTGAAGGACAACAATTTGAAATAGAACTGTTTACTTTTCCGTGTTGTGAAAGTTCACGGACTGAGTTTTTAAAGGACAATTTAAATCATCATGTCGTAGAAGAATTACAATCATTGATATATCAAAAAGTGAAAGAGGATTGCTACGGGTGCATTGTAGATCACCCAAGTCAAATTAACCATCCGTTATGTTTGTATTCTACAACAGATGAATGGACAGATCTGTATATTGAAAAAGCTCTACTTGAATTAAACATTTACAGAGTGATGGAAAAATGGTATCCTCATCTTCATTCTTTATCCAAAGAAGAAAAGGGAGATGCCCGACGTTTGTGGGTTCAGTTTGTATCTGAATTTGAAAGCCATCGGTCAGAATTACCTTGTGACTGGGTGACTTTATGGTCAGAACGTGTGAAGAAAGTGTGGTGTTATGGAGACTAATGAACTTCAATATGTGTTGGACCATTCACCCTTATTAAAAACATTACATGGACGTGTATGTGCTAAAGATGAATTATCTCTAGAGAATGGTGTGAGAGCTTTCATCGTGAATACACATAATTCAGATCAACCTGGTGAACATTGGGTTGCTATCTACTTGAAAGGATCTACAGCTATTTACTTTGATTCGTACGGACTTCCGCCGTTAGAAGATATTCTATGTTTCTTAAAGAGACATTTCAAAATTTACTATTGGAATAAAGTTAGACTACAAGGTGTTTTTAAACCCGTGTGTGGATTATATTGTATTTTTGCTTTAGACTTTTTATCTCGTGGTTGTGATTTAAATGAAGTGATTCAAACACGATTTGACATGAGATTTGATAAAAACGATGTGTATGTTCGCGATTGGTTTGCTCAACATTACTGGAGCTATTATAATCAAGCCTATCAATTGAATAAAACAGGACAAATATGTTGTTGTGAAGTAGGCAGTTACGATAAAGACTGGTTTCATGAGATAATGCGATGTAGAAACAGAGTTCATTTTGGTTGGTATTATGGATAGATGTATGTAAATAATATGTTGTTGTTGTGTTTCATCTCTGTTTTTGCTTTATTTCTTGTTCTATGTATCTGTTACATGTGTTCTATCTTGTTTGATGTTATAAAATAAAAATAATAAACCTAAAGATGTGTTGTTGTGATTTTGAGTTGATTTGTATGAATACTTATCTGGCAATCAGTCCATAAAGACCTACCAACAAACACAAATTAATCACTCGATCGAACGTTCAAAGACGTGCTCTCTCTCACGTTCGCGCTGACGCTATATAACGTCGCGCTCTGAGTAGGTCACTTCACACCACTTTTCGACACCGAACAGTGATCATCATGGACAGCCTTGTGAACCAACTTAGAAAAATTAGAATGTTGAGAGCTAAAGAAGCTAGAACTTGGTATAGTGTCCGCCGTTGGGTGGATCAACAAACCTGTGAAAAAGAAAAGCGTGAACAGAATGTGGCTTTAGCCGTGATGGAATTAGAAAGTATGAGACAGGAGGAAGAGAGAGCTAGTCGTCTTGTAGAAAGACAACAAGATCTAGACTTTCAATGGTGGATGCAGCGTGTGCAAAATAATGAATGTGGCTGTGAATATTGTCTTGGACAATTTAAAAAACAACGCCAGCAGGCTAGACAACAACAACAGCAGCAGGTTAGACAAGAACAACTACAGCAGCAGGCTAGACAACTAGAAGAACTACAGCAACGGGTTAGACAACAATTCAATGAACCCGCAACAGTCAGCACACCGAATGAAAGACCAGACATCAAACCCGAAAGCACCAGCGATGTCTAAATAACTCTAAAGTTATAAACCAACGGCCCTTTTCAGGGCCACCCATCTTTTTCGAAAGAATATATTCTCATCATGTCAATAAAATTCATAAAATCATATCATATAATTCAGTCTTATAAAAACAAAGTCCATACACAAACCAACACGAACAAACTCAAAATATGTAAACTGACTTTCCATTGGATATACGTTTTAATGTAGGTCAATCCGTTTTAATGTAGGTCAATCCGTTTTTTTTCTGATCACTTGACATTTCACAACAGAACAACACCAACACACAGGGCGGTACAAAAAAGTTTTACTTTTCGAATGGCACCTCTTCTCTCTCCCAAATTTTGTTTTTCTCCCCAAAATTTGTTTTTTTTCGTTTTGGTGCTATAAATATTTTTTCTTTAAAATTTCGGTGCCATAGATAATTTTTTTAAAAAATCGCGGTGCTATAGATCATTTTTTTTTATTTTTTGGGTGCCATTCTAGCGCCCTACACTACTTACAATTGATTTATCATAATATACTAAATAAACATTCTAAATTATACTATTTTAGTTCAAAAATGAATTTTATTTACAAAATTAACATGAACATAATTCAATAACATACATATATCTTATATAAACCTATTCTATATAAAAGTGGAGAAATGACTACTAAAAAGTGGAGAAATGACTACTAAAAAGTGGAGAAATGACCAGGGGAGAAATGACTTTGTGGAGAAACGACCGTAAGCCCCCTAGATTTATCCATAAATAAGTTCCATCAGGACACACAATACCTGGTTCTAGAATGTACAATTCATAGATGTCGTCAAGACAATGATGGGTAAACTGTACAATTAACCCTGGAAAAAAATGTCAAGCCTATTTTTATCTATTGTACTTCCCTTCACTTAATGTAAATATTTCACAATTATATGACAATGCTGCGGTCTAGAAGAGTCCAGCACAACAGCCGAGTGATAAAGCCTTTATCAAAGGGTTTTCGAGAGAAAAGAATAATACAGGAGCGGTACTTGTGGCAATTAAGATCAAGATGATAAATTCAATACAATTATATTAGTAAATTATGTAATACATACTATCCAATTTAATCACGCTCTCACAGTCAATGTTTCCTTTTGGAGCTACCCCACCCATTTTAGAATTTGAAAATGGCAACCTGGTGCATTTTTGAAAAGATCGAAGCTCCACAGAATATCAGTACAACTCGGCGAAGAAAGTTAATTTCCGTAACAATTCATGAGCTTATGGATAGATTTACACATTAAACTGACCACTTACCTAATATATTATTGTACAAATTCCATTATTCAAGTTTTTCAAACAAAATTTTCCTTGTTGAAAATGGGGGATAACACATTTTTCTTTAGGCAATCACATGGTTTGAATATTTGACCAATCAAACAGCTGGAATGTAACAATACACATTTCTTCTTGAATGACTTTGTAATCCAAAATCACGGGATTTTTATTGTGTTAAAACAACATGGCTGGTTGAAAAACAAAGTGCGGATCGAGTCCGATTTGAGAGGTGTAGCTTGGCTTGATTGGGTGATCGGATACAGCTAGGAGATCCATTAAACATGCTCCTGGTATTTTATTCTACTTATCGCCTGTCTGTAACAAACTGTTTCATGAAATCATTTTTTGTCGGCTAAACTCAGGTTTTACCTTATTAGTATATTACTGATTCGTAAGGCAAAGGACATGTAATAAAATTGAATTAGCAGACAGGTGAAGACTCCATAGTGAAGAAAAACTAAGGGTTCGATTTATGTACAATTTATAACAAACATAGTCAATCCTATATTTTATCACATCATATTGTTTGAATATTACATTTATCTTATAGCAACACCTGTTATTTAATACCCAACTGATTTTATGTCAAGTTTATTAATTTTGGTCTCTTTTAATAACAAAATATTTAACTATATAATACATACATGTAATATGAATTTATTGTATCATTAATAAAACTATTAACTTCTATTATTAAAACAAATATCAAACAAAGTCCCGGCATATTTGTTTTAATGTCAGTTTCCTGTTAATGTTTTTTCTCATACCAGTTCACTCGGTGCAGTCTTAAAAGTATTCATAGACATCATTACTTAATTGAATATTTTAAAATATTGTTAATTACTATCTGTGGTCAGCTTGACGATTTTATTTCATAGCTTTATAAGTAGGCCTACACATAAAATACAGCTATCCCATTCATGCAGTTCGTTGATTTTATCATTAACCTACGAATCAAGAAGCATAACTACGTTTTTCATCATTGCTTGAAAATTTGGATTAGCTCCCTTTTTTACATTTAGCGATTTAGAGATAGCGCAAATTAACGCAATACATTTCAGAGTCTTCAAAAAGTTTAAGATAATTGTCAAAATTTCATCTATGGGAGACTTCATAGTACATGTATTATCACCATTCATTATTTATTGTCATTCTTAAGTAATTGATTGGTATTTTGTCAAGTAATTGGACTATTTGAGAGCAACCACTTTCATTGATGAATTTGAATTTAAATCATTATATGAATAATTTCTTGTTCTGGTACTGATTGTTATTTTATGAAACATTATGCTCCATAAGTCATATTTCAAAATATGCCATGTTATTGCTCATGTGATTTTGATTTTGGATTCATCCGTTTAGTGGGGAAACACATGAGTCCACAGCAATTTCAAAAAAGTATTTATTTTTGTGAAAAACACAATTAATTATTCAGTACTTGTGGCGAAGTAAATATGTGTGTTGGTATTTTTCACTTGTTTTTATACAGATAATAAAAGATTATTTCTGAATTTATTCATCCATCCCTATATTTTTTACACTTAAACTATTTCTCTGTTAAATCGACGCATCAAGTTAAAAAATCACCCATACCTGAAATGTACAGTTTTTGCAAACAACCGATTCCATAATTTCATTATAACTAATATATAAGCTAATAAACATAAATTGCATTTTTACGTCAAATTCCCTCACTACAGCCTTAACCCGTCATTGTCCGCATCAAACAGTCCTCAAATATAATTACATGAACTTACAATGACCTTATCAGACAACGTATTTTATTATTTTACCACGGTTAAAATTATTCAAGTCAATTTAGAATTTAATTAAAATTACGACCAGTAATTGTACAGTAAGGGTCAGGCACACTATCCAAGTATTGTAAAAGATGGTTAAGCCACTAGAACACGTAGAAGTCATCTCCGGGCATGACTTATCAGCTTTAATGAAGTAAATGACAATGCTGATGAAGAATAACTTTTAATTCCCTCAATCAAACACGCAGCATGAGGTTTGAGCATACTAAAACACTGGACAATAACTACGTATCCGAGGAATGGCAAACTTTCAAGATAAAAGTTTTTCTCCTTTATTGAAAATTTATGGAATCATTAATTAAACATTTCAATATTTCCTGTGGTTTGTGTGTGTACTTAATAATGTGGCTACGTATGGTATGTACTAATGTGAACAAAGTAAACAATAAAATTTTACAAAAGAATCCATTTTAATTAGGTACTTATGAATCAGAAAAAACTACATTAAAGACACCCTATGCTTCATTATCGGTTAAAGAGGGAAGACTGGGTCGCAAAAAATCTTTAGTTTAAATTTGAATTTATTTTAGCTGGATTGTGAAACACATTCTTACAACTTATGCTTTATTAGGGACTCTTTATGGAGATACAATGTATAAATTTTGAGCTTAGAAGTAAGTTTTGGTCCTAAATATGGATTGGACGGGCTCGTTCATATGTAATCATTATAACTGTGGAGTATCAATGTAAACGCTAGCAAAACGCATAATGATGGTTTTATTGGGCATTTGTGACTTATACCGATGCCTTGTGGATGGATGTCAAATGCCGATACAATACCAATGGCCTCACACTCGTTAAATACGCACACATATAATATTTGTCAACAAACGAAATTAAAAATCGGTCCCGTATACATTAACGTGTACGAGTTATAACTAACTATACTTTCAATATTCGATATTCAATTCGGTATATATGTATGCACAGGAAACTATATATAGGGACGTACATATTATTTTATGATCATAACGTGCCAGTGTACAATACTGGTGATTTCTCAAAAGTACTAGTTGAATTCTTGAGGACAATTTTGTAAATTATGTTTTATTTATGATATTTCATATGACAATACATGTACCAGAGGTGAAATGTACCTCTTATACATGTATACATTGTACTGGGCAATAGCAATAGTTGACATTAAGTTTAAAACTTGTTATACACTGCTCTCCAAAAGTTCCTTCACACATTCTCAATTTATGTTGTACTCAATAGAATTTCAAACAATTGTAAAAGCAGTTTATTGTTAAAAAATTTCAAGTTTTGCTTTTTCTAATCAGTACATTTGTCTAATGGATATGAAATAACGAAAATATCTTAAACTTGATATTGGTTCGTTGAATACATTGACCATACTTTTGGAGGCTAATAGATAAAATTAGCTGCAATTCAAAAAATAAATGTACCAATAGAAATTCTATTTCCATTGCATGAGTAATGAATTTGATTGACAATAATATGATAATTCTTCAAATTTGAACTTAAAAATTGCAGCAATTTAATTAATTGTATTGTGAAGAAACTATTGGAGGGCAGTGTAAGCACATATCCAAGACAAGGGTACCCTAAGAGTTTGAAAAATGCCTTCACAAAACAATTATAATCTCAATAAAGTCAGAGCTTATGAATGATCCGGCTTCATCATTATTGCGGTAATGTAGTGGCACGTGAGGTAGTCTGATTTGAATAAGATTGAACAGGATTATGTTTGCGAGACATCAACGTGTATTGTGCTAAACGTTTCTTTCGTCTAAATGGCAGGCAGTCACATCTTTATGTTTCAATCAATTTAGTTGACTACATGACAATAGAAAATATTGTTTCTTAATTTGTCATTGTCGACCATCACTCCAATTTCTATTTTACGATAAAAAAACTTCTGTTGGCAAATGATTCTACCAATAATGTCAGAACAATGCCATCAGCAATACAAACAGCCTTTCGAGATCAGATGGTACATTGATGATGTGGATATAGTTCAATGCTAATTTCCTTAAAAGACGTGACCTTGTTGTCGTCGTCGGACTGATAGGGCTGTCACGGTATACCGATATATTGCAATACGCAGCTGCGGCAATACGTATACCGCGGTACGAATTTAACGGACCGGTATTTGGCGATATTTTTTATTTCATTGGAAAAATCTTCCCTTTGCGAAATAAAAGTAGCGAAACGTCAGTGTTTTCATTGTTTATTTAATTTAAGCTTAAGTTACAAGAATTTAATCGACTGGGGTGCGTTCGTTTGCTTATACGGAACTTGCGCAAAATATGTTCTTGAATCGAGTATTTCGGGATAGGAAGTTGTTAAACAAGCATGGTGTCCAGGGGCTTGATTTCTATGTTTTGCAGCTAAGGGGATGATCGTTTCTTCCAACTATGCATCTTTCTTATATGCAAAACATATATCACAGTCCTAAATGACCGTATAGACTTAGAGAGACTAGATTCTAGTAGTTGCATGTAAGATTTGCAATGTTTCTGTTGAACACAGCAAAGGCACAACAAATCTATAAACCCACACTATATCGTGGTACGTATCGCAATACGGTGCTAGCGTATAGCAATATATTGCGATAGGCTTCTGGCATATCGTTACAGTCCTATCGGACTGGTAATCATTGAATAGAGGGCTCCACGTAGATTCAAATCACATCCCAAACCTCTCCCTTGTTCAAACTGTATACCAGTACCTCAGTACTAGGGACCAGGAAACAGATCCGAGAGGGATTAATCCAACTTGAAAGATCGTTTTTACGATGAGATAATACAATAAAGTTCAAATAATAACACCATTAAATTAAATGGTTTTAATACAGGCATATTTTCCTCAAAAACATTTGGGACCAAACATTTGTAAAAAATCTCATGATTTTGTAATACATGTACTTATATATTTTGTATTCATAATGTTTGTTAAGTATTCTTAATTGAAAGGAAGAAAATAAAAACACTATTTTATCAATTTTCAGACAATATTATGCATTGATTTAAATTTGAGTCATTTTTTTAAATTCATCATTTTTAAAGGTTATTTTTTATAAAAACAACCAAAATTATAAAATCAACTTGATTGTATGCCTAAAAATGACATAATATAACATTTTTGGATAAACAATTATCAGTAAAACATGATAATGTTGCTGAACTGGTTGAGAATCAGTATTTTATTACCAACATGGAAAAGTTATTATTGATGTTTAATTTAATGCCTCTGTCCCATAAAATCGTGGCTTGTTAAGGACCAGTACGTGCAGACAGTCGTAGGCCGTGGGAAGTCTTGCGTATCAAGGTGACGGTACGCACATGGTACAAAGCAACACATCCTTACGGAGCCGTAGCTGGAAAATATGCATGTTTAATCCATACTCGGCCACGATTTTGTTCACGATTTGACTCTTAAACCGATACGTGTATCCTGGGCTCATCTCATGGACCCTGGTAAAAACGTAACAGTCCGTACGGATACGCAAGAGTTCGTACGGGTCCTTGCGGAGCTTGATCGCACGGCGCCCGTACGATTCTCTCAGGGCTATTTTTATGTTTATAGGACTGTAGCTTTACACATAAATGTGATATAAAATGTATTAAATGGCAAATAAAATATTTCCTTAAGAGCTGTTTGTTTTAGCCATTTTATGAAATATCACAGTGTATACGTACTTATGGAGGGTAATGTATTGTCGCTACATCGGAACTTAACTAAATAAAATAAACTGTCCTTAAATACCTATAAGGTATTTTATATACCAAAATCAAGTATATAAATTACACAATTAAAGTATCAATTGATTTACTAATGAGGTCATTATCAGATAAACTTTAATTTGTTTAATAATGATGATGTCTTTATGACAAAGCATTTCTTCAACAATGACAAGACATTATCTTTTGTGTGGAAATATTTCAGTTTTTTTTTCGATATTTAACCGAGAAGCGCATTCTATCTCTTATAAATGCAATACATGATCGTCCATTTATTAATTGTATAATTATTTATTTAATCATAATTGGATCTGACATAAAATCAAATAAAATAAACAATCTGTTAGAACATTATACTAAGGTACTAGTCATTCTGCAAATCGTTCGCAGATAACTTACATTAGTTATTGGCATTAACCTAGGAATACGTTTACAGTGAACAAATATGCGGCAATAGAGTTGACATGGGTTAACTTTAACTGTGAACAGAATGAATCATTGACATTAACCGAGGTAACATTTCACAATGAACAAACGTAACTGGTATTGACCTAGGATTGCGTTCACAGAGAACGAGCGCAAGTCATTGGTATTGGCGTAGGCTCATGTTTACAATGAACGAGCACGAGTCAATTGTATTGACCTATGATAATGTTTACAATGAACGAGCACGAGTCAATGGAATTGACCTAGGCTTACATTTACAATGAACGAGCACGAGTCAGTGGAATTGACCTAGGATACTGTTTACAATAAACGAGCACGAGTCAATAGCATTGACCTAGGATAATGTTTACAATGAACGAGCACGAGTCAATAGTATTAACCAAGGATAGTGTTTACAATGAACGAGCACGAGTCAATACCATTGACCTAGGATAGTGTTTGCAATGAACGAGCACGAGTCAATATCATTGACCTAGGATAGTGTTTACAATGAACGAGCACGAGTCAATAGCATTGACCTAGGATAGTGTATACAATGAACGAGCACTAGTCAATAGCATTGACCTAGAATAGTGTTTGCAATGAACGAGCACGAGTTAATACCATTGACCTAGGATAGTGTTCACAATGAACGAGCACGAGTCAATAGCATTGTTCTAAGCATGCGTTTACGATGAACAAACACGAGTAATAGACATTGACCAAACATTTGTTACATTATGTTCGCAGTGAACGAGCTCGAGCCATGGGTACAGAATTTGCTTTTAAAGCTATTTCTTCATGACGGATTTCATAAATAAGGATAATGAACTTATATATGTAATTACATTGTATACGAGTATACGAAGTTTGAATGGATGACTCAATTTCAGACAATTTTTTTAAATGGACTGAACCATGAACATTCGAATAGGACCAATTTTGCTTAAAAGACCAAAATCGTTTAATTGAAATCCCAGTGAAAGTATCCAGAATATTGCCAAAGATACGATTTTCCTACAATTTTGTGTAAAAAATATGTTTAGCTTTTTCCTTCAAAACAGTTATAACGTAGAAGTTCAAAATTTAGCTGATATTGACTTTTATGTGTAAGTTTTACGTAAGTGAGTTGAAGATCTAGATTAATGCTCTGATCAGTTGTAATTGTCTGGTGTTGTTCTATAACAATATTGTACAACAAATAGTAAAGTCATAAACTTGATATAGGTAACTTGTCTTATGTCTGGTACAAAAACTAAATGTCTTTAGTTATCTTAGTATAAAGTAATGTACAGTTCATATAAGATGAGTTTTACTGAGGGCGTAGCTTGTGGTTCGATTTGCGTATTTTGCTGCTAGTGTTAAGATGGGTGATTTGACGTAGTCAAGCAAATACATTTGATTACATGTAGCTATCTTTTGATAACCAACTTCGTACTGGTTCGAAATACAACTAACTAGGTTGTTGTTTTAAGTAAAAATGCTAATGATCATGTACTTAAAGACAAGTTCAGCCGCCCGGCTAGCTTAATTGGAACCTGCAAGTCTACTGATCGAGGGGTCGTGGGTTCGATTCCCGGGCGGGGCATACTTTCGTGGAGCTTGGTCATGAAAATTATTTCTACGGCCATTCTCCCTCCTATTAATGATTTCTAATTATGTAGGGCAGTTGTCAGTCTCTGACGAAAGTATGTGCTTATAGTAGTTGTTTAACAGCTAAATCCAGAGATTTAGCCTTTCCAGGAGGAGTTAGTAGGTTGACTGACCGCCGTTATATGACCTATAATTGTGTTAAACCCAACAAACAAACAAACAAAACTTTAAGACAAGGATGCGGACGCAAGTGTTAAAGTTCGAAGTTAACGTGCGGTATAAAGTCTGCCTCCATATACATGTTCAGCCGACTTAGCAATTTTGTTCGATAACCTCTGATTATTGAATCACCTTCAGGCGAGTGACCCCTAACAGAACCTAATTACACCTGCGTGGAGTGCAGCATCTGTAGGTAAATATTTTGCTCAAGGAAATTAGCGATGCCCCTTGAAGGTTCGAACCTTGGACCTCTCGTGTCATAAGCGCGCGCCCAACCACTACCACTGGATTACTGCTCCTAGTGGGGCACAACTTTCCAACCTCCTATTACTGTCTCAGCTGGCAGTGCTCAAAATAAACCATAAAAAAATCGCAAATTTTTCTTTGGTTATCTAAGCATTTGAAATCATGGCCCACCTGACGGTCAAAAATTGGAATGCATGCATTTATCTATTTTTATTCTTAGGGCTTTCCTATAATTTTCCGTCCAACGTCGTAACTGCTCAGCAACCCCTGTACATACAGCTACGCTATCGCTGTACAGACATTCTGTGTTCAGATTTTATAGTTTTGTTGAAGGAATTGTCTTGTCATTTACGTCTAAGTTTCATAGGTTGTCTGTATTTAATCAAACAATCGAGATTTATAGACCTCGGCTGGTTGTTTAATAATGCATTACAATAGTAAGCCTCCAATGATCATTTTATGAGCCAGACTGCAACAAAAACAGATAATTACTGATTTATGAACTGTTTCCGTCAGTCTAATGGTCCATTTTTACACCGGAAGACAGGACAGTAATGTGTGATCCGGTCATGCGTCTTCAAATTGAGATTTAAGAAGAAAGATTTCTTGTGGCAAATTTTCATTACTTAGAAATCTCCATGTTCTCAACGTGACGATTTCTGCACCACAATTTATGGAAATGACAACAGTAGCATTGTTTTACGATAATTTGCTCCCAAGTCGACAAGAACGATTCAACAGAAAGTATTTATTTAGGCGAGAGTTTTTTTTTTTATTTGTTGATACTCGAAGTCTGGTGACAAAAATGTCGACAGGAGAAAAAAAACCAGAAAAAACTTGAATAAGCCCGACATTCATTTTATTACACTAAAGCATTGGCACTTGATTCAAATAACATGCATGTAATACATAGATCAAGACCTTTCAATAAGTAATCATGTCATTTTAAATGATTAATCTAACTGAAATTAAATTAAAAGGTAACTCATATTAACAATAGTACATATTTCAATATCGGCTATGTTAGGTTTATTAAGCCCAAAAGGAAGATTCTGAAGCCTCTTCGTAGATTGCCATCTGGAAAACTACACTGTGGGAGCAGCCTTCTTTCATTTTGTTTTAAATAAAAACTTAATCAGAAAAAACTCATGAGATTACTATTATTTATGAAAATATTCAATATCGGTCCACAAAGTAATGTTTATATCTTCTGCATTACTTGTATGCAATTTCGACCAGAATTTCTCTTTTTTATTTTGGATAAATAAATTTCTTTGTTTCCTAATTGTTAGAATAATCGTCAGGTCATTTTTCTCTGATCTTTTTGTGCAAACCGACGTGCTTGGGGAACATTATAGACTAACGTTGAAGAAGATAAGAACACATTTTTTACTTATTTTGCATTCTGTTGCACCCTGGCGACTGATGGACTTTAATTCTCTTGTTATTTTATTGGTTGTGCTCGAAAAGATAGATTGATAGGCTTTCGAAAATCGGAGTTCGGTTCTTTAATTGTTGCGACACGCCATGATACCCTTTTATAAAGGTTCGATAATAATGTCAATTTTTCACCCTGCACAGTGTCGTTGTGGAAGGCTTAGTTAGTAGCCGTAGAGAAACCATCGTCGGTTATCCCACGATACATTTCTCCGCTTATGCTGCGTTATGTACCGTGGGCCATTTGATTTGAAAAATCTCGAAGTCATGAATAATTAATGAGACAGTTTCATTGGTTCCGCAAGAAAACCACGGTGGAAAATTAGCCAATGAAATTACGTCTTATATCTAAGGTTTGGTTTTCCATTCAAAATTCAATTTTTTTCTAAAGCGTAGATGTATGACATTATTGTTATTGAAGAGTATTTAATTGTAACATGCGATTTAATTGAAAGGTGACTGCCTTATGCAAATTCGTGAAAACGAGATTTTGCCAGTCATTTTGCCCACCGTACGTATGGAGTGTAACGGAAGAAAGTACTGTGGTTGCCGACGATGTAGAGAAACGTATGCGTCCGGGAAAGCTGGTAAATTGAACCAATCGATTTTAACTTAAAATAAAAGATAAAAAAAATCTCCTTTGGTCTATCAATGTAGCCGGAATCTGTTTCTGGGTGAAGAGAGGTCGTCGTTAACAAACGAGGGGAATTTAGTCACGGTGGTCTTTTTTTAATCAATGCACAAAATATTTTTTCAAGAATAATCATGATATCATATCTTCAAAAAAATGATGTAGTTGAATGCTTCAAGTTGTCAAGATAAAAAACGGAGTTTAATTTCCGACAATTTTGGAAAAAAAAACTAGGCGAATGAAAACAATCAGTTTTGCACGTGCACTTTACGATGGCACGTGCAAATTGGGGGTGTGTTATATTACGTCATGAAACACATGTTTTAGATATATTTACCATGTTTACTAAATTAAATACATTTATTTAGATAATGTTTGAAAGTAATTACACAACATCATGTTGCTTCTATCGTTATTAAAATAGTGTACGTGTAATTAAGCTGTGGTAAAAAATCCATGTTTCTTCTGTGGTGTATTTGTTCCATTGTTTTGTGTTTGGAATTGCTATAACTCGTTTAGAATAATATGAGACATTGTTTACATAGAATATCATTTAGATATGTCTTAAGTTATCATGAAACAGTAGCGTGTTCAGTTACATTGAACGTTCCAATACGTTCCGTAACGGAAGTGTCGGAACAACTCAACCCATAGACAACTCAACCCGAGACAACTCAATCCCCTACTAACGGATTGAGTTGTCCCAACTTTGAGTTGAGTATTTCATGGGTTGAGTTGTCTTCAGGTTGAGTTCTCCCGTAACCGTAACGTTAGCTAACAGTAGTTACTGAACACGGGGCAGGAACTTTCGTAATTGACTGATTTATATTGGTTTGAATGGTTGTCTTTATATACTGTACATGTAGCAGCTTCAAATGTCTCACTTTTGTTAAATGTCATAACCATCGCACCATGTTGCTTACCCTCAACTCTTAATGTACGATACGTTACGATGCGCTGTGGCTCAGTGCAGTGAAGAATGTAATTAAAGTGCAGTGCAATGAGGTGTATTCCAGTGCCATACAGTACAGTACTGTCGAACAAAGCCCAGTATTACAGCATAGTGCAGTACAGCACAGCACAGAACAGCGCAGCAAAGAACAGCACACAACATGACAGCACACAACAGAACAGCACACAACATGACAGCACACAACAGAACAGCACACAACATGACAGCACAGAACAGCGCAGCACACAACAGAACATACAGCACAGCATATTGTAATTTTAAATGTCTATTAGATGTTGAAAAATACCTTTCTCTTGACATACAATATAACTACAAAATTGCAATGTCAAGATTTAGATTAAGTAACCATAAACTTAAGATTGAAACTGGCAGACATAATAATATACCCGAAAACAGTCGTTATTGTGAATATTGTTCTTCAAATCAACAAACATTTATAGATTGTGAATTTCATGCTTTTTTCATTTTTTAAAATATTCAGACTTAAGAAATAATTCTTTATTTTCCTGGTATAATTCTGGAACAACTTTATTAGACTTTAATAACCTAATGTCATCTAAGAACTTAGACCACATAAAAAAAGTTTCAATATAATATTATATCATCTCATGTTAGAAATATGTGAGTAATAATTATTGTTATAACTGTTTATACTGGACATAACTTGTTATATATGTCATACTATTGTAATATCATGCATTTTGGGCCGGAGGCCTTTGTTTACTAAATAAAGTTATTCACTGTTTTTTACAGCATAGTAAAGTGTAGAACAATTTAACTGAGTTTTACTGGTTTTACAGAAGAACACTACGATACGGTACACATAGAAGTAAAACAACCAATAAATGAACACCAACAGCACAGATGATAATGACCGATTTTAATAAGCAAAGTTCAATGACTAAATGACCACATTAAACATGTATATATTCAATCTCAACGCTATTTCTTCATTACTATGATTCCCTATCAGTACAAAATATATAATCTCTTAATTTTGTTCTACGAATTAGAGGCTTGTTATTCCAGACTTCTATTTGTTTCCAACACACAATGACTTGTATATAATTCCATTAAATTTATACTATAAATTATTGTATATCTATGTAATTCTGGTAATTTCTGGCAGAATTCTACAAGTCGTGATCTCTGATGATATTCTGGCACCATTCATGTTCTACATCACATATTTGATAAATATCATACAATAACTCTGGAGAGTGCTTCATTCGTACTTTTATACAATATACAGTATCCTCCGAAAGTTCTTGGGCAAAATCTTGTTTTTAATTTATCCAGTTTCGTACTCTTTTGAATCTCAACAAGCTAGGTTGTTGTTGAGTTAGAAATATACTCGTAAATGATCATGTACTATAAGATCAGGAAGAGGATGCGAGTTTAAATGTTCAAAGTTTAAATGGATATACAGGCAAAAGACTGTGCCAAAAGTATAGAACCAAGTTTAGTCTTTAAAACAGTATCAAGAACGTAGGAAATCACTTACTAATAACTTAAAACATTCAACTGAACGAATTAAAACATGTGGCATACACATTGTTTAAAACGAAAGCAGGATACTGAGGGAATCACCAAGCTATTTATAGATTTGCTATATGTCGTACTTGCTGAAATTAAACAGTTTCAATGGTCGCTTCTTGTCTTTTCAACGTTCTTAAGCGGTTAGGATATCTTTCTTATAGAATTTTACTAATGTTGCACAATAACAAGCTTTAGTATCTTCTCATCAATAAATGCATATTTTAACACTGATCTATTTTTAGCTAACCTGACCCACGAGGGTCTAGTTAGGAAACACCCTAAAATATTACGAGAAAACAAAGAAATATTTTTCCAAGTATTATTACAGTCTGTCTGTTGCATTCACAGTTATAAAAAGTATAATTCAAAATCAGAAAATATAAAGTTGAACTTTTGCCTGTATATCCCTTTAAGTTCTGTTTAAAGTCTGCTTCCATAAACATATACATGTTTACTGATCATTGACATCACCTTCAGGCAGGTGATTTCTTACAGTATCCATTTACGCTTGGGTGGGGGAGCAGCTGTAGGTGTTTTTGCTCAAGGAAATAAGCAGTGTTCCATATCAGGTTTTATCCCTATGCGCGTCCTACCACTTGACCACTGTTCAGGACCACTTCTAGGGTACTATTAAACAGATTAACATTGACCCAATCACTAAAGAAACAAAGCGCCATCTAATCCAGTCCTAAAACCAACATTTATTAGTTTATCAAAATATGATTTTAACTTAAATATGTTATATGAATAAGCTTTCAATACTAGAGCATTTGTATGATAAAATTACATGGAGGAATGCCTGATGAGTCTTTCTCAAGATACCATTTGTATAACTATTTTTGGAGGGTAATGTATACCTACCTGTAACACTCAGTGTAAAATCATAACTTTTAATCACTCATTGTAACATTTCTGTTGCTTATGTATTTTATACAAAATTTATTTGCTCATGATATTTCAATACAATTTATGTATAAGTTACTTGGTACGACTGCTGTCTAAATAGTTTGACTTTCCATTTCAATGTACTTGTAAATATTTGGTTACCTCCTCTTGAGGATAAAGGATAAGGAATCATTCTCTTTGGTTTTGAGGCAAAGATCGATAACTTTAAATCACTGTGTAGTCTCGCTGATAGATGGTCGTGGGTTGGAGCCACGCCACTGACCATGGCTGTAGATGTAAGCAATAAGGAAGCTGTTTACACAGGATGTACATGTTAATATCGCAGTAAAGTGTTTCGGAACCATAACTATAAAGAATAAGGATATTCATCTTATAGGCTAAACGAAGAGGAGTTTGGTTTAATTCTAAGGATATATATCATACTCGTACAACACATTTTATTTACAGTTGATACAAGCAAAGTCCGGATAATTCTGAAAAACTCCTTGTGACATTAGTAAAATCCTCAAAATAAAATTGGCCTTTTCTGGAAAGTATCCCATCCGATTTTAATCATTTTATTGAACTATATTTTAAGTACTTATCCAATGTATCTAAGGGATCTTTCCGGAATGTATTCCACGCGGTGCGGAAAAGAATAGACCTACTTTAAAACTCACTGAACGTTTGCAAACATGAAAAATGTGTATATCCCTTGAAGTTTTAACATACGGTACATTATTGACTTACCTAAAATTAGCAAAGTTCTGTAATGTTATACTACTTGAATATATTTAAGTAAGTATATCATCGGAGTATTTTCGGTCTAATTACGAATTTGTATAGCGACCTCTCTCCATCGTTTGGTATCGTTTGTAGTAATTGTAGAATAATTTTGGAAATCAGACCCTTATATTATCTGAAATGGAAGTAAAAATTAGGGAAACAAATCCCCTGATTATCTCCATCATAATTATCTAAGATCAACATATATAATCACCAACTGTACCTTCAAACTACACTTAATGACATTTATTTTGAATCAAAATGACGGATTAAAACGGCTTGATTTGCGGGTGCCGGACTTTAGCTATGCCGAAGTGCATAATTATTCGGATAGTTCAAACTTTTAACCGAATGATATTTATGGGTTTAAGTGCAGACGTTTTTATTGCCAGAATGCAACTTTTAACCCCAAAACGTAGTCTTGATTCTTTATAATCAATGATATTTAAAGACGCTGATATTGGAGACATGAGTCGTAAAGCATCGTAAAATCTCGCGATGTATCGTAAAATGAGACTTGGTAAAATGATCCACTCATCAGCAGACCGGAGCTTGTATAGTAATTATAATACAAAGGAACTCATAAACATAAACTTTTATATCAAAATTTGATCCCTTTGAGCATATTAATGTTAAACTACTGAAAGTTGACGACTTTATGCACGACTAATGAGTGCGCATGCGTTACGAAGATTGGGCTATATGGTGAGCAGTAAATTAAGTCATTCTTGAATGAAGAATCTTTCCTTATGGCAATATGCACTGGTAGGCCCACAATTTTATTTTTGTAAATATTTTCAAACAATGTATTTGTTTGTTAGTTTCTCGACTTTTTTTCAATACATTTTATCATATGATTTCATACTACAAATTATTATATCCAATGTGTTTTGATTTTCCGTCGCAGATTGATTAAATAGATTTGCTCATATTTCAATTAAAGTACTTGATTCGATCCCATCGCATGCATTATAGACGTAAAGATAATGTTGTTCTGATTTCCACTAAAGCTTTATTGTGCCTTCAAATGACGCTGTGTGGGTGTGAAACAACAGGCTTTTCAAAGAATGAATTTTCGCTTCTTCGATTGTGTACTAGAATTACAACAACAAAATAAAACAAAATGTAATATTGTAAGAAATGTACCACTTTACATACTTATACTTGCAATATTATTTGAAGTAAGTAGGTAAATGAGGCAACACAGGCAAACCCATCTTCAGTGGACCTACAGTTTACGAAATTAGGATATGAAAGTGGTTGTCTGAACAGATTATATTAAGAGCAAACACTATGTCTCATTAGCAGAATTTTGGTTGCCCAAAAGATATGTTGGTTGTCCGAACTAAAGAGCGGTTGTCCCGGGCAACCGGACACTTACTTATTTCGTGGACTGGACCTAGGCTTCCGTCTACGTACAACACGTATGTTAAAATCGAAATACAAATGTAGTATAATAAGTCAGAAATGTACAATTTCAATTCTATATACCTTTTTATAGCATACATTTTACAAAATCGACATTCATGATCACTTATTCGGTGATTCTCGTAGTTTTCCGTAAGACTTCGAAATAACTTATTTCGAACGAATCTTACTTTTGTAGAGTAAATCTGTATTTACATGAACTCTATTCACAAACTTGTTTGATTCATACTTATAAATTTTACTAATACACCGACAAGTAAATTTACCCGGAAATTGGTAACCATGATAAATGATGCGGCTTTTATTATTTGACGTAGTATTTTCTCAACATTTATTGAAAGCCTGGCATCAAACTGGTAATAGTATTGGTTATATAGAAACATTTCTTGATACTCTCTTAATCATTTCGTCTGCTACAAGAAACTCTTCATGACACTTACGTCTGTGGACTGTCAATAGTAATTTTCAAGATATGTATGATTGCTACATGAAGGTTCTATCACAAAGCTTAAGGTTTTTCTTTGAAGATAATTTGTTTCGCGGAAATCATAAGGATTCGTTACAGATATAGTTAATTTAGAGCAAAAAAAGCCGGAAAAGGTCGGATTATCTAGGTTTTTGTTATAGTTATAAGACCGTTGTTTAAGAATTGCTTCTTGTAAAAGTACGAAATACCAATATTGTTCTACAGATAATTGTTTGTTTACTGTTTTTGGGGTCAACGTCCTGACCAATCGGAATATTTCGGTCTTTTCCGTGGCAAATCGAAAAATTATCAAGCATTTGGCTTCGACAAACAATATAGTTTCTACAATTCATCGTAAAGAAGAACAAATTGCACATGATATGAATACCCAGATATATAAAAAGCTCACTTCTGTCATAATGCAATGGAATGTAGTCGCCGAATTCAATTCTTCAATAAACTTCAACATTTGTAAAAAATTATCAGAAAATTATTTACAAGTCGATATCTTTGATCTTATATTTTGTTCGCCAATCATTTATTAAGTGTATCAATTAAGGCAGTTGTCAGCCACTGTTTAGAACCAGACAAAACCCGGGTCGATAGCGCAGTTGGTAGCGCGCCGTATTTAGAATCTCGTGCCCGAGGGGGTGCGGGTTCGAATTCCACCCGGGGAGGTTATACCCTTCCATGAAAATTTGACAATAATGTCGATTTTCCTCCATTGATTAGATAATATGGAGAAGTTTCCGGCCTTGTGGAAGGGTAGGTGAGTACTGGTTATAGACAAAGGTCCTGGAAAGCTAGGTTAGGTGCGCTGGACGACGTAAAATGACCTAAATTGTGTTGACACGGCGTTAACTCCAATAAATAAAATAAAATAAATAAGTACCAGACAAAGAGATCTAGGGATATTCAGGGACCTTAAATAGGACGATTGACCACCGCTATGTAAATAACTTTAAAATATGAAGAAATGCTGCGTTAAGCACCATGATGTAAATTATACTATATTTTGTGTTGAATAACTCTAGTTAGACTAGTGTTCATGTAAGATTTTATTGCTGAAATTGTAGTATTTACTACAAGTGGCAAATTAAAATAGTCGGTTTTGTGAAATAGGACCTCGGTTGCGACAAATCCATGTTTACGTATCATCCAGTTCTTTTTTGTCTTTAAGTAGATGTCCGTACGTGTAAGCACGTACAAATATTATTACATGTAAAATATCATTGTACCTTCAATAAAAAGCCTATCTCCCACATTGATATAATCATAAATTTATTCACACCTTCACTCTGATATATGATATATAAAAATATAAAACTGTTTCCACTTTGAGGATATTGTGAGTTCGATTTTACGTGTGATTAATTTTGTACCACCGACATCAAAATATTGTGGTTTTGTTTCTTTTTTTTTTTCGCCCTATTGATACCAAATAAAATTATTCGGAATGCGAATAGTTAAAAGTCATCTTTAAAGTACATAATCATTCGCAACTCCTTGGACATCCATTGAATTGTTGTGAATGGCCACGAAGATCCGAGTGGGTACATTGTATATTTGCTTTTGTCACAAGATAAGCGAGTACTGGTAACACAAGTGTTCCCCGATTAGGTAAGTCGGTCGCTGTACATAGCTTAAGTTATGACAAAAAAGCGTAAAATTCAAAACTATTTGAGGAAAATCGACATTATTGGCGACTTTTCATGAAAAGATATGGCTTGTCGCAGTTATGAATCGAACCCAGATCACCCGACATCGAACGTGCTAACACTGCACGAAGACCGCGGCTTCAATTGACATTGATTGGGCATTAATTCATGTGTATGTATTATATCATGTTCTGAACATTGACCGGTGATCACGTGCTATTGACTCGACTAGGATGTTCTGACCGACGGTAACAAATGCATCGCGTGGGAATGGTCATTATGTCTAGAAGTCGTGAAATGAAAATATTTATTTGTCATTTCGAATATCAAACTTTGTCACTTCACACGTCTATGTAAGTTAATATAATTTTTAATTGGTTTCAAGTAATTGTAAATATAGGTGACCCATCGTATAATAATAGTTTTACTTCTGTTTACATGTGGACTTTTGTCCACTTAGAATGTAAGCGGAAGTACATCCTTGGATAGGAAACAATAATCTTAATAGAAGTTTATATATAACTATTGGGTGTGAAATGTTTTGATAAGTCATTCTTACTTGTATGATATATACAATATCAAATTCGTTGTGACTATGTTCAATAACAGCATTCAGAAGGTTAGGGAACGTGTAGCTTACAACAGCTTACACCATAAGCTAAACGAAATGCTCTAACTGGACATTTTTATGTAATAAATTCGGAACTTCTCTACATTTATCGATATCACCATCTTATAAGCAAACTTCCAACCGGATTATACAGCCAATGGTGGCTTCTGGCATCGGGTAGTTCGAAATGTTGCTTCAAATTGTTACGAAACAGTACGTAACATCTTTCATCGTGAATCATTGTTGAACGTACGAAGTGTTATTTACGTTCAATATTTTCTGGCTATGTTTACTTTTGAATTAACAATTAATTTATATTTACATGTTGCGATGATGGAAAATGTGTCACCATATTTCTTTTTGACATGTTTTGAATGGTGAAATTCCCAGAATTCACTGATCAGCTTTATTTAGGGACAAAGAACACTTTCCCAGTACGTATTAGATATCCCCCTCCTTCTCCAAAGTCTAAACATTCCGAATTTTAGCATCAGTTTTTGAATATTTTACGTATATGTTTAAACAAACAAATCATCGGTTATGTTCAATGCATTATTGTAAAGCCTCACCGTTAAGGGACACAAGCGTCATCGTACCAAGTTTTATTTCGCACAGATCGCCTTGCTTATAACCATCGTCTCGTGTGGATTCAAAACGGAGAGAGCATTGAGAGTGTTATTTGTTCAATACTTTTGAAACCTTGCATAATTGGGAATACTACAAACGACTTCAATTAAAGCATAAATATTCTAAAACTATTTTTAAATGAGTGTCTATAAGTTAGCCTCTATATTTCATAGAAATATATATGTGAACATCGATAAAATAGAGCTAGCTTATCACAAGGGGTGTTCATACCGCCATGTCCCCTTAAATATAAGGTGGTCTTACACACACGTCTAACTGTTATATAACTCCCTATTACAGGAGTGTCAAAATAGTGAAGGTACAAATTAAACACTATTGAAAGTAAGTCTGATATTCATAACATTACTAAAATTCAATAATTCGAATTATTGCAGCCCACCTGGGGTCTATGAATAAACACGAAGATTAAAGAAATTTGCCGAACGCTTCGAATTAATATTAAACGCAGCGAATAAATTTAATTAAGCGACGGTGAGTAACTTTGAAAAGAGTTTGAATGGGTGAAAGTATCTTCCACTCTAAGTACATCTATTAGCTATATGGTATTATACTAACCCACAGCGCTTTGAAATGGTGAATTTAACCCAATGAAGAGATTTTGTAATGTTTGAATATATTAGAAGTGACTTTGATGTCACATTAAGGGTATTACGACTCTTACAAACTCCGATGTTTACAAACGGGTCATTCAAATTTTTATTTTTATTTTCTTTTCGATAGTTTGACTTAGGTATATTTACGACTTATATCGCATCAATCGCTTCATAGAATGTACAACAGCTGTGAGAGATAAATACATGCAGATTCTCTCCGTAAAAACCTTGAGAAAAATTCCAAGTTGACGTGGCATTCTGCTCCGAAATAATTTCAAAACATGACATTCCATTACGAACGCGATATTTGGCATACTTCGGTCCTGATCGCTTGTAATATAAGCTCAAACTATAAACAACTAGCTATTTATACACATAGGTGGTTCGAAGTGGAGATATAAAATTGAATAGAAATGGCGCTGTATTTCAAGTGTTATTTTTCAACAATGTTACATGAAATAAATCCACTTTCTTTGTGCCTCGCGTTCTAAGCCACTTTCACTACTAATGGTTTAGTCATACCTCAAAATCAAACCTTCGCAATGTGTTACAGTTTTAAATATCCAAGTTTATCCCTAGAAGTACTCTCTGTGTACACATGATTGGCCTTTTAAGGGTCCTTGAAGCTACTTAAGGATGTCACGAGGAAAGGTTTACTATATCGAATAATAGCCTCGTATTTTATAACAAAAAGCAAACATTTTAAGCTGACCACGTAGCGATGTTGAAATATAACAATGCGTATACTATTATACAGCATTATCACAACGTGATTTAAGCTCTTTGATTATTAGCTTACAACTTTTACTCATGCTATTTTAAATCCAAATACATTTTAATGTAATTTGACAGTTTTAAAACAGTTTTCTGTCAATATTTCTTTATATAACGTATATTCGTAAAATATATTTCATAATGGTAAGTAACAACATTGATTCTAACAAAAACTACAGCACGTGGCATTTAAAAACAAAAAATCGACAAGTAAAAACAAAAAAAAATTAAGTACCAAAGATAAACAGTATTATGTTAACCCTAAATATTTTAGCTGGCATATGAAATCGAATAGAATAGCACATGTGTGGGCTATGTTTGATGGTACATGTATACATTAATTGTATTTTAGATGTTCTATCATCATAAAATTACACCGGTCCGACAAGCACAGTCATTAGCTCCTCTGACAACGAATCTTTGGGTAGTTGGTTCGATTCCCGGATGGGACCTACATACATTCGTGGACATTGTCATAATATATTTTACTACGGCCAATCTCTCATCTAGGACATTCGTCAGCCCCTGGTGTGGGTATGTTCTTAGCATTAGGTCAAAAGCTCGATCCAGAGAATAAACCAAGCCTGTATGAGGAACGCGATGAGGTAGAATGACTGACGCGATATCAGTGAAAACTGTTGAAATGCGCCGTGAAGAAGTCCCGAAACATTACATTCCTATTCATAAAAAATATTGTCTATACATGACTCCATAATTGGGTCGGTACATGTAACCGAGTCAACTGACAGAGGGTTATTTCTAGTTCCAAATAAAAATGCTTATGCATTCAGCTCTGTTAATTAGTTACTATACATTACATTGTTAAATACCAATAAATAGAGAACCATCTACAAAACAAAACCATAATGATTTCTTTGATCTTTCATCCAGATTATAAAGATATAAAAATTATAATTGTACATTAATGTCTTTTATACAGTATACGTTAACTCAATTGTGACGTGTGTTTAATTAAATTGAAATCGAAACACCACCGTTTGCATCCGATAGCTAAAGACACAAACATAAAAAGCAACCTGATCTCCTGAGTAACATTTTCATACACAGATCGAGAACCTTGCAGGGCCGGATCCAGATGGGTCGTAAGTGGGGGGGCACAGGGGGTGGGTTCGGGAGGGGTACCCCCTCCCGACGGTATAGAAATTTTTGAGCTTTTCACATGTCAAAGGTGCAAATCTGAGCACTTTAAAATGCTCTTTTAAACAAATTGAATGAAGCTAAAACTAGGTTAATTATCTTTTTTTTCCGTAGAAAAGTGATGCAATGCGTAACAATTCAGATTCATGCGATTGATTAGCTTTTTATAAATATTCATAAATAAAGAAAATGCATTTATGTGAGTTAGATCACAGGGCCTGACAAAGAAGAGTCGTTATTGGGGAGTACGGTTGGGGTGGGTACGGGAGGGGTATCCCCTGCCGAAGATGTGGAAAAATTTTGAATTTTTGCATGTCAAAGGTGTAAATCTGAGCACTTTTGATCACACTTTAAAAGGATAAAATGAAGCTAAAATTTGGTAAATTATCATTACATTTTAAGCACTTTTGGGCACTACCTAGGAAATATTGAGCGCTATATCTGAGGTATTCTTCATGCATGTGCCCGTTTTGTTCGTTTAGATTTAATTTGTTGGCTTATTAAATCCCATTCTCGTACCCCGAAGTTTTCAAGGAACGAGAATGGATAAAATCCTGATTTACAAAAAATCAGCAATTTCATCATGTAAATGCCGAGAATTTATAAAAAAAAATACACTTGGTAATTTGTATAAAATCAACGAATGCAGTGAGAAAATTCTCCGATTTAACATCCAAAAAAGCCGGTTTATGATACGTTTTTTTTTTTAAATAAGAGGCTTAGTTTATTGTGTTGAAATTCAGCGTTGTTGTGAGTTTTTCGGACGTTTCAGCGGATTTACAAGAATGGTTGTTGGGACGATCCAAAACGTGAAAATCCTTCGAAGAATCACATTTTTCGATTCCTTTGGAAAAAATCATTAAGAATACAAGTATTTTAAACACGTAAAATTATATAAAATAAAAGCAACGATTTAAAAATTAACGAAACACAAGCCTATTAATGTATGATTGGATGACAAAAATGTTTAACCACTGATTAATTTATGTCTTCTTTTTCGTTAGAAAACTTGTTTTAGGGTAGGTCACTCTTGAAAAGTTACTTGAAAGTTTAATTCATTTACCTACATTTTCTAAAAAAACAACAACAACATAAAACGCTCGCTTTTTTCCCGATTTTAATTAACTCTTTTTAATGACAAACATTCAGCTATACTCGGCTTTTCTCAGTCTATTACTTGATATGAAAAACGCCGATGTCCTCCATAAATACTTAATTTATGTTAAGGCTCGGTCACTTTTTAAAAGTTATTCGGAATTTTAATACACTAAAAAACATCAGACGATCGTGCATGTTTTCGAAATTAACTAAGTTCGAGTGTCATAGTAGTGACATATAAAATGCACTTGACTAGCTGTCCTCGTCTTTTCTCTGTCTAACTTGCTATGAAAACGCCGATGATATCCACTAGTAAATAAGATAAGAGAGTGCACAATAACCAAATTTAGGCCTCGTAAGCTAGTTACCATGGTAATTTCACTGGTGACGGTCTTAAATATACTGTTGAGGTATGTGTAATATAGACAATAAACAATTGGTATCTATGTGTCTGTATAGATCGAGGGACCATACACTTGCACGATCAATGATTTGAACGCTTGATAAGGCCCGATCTGGGTACCCTGAGATGCTTGAATGTATCAATTTAGATCATTATCTTTTTCAATAGCTCGGATGGATGATTGCATATTAAAATTAATCTATAAGTCGAGTTGACATTGCTTTGATGGTGCCGATTTTGTGCCCTTTTCTTTGTATGAGAGTCAATATCTGTGGGGCCAGGTGGGGGGGCACGTGCCCCCTGTGCCCCCCCGGTAAATCCGGGCCTGCCTTGATAACCTCTAGGTACATGTACTAGTATATGCGGCTCATTCGGAACACCGCGACCATTCATTGAATGAATTTTTATTCTTAATGAAAATTCGAGGAGTTCCGAATGTGTGAGACTATGGTGTTTTGACAAAGGACACGGAAACACCCGATGTTTTATTATTGGCATTAATTGCTTACAATTCCTAAGTCACTAAATGAGCAAATTAAGTACTGATAATAATTTGATCTTTACTTGTCATTGGATTGTTTATCACATAATATTTTGTTAATTTATCTGCCGGGTAGACAATCATGCGTCTAAACAATCATCTAAACAGAACAGAACATAACATCGAAAAAAACTATGACTTAAGATTATGAGATTATAAGATTAAATATGTTTTAATTTAAGTTAAAGCAATCACTAGCTTAATTGTGATTATATCAAACGTCCAATCAACAAGTTTGTCACTCAAAGGATCCTAGCCCGTCATAGATCAGAGTTTAAAGATGTCGGTACGCGAGCAACATTGAGTGGCCTACAATAGTAAATAAATACTAGGTTTGTTTAATATAAGCTGTATTTGTTTCATGCTTCGTCCTGTATTGTTGTTTTAAAGTAAAGTAAATACACTATGTCTAGACTTGTGTTTGTCATAAGTTGCGAATAACACCATAATACCGTATTTACCAATATTCTGTCACCATGGCAACCGGGTTGTCAACAATAATAGAGAATAATTTGATGATAAAAACCATACTTAGGCGGTTGGTAAGTCATACTTAATTTTCGCTAATGCGCCAAAAAACAACATATTAACGTATTTTCGCGACTTTTTCAGCTATGCTACATCTCTTGCACTAAAATTTAAAATGCATATGTTAGACTAGATACATGTATGGAACTCAGTGTCCCTACAATAAATATACGCGCAGCCTGTCATAAAATAACACCCGAAATACGATTTATAGAGAGGAGTATTTATACCAGGGATGTTACTAATCGAAGTGCCTTGCTGTACGGGGGTTTTACCAAGAGTTTGCTGAGCTCAAGTTCGAAGCTTACACTAATTACCGCGCGTGAGAGTGCGGGTCACAAATGACTTGAGCATTAGCTATATTTTCCATTTACAAATCGCACATTTGAGAGATCAACATTTTCATATCCCAAAATGAATACAGTTCAAGTATATCTTTAATCTTTAAACAAATTATCGGACAAATTTTTCACAAAAATTGAGGGTAGTTTTTCTTTCTTAGAACATGTTATAAATTGTATACAGTTTAGATTCGGTGCACAATTGGCTAGCTTGCACGTTCTGCGTGTGGCCGCGACCTTATTATCAACAAAGGCATTTATATACAATATTATACATTATGATAGCAAAGGATGTTGTATTTACATATATCCTATTTTTATAATATCATGTTTTAAGTTGCCAAAAGTCTCACATTCTTGCGGACGCTTCATACAAACATTATATACACCGCTGAAAAAAATATGCAAATGAGTTCTCAAAGGTACAAATTATCTTTGATATAAATTGTTAATGTACCATCTGAAGTGGAAGAAAAGACTATTTGATTACATCATTTGTAGCTAATTACGTGCAATAAAGAAGCCTCAGTTTTTGTAATTGTTGAAAAAAGAAAAAGATTTATTTCGAAACTCGAAGCTACTTTACCCTTGAAATCGGAGTATTCACTCGTATATGGGATAAAATGAATATTACAAATGCATATGACGATGGTATCTCCTGTTATGTTCAGGTGAAGTAAAAACTGGTCAACATAAAATGAATAATCTTACTATTCACGAAGACTAGCAAGTATGTGTGAAAATTTCAAACAACCAGTGAACAGCACGTTTCAACTTCAACTGAGCATACAACTTATGTAAATGAAGCCTCGATAGATAAATACGTCCCCATCATTTCTAAACGAATAAAAATACGTCCGTTTTCCGCCTCACATAAACTGTTGTAGTAAGCTACTGTCAGTGATTTTAACTGATTGTCAATCCTGATCAAGTACTGTGATTCTCAATTTAAATTTGCAGTGTCACACGTTATGGGATCTATTTAAAAAAGACGGATCAGATTAAAACACGGATAACGTATAGTTAGTTGAATCCTTTTGTAGCGAAGCTGAGAACGATGCGATGTTTTTTATATTCATTTTAAACTGAAGCGCGGCTTTTCATTGAATATAGCATTTTGATATTTTTTGTGGTAATCCAATTTAGAAAATATAAATTGTAAACAAATTTTGGCATTTTGCTCAAGTGTCTAAAGATGATTGACAGGATTGAAGGCGGGGCATAATTATGTGGAGTAAAACTGGGTAATTCATTTAGTGAGTGAGACGGGTTTTGATGGATTTTCAAGCGCGTTTCTATCTTTTGACAAAACAATTCTGTGCCAGTCAAACGTTCAGTTAAGCGTCTAGTATCAGAAATGATTGATATCTTTATTTACTTGTGTATGTAATGGATTGTATCAGATTTGCACAATTTTTTAATCTTCTCTCAACGGTTATTGTAGCTATTTCGCACCTTATTTAAACCATACTGACTGTTGGTAAACAAATATTTATTTGTCCAGTGTGCTCTATAAGTTCAAAAGGCTCTGTATAGACGGAATTTTGATAATTTCATGTCGCGCTCTCTGATTGGCTGTTATCGGTCTCGGCTCAAAATTTCTGACAGAAAAGAAGATACGTCTTCTTGTCAATGAATTTATTGCAATTTTGGGCTTCGGTTTACTGGTTTACGGATAAAACTGTTTGAATCCGGATTTTTATTCTTAATTCAGCGCTAGGATAGATTAGTAATTGTTAAACGATTACAAATAAACTGTAATTGGATTTTAATCAATCTTTTATAGGATATCGGCTGTTATTTTAATTAATAACATTTTGATAGAAAATAGAGATAATCGCATACTTGGTCGGTGTCTTAATAGTGCGTATCATATTGGCTTATAATATTTAATCGCTATAAAGTTTGGTATACACGTGTTTTTATTTTACTATGATATAACTTTAACATCCTAAAGCTGTGAAAATATTAATTAAAATGTGAACGGAAAATACATACAAACAGGATGAAAGAAATGTGCAAATATTGGATATTTTAGCTCGAAGAACAGATGGCTGGTATTATCATCGACTAGGGAGATAGTGTGTGCTGTACGTCGAATTTGGTGGCACGGGATAAAACATAGCAATAATTATAGCCGTCATAATACACAATTTTGAAGAATTTATTAGCAATTTGGGGAAAATAGTTATTTTTTTTATTTTTCTTACAGACTGAATAATTAAGTGAGTCGGAAATAAATTAGTGTACAAAATATAAAAACTGTTGGGTTTTGTTCAGTGTTTGGTATATTTTCGTGGTGTTGTGTTTTTCATATATACATATATTGTGTATCAGATGTGAGCGAGCAAGCACAACTATGGCGAAAATGATGAGAGCTGAAACATTTCTAGCGTTTGGAGTTATACATTTGATCATATCAGCGTCTTGTAACGCATCGTTACTTCAGTATTTCGCTGAAACCCAGATTCCAGAAGATCCGTGTTATGACGAAGGTGACGAGCCTAAAAGGTGTATTCCAGATTTCATAAACGCTGCGTTTGGACAAGAAGTGGAAGCTTCTAGCACGTGTGGTACACCGCCGAGTCGGTACTGTTCCTCGAGTGCCGACGACGACGGTACCATTATTCGTAGTTGTTTTATTTGTGACGACAATAACGTCAAATTACGTCATCCGTCGTCGTACCTGACAGATTTAAATAATCCTAATAACTTAACATGTTGGATGAGTGAACCGTTTGTTCAATTCCCTCACAATGTTACCTTAACATTGTCTCTAGGTAAAAAGTTTGAATTAACTTATGTAAGTTTACAATTCTGTTCTGCTAAGCCTGATTCCATGGCGATTTTCAAGAGTATGGATTATGGAAAATCATGGGTTCCATTCCAATATTATTCCAGTAACTGCAAGAAAATGTATAAGAAATCTCCAAGAGCTCTTGTTTCCAAAGCCAACGAACAGGAAGCGCTATGTACGGAGTCTTACAGCAGTATAGACCCATTGAGCGGTGCCAGGGTCGCTTTCAGCACGCTAGAAGGTCGTCCATCGGCTTATGACTTTGACAACAGTCCTGTCCTACAAGATTGGATAACAGCTACAGACATTATGATCGTGTTCAACAAATTGAACACATACGGCGATGAACGTAACGAAGTTGAACTAGCAAGGGAAAGCTACTATTACGCCCTGTCGGACTTTGCCGTCGGCGGACGATGTAAATGTAATGGCCATGCTTCAAAATGTATCAATGACCGTGATGGTAACTTGGTATGTGATTGTAAACATAACACTGCTGGTCGAGATTGTGAAAAATGTAAATCTTTCCACTACGATCGTCCTTGGGCACGTGCTACTGCTAGACAACCTAATGAATGCGTCGGTGAGTGAAATATTTTATCTTTATTTTGATAACCATTTTTATGATAATTTTTATTACAGAAAATAACATAATTTATTTACGATTTGTACATAGTACATCATCAACAGAGTCAGTTTAAACAGTACTCATTTATATTTAAAAGAAGCGGTATATTTAACTATTTTCAGAATAATTATATACAAAATCACGTCTCACACAAGCTAATATTTCAAAGTCAATTTCTAATTATATATAGAATACAACAGCTGAATGAATACAGTTATATGCAATATAGCTTCAGAACGAGAAAATGAAATTCCATTCACATATACATGTATACATTTTCTAAGAATGCATGTAGATCTAAAGAAAATTTCATTCAAAAAACGCCCCCCCCCCCCCCCTAACTGACTGATGCACATACATCTAGAAGGTTGTCTAATGAGATTAACACTGACATCGTGTTTTAACTACAAACTTCTTGCCAAAATAATTAATTATTAATTTCATTTTGTAAAATGTACGATTATGTTACTAAAAAAAGTAGAACTTAAATCAAGCCTGTCATCTGAAGCATTACTGTTGCGTTAGTTTGTAAAAAAACGTATCTTCCTTCTCAATAATCCTAGTATAATTTGAAATGAACAAAATTTTTATGCGACTTGTGATTAAATTTGACTTTTTAAAAAATGTAGATTGTGTATAGGTTCATGAATTAAATAAATGCAGTCAAATTAGAGTGATGTTAAAGTTAAATAAAGTAATGACAGCAAATGTGTAATACAATAAAATATTTTCACTAACAAACAAACAAAAACATCGTAAGTCAATTAAAGAAAACTTCAATACAAATGTTGAGTTTTTTTCTATTAATTCCGAAAAGACTTACATAACATACAACTTGAACATCTTACATTAAATATTTAATTTCTGGATCTACTGCCACGTGAAATAGACTTACGATCATATTTATCGTAAGTTTTTAGTGAAGAACCATCAATATTCTCAACAAGCATAAAAATAGCTTTCTCCAAAAAGTAAGAAAAGTTGATTATTATTGAAGTATTCTTTAGGTTTAATTTGTTTTGTAAAATTTAGGTTGAATGAAATCATTGAGACGTCTTTAGAACGTGAATTTGTAAAAGAAATACAATCACGAAAGCGTTGATAAATGTAATGTCAAATAATAAACTCAATTATTAGTACTTGTGGTGAATTATTTCAATCATTATCAAAGCTGTAAACAATTTTCTTAACAAATTTTATGCAGTACAGATTCATTTTATAGAATTACAATTTGTCACTAGTACAATATCGTTTATTAAATAACAATACTCGTGTACAAAATATATAAAATCATAACTTTGCTTGTCTAAATTTGTAGCTCAATATTCAGTTTTTCAAAATAGCAATGTTCTATTAAAATATGAGTTTCGACAACGCTACATGTATATTGAACGTTTACCTAAGTAAGTAATTTACATTTCGACAATAATGTCCAAAACATCCAAGGCTAACAAAGAGGCATAAAGCTTATTACAATGAGTCAAACGTAATTGTATATCGTACGAGTACTTTTGATGCGTCGTACGTTCATTATTGAGATATATTGTTACATAATGTATCTAAGCATGCATGTCTGACTTGTATGAAGTAAGTTATTATTACATACCTACTAACAAGTCTCTTGTTACCTTAATAAAGTGTATATTTTGTTTCCGTTTCATATTTGGATATAATTATGTACATTTTTGGCAGTATATTATAATAATGTTGCAAAACTTGCCGAGTCACAGTCGTAAATTAATATTTTATCCGTTATGCTCGGGTATGTTCTAATATATTGAGTCTAATGGCATTACTGTGACGAAATCACGTTTGTTATTGTTAAACACTAGAAACGGTACAGTTTTTGTGAACAAATGTATGTTCTGTTCTGCTCTGATGAAGTGAAAATAATGCGTCCCTTTTGTTTTACTGTGAAGAAATAAATTCATAAGACAATGTTTCGTACAATATTGATGAATGCTCTTAATTGGATGCTCAAGAATAATATTTTCAAAAGTGGCGTAGCGAGTAAAAGCGACGAAAATTGCGAAAAGTAAAATATCGGCATTTTCTGAGCTCACGAAATGAAATTAAAATGATCTTATTCCAAAATTGACTGATTGTTTTGTTTCTTTTTTTAATGTTCTCTGCGTTTTATGATATAATTTGAAGTTTGCATATTTTCATTTAAGTAAAAACTTAATATGTATTTTTTTTCTGTGTACATTTTCATCGAAAAATACCATTTCATTGAAAAAGCATAAGAGAACAAATCCACAAGATGACAATTAAAAGGTGGGCTTGCCTGTGAAATCCAATGACACTTGTAGACGCTTATACGAAATTTCTCAGCTGGAATCACGTTGTCTAAACATATTCAACGCTAAATACAATTAAAGTTATCAATTAAGAACTGGGTTAATATAAATGAATTATAAAAAATAACGTATAGGAAATCATATTTTTTCTAAATTGGTATACTTTCAACTACATGTATATAACGATGAGAAATTTGGCACGTATGAAAACTTCATCAAAGCGGTAAACTTTTGTGGAATTTTAATATGCACCAAAACGACCCATCGTTATGTAATATACAGTGAACCACGAAAGAGCATATGTCATTTCCATTCTAATATTTGATATGAAAACAGATATTTAGAGAATAAACCAGGAACTATTTATCGCGACGTATGAACCTCATCACAACGGTTCTCGTATGACGATCTTATACAACGCTTAATTCTTTCTTTTCTTTATACATTGTGTACATGCATAGTGAAAATTCGGATCATTTAGATCAATTATGTACATGCCCTGGTAAGACAATGTTCAATTTTAGGACCGCTCTGTATGGAAACCTTTTATTTGCTTCCCTTATTGTAACAACTAAACAAACTATATCCCCTAGAACCAAAGCATCTGGGTCCTAATAGGATTAATATAGCTTATCACGATAGTGATAACATTGTTTTACAGCAACCATAAAATTACGTTCCCATACAGACCTTTATTAACTTACGATACTTTTACTCGTATACATTGTACACTGTATTTCCAAAAATCCATCCAACATGGCGAACCATGGCATATGTTCTAAGACTGAGAAATAAGATCCGGTAGATATTTTTTAGTAAATATTAACAGATATAAAAGCTAGGGCATACAAACACCTGTAATTTCAAGCTATGTTTATTGTTTCATACCAACACCTGATGAAATGCACGAGATAAGATGTATGATTGACTATTACGTGCTTAGATTGATAACTCGGATAAAATTCATTTAAGAGATAATATTTTATTGTCTAAAGATACAAGAAGAAATAAGTTAGCTTGTCATAATATTGGAAATTAGGCCACACTTAAACACATGTTTTGTTTCGGCGCACTGACCCGGTATATTTCAACTGACGGAATTGGACTGGGTTGAGTTCAGTTACCGCGAACGTTACAGAACGTTACATAACGATACATTCGGAACTCCTCGGCCATATAATTGTTTACTTTAACACCGGAAGTTTAAAAAAGGCGTCTAAATATGTCCGAGATTATTCGCAGCAAATGATCGAGGAGTTCCGAATGTATCGTTACGGAACATTCTGTAACGTTCGCGGTAACTGAACTCAGCCCTGGTTTTTAGTCTTGCATATTTTTTTAATTATGCAAAACAATTATAAACACGGAAAAACGGACCACCGGCTCCGAACAAAATACAGATCTTTTGGTTTTACTTCAATAATACTGCCAAAAAATACCACAAAAAGTCCATAGTGCACATGGCCTAAGCATTTAAGTTTTGTTTAAAGATTAGGAATTTATTTTGTAATCATGTGTACTTGCGTAGGGATATAATCGTACTGACACCTGTGAATTGGTCATTTTTTCCTCACTTACGAGTGACTGCATTATCTTGTTAATCTGTCCACTGTACTTCAATTGTAATTAAACATTATAAGATTTAAGATTTCAATGGACAGGTGTTTTATTTGATATTTTGAAGTACATAAGTCAGAAAAAGCCACTTAAATTACCTAGTAGTACTCTGACCCAGGTTAAAAACCGTGTTTAGACAGGGTTAAGATTAAAAGTCATCCAAACCGATTTGTATCCGATTTATATTGAATTGGTATTAAAATGACTTATTTAGTATTAAAACACTAAAATCAAGCATGTCTCATAATTGATTGGAATTTAAAAAACTAAATTACCCATACAGCAACAGTTTACAAAAAGAAATTATTGCCAAAAATAAATGAAATTATTCCTTTTGTGTTTCCTTCGAACATGAAGCATTGGTAATTTGAGAAATGACGATATGACGGTGTGCCATGTGTGTTTAGTTTAAAGTCCCTGATTTTGATACAAATTGACCTTTATCATCAACCGTCGTACGGCATATTTCGTCGTAAATTCATGCTAAAAGGATCGTAAGATTCTCCATAATGTGATGCCGTGCGCTGTCAATGTCTTAGTGAAGGGCAATGAATGAGCATTGTCGCTGCTTGTGGCCAATATTCTTGCAGATTTATGACTTAAAGTGTTTTTCATGTAAATATCACTCAGACGCTCGACGAGTAACCATTAAAGACCTGGGAAAACTATACTTTCAATTACGTAAGCCAACGACTGGGTCACCAAATGTCTGAGAAAGAGGGATGGAATTGAAGGAATTGTAACTACATTTTGTTTTCAAAATCCGTTCGTAGGAATTGATAATAAACATATCAACATACGGTGTATCGTCTACTTAATAAATATATGAAATAATACCGGAATTTGAATAATAATGTAATTAAATATTACACCCTGCAAGTTACTGACTATGGAACAATTTTTTGAACAATGAAATAGAGTAGGGTATATAAAGATCACATATTTTGATTATAACTCTTTTTTTGTTCACTTTAATATTCAGCATTTTTGTACATAGCAAAATTGAATATAAAAATCTGACATTTTGAATAAAAATTATCGCTCATCTAAAGTTATGCTAATTTGTACATTTTACCGTTTTATCCATGATCGCCGTGTTTCACATAGCAAGCAAAGATCTTATACACATATCTCCATAAAATATGATTTTATCATACAATACACCTTAATATACAATAGAATTGTTGTTGCCATGGTTACCAATTAAAGCCGCTCGGTCACAGATTTCAACTTAAATAACAACTTTTCTAAATCTCTCAAAATCGTATAAGAAAAAGTTTGGCAGCAGTTGTTTAGTTGGTTCTGGTACTGACATTTATAATGCACATCAAATTTCTTAAAACCGACCCGATCTATAATTCTCCGCTCACCTACTTGCTAATTTAGATCTGGCTGTTTCGTTATGAGGGTCACGTTCAGATGACCTGTTCTCATTATGATATTCATGACGTAATCATTATGTTTAGTAACTTGTTTACATCGTCTACGTCACACAGTTTGAAAAGAGTCGCCCAATCACGCCCTGTAAATAGGGCCTAACACCATCGTCAAATTACCTCGCAAACATCGGTCTTAAAATAGAAAATACGAAATCAATATGCTATTAATAGTGTTTTGTCAAGATGAAAGTTACGCATTGATTTGTCAACACAAAGGTCATCTCGACGGGACCTTTGGAGCGACCTTTAGAGATCATGTACGACAGCGGTCTATAGGATATCTGTTTACTGACATACAAACGTAAAAGATTGTGATTTTATGTTTAATAAAACTCTACCTCATCGGTATAGATAATTTTAAGAGGACGCTTTTTACTTTTATATAATACATGTATTTCTCGCTAAAAGTGATACTATAGGTCAGATTGCCTTAAAATATTAAGAATTATTTTTTTTATTACAATTACAAAATAAAAAAATCTGTGAACGAAAAGCTTTAAGTATTACATTGTATTCTTTTTTAACATAATAAAATATTAAAATTCTATCGACGGAGAGCGACAAGTTTTACATGTTTTTTTTCTCAATACGAAACCCTCTTTTGAATTAATTAAGTAACGGATTTTTTATTCATCGACGCCATACAATATCATCATTATACGACTATCATATTTATGAGTACGTGATAATTATTTAGTACTTCCCCCTTTCCTAACACACGAAGTAAAAGTTTATTATATTTTGTGTTACAAATTTAATTGAATTATACTGTTACAAAAGGTCTCAATATCGTAAAAAGTCTAATGATTGTTGCAAAATGTCTACATGCTCGTAAAACTATATACTTTGTAAATTTGTGTTTGTATTATAAGAACAACTATTGATTCAGTCCTTTTTCTAGATTCCAAAATGGCATTATCTTTTAAGCGATTGGGCTGGTGAAAGCCGATGAGTCGTACATGTAGTTTGTTTTATGTCTTTTCGCCGATTTTTATTCCTGTTCTTGGCGACCGAAGAGAGGAGAGATAGAGAGATAGAAAGATAATGAAACTACTAAAGTACTCATTCACAAATTTCTCTAAATTTATCGAATTGTATGGAAACTGTTTTGGAAGCAGGAAACCAAAGTTCTGATAATGAAATTTTTAGTGCAAATTGAATTACAACTACAAACGATGGTGTTGCAGGTAGTAAAATCTACCCCGTATGTAAGGTATAGCCAATTTTAGTGCTTTGTTTCTTTTACTTTGTACATTTCTAGCAACCTATTGGTCAATTTGTCTGAAAATTTTAAGAATTAATTTTTGACACAATCGCAGATACTGAATGTTGTTTTTTGAAAATATAGAAAAGATAACTAAATCTGTGAAATAGTATACCCTTGAGGCAGAGGGAGATAGTTTTAAATAATATTAAACAAAGACCTGAGTTGTTCTATATACAAGCATATGGAAAACTCTCTTTCTCTTAGAAACAATGCTCAGAAATCAACTATTTGTCATTTTGATTTTAAGACGTCATTTAATAGGTTACTTCGAAATTATTAGTTACATATTATTATTTCGAACTAACAAAATGATATTATTGATATATCAAATACAGAACGGCAAAACTACAACTTCTGACACCATCTTGTAAAATAATAATTGAACGTTCTTTTATGTGTTACCTCATAGGTTTTGAAGTTTTTTGCCAATGTTTCCATCACATAAGCGACACCTAATGTGTAATCAAATGTTAAAGTCGAGAATAAATGATTTGAACATAAAGCATGGTGGCTTATCGGTACCATCAACTGTATCAAGTATATAGTGTAATTTAATGAACTAAACATACATCTATTGTGGGATTACTAGTATGTGATGCTACATTCATTGTACATACATTGTTGTTCTGAGAAAATATAGTTTTTCTGAACAGAATAGAATAGAGCAATTCTTATTTATAACAGAGTTAATAGGTAGTTAAACATGTGATTACATAATATTAAAAAAATAACGAAAACTATAAATGAAAGAACAATTGTAGCAGATACGACACCGATTACAATGCACAGATTCACTAAGCAATAGAGAGTCGCAACTAAGTCACAAAACTTGTGGTTCAACCATATTTCCGTAATAATTATTACCATTACTATTGTTTTATATGTTTGTACGTAAATATATATGTTCAAATGGACTATAAAATACGTTTGAATTAAAATAAGCACAGTTTTCTTGGCTTACGGTGTAAGCTACTACTCTATTATATTCAGTGCGTCGTTACTGAACGCAGGGCACTCCGTTGTACAATTACAATAAAATCGTAAATAATGGTTCCGAAGTATTTACGTTCTGTTCAATTCTATATTCTCACCACAGTCTACTCCATACCCTGGTTGTACCTTAAGTACGTCAATTCTTTTCTGAAAAGATATCTAATTCAATAGATGGTTTATCAATACATTTCCTTAAATGTGTGGAAAGTCAGTACGTTTTGTTCACATGAATAAAATGAAGTTCTTTGCCAATCAACAGGTGCCCCCTTTTCTGTATACATTACTTCATAGTGCAAAATACTTGAGTGAATAATACCAGGGTTGAAAATAATTGTTATTTAAAAATCAGCCGGTCTTCAAAGGAAAATATAAATATATTATGTTATAGGCCTGTATCGTTTGCAGTTAATATTGAGAAAAAATACATTAAGTAAATGAATTAAGTTAATATAGTTCGGAATAGATGTGTTTGCATTAAAGAAGCGATCATGAAGAAAAAAATAGGTTTTTTAAATGAGACAAAAATCTGTATTACTATAATACAATAAATGTAGTTTTATTGAAATTTCGTTGTGAGATGGAACGATTCAGTTCTATATGTTATGACGCTATACTAGAGTCAAATACAACAACTGTTTGTCGTCAGTGATTATTTCTTCAAATTAAAGAATTTCATGCATCGTAAATTCGAGAGACCGGTCTTTCGTTCACCGCTATAACAAATAAAACGGTTTTGTCTGTTTCTACTGCTGAACACACAGCAACTCTCAGTCAGTTAAAACATAGATGGAATAACACTTCAATGTTAGATAGATAATTTCTAGGAATTTTCGTCTATGACGCATCTTTCCACACCGAGGAAGTTCCGATTGTTTAAAATGTCATCCGAACAAAATTTCACCCCTTAGTACTCGTATTAGACCCCAGTCTAATTATATGCTTTTATATCAATTTACAAAGCTAAGGACGGAAGAAATTAAAGATAATTTATACACAATGTACTTAAGTTTAAAGCAAATCTTACAATTCTTTTAGCTCGTACATTTCCTGTGCGTTCCTTTAGTTAATGAGCTTACTCCTTAAAGAAATCACACATTCCAATGTTTTGATTACATATTGCCTGCTACTAACGAGTCTTGTTAGACAAAAAATAGCTGGGTTCAATTATGATTTTCGCTGATTAGTAAAAAACTGAATTTTTTATCTTCCGGTTGATTGAAGATTAAACGTCAAAAGTAAAAGTTCTCTTATCTTAAATCTCTCAGCGAGTTTTGGAACATTGGAATATTTTGATTTTAGGAGATGATTATAATTAAAGGCGGATTCATCCCCAGGATAAATTGAATGCGTAGCGTTACTAAATATGACAGACAAAAATAACATTGCAGTTACTGAGCATTAATATAATAATTCAAATATTCGGATTGCTACACTTCACTCTTTGATCTTGTTTTGAATTTTTCTTCTAGATACCATTTAACTTTTACATAATTCAATATTGTTCATATGTAATATTATTTTTGGTTATCACGAATCCGTATAGATGACCACCCTGGTAGATAAGCATAGTGCTTTGTAAGCGTTCGTACTCAAATAAAGATACTGTTTATAATTATCATATTATCATTATCATTATCATTATCATTATCATTATCACTATCATTATCATTATCATTATCATTATCAGTATCAGTATCAGTATCATTATCATTATCATTATCATTATCATTATCATTATCATTATTATCATTATTATCATTATCATCATCATCATCATCATCATCATCATCATCATCATCATCATCATCATCATCATCATCATCGCCATTATTATTATTATTATTATTATTATTATTATTATTATTATTATTATTATTATTATTATCATCATCACTATTATCATTATTCTTGTTACTAGCATGTTTCAAGTTCACAAACTTTATAATTATTTACTTTCAAAACTCATAATATACTACTGATGTCAACGAAAATTGGGGTCAAAGGTAAATTTTGACTGGCTCGATTTATTACACGATTTAAATTTTTAATATATTTTACATGCCAATAAAATATCTAATGTTTATACTAAAAATGTTCTTGACAATATCATAACATGTCGTTTTATTCAAATTTCACTTTTAGCAGTGTTTATTTATGACTAGAAATTAGGTACAACTCCTTGATGGTTAAAAAGATAATATCGCGGTTTTTTATGAATCTTCAATACGGAGGTGTGAAATGGTGACTTCGTGATTTACTAATATAGTAAATAATAAAACTTATTGTCCATCAGTGGAAATTCAATTAAAGAGTTTTTATTGTTACCTCGCACTTTCTTTCCGCCTATCATTGTTTGATCGCATATTTCACGTTTTTGTGGTTTTTTGGTTTTCATTATTATTTGAGGTAAAATGTTCACAATGAAATGATCAGTCATTACTGTTTTTAATTATTGAATATTTATCACTAAAGGTTTACTATGTATTGTGTTGGTCCATAAATTATAGCCTTAAATGAACCACTCCAATATGGTCCCTATCATTAACCATACCTCAACACAATGAATGAATATAGAAGAGGTCGCCACTAGAATAGTAACAGAGTACTTAGATATTAAGTATTTTTGAACTTAGATGATCACAAAAAATGCATGTACTCATTGATAGTTCTTATCAGGTTAAAGTTAAATACCATACAAAACGCAAAATTAATTTCTTACAGCATAAACACATGGTGATTGTCGCCATAACAACATTACATTACAACTGGCAGTACATCCATTATATAAGACAATGGTATCAATATAATAGTACAAATGGCATATTTTTGTCATTTTATGCCAAGAAATAATGTTGTGGCTGAATTGTTACCACGTTGCTTAAGAGAAAGGGATTTCACCTTGGGACATTTTTTTGACTAGCTTCTTTATTTATCAACATGTGGACCTTCATATCCACAATTAGCTATAACCCCAAAACATTGTGAAAAAAACAACCAATACGTTCTATGTCTCAAAGCTTCGTTTCCCTGTTTTGCAATGGCTTTATCTTGAGTATTATCAATAGCAAGTGAAAAGGATGTGGTGTAACTTTCAATGCTTTAATATGTGACAAAATAGCAGTCGGCATTCTGACTATTAGTGTAAAAGTCTTGAAAGTTGTACAAAATGCACTCCTGCAATACTCAATAAGACCAGTCGGATCTCGAATGATACTCATCGCATCAAAACAATGGAAATAAAAATATGTTGTTGTATCGGCAACAGTCCTATTACAATTTGCGTTTCTTTAAAACTACTACACGAGCATTGTCATATCATGAGTTGTTTTATCGATATTATTTGCAATGGTCCTACTAGTTATATTATACAAATTGCTTTTTGGAAGACTGCCACATGCGAACCGATATTTTTTATCGCATAAACCCATGCCATCAACAGTTGCCATTGCATCAGTATTCGCAATGGTCCTACCAGTTGTTCAAAACTGCTTGTGTAGGGCCGCTACAGTATTGCGACGTTTAGCGGCGTTGCGACATTGAGCTGCACTTCAGCGTGTCTGCAAGAGGACCACACCAGTCTCGGCGTAATCACAGCACTAAGCTGTATGTACTTGTATGAACATGTTCTCTTTGATGATTTCACACGGTTATTCATAAAAGAAGGATCAATAAACATAAGAGATATTTTCTGGTGATTGATTGCTTAATTACTTACACGTTGATATGAGTAAAACAACATGGAGATGTAAGAGAGGGTGTGAGAGAAAGTTTAGATATTAGTTCTTGCATTCTTTACTCAGCACATTTTAATACGCAAATGAATTCAACTTTTTTATTTCATACTAGATGGGCTTTTTTATTAAACGTTCGCATTTTAATTTTGATTGGTTCTGAAAGTTAATAAGGATGTTTTTATAGAATGCGAGGGGGTTGACCATTTCTTTCTTTAACATTGTATAGGGTTTGTTCGTTTCGGGATTACGACACACTGGTCATTATATAAATGTAAAAGTTATGCTCTGCCGACAGTTTTCAGGACTTTTTTCAAACTTTGATTTTTACAAAAGAAACAGCAACAAGACAACAACAAACAAACAAAAGGACTTGGGATTTGGACCAACTTTAACTTTGTTGTTTCAGTAGTTTTTCAACAGAAACACATACAGATGCATGAAAACAAAACATAAGTAAATAACGGATGTTATGTTGTGCGTTTTAAGAAAATACAGACGCGCAAATGATGCAGAAACGGACACGGGATAAAACAGGTTTTAAGTCGATTGGAAACGCGACGAGTACTGAATGATAGGGATAAACCTATTGCCAATCGCTTAAATCATAGATAAATAAATGTTCGATTTTTTATCGTAGATCAATGGAAGTAAAAAATTCAAGAGTTGTCAGACAAACAGGCCGACATCAATAAAGAAAGTGATGAGTGATTAGACTGTAGCTAACATTATATTGTAAACATTCATTGAACATATCGTCTGGTGGTTTATAATATACGTGTGAAACAAGAACTTTCTGTTATTATTTTTGTTATTTTAAGGCTATATTCGTCTGCCATGATGTTGGGCTGAATGTATTATCTTCTAAATTTAAATACATTACGTGTTTTTGTTTTCATTTTCACTTTTTCTCGTCCTGTGTTGCAATTGTGTCATCAGCGAGTATTATTTATTTTTCGCAAAAATGAGACTGCATTTTAATGTATTTTTTATTTTCACACTAAAATGTCTGCACCTAATGCCTCACAATGGGAATGAATGACATAGCAGCATTGCTAAATGTTGAGTAATTCACACAGACTGTATACAAAGGAAATAAATTTATGTTCAAACATAATAATATCAAGTTCCTTGATGGCTGGAATTCAGGTCAGATGTACGAGTAGCCATTAAAACACTTTTCACTTTGATTATACCTTTGTATAAATTGCGAAACACAAAACCTGTATATCTGATCATTAAAATATACATAAGAAGTTATCAAAGTTGTGCCTAAGTATTCCATGATGGTGAGCTCATAAATTATGTTTTGATGTCCTATTTACAAGTGAAGTTGAGCCACTTTTGCAGTCCCGCCAGTTCTTTCTTGGAACTGATGTAACTAGTCCAGAAAGATAGTTCTTTGAATTTGGCTAAGTTTGGTTAAAACATGTCGAGTGCAGCATTCTGTAAAACAACATATAAGGTCTGTTGTCAGAAAATAATGTATGAACTAGTTTATCTAGAATTATGAATATCACGTTATTGGCGTGGCATTGGTCTCTCTCAGAGTGTATATTTTAGTTGCAGCAAAATTAGTATTTAAAGAATAGCGGCTGTTTTACCTAATCAGTAAAATGGTTAATTTTATCAATCGTATTTCTGATTTATTACGATTGTTATGCACGAAAATGATGTTATATTTTCACCATACATTTATCAATATGAGATACTGTGAATAGTTATCCATCTCTGGCCATATGGATGTCTGTTTGGCGGCGTTCCATGTACATGTATTATGTTGGATTACCTTCACACGAAAAAATAATGCCAGATTATTGAAAATTACCTCATATTATAAAAGGCTTATTGAACGTGTGCGTTGGCCAATTAAAAGTTTAGTAAATTGTCTATTACTCGTACTCATTAAAACTTTGCCCGAGAGAATGAAGCATATTTGGTAGCAAAATTGTGGCATGGTATGACAGTTTGCACTATATAAAAAACCCACAGTCATTTTCTTACAACCTTGTTAAGTATCTATGAATATTAATGTTTGGTGCTTATTCTCTTTGATTCATAGAACCATAAATTACTAATCCTTTAAGTAAAACAATTAATGATGTATTATTACATAGTTCTCTGACGAACACACTTTATTAATACGTCTCACATGAATACTCTAATACAGTGAAACACTGAGAAAAATTGGAATCTTCTGAACTTCGAACTATTTTGCTCAGATCGGAATGTGTTTATTGTTTTCAATGAAAAACACCTCTTAAACCTTCACTCAGAATTACGGCCATTTTTTCAGAAATATTGTGTCATTTCAATGATAATCTAAACAAAGCATAGGCCGTCAAAACATATACTTGTACAAATATACCAAACATATTTCAACTATGACATTTTTTCTGATGATTTCATTATTAACGTACCAGCGGTGTTCTTTTAACTCTAGTGCTACATTGGTCATTTCTTCATATTGTTTAAAAAAGCTATTCTTCAATGAAACAACATCAATATATTATCGCACATTGAATTGCATACGAATTTCAAAAACCTGCAATGTCATGAAATATTCTGGCTAATTTCATCGCCGGTACCAAAGGTGATCTGCTGGCTCGTGTTGCACAGTACTTTAATGTTCCTCACACATTCGTTGTTAATCAGAATTAGAATTTATTAGGAGATTTGGTTAAAGACTCTATTATGCTCATCGCAATTTTCTTTGTTTTATCATAAAACCAGGAAATCAAGAAATCTACAGAAGCTGACTTTTCAGCATATGTTATAATAATAAGTAATTATCCGACAGATGTGCTACACGAGTAAACTATTACATACAAGTGTTAGAGAGTTTAACATTGTTGTTTTCGCCTTTATCTTCAGGGCCATTAATAGACTCAAAGCCTTTTCTCTCGCGCATTAATTAGTATAACACCTTGTAGCGTTAATTCAATCGACATTTTCATAGAACTTGTTAAAGTTATACGTTTGAATTTTTTATAATTATCTTCAGAAATGATTACATATTCGTGGTATGAGGTTGTTAAAGCCCCTATACTTTAAACCATTTTAAACCATTTAATCCGCGAAGTCTTCAAGACATAACGTAAGAGACATGCCATTTTGCTTTGCAAGTTTACTTTCTGACGAATGCTTATAAATTTCATAGTAAAGGAGTGCTTTTGTAAGGGAGCATATTCATTTCTTTGTTAACATTATAATAAAGATACATGCCCATTAACAATTGCTTAGAGCTTAACTTAACTTAGTCACATAGTGGATCGTTTCATGTAATACAATACTCGATCTTAGACAGTTTGTAAAATTGTAATCAAAACTATTAATTAAGTAAAATGCATCCTGCTTTCGATTTCGATGTACTTTCACTTTGGAATGAAGGTATTGCAATAACGAATTTTAGTGAAATGACTTTTAACTTAATTTCCAGTATTGTCATTTACAATCATATAATATAACTCACATGTGTACCAATTATATGCTTGAAAATCTTTTTCCAAATATGTAATTACACTCCTTTTTGATCTGCATGAGCTCTGCTTGTCTAAGTATAGGGGCTTTAACTTATGTTTAGGCATGACATACTGGTGCTTGTACGTCTTTTCTTGTCTACATGATAAACATCTGTATACAATATCTATCAACGTGTATATGCATAATAATAAACCTTAATACTCCTATTTTATCTTTTATGTCTTTAACAACAACCTTAGAACTAATAGTCTTGTATAGTTTCCATTCTATGGTCTGTCAGAAAATAGAGATCTTGTTTACGATGTAATATTCAATATCAAATGGATGAAAACAACACTGTCAATGTCTTTAATGAAGTGTCAACCGCAATGAAAACAAGTGGACATGATATAACAAAATTACCAAAGAAGTCATTTTCATTTTTGAATTGCTGGGATGTTACGTACCAGGCATTAACAATGATTCATTCTATGTCATATCAAAGGAGCTTGACGTTTTCTATATTAACCAAAATGACACGCTGATCTTTATTCATAATAGGACAAAACGGCATACCCATATAGTTCAAACTTTACATATTATTAGTATAATAGATGTCACCATCTCATTGACTTATGTTAATCAGTATTCTGAGAATATAGTCCCACCTCATTGTGAGTTAATGACTCAAACCGATTCTGTATTTTTTAAGAACCACCACGCATACTAATACTTATCGGGATATGAAACAAAGAAGCTATGCTCATATGTCAAAATCTTCACTAAACATGCTTCTTCGGGGGAAAATACAAAAATACACATATAATTATACAGGGTGACACTTCCGGTCAGATATATAACAATTGCACATATGATTTGTGCTATTAAGAGAAATAATACATAATAAGGGGGGCAATAGTAATAAGTGATGGGTAGTATCAATACAAGTGAGATCTATGCCGACAGATTGTTGGTGTCTTGCTAAAAGAGACAAGTGCCGTAAAACCAAAGCTATCTTGAAAAGGCTCTCATAATTTTTCCAACACATTTGATCAGGCTTTGCAAGACACCGACATCCTGGGACTGCATAACTTAAATATGCATTCATATCAATGTTGTCACACCAACACTGATATGCATTATGCAGTTATTAACTTAATAATGCAGGGCAACATTGTCGAAAATCTTACTATAAAACATGTACATTAGTATTACAGTAAAATATGGTGCTTTTCAAGGACAAGAGCCAGTCATAACACCATAGATTAAATAGGCCCATGGTTATTGGACTTTACAAACGAAAAACATATGATTTTAGAAAGTCATTTAGCTGAATTTCAAGCGTATTTTCGAGCCTCGATATTTTAAATAAAATCAAGGAATGACATGGAATTTTTAAGGTTAAAACCTTCCTTCATTTTTTCGTAAGATATACCGTATATTTAATTAGTAGCAGACGACTTTAATCTATGATCTCATTAACGTGACATCATAGTAAATGACAGTTTTATATAAAAAAACTAGATTGATAAAATGGATAAGACTGTTCATTGATGTCATTTCTTTGCACATCATAAACTATATACGCCTGATTTCAAAGGTTGATAAAATAACTGCATGTTTAAGGTATAACGTTATGTCCGCCTTATTCATCTTTCAAACTGTTTAAGATCTTTTCTTTATCCATCAATAAGATGTTTATCAGCTTCAAGATGATATAAAGATAAAAAGTACATGTTCGTTCTGCCTGTTTAACTTATTTTGTTCACTTTGCTAATATAATTGGAACGAATGTATAGACACGTATCAATTTTGATTCAAATTAATTAAACTGTTTAAACATAGTACATGGTTGAAAACAATTACATTCTTTGTTGCATATCCGGCCCCTATTAATTGATAACATTTGTTGCAATTTAGGGGACAATGACAATTGTTTCCTTCTGTTACATAGATTTGAACATTCGAGACTCATGAGTAAGCATAGCAGTTGAAATAAATGAACATAGCTGGCTAGTGTTTGAGTAGGTCACTGTGCGTAAAGTCTTTGGTGGTTAAGATTTTTGGGACAAGTGACTAGGATGAAATTGTACCGGCTCAACAACTTCGCAAAACTTTCTACAGGTACTTTGAAAAAAAAAGTTTTAAAATTCATTTTCAAACTGCAAGATATATTAGACTAGTCAAAATGTCCCCCACCCCCTCTATGGCATGAAAATAGAAGAATAGATATGACAATACTCTTTTACAGTAACTGTTTCTTTTACACATGTTTCCATGCGTTTGGCGGATGGGGACCGTGCCGACCGCTTATAACTTTTTCTAGTCGTATCTGCTAGGTGTATATTTGATTGGTAAAAACACTGAAGATTAAAACTTGTAGACATCTATTGACAAAAGTTCACAAAATCCTTAAATGGCACAGTAATATCAATATTTCAATTTTATGATGAAAAAATGTAGTAAAGTATACTTGAAGCCTAGTTGAAGTACTTGCAATGAAACTTACTTTTGAGCAGATGTTTTCTACTGTTGTATATTAAATTTTGTCGTAAAACTGACTTTCTGAAATTTAAAATATTGCCTTTAATTTTGTATGAACTTAAGAAACACGTGTTGCAAAATTCCTTATGAAGTTTTGGTGTATTCATCACTACAATTTTGGGAGATTATATTTTCATCTTCTTAAAATATGATTTCGTTGCGTCAAATCATATCGAATTAGCAAAGAAAGAAAATATAATACATAAGTTAAAAAAACCATTCTTATTACTTTTTTATGAATAATTTAAATGATTTTATGATTTTATTTGCTATGTATTCCTCACAATAATCGTGTTTCGTATAAACATATTTCTGTATTGTTTTCTAAAAAATATTTTTTTTCATTGAAAAGCAACCTGAAAAAAGATAGGAAGTAGCGATCGCAATAAGCTTTTAGCTTTATACGGCCACTTGACCACGTTGTCAAAAAAGCTAACATGTGGGCAAGGACAAACATCTCATTATTCCTCTGCCAGTTTTGTGAAGGGTTGTCCCTTGAAATAAGTTACATCACCCCATTCATTGACTCACTCATTAGTCATAACCCCACACATCACAAACCAGTAACTCGGGCTAAGTCAAACATCAAATATATAATTCTCACACATTACATTGAACAGTAGCCAGGTATATATTTACATTTGAACCAAACAGTGTTAAGTTTAACAATATTTTATCAGTTATGGCGATATGTGACAAGTTGAACAAGACACGGTTGTAAATCTTGTATCCCCCCTCTCCTTCCGCTGCCTTATATATCTATGAAACACCTGTCGTAGATTTTCATTGATCCGCTAATCTGTTACACTATAAAATGTAAATACTTCATTTCTACATGAAACACATACTCTCTTAAATATTAGTTTGTTGACTTGTTTTAAATCAATTATTATTTTACATTGAATGTTGATTATGTGACCTACTTTGTCCAGCTTTATGGCTGTTGTCGGTGACATAAATGCGGTTATGACAACCGTGCGAACGAGAGCTGCTTAAATAAATGAAATTTCAACCAAAAGAATTGATACGAATAAAGTAACAAGCACACCTTGCAACAAGTGTTCTTATTTCTTCAAAATAAACCGATAAACAATCAAATATAATAACAGTCGAACACTATAAGAGCAATAATAGATTATATGGTATAACTTACTTGACGTTTAAAGATAAACATGCTATTTGTATTCATATTTTGGCCTATAACCTCATTATCAATCGTGCCCTGCAAGTAGAACTGTTTCCTACTTTAACTGTATTCAAAAGAGCACCAACTGTCACCCTTAGTGTCCGACGGTAGGTGGTACTGTGCCAGAAAGCGGACCTCCACATCGCCAGGTGTAGTTTTAGTTTTTCTGACACAATAATAATACAAAATTCAATTCGTATGCCAAGTGCAAACCTTTAACAATCAGCCATTTGAATTGGCCTCTTGTATTGTATTTGTTTTTGATTCCTGAGATGCCATACTTACTTCAATGATAATTATCAATCTAATCGATAAAACCCGAAATTTCTGCAACGTAAAGTACAACATCGCCTCCCGCAGACACGTGATGAAAATGAACAATACGCTACAGAAATTCCTTGCGTTCAACTTCTACCTCGTACTTGACATAATTATTAATATTTCGGTCTGACAGGCAAAAGTACTCAAATGATTAAACCCCACTCTGTGTGTCGGACTGCAATAGAATTAAACGTCAAAATACCGACAAATGTTATAGTTAAGTACAAAGTAGGTTTTGTAACCCTTTGTTAAACAATTGCCTGTAATTTGACAGTACAACAATTGCTTCATTTATATCATTACCATTAAAATCAACCATTACAATAGACAACGATCAGAACGTTAGTCATGCATAATTTAATAAGAAGTCACTGAACATTTGATAGCTTTAAAGACTTAAGATATATCTAACTGATTATTTACAATATCAATTTGAGGTTTTTGTCGAAGTTAATCAATGAATGGTGGAACATACGTTAGATAACCATCAGCAAAACATTTAACTGAATCGCTTGCTTCAACACCTTCAAATATATGAAAGAAATTGTTGACGCTTTAAAGTGAAGCATTTATCAGTTAAGCAACTTTATTGCCTTGATACTGTCAATTCTATTTATCCTATTAAAGTAACACTAAGCCCCAATCTTACAGCAAAGGTCAAGGGTCAGAGAGGGATGAAATGTACAAGTTACTAATATTGGGTCCATGTTTCGTATAAATTTAACTTGAAGAATTTTATCAAGGATATTTTAATGAATGGATTTAAAACATGTTATTGAAATACTTCGTGTTGTAGCGTTATTTTTTGTACAAAAATGAGGACCAGGTTTCGACAAAAAACATGAAGTACCATATCTTTATTTTGTTTTTCTTGTCTAAGGTGTGCGATGTCATGTGAACAGGTTAACCGTATTGATACTGCTATTTATACAAAGTCCTTCGTACATCTGTAAATATTTAAATATACTATGTATCAATACGAACGGTTTAACGAGGTGTTTGAACAAAGTTCGCCGCTAGAAAATAGTTCTATAGTAATTAGCCACGTGCAAGGTTTTTGCAACGTGTCATGTATAACTAACAAGGAGTGGCGGTGATTTGTTTAATGAATTACAAACATTAAATTAAACTGATACGTTCACACCTCAGTGCTGGAAAATATCTTATCTTGAAGTAGAGGTAAAACATCTTTCAATGTATAAGACAACTCTCAACATTAATGAATATATGTGATGAGTAATACATGTCTAAAATCAAATTAGTACAAAACCCGGTTGCTCATAAGACCGTTGACCAAACCCTATATATGACTTAAAGGCCTGGTCACACCGCAAGAACTTTGCTGGAGCGTTCCTGGAGCGGTGAAAATAATTCATCACCGCTCGTAACCGTTTAACAAAAGTTAGCCACCGTTAAGGCAACGCCGTATACGCTCAGCCACCGCAGATGGTCCCTCAAACCGCTCCGAGCCAACGTCCGCATGCAAAGAACGCCGCTCTATCAATGCGCGCGTCACCGCTAAACCATCGCTCACTACCGTTCCCTACCATTAAGCCAACGCTATAGCAACGCCGGCTGCAGCGGTGCAACGCTAAGGGGCAACGTCCGTGTTTTCGTTTTTTTTTTACATTTTGTGCGCGGTGATGAGTGTTGTCGAAATTCGGTTCTCTCTCCATGCCGTTCAAAGAACGCTCCAACAAAGTTCCGGCGGTATGACCGGGATTAACGAAGAAACTTCCAATATGTAACAAGAAACTCTTTATGTTATAAATATTAGTTTTACTGTGTTTTGTTCCAACTGAAATCCGTTGTGATTGAGACTGTTTACCTTCATAAAAATGGCTAATTTCACTGTATCTCTAACGGTAATATTAGGAGCGCTTTTTATGACGCACTAATAGGGCATTAAACTTTTCTCTAGTCATTAGAAGCATTATTACAATCGTAGAAATTCTGACGTAAAAGATCATTTTGAATCCTGACCTTCTTACTTTTTCATGATTTCATGTGCATGTATAGCGCTTTTTTATATTGAAAATATGTTAAAAAATTGTTTGGCCGACGAAGTGAAAGTAACCTTACAGATTCTCTTACTTTGTAAGCCAATATACTTGTATAATTCAAATATTAATTACATATTAACTTTATTTACCTGTACCTTTTCATATATTACATAAAGTTAGGCTAACTGCCTTCATTTCAATTTCCTTTAATAGTAATACAATGTTATTCAGCGAAAATATGCTGAACGATTGCGTTTATAATGAAAACGATGATCTAAAATTTAATGTAATAGTAAGGGCAAGTTAATAAATTTAGACTACATTTCTATTTCATGTTATTCAGATCTAGACTTACGTATCATAGGGGCATTGATCATCGATGGCCAACTGAATTGGCCAAGCTAGCGTGTTTAGCAATTTGAAAGCTTGCGTTAATCGTATTGTAGAGATTTAATGTGTTTTCGATTAAAGTATCAAATTCCATGAAGCAGTCTATCCACATCCATCACTAAGACATTAAAAGTTAACTAACCAATGTTTGGATATTGTCCTCATGACAATCTCCCTGAATGACTTTACTTATAACACGATCACTCCATAGGCCTCCTACGAGTTTTTCAACAGTTAAGGTAATGACCGATGAAAATATGAAAGTAATCTGATACAAGAAGAATGCGTGCGCTTGCATGCTAATATGTAACGCTTATTAGTTTGATACCGTTCGAAATAATGTATGATACTTTGTACTTAAAAAACATCAAATTGTTGAAGCGTTCTGTAATGACTTGGCTAAAATGCTGAAATGAAGTTGATCATACATTGTACTATTTATTAAACAGACTTTCCGGGGTACATGGTATTTGCTCCTTTATTTATGCTTCCAAATCCAAAACGGGTATAGGGTAGAACACTAAGGGACTCACTCGCATTTATTCAAGGGCTACGTTCACTTCTTACACAGGTTCTGATTTTTAAAGCCAGATTTCATTTAGTTAATTTTAATACAAACAAAACGGTTGACTGTACTTGGTACGTCATACATGTACTTACAGAAAAAAATATCAGCAGAAACACACGAGTTCGAATCTTTCCAGGGTCCAGGGGTATTGAACATTTCTTTCAGCAAGCAATTCGCCAGCTACCAAGTAAAGCTTCGAAGGTAGTATGATTCCGGTATGCAAATTCGTCAGCTGCACACAAGCGAAGTAAAATTCTTCTCATTCTAGATAGGGACCAGGGACCCGTATTATCAAGCGTCTTACGACCGATTTTAGTCGTAAATCCTTCTATATTGTATTGTTAAATTATCGTAAGATTTTTCATAATATGCTGCTCAACAGCTCAATGACCGAATGTATTGGATGCTTAGTCGGTGAACGTCTAACTATAGGCTTTAGGCTACTTAGGTTATAAATTTGACTGACACTAAATCAACTAAAACTTTTAAAACCAAAATGGTTTGACATGCTTATTTAAACTCAAATTCATCATCATCATTACCATCTTCTGTAATCGCATCACTCTTCATAGAGCATAATCGGGATGAAATACATGCATGTGTGTACATGTGCAGCAATCTGGTGGCTTTTTACAATAAAAGTTATTCTATTATTATTCGTTATATATTCTATAGCTTCATGATTTTTAGTCAGTTTTTACGTCAGGTGTAAATGAATATTTATCTTTACATGGTGGCTGCTTTAAATCGGTCTGATAACCGGTAAATAACTTGAAACTTTTTATTTTATCTGAAATCAGATAGCATACATTCCACATATGATTTGGTCAATGATAAAAGTACAATCATGAATGTAACAACACGATCGTACAAATCATGTACATACTTTACATATACATGTCAATTAAATTAATTTCATTCAATTAAATAAATAAATTTCATTTTGAGTTATAAAAGAACAATGATTCGTACATTAACTATGACCGTTTTATTACATTAGATTATTACCCTTTCTTATTTTCGTTGTCCCATAAAATGATGTCAATTCACATCATCTCGATGGACCTTCAGTTTGGCCGCAAACCATTGAGTTACAAATGTAGACCACTTATGATATAATTGTATGTACAGGTCGTTCACGTAAATATTGCGTATATAAACATAGCCAGTTTCATTACACACCAATATTTAGGGGTGATATATTTTTACAATTTTATAGTTTAATTAGTTTACACTTATTTTATAAGCATATAATTATATAAAATTTACAATATGCATACACACTATTTAAAATAACTGTTACACATAAAAACGGCCTGTTTAAATCAGTAAAATGCTGTTCATGCATTAGCTTATTCACCTATTTAGTAGGCAAGTCCATTATTTAAAGTACAAAAACACGCATGACTTAGAATACGTCCTGTATATGTATACATGTAGTTAGCCCAGTAAATCATTGTAGCTTGCTTCAGTAAAGTCTTGAGTATCTTTGACTCATCTTGTTTTAAATGTGGTTAAATTAGTTCTGTTCAGAATTGGGTTTTTTGAAATTGAGAGGTACCTATTCGACAACGATATATATCTATTTAGCGTTTTTCCTTCCTATAGTACATATGAAATAACTCTTAATCACACTCTTTTCGTTGAACTGTTTCTCAATTCACTTATTATCCTGGTCGTTGGGTTGTGCTGCCTCTGTCCTGTTGTTAAGTCACACTTAAGTTACAAAATCTGATCTTGTTTTACATTTTAGCGATTATTTGAAGTATATGAAGCCGCGATTCTACAAGACTCTAATAATATCCTTGTTCAAGCTATCTTGTTGGAGGTCGATGATCCTTGCCCAATGTTCAAAATCTTAAAATGACATCATATGTCAATATAACTTACATGTGCATTTCATTTCATTAATACTATTTATTCATTAAAATATGGCGCATTAATTAAGACAGTCATTATTGTGCAAATGACACATGAAAATAGTTCATTTTTTTATTTTCATCCGTAAATTGTACGTCCATTTATCATACTGACGTCGCGGTGCTTTTCATCATTGAAATTATATTTGTCACTCACATTTTTATTCGACACTTACATAACTTCGTGTTGACTTTTGTTACTTGCTTTATTAAACTTTGAACTGTTTAAGTGTTGCTGTATTGTGGTGCAGTTACATGATTAATGACCTATTTGTTATGTGCTTAGATGAAGAAGAATAAACAAATGTGAAAGTTGACAATGTACTAGGTTAGCATCATTTGTCAGTAATAAAATACTAGATGGTCATGGAAGAATTTTAAGGTTCTGATACGGTTTAGGTTACATGCATACAAAGTGCATCCTGTATTTAAACGTGTGTAGATACATGTATATGCACTTACGATATTCCTGACGTTTTCACACTAGTCATTTGTAAACCACACACCACCTCCTTAGAATAGCTGGAAATTAAACTTCGAGCCCATTAAACTCCTGGTAAAATACATGCATTATGAGGACTTTCGGATGGTAGATACCCCCGGGTATAGTATCCGGCTTTGATCACGGAGATAATCCGCACGGTCCCGGGAGTGGGATACGCGACAGATGCAGATGACGGATGCATTGATGCCTCAAAGTTTTATTTAATGGATTCACCATTTGATTAGTAATGCCCAATTAGAGGAAAACAGATTTGTTATTTCTAAAAAAATCATTATTTAAAAAGATTGTATTAAATGATACATATAAGACCAGACCATCTCATTCACGTTCATGATTTACCACAGGGTTTTTAAGTTATCGAACACTCCTACATATTGCATTCTATTTTCAAAAAATCATGATTTTCTCTAGGCATTTAAATATGAACATACTCGAACATTCCATTGTTATGGGAGGGTGGTTTGTACCTTATTGTACTGACATTGACCAATAAAATAGTTTATTATCTTATATGCTGTGAAGATATCCATTAGCTTTTATCGGGTATGAAACATATATATGAAAATAGTTCTGACAATAATTTCGCACTTCCGGTGAGAAAGATCAAAAACGAAATTTCAACAACTTGAAACAATTTCATAGACAAAAATTTTCACTGCGTTTTCTCAAAACTGTTATAACGTTGATAAAGAAACTTAGTGTATGAAATATTTACGGTTTAAATAGATTTATAGCTGTAATAATTTATTAGTTGCGTTCATGGTGATTATGGTTAAACGATAATACGTTTAGACAATATCTTTTTATCAAACAAAAATTCCAAATCAATTCAACGGTTGTTGAGTGAACTTAAGACAAACTAAAACACGGTAAAATCAAATTAGTACAAAATAAATCGTATCATAAACTTAAGGTGCAAGTTCGAAAATATATTTCAAATTCCTTAACACTTCTAAAGACGGATATTTGGGTTTAAAATACGTTGATGACAAAAATGGGGGTATTATAAAAGAGAATGGAAAAGATGTATTGTTACAGTTAAAATAGTTAAATGTAAAAATGTTTTTATAGTTTAACTAGTTTTTATTGTTGTGATTTATCCGCTTAAAATTGGGATGTCCGTTCATAATGTTCGTAACACCACGCCTGTGGTGTTGTTGTCATTTAGGGGTGATTTGTTGCGCCTTAAGTGTTAAATATCTTATGATTTTGGACAGTTTACCCTGGAGGTAATGTGTCACCAGTATTAAATACTAAACTGACAGTTTCCAATTCGTATATTTGTCAAGATTTTGACAGTCATTTTGTAGGTTACGTAATATTAGTAATATTCAAATGATGGTGGAAATGTTAAGTTTGGTAACACACATTTAGTACCAAGCATCAGTTGTGTGAACTTATTGTCTCGTGAACTCAAGAACTCTACGACTTCAGATGAAAACTAGACTAAATGTAGTACATTTTCTTCAAAGAATAGAACAAAAGGCATAAAAATATCATATTTTCTGATAACTGTAAGGATTATAGTGTAATCTTGTTAATTTTATGGGAATTTGTTTTTCCAATGGGATAAAGACTAGCGGGAATTCCATCTCTACCACTGTGATCTACCCGCCTTTACATCAAGAATCAAGATTTCAAGAATTCGGATTCATTCAGACTACATCGTAGACACGTTCCAGAGTTCTCTTCTTAGACGAAAACACCTTCACTAGGTCGGAAGTGTCGGTGTTAAATTTCAATCACATTTGATTGTTTTTAATTCATTTGATGGAATATCTTAGATGGTATTTAAACAGTCACGTGATCTCTGGTAGAGAAAATAAATCGAATCAGAAAAACCGGTAGACGTGTTAGCTTTACGTAAGAGTAAAGTTTAGAAGTTAATTGTAAAAACGTAGATCTAGATTTTGAAATTAATCGCATTCTCATGTGAACAGTTGACGATTTTATACCTGATTTTAGTTGGATGGATTACATGTTTTCTTTAATTAAGGGATGAGCTTATACATTGATAGGATCTACGCCAAAAGGTTTTGTTTGTTAGAGAAAACTATGTACGTATGTACTAGTATCTGACGATTAGTTTTATTTGGACTTACAATGTTAGTTTGGTATACGTATCGCATTCATTAATCTGTGAGATAAAAAGATTGAGTTAGGAGCATTAACTGGCGTAAAGTCATTCGTTATGCAAAATAATAAGAAAATTGTGAACATACGGAGGAGTACATTCTAGCACATATGGCGAACATATAATGCCGAAATATCCGAATATAATTCATTTCATGCGTTTATTTATTATTATTTTTTTCGCTAAATGTTTAACATGATATCGTCGTTTACAAATGATTTCATCTATGCGAGGAACGGAATTAATGTTAAATAGTTGTATTTTATAAGTTATTATATGTAACATGTGTGAGTTATTACTTTTTACGCATCATCTGATACCTATAGTATTTTCGAGAATAAGTGATCATAAATCTACAAGAAAAATGAGCAACCCATTATTTTTTACTGGAATAATATTTTCTCTACTATTAGTGCCGCAATTAGTGACATCTTCATCAACATTGTTGGATTTAGAAATGTTTCAAAACCCACCGGATGATCCATGCACCAATAACACTCTAGCAGTAAAATGTATACCACCTTTTGAAAATATTGCTTTTGGAAAAGAAGTTATATCATCCAGCACGTGTGGTACCCCGCCTACGCGGCATTGTTTGCCAAAGAAAAGTGAAAATGAATTAACTAATTGTTTTATTTGTGATTCTAGGAGGCAACACCCAGCAAGTTACCTAACAGACCTCAATAATCAACATAATGAATCTTGCTGGGTGTCTGAATTGGGTATAGATCACCCACAAAATGTTACATTAACCCTATCATTGGGCAAGAAGTTTGAAATAACTTATGTAAGTTTACAATTTTGTTCAGCCATTGCTGATTCAATGATATTTTATAAAAGTACTGACTATGGTAAGTCATGGATACCTCTCCAGTATTATAGTAATGACTGCTTAAAAATGTACAATAAAAACCCTGGTGCTGTCGTATCCAAAGCCAATGAACAAGAAGCCGTTTGTTCCGAAGATTACAGTCAGGCTAGCTCTAGGAAAGGAACCAGGGTTGCCTTCAGTACGTTGCAAGGCCGACCATCATCATATCATTTTGAAGAGAGTCCCGTATTACATGATTGGGTAACAGCGACGGATATAAAGATCGTTCTTGAAAAAATAGCCGTACCAGACCGGAGAAGGTTGGACGACGATGTTAAAGACCAAATGTTTTACGGTGTGTCGGATTTCGCTGTCGGCGGAAGATGTAAGTGTAACGGACATGCTTCGAAATGCGTACAATCAGATGAAGGAAAACTTACTTGTGAATGTAAACACAACACAGATGGAGCTGAATGTGAAAAATGTAAACCATTTCATTTAGACAGACCCTGGGCACGTGCAACATTCACAGACGCTCACGAATGTGTTGGTAAGTGTCAAAAATTCATGAAAATTTCAAGGAAAACCGTATCCGATTTTTTACATTGTAAATTAGCTGTAAAGAATTTTATCCTGTTTTCGGATGCTCTGATATAACATATTAATGGTGAAAACGTGTTTATAAACCTTCTAATCATCGCATAATAGATATACGAGATGGAAACGTCTAAATAATCTAATGATAAGAATAAAATATATGCGTTATTTAGCTTTTATGTGGTTATACTGTCTACATAGCCAACTATGAACTTAGCTCAGCGTGTGTATAAGCTTATAAAACCTCTTGATTTATTGATTTGTGAACAAAATTCATACATCATTCGATTGATTTGTAGTGGTGTGAAGTAATTCAATTTTCAGTAGACATCGCGAAAACTAATGACAATTCTTCAATAGGTCTTACTGCAATCGAATTTCGTTTTTCATCCTGCTCATGAGAAAAATAACCATGACTTTTGACTGTTTCATGTATAGTTAAAATCAATAATTATGGTACTAAGTAAATCCGTTGACTTTTTTTTTCAAATGAATTGTCGCAATTTTATTTCTTAATTGGATTGAGAAATAAAAGAACTGAACTAACTGATTAACAAAAAATATATTAGCTGATATTTAAATTACTACCCCCATACTTGTTTCAAACTGGTGATGTCTCAAGTTTTAAGTTGAAAAAATACCCCGCCAATAATGAATATATTGCATATATAGATTTCTAAATAATGTATACTGCGACGTCCTAAATTCGTGCAAGGTCTATGTCCTTGATTCGTCACTGATTCCAATCATGTTACAGTTGACAATTATAATTTGATCTTTATTATAATTTCATTTCTTAGCATTTTGTACCATTTGCTCCACGGACTAATTCTTCTATAATGATATAAGCACAAATATATATAATGCGCTGTATTTGATTACTATCGTATTTTTTCTGATCATAATTAGGGACTTTAGTCATTTATATTTACCCTTGTATACTCTTCAAATAGGCAGGTCTTATTAGTTGGATTACTCGGATTTTACCCTTACTTTTCAATGTCAATTTGCCAAAATTAATCCTAAATAACTTTTTTGTAAATCATTTAATTTGTTTGAAATTCAAGCTAAGTATTTTAAGGTAAAGAACTATCTCAATTTCATCACTTCTGTTAATATCTTCATTTACAAAAAAGATATTAGATGAAATATTTTGTTATCCTTACATAGGACTTCAATGATGAAATCCGAGGATTCCAACTGTAAGGACATACTTACCAATTGGATTGCTTCAGATTTTATCAGGGAAAGATAACTGACTAAAGTCCCTTATTCAGTTAAAAATAAGAAACAATAATGAGCCATGATAACACTAGTTAGATCTATCTATGAAATATTATGTATTATCATTGATATAAGTAAGGATTAATATTAACATGTTTATCATTTACCCACGCCATCGAGCATAGAAATCTGCAGGTTCATAAAATACATTCTAAAATTCATTTAAACACGTTAATACATATTTATTCACGCCTGTAGCATTCAAGTCTATAATAAAGCCATAATTTTTGTCACTTATGATACTTTTTTTTAAAAATCCGAATGTGTAACAGACTGTACTTAGACTCTATACTTTAGATATCATATTCATCAGTTTCTCAATCGAATATGTTAAGTACTAAATCAGTACACTCCGAATATTGTAAAAAGAAAACAAAAGTACCGTTTTAAATTGTGTAAAAATGTATCATCAGCTACCATGGTTTTAAAGTATTAGGTAAAGAAACGTATATAATTATTATCGTAATTTAGATAATAAGTTTCGCTTGATATAAGCGACTAGATGATCCTATCTTCGCTACATTTTATTTCTTTAGGTAATACGATCCCATCATCAAATTAACAATTAAGATTCGTTACGAATTATCAACATGCAAAGTGTTCAGACATGCTGCGTTTTAAGATATTATAACACGAAAAGTAGCCGCAAGGGAGTCTAACTATTAAGATAAAAATGAAGTAGGTCTGTGAAGTTAGCTATCTATTGTCTATTCTCTATTCAAAAGTCTATTCGCTCAATAGACAGCTATGTATTGAGAAGTCTATTCATGCAGAAATCTATTCGCATTTACTGTATACATAGATATAGGTAAGTTCAAAAATCTGTACAAAAATCTGTACACAAAATGCCGAAAAGACAGCTGTCTATTCGGAAATCTATTCAGAAGTCTATTCGAAAAAAGTCACTAGTGCAATCAAACACATTTAAAAGTCTTTTCATAGAATACATAAATAGACAAATGTCCATTCAAAAGTCTATTCCGAAGTCTTTTCGAAAAAAGCCAGTAATGCAATCAAACAGATTTAAAAGTCTTCTCGTGGAATACGCAAAGAGACAAAAGTCGATTCAAAAGTCTATTCAGAAGTTTATTCGCAAAAACATAGTGATGCAATCTGAATGAGCAAGATGTCTATTCCCAAAATGGCAGGGACAAATGTCCATTCAAAAGTCTATTCGGATATCTATTCACAAAATCATATATGTGCTTTAAGACTGTGTCTGAAGTCTATTACTAAGTTTGGAATTGACAGATATCCATTCAAATGTCTATTCAAAAGTCTATTTGAAAATCTGGTGAATGCGATTGGAATGAGTCAGAAGTCTATTTTAGATTTACAAATAGAGAGCTGTCCATTCAAAAGTTTATTCAGAAGTCTATTCGCAAAATCATATATATGCTTAAAGAATGTGTCTGTAGTCTATTTAAAAATTGCAAATAGACAGATGTCCATTTAAATGTCTATTCAGAAGTCTATTCTATTATAGAGTTCGAATAGAGAGCTGTCCATTCAAAAGTCTATTCAGAAGTCTATTCGCAAAATTTGTAAAATGCGTTCAGAATGAGTCAGAACTTACAAACAGTAGCGAATACACTGCTGTCCATTTAAATGTCTATTCAGAAGTCTATTCGCAACATCATATGCATATGCATTTAGAATGTGGCTGAATTCTGATATAAAGTAGCGAATAGAAAGATGTCCATTCAAAGTCTATACAGAAGTCTATTCGAAAAAATCGGTAAATGCGTTCAGAATGTGTTAGAAGTCTATTATAGAGTTTCCAAAAGAGAGCTGTCCATTCAAAATTCTTTTCAGAAGTTTATTCGCAAAATCAAATATATGCATTATGAATGTGTCTGTAGACTGTAATAAAGTTGCAAATAGACAGATGTCCATTCAAAAGTCTATTCAGAAGTCTTTTCGCAAAAATCATATATATTCATTATGAATGTGTCTGTAGACTGTTATAAAGTTGCAAATGGACAGATGTCCATTCAAAAGTCTATTCAGAAGTCTTTTCGCAAAAATCATATATATGCATTATGAATGTGTCTGTAGACTGTTATAAAGTTGCAAATAGAGAGCTGTCCATTCAAAAGTCTTTTCAGAAGTCTTTTCGCAAAAATCATATATATGCATTATGAATGTGTCTGTAGACTGTTATAAAGTTGCAAATAGACAGATGTCCATTCAAAAGTCTATTCAGAAGTCTATTCGCAAATTCTGGTAAATGCGTCCATAATGATCCAGAAGTCTATTATAGATTTTCGTATAGAGAGCTGTCCATTTAAAAGTCTATTCAGAAGTCTTTTCGCAAAATCAAATATATGCATTATGAATGTGTCTGTAGACTGTTATAAAGTTGCAAATAGACAGATGTCCATTCAAAAGTCTATTCAGAAGTCTATTCGCAAAAATCATATATATGCATTATGAATGTGACGGTAGACTGTTATAAGTTGCAAATGGACAGATGTCCATTCAAAAGTCTATTCAGAAGTCTATTCGCAAAATCTGGAAAATGCGTCCATAATGATCCAGAAGTCTATTATAGATTTTTGAATAGAGAGCTGTCCATTCAAAAGTCTTTTTAGAAGTCTTTTCGCAAAAATCATATATATGCATTATGAATGTGTTTGTAGACTGTTATAAAGTTGCAAATAGACAGATGTCCATTCAAAAAACTATTCAAAAGTCTTTTCGCAAAAATCATATATATATGCATTATGAATGTGTCTGTAGACTGTTATAAGTTGCAAATAGACAGATGCCCATTCAAATGTCTATTCAGAAGTCTATTCACAAAATCTGGTAAATGCGTCCATAATGATCCAGAAGTCTATTAAAGATTTTCGAATAGAGAGCTGTCCATTCAAAAGTCTATTCAGAAGTCTTTTCGCAAAAATCATATATATGCATTATGAATGTGTCTGTAGACTGTTATAAAGTTGCAAATGGACAGATGTCCATTCAAAAGTCTGTTCAGAAGTCTTTTCGCAAAAATCATATATATGCATTATGAATGTGTCTGTAGACAGTTATAAGTTGCAAATGAACAGATGTCCATTCAAAAGTCTATTCAGAAGTCTATTCGCAAAATCTGGTAAATGCGTCCATAATGATCCAGAAGTCTATTATAGATTTTCGAATAGAGAGCTGTCCATTCAAAAGTCTATTCAGAAGTCTTTTCGCAAAATCAAATATATGCATTATGAATGTGTCTGTAGACTGTTATAAAGTTGCAAATAGACAGATGTCCATTCAAAAGTCTATTCAGAAGTCTATTCACAAAATCTGGTAAATGCGTCCATAATGATCCAGAAGTCTATTATAGATTTTCGAATAGAGAGCTGTCCATTCAAAAGTCTATTCAGAAGTCTTTTCGCAAAATCAAATATATGCATTATGAATGTGTCTGTAGACTGTTATAAAGTTACAAATAGACAGATGTCCATTCAAAAGTCCATTCAAAAGTCTATTCAGAAGTCTATTCGCAAAAATTGTAAAATGCGTTCAGAATGAGTCAGAACTTACAAACAGTAGCGAATACACTGCTGTCCATTCAAATGTCTATTCAGAAGTCTATTCGCAACATCATATGCATATGCATTTGGAATGTGGCTGAATTCTGATATAAAGTAGCGAATAGAAAGATGTCCATTCAAAGTCTATTCAGAAGTCTATTCGAAAAAATCGGTAAATGCGTTCAGAATGTGTTAGAAGTCTATTATAGAGTTTCCAAAAGAGAGCTGTCCATTCAAAAGTCTTTTCAGAAGTTTATTCGCAAAATCAAATATATGCATTATAAATGTGTCTGTAGACTGTCATAAAGTTGCAAAGAGACAGATGTCCATTCAAAAGTCTTTTCAGAAGTCTTTTCGCAAAAATCATATATATGCATTATGAATGTGTCTGTAGACTGTTATAAAGTTGCAAATAGACAGATGTCCATTCAAAAGTCTATTCAGAAGTCTTTTCGAAAAAATCATATATATGCATTATGAATGTGTCTGTAGACTGTTATAAAGTTGCAAATGGACAGATGTCCATTCAAAAGTCTTTTCTGAAGTCTTTTCGCAAAAATCATATATATGCATTATGAATGTGTCTGTAGACTGTTTTAAAGTTGCAAATAGACAGATGTCCATTCAAAAGTCTATTCAGAAGTCTTTTCGCAAAAATCCTATATATGCATTATAATTGTGTCTGTACACTGTTATAAAGTTGCAAATGGACAGATGTCCATTCAAAAGTCTATTCAGAAGTCTATTCGCAAATTCTGGTAAATGCGTCCATAATGATCCAGAAGTCTATTATAGATTTTCGAATAGAGAGCTGTCCATTCAAAAGTCTATTCAGAAGTCTTTTCGAAAAATCAAATATATGCATTATGAATGTGTCTTTAGACTGTTATAAAGTTGCAAATAGACAGATGTTCATTCAAAAGACTATTCAGAAGTCTTTTCGCAAAATCTGGTAAATGCCTTTAGAATGAGTCAGAAGTCTATCATACAGTAGCGAAGACACAGCTGTCAATTCAAAAGTCTTTTCAGAAGTCTATTCGCAAAAAATCATAATGCAATCAAACAGATTTAAAAGTCTTTTCGTGGAATACGCAAAGAGACAAATGTCCATTCAAAAGTCTTTTCAGAAGTTCATTCACAAAAACATAGTAATGCAATCTAAATGTGCAAGATGTCTATTCCTGGAATGCAAAGCGACAGATGTCCATTCAAAAGTCTATTCGGATCTCTTTTCAAAAGTCTTTTTGCGAATATATAGCTATGCATTCAGATTGTTCCTGAGATTCATTCGCGGGGTTTGAATCGACAGCTGTTTATTCGGAGGTCTTTTCAGAAGTCTATTCGAAAAAAAATCATAAAGCAATCAAACTGATTTAAAGTCTTTCTTTGAATACTTAAAGAGACAAATGTCCATTCGAAAGTCGATTCAGAAGTTTATTCACAATAACATGGTCATGCAATCTGAATGTGCAAGATGTCTATTATCTGAATGCAAAGCGACAGATGTCCATTCATAAGTCTATTTGGATCATTTTTTTAAAAAAGTCTTTTTGCGAAAATATAGCTATGCATTCAGATTGTCCCCGAGGTTCATTCGTGGGATGTGAATAGACAGCTGTATATTCGGAAGTCTTTTCAGAAGTCTTTTCGAAAAAAATGTATATTCAAAAGTTCATTCGCAAAATCATTCATATGCATATAGAATGCGTCACAAGTCTATTATTGAGTTGCCAATAGACAGCTGTGCATCCAAATGTCCATTCAGAAGACTATTCGCAAAATCCTTCATTTGCATAAAGAATGTGTTATAAGTCCATTATTGAGTTGCAAATAGACAGCTGTCCATTCAAATGTCTATTTAGAAGTCTTTTCACAAAATCATGTATATGCATTTAGAATATGTCGCAAGTTTATTATAGAGTTGCGAATAGACAGCTGTCCATTCAAATGTCTATTCAGAAGTCTTTTCGCAAAATCTTTTTTATGCATTTAGAATGTGTCACAAGTCTATTATAAAGTGGCGAATAGACAGCTGTCCATTCAAATGTCTATTCAGAAGTCTATTCGCAAAATCTTTTATATGCATTAAGGATGTGTCAGAAGTCCATTATAGAGTTGCGAATAGACAGCTGTCCTTTCAAATGTCTATTCAGAAGTCTATTCGCAAAATCTTATTATGCATTTAGAATGTGTCACATGTTTATTTTAGAGTTGCGAATAGACAGCTGTCCATTCATATGTCTATTCAGAGGTCTTTTTGCAAAATCAAGTAAATGCTTGTAGATTGTGTCAGAAGTATATGAAAGGATTGCGATTAGACAGCTACCCATTCATATGCCAATTCTGAAGTCTGTTCGCAAACAGTAGCTTTTATTCAGTATGTAGCAAAAGTCTTTTAATAAAGTTACTTTTTGTAAAGTGTTAAAATAACATTTTCAAATTATTTATCAGAAATTTTATATGCAAAATCATTCATATGCATTTTTAATGTGTCGGAATAATTTTCTGGGTTAGTGAATTGACATGCTCTTTGAAGCACTCAGGTCTATTTTTTTTTCTATTTAAAGCAATACTTCTATTTTTCTCCTGGTAGTAAGTCTTCTTTCGGTAGCTGATTTTGTTTTAAAATAAAGTCCAACGGACTTTCAGAGACAACTACTGGCATGAGATAAATTCTTCTAATTGATTTAGTGTACCTTTTTCCTTTCGGTTATGAATACATTTACATTATATATACTACAAGCACGAACCTGTGCGAAAACACCAAGATTGACGTCACGCTGTAGCACCGTCAAAAAAATTAACAAAATGGTGTAAAATTGTGTTTCTTATAAAACAAAAATAATCATTTAAACAGGCTTTATCACTTAAAACCCGGGTCGATAGCGCAGTTGGTAGCGCGCCGGGATTTGGATACTCGTGCCCGAGGGGGTGCGGGTTCGAATCCCACCCGGGGAGGTCATACCCTTCAATGAAAATTTGACAATAATGTCGATTTTCCTCCATTGATTAGATAATATGGAGAAGTTTCCGGCCTTGTGGAAGGGTAAGTGAGTACTGGTTAAAGACAATGGTCCAGGAAAGATAGGTTAGGTGCGCTAGACGCCGTGAAATGACCTAAATTGTGTTGATACGGCGTTAACTCCAATAAATTTATAAATTTATCACTTAAATGTAAATTGGTGACTTAGTAGTTTTGTTTTGGCGCTTATTTTTCTTGTGGATAATAACAATTTGTTTACGATTTAATATGAAATTCAAAGGTTTTTCTGCCTACAAACTTCGAAATATTAGCATGTCTCAATCAATGGCGCGTCCTCAAATAGAACCAGCACTGGTTACCGAATTTGCAATTGCACTTGTGTAATCTACGGTTCCAGTAATCTTGTTTGAACCAGGCTTTACCGGCTCGACTTGGTTTACAGAATCTGCAAGAAATCGACGATATGAAAAGGCAAATTCGATCTTCATCTAAAATTGCGGAAACATTCGGGAGATTCATTTATGTTTACGAGAGTTAAAAAACTTACTTAGTTCAGGCAAAACCACGCAAACTTTAGTAGACATGGCAGGTCTATCACAATTTCATCTGACACATTCTGAATGCATAAACATAGTTTTGCGAATAGACTTCTGAAAAGACATTTCAATGGACAGCTGTCTAATCGCTACTCTACAATAAATGTCTGACGCATCCTAAATGCATTAAAATAATTTGCAAATAAACTTCTGAATAGACTTTGAATGAACAGTTCTCTATTCGAAACTCTAAAATAGACTTCTGACACATTCTGAACGCATTTACCAGATTTTGTGGATAGACTTCCGAATAGACTTTTGAAAGAACATCTGTCTATTCGCTACTTTATAATAGACCTCAGACAAATTCTTAAAGCATATATTAATATGATGTTACGAATAGACTTCCGAAAAGTCTTTTGAATAGGCAGCTTTCTATTCGAAAATCTATAATAAACTTCTGGATCATTATGGACGCATTTACCAGATTTTGTGAATAGACTTATGAATAGACTTTTGAATGGACATCTGTCTATTTGTAACTTTATAACAGTCTACAGACACATTCATAATGCATATATTTGATTTTGCGAAAAGACTTCTGAATAGACTTTTGAATGGACAGCTCTCTATTCGAAAATCTATAATAAACTTCTGGATCATTATGGACGCATTTACCAGATTTTGCGAATAGACTTCTGAATAGACTTTTGAATGGACATCTGTCTATTTGCAACTTTATAACAGTCTACAGACACATTCATAATGCATATATATGATTTTTGCGAAAAGACTTCTGAATAGACTTTTGAATGGACAGCTCTCTATTCGAAAATCTATAATAGACTTCTGGATCATTATGGACGCATTTACCAGATTTTGTGAATAGACTTCTGAATAGACTTTTGAATGGACATCTGTCTATTTGCAACTTTATTACAGTCTACAGACACATTCATAATGCATAAAAATGATTTTTGCGAAAAGACTTCTGAAAAGACTTTTGAATGGACAGCTCTCTATTCGAAAATCTATAATAGACTTCTGGATCATTATGGACGCATTTACCAGATTTTGCGAATAGACTTCTGAATAGACTTTTGAATGGACATCTGTCTATTTGCAACTTTATAACAGTCTACAGACACATTCATAATGCATATATATGATTTTTGCGAAAAGACTTCTGAAAAGATTTTTGAATGGACATCTGTCCATTTGCAACTTTATAACAGTCTACAGACACATTCATAATGCATTTATATGATTTTTTGCGAAAAGACTTCTGAATAGACTTTTGAATGGACATCTGTCTATTTGCAACTTTATAACAGTCTACAGACACATTCATAATGCATATATATGATTTTTGCGAAAAGACTTCTGAAAAGATTTTTGAATGGACATCTGTCCATTTGCAACTTTATAACAGTCTACAGACACATTCATAATGCATTTATATGATTTTTTGCGAAAAGACTTCTGAATAGACTTTTGAATGGACATCTGTCTATTTGCAACTTTATAACAGTCTACAGACACATTCATAATGCATATATATGATTTTTGCGAAAAGACTTCTGAATAGACTTTTGAATGGACAGCTCTGTATTCGAAAATCTATAATAGACTTCTGGATCATTATGGACGCATTTACCAGATTTTGTGAATAGACTTCTGAATAGACTTTTGAATGGACATCTGTCTATTTGCAACTTTATAACAGTCTACAGACACATTCAAAATGCATATATATGATTTTTGCGAAAAGACTTCTGAATAATTTTTTGAATGGACATATGTCTATTTGCAACTTTATAGCAGTCTACAGACACATTCATAATGCATATATATGATTTTGCGAAAAGACTTCTGAAAAGACTTTTGAATGGACAGCTCTCTATTCGAAAATCTATAATAGACTTCTAGATCATTATTGACGCATTTACAAGATTTTGTGAATAGTCTTCTGAATAGACTTTTGAATGGACATCTGTCTATTTGCAACTTTATAACAGTCTACAGACACATTCATAAGGCATATATATGATTTTTGCGAAAAGACTTCTGAATAAACTTTTTGAATGGACATCTGTCTATTTGCAACTTTATTACAGTCTACCGTCACATTCATAATGCATATATATGATTTTTTCGAATAGACTTCTGAATAGACTTTTGAATGGACATCTGTCTATTTGCAACTTTATAACAGTCTACAGACACATTCATAATGCATACATATGATTTTTGCGAAAAGACTTCTGAAAAGACTTTTGAATGGACAGCTCTCTATTCGAAAATCTATAATAGACTTCTGGATCATTATGGACGCATTTACCATATTTTGTGAATAGACTTCTGAATAGACTTTTGAATGTACATCTGTCTATTTGCAACTTTATAACAGTCTACAGACACATTCCTAATGCATAAATATGATTTATGCGAAAAGACTTCTGAATAGACTTTTGAATGGACAGCTCTCTATTCGAAAATCTATAATAGACTTCTGGATCATTATGGATGCATTTACCAGATTTTTTTGCGAATAGACTTCTGAATAGACATTTGAATGGACATCTGTCTATTTGCAACTTTATAACAGTCTGCAGACACATTCATATTGCATATATATGATTTTTGCGAAAAGACTTCTGAATAGACTTTTGAATGGACAGCTCTCTATTCGAAAATCTATAATAGACTTCTGGCTCATTCTGAATACATTCACCAGATTTTGCAAATAGACTTCTGAATAAATCTTTCAATGGACATCTGTCTATTTACAACTTTAAAATAGATTACAGAAACATTCTTTATGCCTATATATGATTTTTCGAATAGAATTTTGAAAAGACATTTGAATGGATATCTGTTTGATTGCATTACAGGTTTTTTTTCGAATATACTTCTGAATGGACTTCCGTCCTTGCTTATACATGATATTGCAAATAGACTTCTGAATAGACTTTTGAATCGACATATATCTATTCGCAACTTAATTAAAGACTTCAGACGCATTCTAATTGCATATATATGATTTAGCAAATTAACTTCTGAACAGACTTTTGAATGGATAGCTGTGTATTCGCTACTGCATAATAGACTTCTGACTCATTCTGAAAGCATTTACCAGATTTTGCGAATAGACTTCTGAATAGACATTTAAATGGACAGCTCTCTATTCGAAATTCTATAAAAGACTTCACCCTCATTTTGAATGCATATACATAAATTTGCGAATAGACTTCGGAATAGACATTTGAATGGACATTTGCATCTTTACGTATTCCACGAAAATACTTTTAAATCTGTTTGATTGCATTACTGGCTTTTTTCAAATAGACTTCGGAATAGACTTTTGAATGGACATTTGTCTATTTATGTTTTCTATAAAAAGAGTTTTAAATATGTCTGATTGCACTAGTGACTTTTTTCGAATAGACTTCTGAATAGATTTCCGAATAGACAGCTGTCTTTTCGGCATTTTGTGAACAGATTTTTGTTCAGATTTTTTAACTTACCTATGCCTATGTATACAGTAAATGCGAATAGATTTCTGAATGAATAGATTTCTCAATACATAGCTGTCTATTGTGCGAATAGACTTTTGAATAGAGAATAGACAATAGATAGCTAACTTCACAGACCTAAAATGAAGTTTGGTTTTACAAAATATTTAACCGATTTTACTGACAATGCTGTTTCAATCGACATTTTATTTAAGAATAGTTACTACATTGAAATCAGTTTGTACAACAAAAAACACACACCTGTATTAGGTTGATTGGTAATAAATCACGTGACCAGTTAAATTCATTAGACAATGGCTCATACCGTTTTGTGCCATTTACCCCAGATCTCGATTTTCCGAGACTGTGCGAGAGTACATTCCCACCATTTAACCAAAGGGTTACAATTTTAAATTGCAAACAATCGCAGTATTCACAATTAAGGGAAATATCAATTATCGGAAATCGGCGAATAAAACCGAGTGCGATAAAAACGACGATTGGCGGAAATTATCGATCTCGGGGCAAATCAATTATTAATTTATCTTAATTTATTCAATTTATTTAAAAAAATAATTACTGCTCCATGTCTAACATATTTTAGGATCAATACATGTACAAGTCTAGTCACGGAATTACCCGAAGGTTGTCGAGAAAATACGGTATTACCATTTATTTCTGATTTCTGATTTGTCTATGGCTGTTGAAAGTACGAGTGTTGGCATTAACTCCTCTTTTTATTTACAGTCCGCCATATAATCGACTGTTGACGAACTTGTCCGACGTTGACTGATTTTATTTAGTAAATGGATTTCTAATTACGGAATATTCCGAAATTTATCGAACATATCCGAATTCACTTAAGATGGTGAGACTGTAGCTTGTTTAAATCAAATCGTGTTGTTATGAATGCTTGCGGCAGTGAAAGCTCACATTATTGTATAATACCAACATAAACACTGGATTATAAACAATTATAAACTTCAATTACAAAATATATTGAAATCTGTAGTTTATAAACCGCTAGAAAAAATCATTTCAAAATACGAGATGTGAAAGATGCGCCTCACGCAAAGGTTGACTGTGGTGTTGTAGAATTAATAGTTCTATGAATTAGTTTTGTCTAATATAAGTATAATTCTATTGATAATGTAAGTGCTTGTATGTATATTCGGCACCAGTGAATGGTCATCGAAATTCTGTTCAAACTACTAGGAGAGTCCAGTTTTTTTTATCAAGTTGAAGTCTGAAATACAACTGCATTGTACAATGACTGTTACCGCACGGATGTTTGGTAAAAATATCGAAGTCAGAATCAGACTACTTTTTGTTCGTTTTATCCGAATGTTCGTAATACCGAGTAACTCTTTATTGCAAATCGAACTTTTTTATGAAATGTTTCACAACCTGAGGAAATTAGCTATACCCTCTTACAATAAGTTAATATAAACTGTGTACCAATCTTACATATAGCCTGATTCCTATCAGAACATTGTGCGCATTAAATCTTTTAACTTATCGATTGGCATATCAAGATTCCGTTGTGATTTCAAACTTTATGAGCGGATGTTAAAATCTAAACTGGCCTTGATTGGTAATATAGCCGTGCGAGACGTTTCTCTGTTTTTCGTTTATGTCTAAATGTTGATTGACATATCACGTCAAGAAATATGAAATATCAAAGGGGTGCAGGTTGTTTTTTTCCGATATACCTTTTCAGTAATCAGAATGTGTTTTCACAGCACGCTTATCAAATGTATGGATAATTTTAAGATTGGTTTTCGCTATGTGAAGATTGCATCAAATAGGTTTCTCTATCTGTTTTATGGACTGATAATTAAACATTATTTTTCAAGGCATTGTTTCTTTCAAAATGTCCTACTGAGTTGATGCATTTTTAAATATGAATGTATGCACGTCTACAACCATTTTCTTGCAATCTTTTTGCATTTGAAATGGTTTTACATTAATCAGAATCAGTAAAACTCATTCAACATTTTTGCTAAGTAAAAACGCATAAACACCGAAGTGTTCCGCATTGCAAACAAAGTTCGGAATGCTTCAGTCTAGTAGATTTATCAAGAGGAACTACGTAATCTAACGTACAACAATTACCTTTATCCACTTCTAATGGTTGGAGATAAATGACAAAATACGGAAACCTGGTAGTACGGTGTTGAATATAGGTAATAGATTTATCATCCAGTCTGAGATAGAGATGTCTGGGTCGAAAATTAACAATATAATCATGTCTGGTAAACACCTTAATATCACAACAATGATTTCATTAATTAACTGACTTATTGTCATAAAGTAAGATTTTATATTTTGCTACATTCTTTCTAAAATAATTCAAAAATATCGTATTTGATTGCCCAGTATCTGAATAATCCAAAATGGATATTGTAATTAGACAAAATAGTATTGAATCAGGGCGTTGTCTTACAGCGTAAAGCAAGTCGTGGCGTGTTTAATTGTATTGTCCTATGTTGCGCAGTGTGAAGTTGTTAAAACCTATGAAAGTGTGTATATTTTGAATTTATTTAAATATATAAACGGTCAAATTGCAATCCTTCCTGCTGTTGAAAGATGACTGTTGTTGAGTTTTGTCATTGTAGAGAGGTGTTTGTTATTAAGTAGTGGCTATTGTTGAATTGTTGCTGTTATGGGACGTGGCTGTTGTTAAGAGGTGACTGTTGTTGTGAGGTAGCTGTTGAATGATGACCGTTGTTAAGAGGTGATTTCAAATGGAGGTTATACACTTGATAAACATATATTTGAAGTCATATTTTACCAATAGACCACCAAAAAACTCTGGCTCTTTGATGTACATTCCACTCTGTTCATACAGTGCAAACTCTATGGGTAATAGAATTAACTCTTAGATTTTATGGAACTCAAACTGTGAGAATGGCATTTCTTACTGTTAAGTGGTTAACCACAGCTCATTTGACCAATTGTTCTTAGCATTCTACGGAACTGTGAACTGACGTCATTGCATTTATCTTTTACAATCTAGAAATTTTATCATTGTAACATTCGTTGTAAAAAACCTCTAGTGTGGGAAGTCAACCATGTCTTGCAGGTTTATTGTTTTGGTATCCTTTACTTTTAATTGTATTTATTGTTCGTTTTTGCTCTACTGTTAAAACATTAATAATTTCACGCTGACTTCTGATATTAGTAGAATTCTTTCTGATTTAGAACCTTGCATAAGGAGCAGTCGACCAGTGGTAGTACGCGCGCTTAGTGATCGAGAAATCTCGGGTTCGGACCACACTAAGGGACTCTGCTAATTTCTTAAGCAAGAAATTTACTACGATTGTTCCACTCACCCAGGTGTAAATGGGTACTGTGAGAGATTTCCTGCCTTAAGGAAAATCCAATGATCAGGAGTTATCGTACAAAATTGTTAGTCAACTGAACATGTATGTAGAAGTAGACTATAAACAGCTCGAATAACTTTAACTTTTTTAACATTTGGAGTTCCGAGAAAAATCCCAATGCTTCATGGAATTTTACATAAGTTTGAACCCATTGAGTTCGATTAAAGTGCAAGGTATGATCGATATATACTTTAATGTCAGGTATCACCATATAAACGTATGTTTTCGATCATGTTTATAGCTCTCATAAAATAGCTGATAAATATTGTTTATTTCCATTCTTACTGTGTGGTATACAAAAACAAGCTGTTAAGACATTACAAGTTATTTTCAAATACCGAAATATTTCATTATGAAAACGGACATAAATCTGCATTCATCAATAAGAAAATTCCTAAAATACTATTCTTACATTAATTTGAAAGTGTTCCAAGCTCGAAATATTTTACTGGGTATTGACTATTGAGTTCGTATACATTACCTTCGGTAAAATCCGCAATATTCCGTTTGTTGATGATATATAATGGGTGCTTATTGTCGTTGCATGAGTGACACTATTTTCGTTTGGACTTTCTTTTGAAAATACAAAATATTGGATAGAAACTGAATGGAACTGAAAAATGATGAATTCTTTTCGGAATCTCTGGAACACTTTTCCAATCTTATCATTTAGGAAATACAATATTTAGACTCATACATAAGTTTTAGATGACAAGGCTTTGTAGTCCCCTTCCAGGATAATAAGCGTTTCCTCTCGAGTACTCTCGTTATTCACGACCAAAACCTATCCAAAAGATTTTTTGTACATTTTTATGTTGAGTGAAAGAGAGAAGCTAATACTCTTACATAACTGTACAAGTAAAAATCGCAACTATAGCCTTTTACCAGGTTGTTTAGAATCATTCCTTAGTGACAGCGGACGATCGCGTAAGGTTGAAAATTGGATTGTTGCGTTTGCCACAATTTGCCGTTTATCGCAAACTACATGTATATGGGAAAATCAAGGTTTCAAATCAAGATGGTTGTCCGAATCCAGTGATATAGCTCTTTGGGTAAAAACATTGTAGTTTTAACTAATTCATCCTATATTATGTCAGCTTCTAATGTAATGGCATGTGTCACAAGTCTATGTTCTTATATAGATGGAAATATAATACTAAAGTGATGTCTTTAAACGATTTGTTACTCGTGTCACAATACATTATAACTGTTTCTAAATCCTTTAATAGTTCAAACTGGTTGATGTTGGCTGTCTTATGTCAGATTGGGCACACTTTGTATTTTCATGTTGTTGTTTTTTCAAGCTGTTTAAGCATAAAGTATAGTTCGTTTGTTCATGTAAACAATGCGTTCATTAGCATTGTCGGCTCTATTTGTTTTTTGGGAGGGGGAGGGTTGAAGATTTATAATAATTTTATAATTTAGTTTGTAAAACCATATTTTATTTATATACATGTATTATCATATACACTTTACTGTGTATATACATGGATCTATTTATACAAAATGTTCAATGCTAAAGAGGTCTGTAAAAACAGTACACTGATGTTGGTGTGGGCTTGGACATTATTTAAAGTACATTAACTCGCATGGCTTTATATACAAACTGTATATGATTATCATGGTGTTGGTAATAAGATTGTATTATCAAGTAATTTAACAAGTTGAGATATTGGACAGGGATGAAGGAAATAGTTGTGGTTTTGAGTATATTTTTGTTAAGCCAAAGACTGACGGTTGACCCTATCGATTTCTTATTACTCAGCATAGGGTCATGATAAAAATGTCTTAATGTGAGCAGAGGGAGGGTCGTGTCTTTTTTGTAATTGAATACATGTGAGTTCAGTGAATTAATAGTGGTATTCAAGGAGGCACACAATGTACAACGATGAAATGCATTATGTAATATTTCAAGTTAACTAAACCCTATTGAAAACTTGCAAGTTTGTGGTTGTTTTCCTAGTGTTAAACTGACATACAATATTTCGACCACCTATTAAGAGGTGAAACCCAGACAATCCAAATCATTAATTGGATACGTATGTGTCAATATCTCTCACTACTGTTACCCTCATTGTTCAGGGACAAGGGCACGTCCATCATCAAATCTTAAATAGAAGTGACATCCCATCATTTGTTAAACTGTCAATGGTGAATTCATCGCGTGAAACTTGTAACATGTTTGAATTTAATTAACACTTTAAAGTGGCAATTTGCAGCACCGAGTTTTATAAGAATGGGACTCAAATACTATTCCAATTTCATTTCAACCACGTCTATCCAAAATGTCAGACCATTTACACGCTTCATTATCACTCGTCGAAGCAAACACTTGTAAGAAAATTGCTATTTACTTAAGCTTAAATGGACTGAATTTCTATTTCTTAAGTGGTCAGAATAGCTATCTTCCACACAATAAAATCAAGGCTCAAGTGTTCTCCAGCGACTCCAGTTTCAATAATTACGTGCCTGTCTCAGTTGCCACCCTAGCGGATATTTTGTAATTTAGTTGAGTTTCTATTAGCCAATGTTTAGCTGCGGAGAATTTGTCACAACTGTAGTAGCTGAGACTTATTAACGTATAAAATAATTTGTGAAGCGGCAAATCTGTCGGTTGTTTTGTTAAGGTGTTTCAACCGCTGTGAAGTATTGACATATTCATCAATTTCGTTGCATTTATTGTTAATCGAAACACATTGGTCTGCAATAAATGCGTCTAGAACATTTTTTCATTAAAACGTATTGTATATTTATAAGCGTCTGATAAGACTGTTTTTTAAGTGAAAGGATGGAAAGGACACTTCCAAAAGTATAATCATTGTCATTTGGGCGCTTTCAGTAAGTTCAAACATCGCGAAAACTAATGACATTATCAAATTTGTTTTGGATTGATTCAAGACTAAATATTTCGAGTTTAAGATTCTCCGCCAGAGAAAATATATACAGATTTCTGCAGACAGTGTTCTCTAATTCCTAGCAAATTTCACGTTTTCATTGCCACATGTCTTGAATAAATAATCACATCTAGCTTTTGCAACCTGTTTACGAGTGTTTTCCCCACTCAAATTATAGGCGGCATTTAAAGTACCCTGCCTTTCTTGATTACTTCATACTACACGAAAGAAATATATGTGCACTCTCTGAATCTATAACAAGAATTGAAATGTTCTTATTTTTCACCAATCCTTAAGAAATGTACATGGGAAATTGGTTAGCCTCTGAAACTGAATAAAGGAGTAGAATCCTTTGGGTGGCTTTACAATAGCATTACTGGAACAATTATTGACAAAAGTCCAAGAAAGCAAGGTTAGGTGTACAGGCCGTCGTTAAATGACAATACTTTGAGTTGACACGATGATGAACACAACCAAAAATTAAAGTTCATTGTTTAGATGCTTGACGTACTTTGCACATAGGATATAAAAAGTGTTAATGTGATACTTGAAATACGATAGGATAGTGCACATGTTACATGACTTTATAACTTTGTAATACAGTTAATTGATGGATCAATCGAGACAATTTGCAGGTCATAACCTCTCTTTAATATATCACCGCACAAGACATAGACCCGTGTGGTAGGGCACCGACAAAAGTAACGTGAAACTATCCATTTCTTTTATGAATAATTACTATATAGAACTGATACCACTTGATAACATGCAATTACTGGAATTGAATTTCACTCTTACGCTATTGTTAGAAAGAAGATCAAAGGGGCCGCGGGTATGTCTGGGGTCACGTGATTATAGGTATCTAAATTGACAATTAATGAGATATGCATACATGTTTCGTGGGATTCACTTTAATATCAGAGACGGAACTGTGAATCAAACTTTTTTGTGACAAATTAAACGATAATCAAAACCTTTTTGAATGAAGTTAAGAACAGCGGAATCCTAAAATCACCGGTTATGTGGTGATGTATTGTAAATTGAAAGTGGCTACGGTTGAAACATCTGTTTCATTGTTGCAGGCGATCATCCTTTGACAAGATAAATATTATAATTCCCGCTATGAAATAGCTTTTGAGATTAAGGTTGTACAGCCGTCTTCGTCGCTGATGAATGATTGAAACCCATAGAAAAAGACGGCATTTATTCATTAATATAGGTATATTAAGTTAAGTGAATGCAAGGTTTTAGAAGTCTACTTCTAGTATAATCTATAATATCATTAGATAATAAGCAACTGTACTTTGCCTTTGGTTGATCGAGACAGTGCCGGCCGTCTGTTACTAAAAACAACTGCAAACAGCCATAGATGCATGTGGTAGCTTAAATGGTTATTTGTGGCATCCAGTCTTCAAATCTTAAATCCACAAGGTTCGGGTGCTACAATGTTTTCTCAACCGGTAGTTTTGTGTAATAAAATAATGTTACAAGTATTTCCCACCAACAGTTATCTGTATAACTCTATCATATCCAAGATTACTCTGTTTATATATGTAGGTAGATTGGATTAAAGTAGGATCTATATACAGTTATAAAGGATCATGTTCGAACTATGGTTGTGTGCTTAGTCTGATAACAACTTGTCGATAAGTCACGGCCCCTAATTCATTTACAAAAATAGGGATTATGAATTTTCAAATAAATGATAGTCAAAAATGTCATTGAAATATTTAAAATATATTTAATTAAAGATAGTGATACGTGTTTGACTTTAATTTGCCGATAAATTCTAATAAAATTGATTTCATCGTATCATGTGTTTTTACTATTAATTTTCTAATAGCTTGGATTTGATCATTTGACTGAATGTTATTTTATTTGCGAGTTATTTGGTACAATTTTTGTTCTTATCTTTAACATTTGAGTAAATTCTAAAATTGGACTATTGCATTTCTGAACATATATGTCGAATGACTCGCCAAACATCATACGATAAAATTATCCATGTTTTTTAATATATAAAATCTGTTTAGCTAGTTTATATTCAACTACATGTAATATTATGCTCAATTTCATGTTGTTATGCGCCGATTTACTGATACTTTTTAGCCCTATCGCGGCCGCCAGTAGACTAACCGATTGTTTCTGGAGAGGTTTAGCACTTTTACAAATACTTAGCACATATCGTCCCCAATGATTGGAAACTGTTTTGGGAGTTAAAGTAGTGCTACAACAAATTATAAGCTCTAAAAGACATCCTATGAGGAGTTTTTTCACGAAATATTTCCCGCCAACCTCTGTACCAAGTGACAGTTGTCAGCCTCTGTCGGATGTGTGTGCTTTGTAATAGCTTTAAAGCTTGGATCCAGGGATCTCAGGAAACGTGAGTAGGACGATTCACGCCGCGATATCACTACAATGTTGGGTGCGTTGCATTACTAACAGACACGACTATACACTCGTGCACTCTTGAAGAACGGTTTAAGCAAAGCTGAGCACAGCTCAAAATGAACACAAATCTCAACAAAGTTGTAGACTATCTTTAGGGTACAAATGTAAAGTGCATTGTTAATAGATAATGCAAAACCTCAATTATCTCGTCTAAATCAGAAATAAGTCAGAAATAAAACAACAGTATTATAGAGAGTCGAATTTCCTTTAACCATCACAAATACTTCTAAATGATATATGATAAATACAAGGAATGTACCATCCAAGTCTTTATTATAGTCTTGATGTAACTTAATTTTGAGTATTATAGTCTAAGATTTGGCTATCATCAGATTCTACATAGCTTACTGCCATGACATTACATATTTCATCTTAGACATCCAACATAATGTCTGATTTTAATGGTCCATTAGAACTAATGCTGAATATTAGGTATTTACCATCATTGCATTTTGTTTTCAGCAAGGTGTTTCGGTATATCATCGTACATATCTTATGTACTCGTATTTATGTGATTCGAGCATTATCGAGAAACTTCGTCATTTTCCGTACCATGATATAAATACCGTCGGCAAAATAACTAATTTGATTAAGCTTAATGTGAAAAGGAATATACAATGTACAATAGTTAGATTCACTTGTAAATACACACTGTTCATATCGATGGTTGTCCGCAGGACTGTAGTAACTACGCTCTTTTAACAATGCAGTTACTACAGTCTTGCGGACAATCCTCGGTATGTCGAGAAGTATTGTCGTTTAAAAAATAAAGTTTTTTCCAAAGACAAAATTATTACAAATCTTTGTTTTATTGAAAGCTCCCACCGACGATTCCAACATTGTTACAATTACTAATGCGTCTGTTGTCCGCTATTTGAACTTAACGTTTTAGACCTAGCATAAGTTTAAGTAAACCAAGCAAGCCTAGCAGGATAGTGTTTTAGCTGTCCAAAATTTAGGCATCAAACCACTAAATCTTTTCTTAATGTAATCACAGATATCGCCAAATGTCTAGTTAATGTATTTGTAAATTTTTGATACTATAAATATGTTAACAAGAAATTTCTCTACTGATATGAATACATTAAATATGAACATCCCAATGTGATAACTAATTATATTTTATCAAAACACGTGTGAAAGTATATTATCCATTCCTATAGCAAATGAGTTTAAAGACTTAATTCTTCGAATCTTATCTGCTGTCTTCCTGTTTACGTTTAGACCGCGGCTTCCTTTGTATTATTTTGTTTATTTTACGTAAATATGTGCTTTATTCACATTTTACATTTATTAACTCAATTATCGCATCAAACTTCCCCCAGCACTAGCCCGATTTATTATGTTATTTAGTAAAGGACAAAACAACTATTTATCAACTAGCCTGACTATAAGAAATAAGTAATTTCACTAGCCTGAATTAATTACCACTAGTCCCGAGCTTCTGGGTTGCGAGTTAGGCACGTGACTGCCAACTGTTTCAACGCTGTGCTATCTTGGACTTATAAACAGTACATATCTAAATAGTATTCGCGAATATGACCATGCAAACTCAATGCAAAAGTAACTATGGAATAGTCCTCCTTATTTAAAACCTTATTTAAAATTATCAATCTTCATAGTACTCTAAGACAAAACAGACGTTTTTCAGAAATCAAATACAATTTCGCAACAAAACTTTTGGTACGGGCACCTTTGACACGATGGTGTTGCAATAAAATCAAGTCAATGAAATCTACTGCGATCTAATTTGACATCAAGTAAAATTAGTCTGTCTCGAAGTGTCAATTGTATTCGCAAAAACTGATAATCTATAAAACTGGTCGCGAAAACTGATAATTTATGAGACTGGTCGCGAAAACTGATAATTTATGAGACTAGACGCGAAAACTGACAATTTATGAGGCTAGTCGCGAAAACTGACTATTTATGACTTTAGCCTATTTAAGGCTTGTCTTAAGCTTAGTAATGTGCTTCTTAACGATATCTTGCTTAAACGTCCGATGAAAGGACTACTTTTGTTGTCTCCTGCATTACTTGTCGGCTGATCTTCAGAAATAAATCAGTTTGACGCCATCTTGATTTCCCAGGCGTTCTCTGGAATTCAATCTCTGATTAAACAATTGAGTTACAAAACGTCGGAGTGGTCACTAATATTGACAATCAAATTTTGTTGAGTCATTTTGCGGTGAATTGACAGAGTGAGGAACGCTGAAATGAGGTCCTAAGAGATTTGTTAAGAAAATGTAATTACAGGGGACTTTCTGCACAAATGTAATTGTAAGACCCTTGATTTTATTTACGTTATAGATTTAAGGTATTATACCATTTTATTATCCAATTACTATCTTCTTTATTGATAAATTGTCCGTTTTCCACTCGATTGTCTGTCATTTTCTCTACTCTATTGTCGTAAACGTTTTCTTTACGGCTACCGTAAATTGGTAAAACAACCGAGTTTTGCGACACCACTTTCAACAATGAAAGAATTCGTTTAGTCAAATAAGACTTGTCAAGATTAAGTGACAACGCACGAAAAATAATAAATTTGATATGTTTTTGCCTAAAACAATGTGATCCCAAAATAGAGTGGTGTGAATACACCTCAATCAAATTTCTTTAAATTCGATTTTAAAAATAAAAAAATGATACAAAATAACGCTGCAGTCTTTTGAACACATTAAAATGTATCAGCTGTCGTAATGAAAAACCAAACGAAAAATATTTACGCAGTAGTATATCTAAAATTGGGCTAGTAACTCGGCTATGCATTAAGCTTTCCTTCTATATTTATTTCTGATATAAAAATGTCTGCACTGCGCAACAGTAAATCTCTAGGAATGTGTTTGTATACTCACGACACTCCAATCTTTTGTGTTTTATATAAAAAATCTTTCATTCAATCTCTTACAATAAATACAGAAGTCTCACGTTTTATCAAGTGGATCAACAAACAAGATTCAACACCTTGTCGCTTCAAACATGTTTACTTTGTAAATAAAACCTTTCTTTACTTTATTTCTTCAAACCATTCAAGCTGTTCTCATTGCTTCTTCATTAGTTGGAATTTTGTCTTTTAAGATATTGCTTGTCCTAATGAATTAGATATTTCTGTTCGTATTGAAGACATCTTTAACACTGTGAAACTTGTCCGTATGGCGTTATGTATTTTAAAAGTTTAAATGACAATACTGCTTATTCTCATCCTAAACATGACCATATAGTATTCTATATTTGTCCCAACATGAGATATATATTTCCCATCATAAATAGAATGATTATTTTTAAGTAATTCAACTTTCAAGAGACACCAAGTTTGCCGGAAAATTCCAATTTTGCCGGTTTTAACCGATTTGTACAAAGTAAAATAGCAGACTTACAATTTGTTTGCAGTTGTACTTTTTTGCAGCATTTAAGAGAATATTCTTGACATTAACAAGTCATAGAAAGCAAGTTTATTTCTAACCGTCTTCAGACCGGCGTCTTTTGCTTTCATAATTATTGTTATTTAAATATCCATACCGGAAACGGTCCGGCTAGAAACGGTTTTATTGTATTTTATCTGTGCATTAATGAATATCAATTGTTGATGATTATTTATCAGACTTTCCTACACACAACTTGAATTAATGTTAACATTTTTAATCAGTAGAATGTATAATACTAATTGCTTTCACTTGATAGGGGTATTTAGTTAGACCATTGTTATTTAGAAAGTTTGAAAACTTTGTTGAGACGTCCTAGCTACTGGAATTACATTGAGTGTTTACTCAGACACATCGTTGTGGTTATTCGAATATAAAAGTTTTGATCAACGTGTAGCTATTAAGAGCCAATCCTGCCTGCTCAAGGGTTTTCAACAACAATAAATCATAAACCTGTTATCTATTCCCGCTTATAATTGAAATAATGTGTCACTGTATTGGTATTGTATATTTTCATTCGCTTTTATGCATACGTTTCGCTCGCAAAATCAAAATATCTACCTCTTGGGCAGAAAAACGCGGTGGTATGACATAATTTGCAGCATAGACGATTCAGACTTTTTGTTACATATTAAAATTATAAGAATTGAGATATTTTACAAATAACATTGAAATACAAAAGAAAACTGACGAACGCTTATTCACAGCCATTCATCAAGCCAATCTCATTCTCGTACCCCGAGGTTATCAAGATTCTAGTATTGTGAATTCTACTAGACTCTGGGTACGATAATGACCAATCTATATAAAGCCACAATACTTAAATTAACACAGTCTATGGAGTACGGACTGTTACGAAAAAAGACATTTATCTATTGGAAACACTTGTAATGAACAAGAAACGCAAGTATCGCTAAATATTGCTAAAATGGCATTTTTTTAGGAAATGGGCACTTCGTCAAACTTATATTTAGAAACAAAATGGTTTGAACTGTATTTTGTGTATAAAATGCATGTTATACTAACTTTACGGTTGTTAGACAGTTTTCATGTCTGCTGTAGATGAATATATCTTCATATAGAGGCTATAATTTAACAGCTCTCATTTTATAGCATATAGCAATTATAAACGATGAAGTGAAAATAAATACAAGTAATTCTTGAAGTAAGAAATGTTGCGCTCGCGTGTTTCTTTTTGCTCATATAATCAGTTATTTGGTGCAATGAAACTAACGTACATCCACCCCCTAATTCTTGAAGAAGAAACACTTGACTTACAATAGTTTACATACGTCTGATCTTAAATTGTTAATCTTTTTTTAAGATTCATATTAAACAAAATTTGCTATGCATTTTTCACACGCTGGTATAAATATACTTGCATTTTTATAAATGTTCAAGAATGCATACTCTATACTTACTGAAATGAACCATAGGTATTATTTACCATTTGCTGTATAATCTCTGGAATTACAAACAACAGCGAGTTCAATAAATATAAAATTAGTTTTGACAATTGCAAGATGAAATGTATTATTGAAAGTATGTTGTATATTTAAGCTATATCTCTGTTATTTAATTCTTTCCATCAGTTTATTCTTAAAATCTGAAAGGAGTGACGGGAATTTGTTGTTACGCCAGATTCCCTGGTGATTTATCGAAAAAGTACGAAAGTTTCCGAAATTTATCGAACTTAGATCGGTTGATAACCACACTTTCCGGAATGCACTATATGTTATCACTGAAGGCGTTTTTGTGTGCGCTAAGAATTACAAAAGTTGTCTTTAATAGCATACATGATCAATGTTCGATCATCGTATAGTGGTGAGCGAGTGTTAGGGTCCTAGAACTACATTATTCATTAATTCTTATGTAGTTTAAACTGAGAAATATGCACTCCTTGAGACCGGAATAAACTTATTCAATTGTACTGGTGTACTTACAGTCTGGTACCCAGTGGTTATGTTGAGAATCTTGAAAGCCTCTCTAGGTACGAGAATGTAGCAATCTGAAACTGTAATGAAATTTGACTTTTGTCCTATCTAGAACTAAAGAAATATATTGCATCTAGTACACGTATGATGAATTTTTAGTTTGGTCTACATCTTTCTATTACAAGAACAGTGCATTTATTATGTACAATGATTTCAGTACTTGCCAGGTGTCAATTCATCGTTGTAAATAGCTCTATCAACACGTGATTAATTTTTTCACCAAACCCCGTTTTTTTCTTTAATGACATGGTCATAAATAATCTGTAACACTTTTACTTTATATCTCCTACTGCATTTTACATGTTCATGAGGGTTTTTTTCACAAACATTATCTCTAGGCTTAGATTTGTTGTAACCTACAAACAAGTCTTCATTGTTCTCATGTTGGGGTACACACAGCTGGTAGCTTGGTTGAGACTGTAATTTATTGCCAAATTATGATAATACTTGACTAATTATGAAACCTTATTGATTTGATTGCCAGCAATTAATGCAATAAGAAAGTTACAAGAAAGTTATAAGAATGAATATGATAATTGTTTCAATAGAGAACTTGTGATACACGTGGTTATGTGGTGTAACACTTTCACCGACGTAATGTGCATAGGATGAGTGGTTTTACCTACAAACCTCTTCTTCAGTGAATCATTTTCAATTAACTCTGATTTATCTACGAAGAAAAACTTCATCAGTTTTAGATATCGCTATCTCACTGGAATGAAATTGAGCATAGCGTGAAAATTGAAAAATTAAAATGAATATTAAAGTTGTTGTGATGGGATCTCATTTATTGATGAGAATTATGGGTGGGTGGGTGGATTGGGTGGATGGTTGGTGAATAAATTGTCAACTTCAACAAATTCATATATTATATAACTTATGTGACTTAAATGTTTAGTTTGATATATATTATATATAATTTTTGAACGATTTTGATAGTTCAATGTCACTATTAGGCAATTACATTTCCTTATCATTATCACCACTCACCAATCTACATTAGTTTATCCTCGACTCTGTTCCATACACATCAATACAGACAGATACGTTGAGACTTTTACCATTTTTTCTTTCAATAATACGTTGACGCCAGGGTTTCAGAGCTTTGAGCCTTTGATTCAAAAATATGATTTGTGCACTTTCATGTAAGCAGTTTTTTCGTCTCCATCATAAGTAAGTTAAATGGACGGTGTTGAAGTTTTATGATACATTTCTGAATGTTAGAACATTTTGACATTTTGGTACCTGGTGTGATATTATGTGCAGTGATCTGGTACCCGGCTCAATTATTTCTATGATAATAGAACATCTGTGTGATTTTCCTTACTTAATAGTATTAAAATCCATTAAATTAAAGCGTGAATGATTTCACCATAGGAACTGTGTGATCTTGTTTCATACAAACTTTACCCGCATGCATTTGCTTTCAAAAATCATCGTGTATGAAATTGGTGGTTTAATAGCGCCCCCTGGGAAATGGTAGTTCTCACAATATTACAATTTTCACGGGATGACTGGAGCATGGTATGAGCTTTTGAAATCATTGACATCACACCGTTAGAGAGCTCTTGGCATGAAAATTCTGTATACATGAATTAATATCTTAACATTGTAAATCGTGACAGAGAATGTCAATTTTAGGATTAAATCTAACGTGAAGATTAATCTTTGGAAAATGATAATTTAGCAAAGTTTAAAATATCCCAAATATGAACGCTTGCATGCTTATTCAAAATGGCCACATTAGCTGCTATGTCTATGATGGACTAAGCGCTCTTAACATTATTACCAATTTTTTTCGTTAAAAAAGCGGTTTAAAGGTTTGAATGTCTATGTAATAAAAATGCTAATTTGACAATATTTTAATGTCATTTTTGTTGTACAACATTATGTAAGAGGCGATGAAATTTGAGATTTAGAACTTTCAGGATAAAGAAGTTTTTATAAGAAATCATGTTACGTGATGATAGAACTGTAGTTATCTCGTCTAAAGTCAATCAAAATTGTCATTAATATAGAATAGGTTTCATGTTTCTTAAATGATTTACCGTATTTTGTAAAAGGTGCATACCAAAATATGAATAATTTATTCACATACTGCAAAAATACATTATGTATTTACAGTGCTGACATCTTTTTTCTATTCCAACATGCATTTTTAACTCGGCTCTTAAATATTTTTCAACATAGAATTTTCTCTTTTGGTGTCATTGAGAATGAAAAGTCTCAAAAGCGAATCTGTCTTAATAACGCAACATACCATTCGTGCAATGAGAACTACATTTAGTCAATCTTTAGGAATATGTTAATATTTTCTGTAAACTGTTTTTGTACATTATATGCTACACTATGGCTTCATACGTCGAACATACTTAATGAATAAATAAACTATCGATACAGAAATTAAAATTAGAATTAAAAAAATCAAAATTTGAATAGAAATATCTATGCAGATATTAAGTTGCATTGATGATTTTAAAACATTATTTAAACAAAATATTCACTAAAAATAGCTTGCATTTTTGTTTTAACCAAATAGACCTTTCTTAATATTATGCTCATGAATAATTCATGAGGTAGTGAAAACGAGGTTTAGATGGGTCAAATGTAAACAAACTGATAAGCCAGCGTAGTTACACTCTGTGTTATATAGAGATCTTGGGAAAAGTATTGATTTGTTCGTCAGGTTGTAACTGAAATATGTTAAATAATAAAAATAAATTTTGAATTTATTTATTTGATATGAAAAACTAATACCTATTATACCTATCATTAAACAAAAACAACATAAATACTGTGTAAATACACTTGGCAATCTATACAGTAATCAGTCTTATATTAGACTGACCAATTGTTTATTTCATCACAGTATGTTGTTGTAGATCTGATCTTATAATAATTACCATAGCAAATCAAAGGCTATGAGGTTAACATTCCATGCTTTGGAAATTTATTAAGTAAGAGCAATAAAATTATGTAACTATTGATAGTATAATTATTTAGTTGTATGAAGATAAAGTTCAGGTTTACTGTATGGTACTATATTTATTGTATTCAACTTCACTAATGAACCTATAAAATTTGTATGTAATGTCTACAGAGAAAACTGCACCTCTGAAGAGTTTGTATGGGAAGGAAGGAAAAATAAAATAGTCACATTATTTCATTATCTATTTAAAAACCGTATCTGGTGGACATGTCTGTTGTTCAACAATACATGCATGATCTTTTAAGTGAAAACTGATACAATCCCGACTGACTTAACTGGCCTACAGACACCATTAAAATATATTACATGTACTAATAATTCTATTACCCTTCTGATGACTTCAATGTTTATATGCTATTTGAAATATAATCAGTTCCTTTAAAAATATATGTTTTTAATCAAAAGAACAGAACCATGACAAATAATTAGGTAGTGACTATAATTATGTAGTATAGTCAATTAAATCAAATGAGATTGTACATTATTGTTGTTGACTTCATTATAACGAAAGACATATTATATCCCTGCCTCTATCATTCCTTTCCGAAATACAAATGTAGTTTCAAACTAAATCATAATGTTGTATTGTTTTCAAATAGAAATTGCTTAGGTATATTAATATTTTCCCTCTCTTCAGTCGAATCTTGATTATTCCAAATTCCTGAAAATGCTTCATTTTGACTTGTATTCATATACGAAGATGCTCACACAGTTGTGAATGTGAAGCGTGACCTGATATTGCTAGTTCTTTTCTATTCTTATGTTTTGTGGTATTCTTGGCTATGGACCAGTCAAACACATTTTGGAAAGTATTAATTTTCTTTTTGGAGATCCATTTAGTGTGTTCCTGACACACATAAATTGATTTGAACACATTAGTTGATCATGGATTCTGAATTTAAATTACATGAATTTTTACGGTAATATAGGAACAGTTTTGTACTTTTTCATTGAATAAATTCTACATATAACTGTATTTTTTACTTTACTAATGTATCAACTGTATTAACTGTGAAATCATAAAAAAGCTTAAGATATTATATGTGTTGAAGAAAGACAATTTAATAAGCTTATTTTTTTCAAAAGTACTGTCTTATGAGAAAATAACGCTAAATATTAACTGGAAACACTTGTTAACACCGTTTGTCTTTTGAATATAAGTAGAAGATTAAACATGAGTATCAACATAAAATATCTTCTGTTTAAGTTAAAGTCATAAACACACCAGCATTAATTGTTAACCTTGTATTTTTCACTAAATCTACCGAGGGATACCTCTAACCTCCTCCTGCCATTTATACTACTAGGAGAGTTGTTTACATCTGACCCATCTTAACCTCGTTTTGAAATTCATGCATAAATATTGAGAATCCTCTATATTCGGTAATATCAGAAGTTTTTGACAACATTTTGGGATGATAAAACGTCTGATTTTTTTCTATTCAGAAACTATTCAGGATAGTATTGAGTCATGTTTTTTGAAAGCATTGAATGGTTCATATATCAGTGTTATCTATAAAGACTATATAAAAAACTGACAATGATATAATGTATCTCAAACCATAAGATATTCATAACTTTCATATTTTCATGAGATAAATTACTTTGAAATCGAATACTAAACAAATGAAAGCTTATGTATAGAGGTAATATAAAAACATTCCATTAATCACGATGGCCCGGCTGCTCACATGTTTATAAATTAACAAGTAAAAATGTATAGAAGTCCAATTTTTAATATGGTATAAAAGTGTTCATTTAATGTATTCAGAGGCTGTGTTTGATGACTATGTGATGTTGAAAGGGACACGTCTAAGAGTTGTAGTAAAATAAATGTATCTAACTTAAATGATATGAAATATGACTATAGTCTAAGGACCACACGTGGGTACAGACAATATGGATAAAAAGGAGGAGTAGATATCTTGTCTTATCTTGTACCCAGATGCAATTAATTTCACTGCTCCCACCTTGCGTTAGGTCATACATGGGGGTCATGAAATGGTATGTTAGTCTTTATATGGTCTGACTATTGAATTACTAACCTACAGTGCTGTGGAATATAAACAAAATGACAGAAATAAATTAAGCTTTGGGGCGTTCTTCATTTATTTTCATTTACACAAAAGAAACTTTTATATCATGTTTACAGCGAGATGTTTTAGGCCTTCCTAGATTGTTTGGTGCAGAAATGTAAACGTATCAGCTTTGTCACATTAGATATACCCCATATACCTAACATACATATGACATACGTTTCTTAAAACTGGTCCTTCTTGAACTTAATTTTTTATAATGAAGTTCCACCATTACTGTACATCAAAGGTACATCAAAATAGATGGTCTTAGTATGGAAACATTTTTAAAATAGGGACCCTTTGCTTCTCAAATTAAGCGTTTGTGACTTAAATACTACCAAAATAAGCATAGTTATTGCAATAACCAAAGTGGTCTTAATAGTATAACATCACTGTATGTCTGAAATGGCGAATTTTTACTGCCATTTGCAAGTGACGTCACTCAGTAATTTACATAGTTTAATGTCGGTAATAAACATGAAGCCCACCATTTGTAAAAGTACGAAAGTACGATAATTTACAAATGTATGTTATACAAATAGTTAAAAAAACTGTCTCAAACTCGCAGATGATACAATTATTAAATGTTATACAATATGTATAATTCAACGTCAGTGTTCGTGACGGAAGTACAAAAATTACGATAACACCGTTTACTTGATAGTTACTATACCTTATATAATGTCATAGGATATTCTTGAACTGTGAGCCTTACGAAAATTCATACTTACATAAAATTCCTTCCATATATCTTCCATACAACATTACAACACTTGGATGTCAAAGTATTGTAACTGAAGGAAAGTAAAAACAGAGATACATCATTTTAACTACCAGCCTCGATTATTCATAAATTGTTATTATACGAACATAAGTAATATGTAATTATATATGTAAATTATGTTATACCTAGACAATAACACATAGATTGATTTCATTATAGATACATTTAATAGTTAAATTAAGATATCATAATTTTATACAATGTATTTTTTATATTTAACTGTTGTCAACAATAGGGTATTTGGTCAAATATTATGTAAATAGAACATCCTGTAGAATAGAGTTGTTTTTCTTATTTTATTTTATTTTTTGTTTGTTCGTACATTGTGTCAGTCAGTTATTTTAGAAATTGTAGTTTGGTTGTTTTAAAGTGTGCACAATCATATGACGCTTTTTCAGCTTTATCTAAAAAATGAAAATGTATAAAACTTAAGTTCACAAGGTTGACCATGATAACAAATCTAAATCATTACTTAATAGTCAATTACAACAGCTTGTAGATTGTGCCCTCTTGACCGTTCTCATTCTTTAGCGCCATATGTATGTTGCTATTGTGCAAACATATTTCATAATCACAAAAATCATCATTGGTGTAAAAAGCTTCACAGCAAGTCACATTTACCAACCATAGTTAAAGTAAAAATCCAACACCAGAGGCGTTTATACCCTTCCATGAAAATCTGACAATTATGTCTATTTTCCTCCATTTATAAGGTATATGGAGGAGTTGTCAGTCTTGTGCCAGTAGGTGAGTGCTGGTTATAGACAAGGGTCAAGAAAAGCTAAGTTAGGGGCGCTGTTCGTCGTAAAATAGCCTAAATTGTATTGACTCAGCATTAAACCCAACATAAAAATCCAAGCATATTTTTATCAGTATTTCTATTATCTATTTTCAGCGTGTCATTGTAACCTTCATGCCAAACATTGTAGATTTAACATGGAGTTATATGAACTATCAGGCTATGTAAGTGGTGGTGTATGTAAGAAATGTAGACATCAAACTGAGGGAAGATATTGTAACCATTGTAAGGAAGGTTTCTACAGAGACAAAAGACGTGATATCACTCATAGAAAAGCGTGTAAAGGTAGGGGTTTACTTGTATATTATATTTGTACATGTACTACCAATGGTCATACCTTGTACATATTGACCTGAGAATAGGTTGTTATTGGTGATAGCTTGTACATATTGGCATGAGCAAATTTTGTTATTAGCAATAATTTGTACATATTGACCAGGGAAAATTATGGTATTGGTCATAGCTTGCACATGTAAGAACTTACGAAAATTTTGCATTTGGTCAATGCTTATACATACGACTTGAGAAATATCTTGTATCTTGTAGTGTTTATGGTACCAATTACTTTTTAGCCAATTGTATAAGGATTTCTGTTGCCATAAATGTTAACTCTAACCTGTGAGAAGAATTACCATCAATATAGTCAGTGCATATGAAGCTGATAATTTAATATTAGTTACATCTTGTATATATTGATTAGTGATAAGTAAAACCATTGCTATTGTATGTTCATATCGACATGTAATGAGTACAATAAGCATGTAACAACTCCTACCAAAGGTCTTTAAATGCGAGTCAGACAATATGTGACAAAAATACTGTATGCCATGACGAGCGGCCACAATGTTTCTTTATGTTGACTCCGTTTCGTCCGTATTGGATCATAAGGCAAAACTGATCCGAACACTTTTGTAAAACCATCCATTCAACCACATAATTTCTAAACTGGAAGTGTTTTATACAATACATGTTTTCACAGAAATAGAAAACAACAAGAACTTGAATTAGAAGAATTTGTCTGTAACACAGTTATATTAATGTACCTTTCATTTTTGACATTTCGACATGCATCGTACATTCAAGTATGCAATTTGTAATATTTCTTAACAGTCTGATTTGCTACAAGCAGCTTGTCTTAGCACAAATTATGAATCACTATTTGTGTATTGTTTTGTATAGAAGTTCCACAAAGCGCATACCGAAATGCCAAAGAACCCGAACGTATCAAAAACATCCACACATTCAAAGAAACTAGCTGCTCATTGTTTCACACAAGAGTTGAACGGCACAGAAAAAATGCCGCAATGAGAACGGGTTTCTCATTGAATCATAATAGAGCGTAAAATACAAACTAACACGTTGTCTTGTAAACACATTATAATAGATGTAAAGTATTTAATATACACATCATATGTATGTACGAAACATCTGCCAAAAGCATCTACATCCTATCAAAACGCTTGCATCTTCTATTAAAACGCTTGCATCTTCCATCAAAACGCTTGCATCTTCCATCAAAACGCTTGCATCTTTTGTACTGAAACATTTGATTAAAATAACGGATTTTAGATCAATTTATATACTTTATCTATCTAGACACTGGTTAAATTTCAGCTTATCGCTATTTCATATTTAATTTTAATTTAATATAATCTATCTAGATATAAAATATATTTCCTTTTCCTCTTTTTATCTTGAAATCATGTATACAAAGCACCACCTCAGCTTACCGGATCAAGGTTCACCAATTTGACCTCAGTGGAAACACCATAATTATAATAAGCGCTCCTAGTAAAAACGTCAAACTTAAGTGAAACATAAGGAAACATGAAACGCCATCATCTAAACGCTTCCTTTGTATTACAAGTACATGTACCTTTCTTCCTGAGTTATCACACGAACAATCGCCCAAAATCCTAGTAGTTGAATTATCAATGCAACACGACTGGGTTGTCGAAACGACCAGAAACACTAGAGGACTACGACTAAACACATTGCAAATGTTACGCCATAAGACTTCATCGTGGATAAAATGACATCACATATATAGCACTACCGGACTTTTTTTAATAAAATAAACAAAACGTTATTTGAAAAGGATTAATTATCACTTTCAATCCTGGTAGGAAGTCTTAAGAATTAACTCGGGCCAATTTTCAAATTCCTCAGACTTGACGTGTTGAATTTTCAACCTTCAGGTAAATAGCATATAAATTTGGCAGACACGAAACGCATGTGGACGTTCTCAAAAGATAAAAACACGTACAACACTTATCTGCATGAAAAGTTGGCTCAGTAATGATATTTGATTGAAATTAGACATTTATTACATTAGATTGTCATACTAGATGAAAAGACTCATATTTATTACATCTGTACATAATTAATATTAAATACGTAGAAAGTGTAAGAGAAATTACGTAAATACACAACTTTCAGTTGATGTTATATCAAGCGCTCTTGCTATGCACCAGTCAAATGTGCAACTCATCCCCCGGGACTGTGTGGGAGATATACTCGCCGTATATTTACTTTCCAGATTCCCCTACTCTGCTGGGCGACGCGGGTGTCACTTACATCGGGGACTATAGCCGTGGTTATTTTCGGATCACGTTTTAGCGATTGGTACGGGTTAAGCTCAATATTTACGGAGTTGCAGAAGTTTACCATAAATATTACATATTATTCGCAAAGCATTTTACACTTAGAATATTTCCATGGGGGGTAATAAGAGTTTTCTGATTTAATATCAAAGTCTCCGTATTCCCTTGTTCGGGTTGCAAGCGACTGGTGCGTTAGTAATACATGTTTTGATTTCGAGGACGTACTTGATTGGACTACTCTGTTTACTCGAAGAACTATTTTCTGTTGAATATAATCAAATGCTGCACATTCTCCAACTACATACATTTAAGTAAAACACGTTTTATTTCACCACGACAGAGCCAGTACAAACACCAGGTCATACCAGCTCCAGTATCAGTTAGGTTCAGTTTAAATTTTTGTATTCATACCATCACCTTTTTAGATCAAGACAGTAAATTGTAATATATACAAAAGTTAAACGTTTAATATTGAAACTTTATATTGTGATACTAGAGAATACAGTAGCGTGACAATGCATCATTTTAACTTAACATCACATCTTCAGTTTCAATATGGTAGTACACCCAGTGACATTGCTGTCATATGCCTTTGATACTTCGTCAAAAATTTCCCATCCAAAAAATCACGTCAATATAAAGTATCACTTTTCAAGAGAATTTGAAAATAAATACATACCACGGAAACCTGATTTCATATAAAACATGATTGTTTATTTCCCACAGAACTACTTTTTAACTAGTTTCATACCTGCTTACTAAATGTTGTCGTGAGTTTATTAAACAATTTTAGACACTTAAACTTTGTTGATGTTAACATTTGGTCACCTTGAGTGTGAGATTTTACTCATTTCTGTTTATTCATCAGCCCAGTTTATTACCCGTTCTGATGTATTCATACGCCACGTTTAATAGTTCCTGACAGTAGAGTGCGAAAGAATTATTTATGTTTTATCAAACAACTGACAACTGTTATCTGTTTCACATCATCATCATTGTTAGTCAGCATTTTTATCATTCATATCATTATTATCTTCTCTGTATACATCATAAATACAAGCATTTGCTGAACGGTTCGCGGACTATTTTTTACTTGACGTCCGCCGTAAATTCGTATTTATTTGAAATACGAAAATGCGAGCTAGTATAGTGTTAAATCGTTAATTCAATAGAATTTAAGATCTACGAATTTATTTCAAAATTTCTAGATTTATGTATGATATGGTTAGATACAGCTTGATAGAATTCTGAATGAGATTATTCCAACACTTCTACTAAAACTTTTATCAATCGTAAAACATTGAGTGTTTCCGTATGCTTTATAAAAACATGGCGATTGATAGCTGAGTCTAAAAGGTGATCCGAGTGAATATTCAATGGTGTGCAAGGCCAGCTCAGATCCAGATCAAAAACGCTTAAATGTAACTGATATAAATACAAACTATACTTTTGGATTTAGTTCATGGTTTTCGATATTGTTATTTTTGTTTATACAAACTTCGATATATTGCTGATAAAAAACAAGCAGAAAATCTTCGCTCATGAAAGTATTTTGCATTATTGCATCATGACTTTAGAAGAATGCTTTCATCGTACGAGTAATGTAAAATGCATGTTGAAATAGCGTTTTAACTTTGAATAAATTTTAGTTGAAGCGTGCGATTTATTAATCTTTTAGTATATTATATTCTTCATTTAGCACATAGGCTAATAAACAGCTGTTCATAATAAACAGCTCATCAAACGAGGTGCGAAATATCGTTTGAAATTTTATAAAACTTATGTTTTATTTACATATATTCTTGGTATTTTTGTTGGAGAGATGGTCTTTAATGCACCATTAAGCATTTATAACCAGCGTTCATCAGCGTTCAATACGAGTTTATTAAAACACGAAAGAATAATACATTTGTGGTGAAAACCGGTGTTACAATGAGAACAAGTGTTTGGTGAAACGCACTAAGTTCAAATCGTCCGTATAAATAGAAGCCAAAAAACATTTGAGAAGTTATTTCATTGAGGTGATAACACGAATGAACAAAGATCTTTTTTATCTTATCTTGAATAAAGCCACTAGAAATGATATAAAAATCTAAAGTCATACATCATTAATAAACTACATTTACTAAACACCACAATAGGGTTGGGAGAAGTGTTTTTATCCATCATTCATACCCATTCATATCATTTTAACTGATATACAACCTTCCATGTTTTTAGGTAAACAAAACTTCTAACATCTGCCTTAGGTTTATTAAAAGTATAATTTATTTACTTTTTCTCATTTTTTTTCAATTCTATGAGATTTCAGTTAAGAAAATATTTGTTATCTTTGACCCTTGATTTTTACTCTCTTTTGTTCATACATGACACTCTTTCCATCCCTAATGTTTTTGATAAATTCAAACTAAGTGTTCCACTTGTTTCCTTGGAAGAATAAAATGTGTGTCGAAATCTGAAGGAGGTTGAATAAGAAAAAACTGACTAAAGATTTTTAAGTTTGAATATCTTGACTCAAGTTTTCCCAGAGTTAGCTAGTATAAGGATGTGTTGTGGGGTATATTGACAGCATTCTATTGTACTTAGTTTGTACTAGTTTCAACTCTGCACTCTAAAAGTCTTCTATGATGACTCAGTTTGACTAAGTACACTCTGTTTTTCATGTATGTCAACCTGTATCCAAGTTTTTATACATAAAACCATATAAAAATGGAATAATGCGATCCTCTGTGATTTGATCCAGTTCAAAATGACCTTTACAAATTTTGAAATCAGTATTTCAAACTGGATTTAGTGAACTTTATTTAGTGAAAGTTGACTTTAAAATTGACCTTTTTGAGTGCCTCACTTATCAACATTATGTCGTCAGAAACAATCGAAGACATTTAGTGCAGCAAACGATGGCACAAAATGGTGATCAGATAACACATTCAGTCTCTGAACTGGGCTAGTACTTAATACCTCATTTTGAGAAAATACGACTGCATGGATTGCAAATTTAAAAAGACCGAAAATAGCTTTTCGCACACTTTGCTCCGTCCCAGCGTGGGTATGGTAACTTGGTTTGAGGTTAAAGGTTAGGGTTTATGGCTTTTTAAGAACGAAGATGATAGGAACAAGTTGACCAAGTTTCATCTCTGTTATTCTCTTAGAAATGACATTAGAGCATCTTGAAAATCCCTATTGCGTTAAGGTAAGAAATGCCATTTTCGCTCATGTCTTAACCAGTAAAGGCCAAAAGGTTAAGTCAAAACCAAGATATGAAAAACATGATGAGCGATCTTTGACCTTTCCCTTCTAGTCTGTCAGTGAAGACTAAGCTGTGAATTGATAGTTCATCACTACATAAAATACAAACTATACACTACAGTCTAGTTTAAATACATTATCCAATTATTTTGCAATAATCCTATACCATACATCTATTCAATACATATAAATTTCTCTTAAGTACAGTTTAATGAAGCTATACCATACTGTACTGAAATATTCCCCCTGACATACTGTTTTATAAACCATTGAAGACAAATGGTTTTAATTAACATTACATACATGGCCCACGGTGGTACCAATTTTGTTAATTAATTCAATTGTTTCTTCTCTGTTTTGCACAATTATTTTATGAGTCAAACTACAAGCGTAAGTCACTTTCAATTAGGAATTTTGTATATTTGTTCGTACTTGACCATCGTGAAAAGTTCAATGGACCAGTAAAAAAATGTATATTCAAATGTACCTACATTAAGTATCATTTCTTATATGAATAAATACAGTAAAATAGCATGTGATAATATAACAAATCACTCTGCTAGCTCAGCCTGTAGATCACCTGAGTACGAAACAATGGTCAGTTTGGTTCCTTTTTTGGCGAACATTCTCTCACCTTATCTTTATGCGGTGCTCAGTAACAGATTAAAAGCTCCGTTCACATTTTACTTCATTGTATCTGTTCATTTTCGTTTGGAGCGAAAGAAAATAATCAAATAATGACCACATCCAGGAAACGATTAAGGTTACAATATATTAATTCATTATTCAGTTTCTGAAACTTGTATTACTATATTTTCAGCTTGTGATTGTCATCCTGTCGGTGCTCTAGGAAGAACATGTAATACAACTACTGGTCAATGTCCATGTAAAGATGGTGTTGTTGGTTTAACTTGTGATAGATGTGCACCTGGCTATCAACAAAGTAATCAACCCGTTTCACCTTGTGTCCGTAAGTATACTTGATTTATATTTGACTAGCCTTTCAATTCCATTTTACTCACAATGATGCTCGTTTACGGCCATTCTCCCTCATACCACTGATTATAAATCATGTAGGACTGTGGTCAGTCACTGACAGAAGTAAGTACCTAATAACTGGTTAACAGCTAAATTCAGAGATTTAGCCTTTCCAGGAACGGTAAATAGGTTAATTGACCGTCATAATATGATGTGTACAATATGTTGCTACGACGATAAACCCATCCAAAAACAGATTTCAACTAAAATGTCAATTTTTCTAAACCTCTTAAAATTGTAAAGAATTTTTTTTGGAGCAGTAAGACATTGTTCTGATAATAACAATTTAAGTGTACTGACATCCGCTTAAAAATATGGTGGTTTTATGAACAACTAACTGTATACTCCAGCGCGATATGACCTTTTTGTGTTGGTGCGCCGTAAAACCCAAACAAACAATAACTGTATACTCAAACTCCTTACAGCGGTTACATCACGCTTTGCTATTTTACTCATTCAATAAAGGGAAATAAACGGCTGTGCCGAGTTTGCAATCTACCCAGAACGTGAAAATGTGACCAAGATCGCCGGTGAAAAAATAATACTGTTTGATGATACTCAATAAACTATGTTTGTATATTATTAATATTAGACGTGTAAGAATGACAGGTGATAAGTCCTCTATAATTCTCAATTTTTATAGCATGAGAAATAAAGTTCTTGTTTTAAATTGTGTATAAAAACAAATTTATCTTTTAATTATTTCAGGTATATCAAATAGTACAAAATATAAACCACCAAATTCGGACTCTTCTGAAAGTAAGTATTTATCTATCACATTATTTCTATAACATTTCAATCATGATATAGCTCGATCATCGATGTGGGTCGAAACTTCGAGTCATCTCGACTTCGACAGAACGTACCTTCTGATTGGTCACAAAACCATGCTGCAGTTTGGGGACATCTTAGGTTTCATTTGATCATGACTCAATTGTTGTACTAATTCTTCATGGTTACATAGAAATAATATATTGCATGGTTTATTTTGACTTTTAAGTTGTCGATGGATTTACGAACTTATTTTTTATGAGCTTACCCATTGACTTAAAGCAACAATGTTCTATATATTTTTTACTCCTTTGTATTTTTTTTAATTTCATGATATACATAGTTTTACAAATGTGTTCATTTATTTGGAAATCCCATCACTTAATAGTTATATTTAGAGGTTTGGCGTATTTCAAAATTGCCCATATGTTTGACTTTCCGACTACGGAAATGACCGGAAACAGTCGACTACAACCGATGTATATATATATTGATATATATAATATATTTTATATGTTCATTTTAGATGCCAAATGTGGAACAAAATGTTCAAAGAGTAAAAAATTAAAGATGAAGAAATACTGTCGTAGAAATTTTGGTAAGTTGAAAAACAATTTAGTATATAAATAAGATGTTAATGAATTGCGTATACTATTGAGGTATTATTACCTATTATGATAATTGTTACATGCAGATATACGTAGCAAATTAGGTTACAGTTACATATAGTGGGCCAATATTTTTAATTCGATAAAATAATTCAATTTTTAATGAGCGACGAATTCTACAACAAGCCATGATTCAAATGGTTGTAGTTAGGAGTTTAGTTGCTTCACAAATGTTTTTACTTTAACGTTTGAATAGTACTCATATTACGTACTTTCAGTACTTTTAAAAATCGAACCCCTATTTATGTTCTAGGCTCTGGGACAAATACGGGACTCGTAAATACATGTATATGTTTTTATTTTGCTGAAAAACTCGATGTTTATCGATTGTATTTTTATATTTTCAGCTGTCAAGGCAGAAGTTGTGGCTAAACAAAATGTTGGAGACTGGGTAAAGTTTACCATAAATGTATTGAGTTTATATAAAAAATCACCGGAAAAGAATTTGAACAGAAGAGGTGAAACACTACTATGGGTACCAAAACAAGACATTATGTGTAAATGTCCAAGAATTAAATTAAACGAAAAATATCTACTCGTTGGAAAAATAAACGAAAACGAAACACGACCTGGATATGTAATTGATCGTAAAAGTATCGTACGAGCTTGGAGAACAAAATGGCAGCGACGATTGCGAAACTATATGAAAGCTGAAGCACGTGGCAAGTGTCGGCGGGTGGGGTACGAAGAATAATTGTTAACAGCTGAATAAATTTGTACATATTTCAAATACCTCATTTTCCGTGATAAATGTGCAAAATTGTAGATAAAAACATACAGTGAAAGAAGGGAGTAACAGGAATAACAAAAAAAGACGTAGTGTATGTCAATTATGTGCCTCGCGTGTGTTACTGGACGTTATCACGTGATACGCGGAGATGTATGGCGTAAAATACTCAGTAAGGACGAGCACTTAGCGGGCACAAATAATGACGTCACAGAATACGTTCATTAGAAGTGTGGGAAAAAGTGTGTCACAAATAAACTTTTACAGTGATACTATTTAAATCACAACGTTTTAAACATTTTTTAACTTTGTTGTTATTTTTATTGATATAAAAACTTAGACTAGATGTGTTGTATTGTGAAAATATTACAATGGTTGTGATTTATTATTTATAGTTGTTAAGATGAACGTTGTGTAGTGTGCGAGATAACTGTAAAGTGTGGTGTTGTTGAAATATTGAACTATGTGGAGTATAGTTCACACGTTTAATTATTATACATTTAAAAGCAAAACAATCTGGCACTTAAACCGGAAGTACCGGTCGTGACGGATCTTAGCCCGAACTACAAACAGGAAGTTCCGGTACAAGGTACAATAATGTCATATATGGCCAGTAGTTGCAAGATTTTGTGTTATTTTAATAGTGTAGATTTTTATTTCTTATAGTCTATACATAGCTATATACCATCATTATTGTCTGAGAACATAATATTATATAGACCTGATTGCAAGCAATAAGCTCGAGACATAATTTATGTCTCTGCAAGAAGTATATGAAGGTATATTTATATGAATACCTTTTTCTTTTGTTCCATTTTACACGTGTTTGTATCTATTTATAGAATATCTGTTATTATTGTTATATACTTCAATTTAATCAGTAAATACAAAAATAATGTCCACCATATAACGACATAAATCATCAACGAACATATTATACGTGTAGAGTTAGGTTCGATCAATTATTAGTTTTAAATAGTTGTCGGATATTCGGATATTTTCGGATAAACGAGCTATGTATGATTTTTTTATCGTGTACAATGTGCTTCCTTGTTATTGATGGATGGCTAATTGGGGACAATTACTTATAAATTGGAAATTTAACATGTGAAATTTAAAACAAAACAAATGATTGTTCAAAGTTCGATTTGCCAAAAATGTTACTGAAAGTTGGTCATTATTAAATTCTGCTGACGAAAACGGTCAAATTATTTCGCTGTTTTGTAGATCTATGACTTATTATTGATCTTTGTATGTTCAAAATACGTATTCATGTAGATGTCTAAAAGTCTTGTATCTAATGAGTTCAGTGTTAAGAACCCAATAGTACTTTTTCATTTTAGCAAAGTTCCAAACTTTCGACATTTTGTTTAGCCAACATAATAGACACCTAACAACTTTAATATTTGGTTTTACAAACATAACTAAAAATTTTAGTTAATGTTAATTGTTTCCTTAAACAATCTCATCGTTTTGTTACAAAATTACATAAAATTTCCATAATAGAGAAAAATAAGTTATTTGGAGCCAATGGCAGGGCATGATGCTAGAAGTGAATATTACTTATAATTGATGAAATTTGTTGGAAATATTAAGGAAAACATGTTTGACTGTGGATCAGTCACAAGGATTGTTAATATATGGATATAATATGAATATATCTCTTGATCCAGATGTTATGTATCAATATAATATGTAAATAGAGCATTTATTATTTTGTTTCTGTAAATTTGAAGAAGAAAATATTATTTTCTTTTTTTTCTTTTTGTCATTTTTAAAATTTGTTAGTTATACTATCTTACAATATAGAACATCTTCTTTCCATGTCATTTTATGTCTATGTAATAATACATTAAATTTATTCATTGATATTGTTGTCCTTGTTGTTTCTTTTTTTCGTTCGGTTTAAAGCCGTAGCAACCCTTTGTATAGGTCATATTACAGCTTACTTCTGCAAGTGACTGACAACTACCTTACATGATTTAGAATCAGTGGTAGGAAGTAGAATGGTGGCCATAGAAATTAATTTCATGACGCCACGACAATATGCCTCAGGGTTAGGGTTAGGAAACGAATCTACGACCCTTCGATTAGTAGACTTGTGTGCTACCGACCACAGGAGCGGCCGGTATGACCCCGAATCAAAATACACTATACATACATGTATATATATAGTGCTTTTGATTCGGGACTGTTACGGCCGCCTGTGCTACCAGCTGAGCTAGCCCGGCGGCTCATGTTGTTTCTTACCTTATATTCGACCAATAGTGCACTTTAAGAAGTTTTGTGATAGCAGCCTTATTAGTTTTTTGTTGCTTTGATTTGCCAAATCAAGTTGTGTTTTGTTGTTGTCTTTTTGGAGGCGGGGGTAAGTCTTTAATTATAACATGTGGTTATACACAGCGGCACTGGTTAGAATTCTATCTATTTCATGCGACAATTTTTTTAGATATTCTTATGTCAAATATGACAAAGCAGGTGCGAATAAATTGTAGTTGTAAGCGCTTTGGCCAGGTAGCTCCATTGTAGCAAGTTGATTTAGGTCGGTGAGGTTGATATAAAACCTATTCAAAATGCAACGTTCTGATTTTGGGGCAAAATAGAACAAACTTTGTCGTGAATGTTGTGCGCTAGTTGATGAGAATTGTAAACTTGAAGTTGATTTATTTACATGGTTTGTTTGTGATGGATTGTTTTACGAGCAAGCTTATCTAAAACAATGTATAACCATTTGATGAACGTAGAGAAATGTTCATATAAGCTTGACTTGACGAATGGGGTGAGTTGTATGGCATCGCAACGCATGGTAAGGTAAGTTCGGAAACAATGGCAACTGGAATAAGACTAAATTTGGATATTTTAGCATGTAATGGTATGCGTTTTACAACACAATGTCTGGATACACTGCAAACAAGACAGTTGTAGACAAACGACATCTTGACATCTTGTATCAAGGTTCTAGTGCTTATTCACACACTTAAAGGGACCAGGGGTCCATACTTAGATTCCCCATTGAGACATTGTTGATTTTTCGGAGCAAGAAAAACTTGTGATTGTTTCACTGCGTCCAGATGTTAACTATAAACAGATCTGCGACGATGGTATAATTATTTATCCCAATGTGTAGACAGCACAGTTAGCGGAGAAAACAATATTAGAGATAGGTAGATGTACTTCTAGACAAATTACTGAATATGGATAATAGCTCTAAGTGCGCATCACTATAGACTACGATATTTAGCTTTAGTTAAGTGACAGTTTTTAACTTCTTATGACTTTTATATCCGGTCAACAATTTTTTTTTTTTTTGGGGGGGGGGGTAAAATTAAAAACAAACGATTGCAGTTAATATCCCCATGACACGAGAGCCGTGATATTATACAACTTCACAGTGTCAATAACAATGTTCTATTATGGTGCTTTATACCACATCTTTACATGTTTTCACGTTTTTGAACAGCCATCAAGCGACGTTCTCCTTAGTCACATTTCCTTATTGTCACGACAGAAGCGTATCGTGATATATTGCAATACGCTACCACCGTATCGTGATACATACCTCGATATATTGTGGGATTTTAGATTCGTTATGCCTCCGCTGTATTTAACAGAAACATTGAAAATCTTACATGCAGCTACTGATAGAAGTTTTTGCTTTTAAAAACGATGCTTAGATTGGAAGAAACAATCACCACTTTCAGCTGCAGAACGTACCTGCAATCAAGCTTCTGGACGACATGCTTGTTTCGTAACTTCCTATCCCACAGTATTCGATTCAAGAACATGTTTTGCACAAGTTCTGTACAAACAATCGGGCGTGCCCCATTCAGTTTAAATTCTTCAAACTTAAGCTTAGAATGAATGATGGAAAAACTTAAGTTTCGCTACTTTCATTTCCAGAAGGGAAGAGCTTTCTATTGAAATATAAAAATATCGCTAAGTACCTGTACATTATATTCGTATCGCGGTACGTATTGGCGCAACTGCGTATTGCAATATACCGGTTTACCGGTATATCGTGACAGCCCTATACTGACTTAGAAATCTGGATCAAAGCTCTTAACCTAGTACTAAGCAAATACCCTCGCTGGTTGTGTCCATTGCCATACTGGAGTATGTGAGAGAACGGCCGTAGAAAATCCAAACTCCCCGAAGTCTTGCCTGGGACCCCTGGATTTGTAATTAGATGTCCTACTGACTGAGCTAACCGGGCTAGTAAATGAACGGAAGTTGGTGTAGGATTGGGGTATTACTTCACAAAATGAGGTGAGAAACCCTGGTTATGTAAGTGGTGATTTTCTTAACTTGCAAGTTGAAATACAGTTTCACGAACTTATTCCAAAAAACTGAGTAATTTCGTCTGTACTTTATTTTTGTGTTTTGTGAGGCCATTTTTACGTTAATAGTTTCTACAACAAAATGTAATGATAATAATAATGAATATAATAATAATTAATTTTTATATCGAATATTCAACACCGTACATAATGTAATCATTAAAAGTTGAAAATTTTACAAAGAAGGATAAAATGGCGTTAGTATCTTCAAAAGTTTACATTAATAAAATGTTTTAGAACTATCTAATTATAGTTTCCTAGAAGTTTGAGAGAATCTTGATACACTCGCGTTACAACAGAAAATAAACACACAGAATTACTAGACACGCCCTCTTTTCTCAGGTGCATTTATTCTAAATTTTGTTGTTTTCTTGACTCGTTCTTAATCATGGTTTCCATTCAATTCTCATTTAGTCGTCTTTGATTTCCAAATGATTTCCAAGTCAGTGAATTATTTAATCAAGAATGCTGATAATGTAATATGAAAACTTAAACACCATTATTATTATATTATTATTTTTGAATTTGGGATGTATCATATAACATGGAATTTACTATACAATGTACTTACTATACAGTATCTTTTGTTGAACATATTAACATATTGATAGTATATTAGTTACATAACCTTACTCTTCATTTTAAAGCCCCATTATTTATGATTATTTTTGGACTGCAAAGAAAGTAGACATTTATTTGTTTCATACATCTTTAATGAACAAGATTTTTTAATTAAATTCAAAAATTGCTTCAATATGTTTATGTTACAGTTATATATTGCGTGTCAAAGTGAAAGTAGATCGAAACCGAAAGTAGAATGTGGTTGTCAATACTTGAAGCAATAGTTTTGACCACAGTATGTTTAAGTTCACAGGTGCCAGATACCTGTGTTTAAGATGAAGTCTGGTTATAGACAAACTGTTCCAAACTACATAATTAAGCTCTAAAACTATTTTGGATCAGGTATATTGGACATTATCATATACATGAATCAAGTGTGCTCTTTAAAAAGTACCCCACTTTTTAAAAAAATGCCATGGACACTTAGTCGAGTTCAAATGTAGAAAGCAGAGTGGTTTGAACAGTTTATTGTGTCTCTAATGCATGTTATATTCTAATAACTTCATTCCTGTATATCCGTTTTAAGACTTTTGTTGATAAATATATCTTCATATTGTGGCTTTAATAGATTATTCATTTTATAGACACTTTCAATGATACAAGTATTATATCATAGCTGTCAGGACATCTTACTTCTAGATTCAAGACTGAGAATTTATGCGTCTCATGAACAAAGTTCAGTTTCTGCTGACCAAAAACTGGTATAAAACTATAGAAATTGTGTTCATGCCTCGTATGGACAAACTTTGACAATATGAGATCTTTCGTAGCAATACACTATTAATATGCTATTATTCTTAAGAAAAGAGAATGTACAACGAGTATAGGGAATACTTTCTTATGATACGTTCCATATTCAAATAATATAGGGTTTTGTACCAAAGTCTCAGTAAATTAATTAAGCATGTGTGAGTCAATATATTTTGTAAAATTTGTTAAATGAATCTTAATGAAATGGGCATACCACGTGACCAAAATGCTGCTTTTTTGTTGATTTAAACGCGATATCAAAACATTATTTAGGTCATATTACGGGGGTCAATGAACCTACTTACCGTTCCTGAAAAAGACTTAATCTCTTGATGTAGATGTTAACCTTTTACAAGGCGCATACTTCCGTCAGTGACTGATAACTGCCTTACATGATTGAGAATCAGTGGTAAGAGCGATAACGGTCAGAAATTACTTCATGACCAAAGCCTACGAAAGTATGCTCCACCTGCGATTCAAACCCACAACCCCTCGATCAGTAGATGTCTGTGCTACCGACTAAGTGAGCCAAGCGGGCTTGTTACAAACTCTAGTAAAACAAATGCGTTATCGGAAGTCATGATCATATTCAGTTTGATAGAGAAAGGGATAACCTTTATATTAAAACATTTGAATATTACATTCAGAGATATAGTTTTCCAGGACCTTAGAACAAACCTTAGTTTTATGGAACCACTGTGAAAACGTGAACACTTTGCTCTTGACATACATGTTAAAGGCTTGCAAAGTTAGACAAACGACGACGTTAGTTCATGTATATCTAGTGAATCTTGACATGAGACAAAAATGCAATTTACGCATTATACGCATACATTGTTTCATATAGTGTAGTGATGGTCCTTTTTTAGATCAATTTTGCACTTTATAATATACATTGTAGATCAAGTGCTTCATTCCTTAGTGATCGTCTATTTTTCATGCCAAGGGATAAATTATGAAATAATGATAAAAATGAGCTTTTTTCTATTGCAGCCAGTGGAGGCAATTAGGATATTTTCCTTCTTCAATTTGTAGCATTCAGTCATGTAGTATGTCCATTCTGCTTTTGGCGGTTCATTGTAGTAGAGATATAGTAAGGCACAATGCATTTGCAAGCCTTCAATCTACCTTTTATAGCGACGTGGTTGAGTGTCTGCTTAAGACTTGGATGGTCGTGGATTCGATCCCAGTTCGAACCATGAACTTTTATCGGATAACATTTGGCGCTTGGCGCCCAACGTAAGTAACCCACAAAGAATTGAGTTATTGCAACTTTTAATTGTAACTCAGACACATTCAAGTCAAGCTTAAAGGGATATACAGGCAAAAGTTCAACTTCATATTTCCTGATTTTGCATATTTTTTATAACTGTGAATGCAACAGACACACTGTTATATTACTTGGCAAAATATTTCTTTATTTTCTCGTAATAGGGTGTTTCCTAACTAGACCTACGTGGGTCAGGTTAGCTAAAAATATATTAGTATTAAAATATGCATTTACTGATGAGAAGATACTAGAGCTTGTTATTGTGCAACATTAGGGTAATTCTATTAAAAAGATATCCAAACCGCCTAAGAATGTTGAAAAGACAAGAAGTGACCAATGAAAATGCTTAATTTCAGCAAGTACAAATCTATAAATAGCTTGGTGATTCCCTCTGTATCCTACTGTCGTTTACAACAATGTGTATGTCACATGTTTAAATTCGTTCGGTTGAATGTTATAAGTAACACATGTTATTAGTAAGTGATTTTCCTACGTTCTCAATACTGTTTTAAAGACTAAACTTGGTTCTATACTTCTGGCACAGTCATTTGCCATTATATTCCTTTAAAGAATCAAATTCTGGTAAAGAGGGAGTGTAGTCAAGATATGATACCGCACTTGTACTCCCTTGCCTTCTAACTAGCTTTTATGTCACCGTTGTTGAGTGTGAGCCTACAACTCGGAAGGTCGAGGTTTCGATTCAATTTCGGATCATGGAATTGTATTTGACTGCATTATTAAAAGTTGTAATGTTTAAAGAACAGAAGTTCAGAACAGAGCTGTATTCAAGAAACGTGTACATAGTTTATAGTTATAACAGCATACATACATAAAATGTATATACAATATGTATTTAAGTTTCATGTTATGCAGCCAATGAAACAAGGTTCTAAACTCGTCACTAAAACTTCTTACTAAATCAAGTTCTATTTTCCTATGTTGATATCTGCGTCTTAATTCTAGGTTCATTATATTTATATGAGTACTCCGACAATGAACTTTATCTTTCCTGTTGGTAATAATGATGAGTTTGTATTTTAAACCATTAAAAACCTATTGTTCATACAGTGTTTAATCAGCACGCGCCAAGTATTGTGAAATGCATAAGTGAGAACAAAATGAGAAACGAATGAGTGTTATTCAAATACTGATTCGTAGTTAATCCATAAACAAATTGTTACTAATTCACAGATTTTGGTGTTTTGATATTTCAAAATTAACTGTCAGAGTGTGTAATTATGTACAGAAAATAAAGCTTAGCATCTTACGGAAAATTGACCTATAGATTGAGCGAAATGTGAAATAAAAGCCACACAACGCACAAAATCAACTACACCCTTACTACCGGGTTCGGTATTTACGCATAAAACCATTATCTTTTACAGCGCTGTACGTCAATTTTCACTGGAATTGTCATTATTAGAATAACTGCTTTACTGCTTCCTGAATGTTTCTCTACAAGTTTAAGACTTAGAAAAAATAGCATTTAAATTGAAATCTGTGAAAGTACGGCTTTAATCTTCCTGGGGCCATGTACCTCGATCCACAGGCAAAAACGCTAGCGACTACAAACTATGATAATCAAATTTTGCCGTGTCTGATGTAGCTTTGTTAACAAGTATGGCAAGCCTTCAGGATTTATTTTTACAATAAGAAAAAAACCTCAGGTTCTTGAAGACGTCAATCAAAGTGTCGACACTTAAACATGATTGGCACGTGATTCATCATTTTCTCGTAAGCACAGCCAATTAATGCGTTGATAGGGATGCTATTTTGACAATCAGAAAGACTAATGTGGACTTGTTCACGTAGTTGAATGCCTAGGAGCATGTTCCTGTCAGAGAATGGACGGTAGAAAATGTGTTAATCGTATTAGCAGACACTCTTTATGTATAGGATGATGGTGTCTGGCTCTGACATATTGTTTGAGGAAATGTATATTGAATTGCGGATAAAAATCTTCAGTTTATTCAGAAGTTATTATAGAAAAAAATGAAGTGTGGTACTAATTGGCGGAAAGCGTAACATTTAAAGCAAAGATGCTTTATGTTCAATTCAATATAAAAGAGTTTCGTTAATTCTGTACGATTGCAGAAAAACTGTATGAATGAGACATTGCCTTATATCTGTAAAGCTTAGTGGCTCTGATTTTACAGAAACAGTTTGATACCGATATCAGTAACACATTACATAAAACTAAAGAATTTGTTTTGCATGAATGCCTTAACGAATATTAGATCGCTATTAAAGCGGGTATATGTGCCATTTTGTCTAACCTCTTCATTACATAGCAAAAGATACAATTTTAGTGTACTAGTTGTAACATTTTTTGCTTAGCTATTTGATAGTCAAACTATGTGAATTAATCGATTCAAAAATACATTTAGTTAAATTACCGGTTTATAGTCATTACCTATATTTTTTTCTCGTACTAGCCCGATTTATTACAAAATTTAAAGCTTTTTCAGTAACAAAAACGGAAAACATAAACCTATGTGGCCAGTTCATTAATTTCAGTATACGTACAAAATATATAGTTTCATTGATATAACTATAGTACACAATCACAATCATGTGTTGTAGTAATTGACAAAATTATCAACTAGCCTGACTAAATGTAATCAGTAGTTTTCACTAGCCCGAATAAATTTTCACTAGTCCTAGACTTTGTGCTAGTGTGTCTAAGGGGTTATTAGAAACCGTTTATAGATACAGTGTAAGGCCATGCCAAATTGGAATTTTGTTAAGCGTCAACTCAAGTTTGACAAACCTATGTACCTTTTCTCAAAAACACACAAACCGAAAACGAAAACACATGTCCATTCTAGCTAGTATTCACACATATAAGTACTTGGTAGTACATGAAGTATTAACAACATACACATGTACATCAGTTTTCGAATCCCGGAACAAGAGAAATATTTAAGAAAATTTCACCAACATTTTTTTTGAGGACTCTTAAACCTACGCGCACGCGGACGCTCAACAAAATTCCGGTATGGCATGGCCTAATCTCTCTTAACGGCACCTCTAACGAGCGTATACCTCTAAATAGCGGCATATTAGATTTCCCTTCCGTTGATTTTGCTCTATGTACTTGCATTTTGGGAATATATATAGCAAATTTAAGGTGGCATTCAGTTTCAGTTCAAAGTAGTCAATATTCCAAAAGAAGTTCATTTACGTTCAGCCGCACATAGAATTACAATATATCTAATTAGTGGCATAATGTCAATCGTAATAACTCAGCCAGTTTCGTGCGGTAACTTTCTGAAGTCGCCATTCGGAGTTGACGGCGAATCAACATTTGGGTTCACGGTAGGTCTGATACTACCTGGGTTAATTTGCAGCTCGGATATAATTACAAACTTTATCATAATATTCGTTTTTTTCATTTAAGGAATGTTTTTGATGGAATAAAATTGAACACGTTCAGGTTTTCGGATATAAGTCAAATCAAATAAACGAGGCAAGGTAGACAACACTAAAAACACTGATATCAGTCATGAGGCAGTTATCTCTCTCAATGAGCACCTTACATGTAGTTGTATTTAAGGGCGCCGTAGCTCGTATGTAGCCTAGCTTTCAATAGATTTACTCACGTTTGAAAATTTATCGTTCCATTTCGTCACAAGTTATCCTAATCGACCTGTAACTAATATTTAGTGCATAATTACAAATTAATTTAAAGAGTTTCCATCAGAAAACATACTATTCACTATTCCGTTGTTTCGATATCATAAAGCATTCAGACCACAAGCAAATCATTCTATTCAATTCACATTTTGTACAAATTGCAAGTCTCGTATATTTTTACTGTTCAATTTTATTCAACTGTCAGTGGCGCATACATCAATCTAGCTAATCTAAATATTCACTGCAATATTTCTGTACTCACGATCGATAATAATATATTTTAATCTGCGGAGTTAATGTATGCGCCACTGACAGTTGAATAAAATTGAAAAATATCCTTATTTCATTATATAAAATTCAAGAAACATTACATATCAGTTTGTTTTAATGGTAAATATTTTATGTCAAACATGTAATCTAATCATGGTCATCTATAATGTCTTCCATGTCGATTTCCTCCCATTTATCCCAGCAATATTTCCTACAACACTCATAGTTCTCTTTATAAGCCCTTTCAAAGGTTATATACTTCAACAAAGATATTCTCAGTGGTTCAACGACGTCTAGTTCTCGTTCTATTGGAGTGATTTTGATCCTTCGACGTCTTCGTCTCTTAGGCTTTGGTTTTGTCTTCCTGCCACTTGTTTTTCTTTTCTTACTTGTTAGCCCTCTTTTGTTTTTATTCTCTTTGCGTTTCTTAGCCAACTTTTGTTTCATTGCAGTCTTCTTCTGTTCAGATCTTTTCATCTGTGCTTGCAAACGCTTCTGTAGCAATTTCTGCTTTGCAACTTTAGCCTTTCGTACTTTCTCTTTGGCCTTCTTGATTTTATCTTGTACTTGTTTCGATTTCGACGAAGATCGACTGTTCGACGATTTTCCCACTTTCTTTAACATCGATGTTTTATTTTTCATCTTGTTTGATACCTTTCTGGATTTTGACTTAGTTGGAGAAACTTTCCGCTTCTTTGGGGACTTACAATCCCCCTTTGTGTATCGGTAAGAACCTGTTGACCTCCGTTTTCTACTGCCATTATTCTTGGAACTCTGTTTACCGCGTATACCTGACTTCTTGGCCACAACTACTTTTTTCCTCTTTTTGGGTTTACATGATGATCTCTTCTTGAGCTCATGTAAGGCAGAATCTGATTTGCTCTTTCTCAGCACAACGCGGTTCCCTTTCGTTGTTCTTTTGTCCACTTTCACAGCACAGTTTTGATTTTTGTTAAAAACAATTACATCAATTGACTTTACTGCATCCACAGCCTTTTGGCCAGAATTCTTGCTGACATCACAGACAGACAATCGGGCTTCGTCTCCGGTTGACAGACTGCCTGATAATGCATCATGCCTAGCAAGCTTTAGAATTTTTCTATGTCTTGCCTTAGGATGTTCATTTTTGACAAATTTACTGCGCAAATAATACGCCTTTTGAATGTTTTGTTCTATTTTCACTTCTGGTAATCTCTTACGTTTAATTTTGGAATCGGAACATTCACCATCGATGTTGTCATTGGGTATCTCAAATCGTACACGCTTTCTGTTGCTCCTGGTTTTGTCATGTGATAAAAGTTCTAATGACACTAATTGACTTGATAGATTGACCACATCTGTGAAAGAAATTATCATATTAAGAAATAGAATAATCTTTACTTGTATTTACTAGTACTTGTAAGTAGAGGCATTTGTGCACTGCTAATTCACTTTTGTTTTTAAGGGAAAACAATCCAATAAATATGACAAAATCTTGCACGCGGATGGTATTTCATAATCATATTCAAGTGTGTACATCCAATTGCAGGGACTTCAAGCAGAGCATTTTACTGAATTGATATATGCTGTGGTTTTAGGAAGACGAGACCATAAAGTTTCACTTGTGTATTTTGAAATAGATGTATACGTACATGTACAATGTCAGTTACAGCTTAATATGGTTTGTACAGTAAAAGGGCAATATACATGTAAGTCATACGAAAACAGATAATATTTGTATTATTTAAACAGTATTTACAGCTCATAAATGTAAATATAAAATTCTTTAACCAAATACAGCTTACCAAGATCGGTAGATCGACTTCTAATAAGATGTGTTGACAGGTGACTGTCGGCTATGGCCTCTGATTCCGTCGAAACATTCGTTTCCATGTTGGTGAGTATTAGCCAAACCTATATAAGCGTTCAAAAAAGGTACATATATACATTGTAAGTCTAAATTAAAACCTAAATGAAGTATTTGGGGATAGTCGAAAGTTTTGAAAATATTCTAAAGTTTATATAGAGTCTACATATTTCATAAAAAATATTAAAGTAACTTATACTCAAAATACTGAAATCAATAATATAACTGAAAGATTTCCCCTTTGAAGTAAAGAAAACGAAACCAAATTTTGAGCATCAATAACTTATAATTATGTTTTGTTTTCTGATTCAATCATTTTAAGCCCGAAGCTTATTATCCAGGAGTAACAAAATTTTACGTGGGCATAAATAATAAAACTTTTAAAAGAAAATTCAATACGTCAGTCATGTGGAATAAAATAAAATACAGTTTTGTTTTCTGATCTAAATGTACTTGAACCTAATAAATCCAGAGGTATACTTTTACACACACGGGAGTTAAAAATTCAAGTACTAAAAGTTGAAAACGCCAAAAAAACTTTTAAAATATGTTATTATTTTTAAAATGCAAAGTTTCTGTAGCTATTACCTAATCTTTTTCAGAAGGTATGGTATGTTTTAAACCAGATTTTTTTATTAATGTATTTAATCAAGTGAATACCGATTCTATGATACGAAGACCATACAAATGGATTAGGCAATCTGCCGCGTTCTTCTCTATATTGTGCACTCTCAAAAGAAGCCAAAAAACGCCATAGTATTAAAATAAAACAAAACTTACATGTTTTCGATTTATAAGTTTTTCTAACGTTCACCTACTTCGACTCTCTTCTTCAACATTACACAACGCTAGATCTAATAATATTTAGATCTTCGTCTCATCGCATGTGGTGAATTATCTGTGTATTTTATCTCAAATGACGTTGTAACTAAGGACGTTTTATGACGTCACAAATAGCGTCGATGTGACGCAAGCGACCATAACGTCTAACGTCTCAGAATGACGTTATAATTCAAAATGCTTCTAACTCTTTAATAACTCCAATCTCCCGAAAAGGCAAAGAAATGTGCTAAAGTCAATAATGAACATTATCTACTTTACTCTTTTCCGTAAATGACCTTAAGCTATACGTCGGGTAAAAGTAAATCTTTCGAAACATTAAACATAATCTAGATGCACATAATTTTCTTGATACAGACGATTATGAAATATTTGTTGAAACTGTACTTGTTGATATATGCTGCAGCGTGTTCAGTTACCCTGAACGTTCCAAAACGTTCCGTAACGGAAGTGTCGGAACAACTCAACCCGAGACAACGCAATCCCATACTAACGGATTGAGTTGTCCCAACTTTGAGTTGAGTTATGCACGGATTGAGTTGTCTTCGGGTTGAGTTTTCCCGTACCCGTAACGTTAGCTAACTGTCGTTACTGAACACGCAGCTGATGTCACTGTATTTTTTTCTGAATGTCCAGAAGGCTTGCAGCAAGCGTTAGACACTATGAGTGACTAGATCTATTGTAACCTATGGAAACTGTCTGTAAATGCTGCCAAAACCAAGTTTTTTTTTAAAAAACTGTTATTCGAAATAAGCGAGAATTTACCTTGATGGAAGACATTTGAAACTGAAGATGACTTTAGCTATCTTGGTGTGAAATTTAATTATAACGATAGGTTCTGCAAAACAAAGTACTTCTTAATTCATCAAGCAAAGAACGCCATGTTCTCTGTTCAAAAAAACGCTAGAAAATTGCAGTTAAGCCTTGATCTTCATCTTCACCGATTTGATGCTATGGTATCTTCACTTTATTTAATACTATAAATAATCAATTCAACTTAAGTTCTGTAAGATACTTCTTAAATGTAGAATGAATACGCCAATTGTCATGGTTTATGGCGAATTAGGTGAATTTCCTCTTGAACTTAAGATTCTGTCTAGAATTATCATGTTTTGGTGTAAAATTGTAAATGGAAAGCAAGAAAAATATGATTTTTTACACAGACTATAATTGTATTTGTTACATCAGAATAAAGGTTTTTCATTCGACTTGGATAAGAACGGTTCATAACACTTTGGATAGACTAGGTTTATCAGAATTTTGGGTATCACAATCTGTGTATCAACCGTTTTTAAAAACCGAATTAAAACTATTTTAAAGGATCAATATTGTCAAGATTGGAGTTCAAAAGTTTAGATCGTAGCTTCTTGTCTAAATTATATTGTTAAAGCAGAGTTGAAATCTGAAGATTATTTAACAATTTTGTCATATGAAGTAGCTCTTCAATTATTTAAAGTAACTCATTCACAGATTTCAACTAAAATATCATTTTTTTCTAAAACTATGAAAATTGTATTAAAATATTTTAGAAGCCGGACAGTAGTGCTTTGATAATGATAATTTTAGCGCAAATCGACATTCAACTACAAATGATGGTGTTTCATGTAGTTAATATCTACCCCATATGTCACAGTATAGACACTTTTAGTGCTTTTTGTGACTTTTATTGTATATTTCTCGCAACCTATAGTTCAGTTTCTCTTAAAATAATAATTAAATTTTTGACACAATTACAGACACTGAATGGTATTTTGAAATTATAGAAAAATAAACCAAATCTGTGAACTAGTACCTTTAAGCTTCGATGTCTTGACCATAGACTCCCTATCAACAAGATCGGTATTTAAATATACTTCTTGTGCCTCTAGAAATCCTTGAGATTTCAATAAACTGTTAAACTGCAACGGTTATATCCTCTTGTTGAATCAAGGAGAAGCAGTGTGCGTATCCATAGTGAGGAGCTTGGAAGCTAGTCTGGATTACCTGCCCCATACCACTATCGTTATTGGGCCAGGCAAACCGTAATCATGGCGGCCTCCTCAGTTATTATACAGGTATTACTTTTTCTTCATCTTGCATGATCATTTGTTACTTTAGTAGGATTTTGGTACTATTTACGACATTCGATTTTTCTGATGACACATATATTTAGCGAACAATTAACAAAACCATGTTTCAAGTGAACACAATTCAGACGTGGATTAGTCTGGTAAGAATTTCAGATACTTTATTTTGCATTAATGTAACCGAAAAACTAAAAAGGTATCCACTTTAATTCTTGTACAATGATCCTTTGATTTGAGCCTGTGTAGTGAGAAATGTTCATTTGAAAACATAATTATCTAATACCCAATTCATTTCATCGGACACGGCCATTATCATGCTTTGCCTATCATACTTTAACCTGTCAAAGTACATCTAGGAACCAGACAACTTGCAAGCTTACTGTTAAAGTTAAGTACATTACCTTTATAGGAAAAATCCAGGACAACTGTACTTCTCACTACATATAGATCTACCTTAATTTTATGTGCTTAATTGGTCTATTATTTTGTACTAGTTTAACTGCTAGAAATATTGGCAGTAGGCCTACAGCAGTAAACCTTTACAGCTAGAAATATCAACAGTGCAGCAATAAATCTTTACTGCTTGAAATTTCAGCAGTATAGTTGTAAACCTTAATGCTAAACATTTCAGCAGTTCAACAGTAAACTTTTGAAAATAAAGGTTATATTGCTACAACTTTCTATCAACAAGGTAATGGTCATGATTATGATGGTAAAGCTGAAATATTATCACATAAATCAAGTTGGATGAAATAATTTAAGCAGAGTGTAAATGTTAATTACAGTTCTCAATGCTACTGCACCATCAAGGTATGGTTTTCTTCCATAACTTTTTACAAGTTTAACATTTTTGCACCACATGAAGAGAAGACTCCTTCTAGTAAGTTATTCATATGACATGTGACAAGTGGCAACCATAATTATGTAAATGGTAAGTTTCAGGAAACTTCAGGAAATGTAGGGGAGCAGTAGACAGTGTCACTTGTATGAGATGTCAACACAAAATTTCCAGTAGATTTTCACAGAAAACAACAACCAATGAGAAAAACTTACATAATTATTTTATTCAAAACATTACAACTACAAATTGAAATCCAAGTAAGCACTAAAATGCCATAGGAAAGTTGCTTACAACAAATATAATGTAACAAATTTCCATGTATCAACAACAAATAATGCATCAGTTTTTGTAAGTAGGGTTTGTACTACAATTTTATAGTCCATTCTTAATCAACTGTCAACTTTACTACTATTAGATGTGACATCCCTGAATATTTGTGGCTTGACATGGCAATATTAAATAGACATATTTCCTTTAACATTTTAATTGCCTTATTTTACTATTTTTAATAACACAAAATTGATTATGTCAATTATTTATTCTTAAAGTGCTATTTATATTTGCTATGTTAAAATGTATACCATGTGCAATGCTCTTTTTTATTAGTTAGGCTATAATTATAAAGTTAATTAGTAGATTCTAAGCTTTATCTTCCCCTAACACCCCCCCCCCCCCCACAACACACACTTTAAAATTTGATTCCAAATTAAAAACTTACAGGTTTTTTTACATTTAAATTAGTATACATGTATTTAAATAGCACTAGGATGGTAGGTAACATAAATTGCAGGTTTAGAGCGAAACGGTTATAAACTATTATTTCCTCATATTGAGTTATGACCCTTTTGGGCCAAACCAGTAAAATGTATTAATATCTGATTATTAGTATCATACAATACAACACAGTCTAAATAAGTGCTGGAAACCACAATCTCAATAAAATTCTATCTTATGTACGCTACCACCATAAGATCAGGTAGTCTTGCACTGACAAGTCACTTTCACATGACAGTTTGTCAGAATATCAAATCCTGCATTTTATCATGCAGCTAAAGTAAATGCACTTGCTTCATGATTTCACTAGGCTGAACAGTGAATATACTAATAAGACAAAACAATCTAGATAAAAACATATCTCCATATTTTCTGTTTGCACGAACAATTTTTAAAAATTGAACACCTTATTTATTACTCAAATAAATACAGACAGAATTGCAGTAAAAGTTTTCCTTAGATTGAAATCATGTTAGAAAAATACAGAACATTTGTGTGAACTTTTATTATTTTATCCATTTAATAATCCCCTAATATACAACTAACAGGTAATAAGGCTGTAACTGACAAATAATGGAACATAAATGTAAAATCATATTTGTCTCACATTCTTATGACCACAGGATTAAGAATTATATAAAATATTTTTGCTAGATTAAATAAACATAGTTGAGTGTCAAAATAATAAAACATTGGCCGATAGACATTAAGCTATCAATAGACTATATCCGGAATTCAAATATTGGGTTTTTCCATATAGGTACAAAACAAACTTTTACTGTTACAATGAAAACATGTGTACAAAGAACAATAGAATTTAATCCATATTTCGTGATTTTCATCAATCATGTGTAACAAACTTTGTTTGTACCTACATCGCACGGACGGAAAAACCCACAAATTTGAGTTCCGAATTAAGTCTATAGAAAGGCATAAAATATGCTACACATTTAATCTTTGTATAGTAAAGTTGGGAGTACATAGTATGTATGAAATAGAGTTTGTCTTAATTTAGACCTTTTGAAATGATTCTTTCTATATATGAACTACTATTCTTTTTAGTAAAGGAACTACTAGTATTTTCAATATATGAACTACTCTTCTGTCAAATTATATATAAGTATAAATTACATATCAGGTATAGATTTATACACATCTAGTTTCATTTCCGATATTTCTATTCTGTATTTTAAAATTTCATGTTTAGACAGATAAATGTAACAGCTAGAGTCTAGATTTGAACATAGGTCTACTGTAGATAGTTGAGATCAAAATAGCAGTAGTTTTAACCATGGAAAACTGTTTATATGATTCTTCCCAAATATCGAACACCAGTGCAGTACAACATTAAGGCAGCTGTCTTCATGCACTGTGTGTCAATTAAAGCCGCAGAAATGCATATTGGGTAAAAAAGTTCACTTCCCCATAAAAGTCTTGTACACAGATCAAGCTTTCATTCTCCACTCTTGGTTTACTTTATTTTGTTACATCAAGTCAGGTTAACTAGGAGCCATGTATCCGTAGTGAAAGACTTAATATACTCAGAACAAAATGTCACGAGGTTTTTTATTACTATATTTCTTGGTAAATGTCAATTTCTAGCTGACGAAGCATTTCCTGGGGCTATAGACATCTCTCCACCCTGACCACCTTCTCTTGGAGGACACTGAAAATAGTAACATAAAGTTTTAATTGAATTTTTTAAAAACAGCCCCAGCCTTTCATATTGTGAGGCTTAGCATTATAATCAACCAATAAAGTGATAAAATAATTCGTGGGGTAAGTATCCAAAATTTTTGAAAAATATTTTTTTGGTTTAAACAACATTTATTCAAATCAATTCTATCTTTTATACATATATACATGTACATTAACAGTACATATTCAAAATAGTGAGGATTGAGAAAATGACTAAAGGTGCTAAGTTTTATCTATCTCCTCAAATTACAAAATAATTTGTTACAGAAGATATACATGTACCAGTTACATATAAAATATGATAGCTAATGGGCAAAAGCAATTAAGGTTGAAGACAGAAAAAAACCTTATTTAAAGACTTAACTATCATAAAATGTGCATCAAGGAACATGTATACATGTAGACCTTTGTAAACAGTAAACAAGCAGTAAAAATACATTTAGTGTGCCAACTAATCTTGCGGAATATTAACTTTTGGTAAAAAATTTATGAATTTTTAGGACTTTTTTCATAATGAAAAAGCAACGCTTTGCCTAATCAATAAAAGTGACAATAAAACTTCTAAAATGTTTTCAATATATCTAGTCACAAGCGTATTAATATTTATTATAGCTATAGTATACCTTGACACTAATTTGGTTTTTTAAAACAGCTGATCTAAGTATAAGAGCTTTTGTTCTTCTTTGATATTCACGACCCATTGACATAGATTTCTCGAATGTTGTGCTGCGTTGATCTGTGTCTTTTGCATATAAAATCTGAAATGTTTAACCCAGTACAATTAGAGATTAGACCAATTAACATATACATCTTATTTAAGAGTACTTTCAAACAACAAGAGCAGTTTACTGACAGCACCATGGAGGTATCTCTAGAGCAAGAAACATCAATCTTTGTTATGGAATTTCACAGAGACAAGTGAAATTTAAAGTGGATATTTCCAATGGTTGAAACAATAATTTGCATGTTTATATGAACTTCTAAGTATATAAAGGCCCCAGTTCAGTTAAAATGCATGCTAGAAATGCAACTTGGTATTTGACCTTGAATGACAATTCTGTAAGTCTAGGTTCAAGTGAATACCTTCTACAGTTTATATATAAAAAACATCTTTGCTCAATACATGGTTACAAAATTTAACATAGCAATTTTGATATTAACATAAGGACTATCTAGTCATTTAGGCAGACAGGTTTTTTGTCCTTACCAGTCCAGCTGACAACTAGATAGTCTTTGACATAGACTGAAATTCAAACAATATACCTACCTTGCTATGTGAATCAATTCTAGCATTTATTTGACCATCTAATATAAGATGCATAAGTTCATCTTCTAAATCTAATACAGTTGTATTGAATGCTGTAGCCATCTTAGACATATCAGCTGATAAGTACGGACTGAAGTACTGAAATAAATGAGACATCAATATAATGACATGATTAATACCTTATGTTGCTTTTCTACAATTGATGGGTCCTACTGTTGCAGTCAGTTGCGTCCCTGAAGAGGCTTAGATTTCTGGACTCCAAATTATACCAATACTAAGCTCATATCAGTGACTGTAAACTTAACTGCCCTACCTGTGACAGCAGTTAGTGTGAAAATGGCATATATGATAGTATTTCATGACCAATATTTACAAGGTATGTAAGCACTGCCTTAGAATCAAAGCCAGCACCCATGGAACTGAAGTAAGACACGTTATCAACTGCGCAAATCTTATCAATGAGAACTTCTTATTATCTAATGAAATTTTGTGGTTATATATAATTAGAAGACAAATGCTATGACTTTTTAATACCTCTGCTTACCTTAATATTGAAATGAGCAACTGAACTCAATTATAACAGTAGTTTGATTTGTTTGTTTTTTTATATCCCCCCATTGCAGGGGGGGGGGGGCAGAAAAGGGACAGGGTGCAGAACCCCACTATATTGCTTAAGAATACCAACTAAATGACTCTCTATCAGTGACAGCTTCAATTACTAAAAGCAGCAATCTTAACCACTCATTCATACTGGCTGTTCAAAGATATGAAATGGATAAAATAAAAATGTATGTCAAATCAAACCAATCTCCTATCATGGATATAATTAAACTTACCTGACATAGTGCCCTGTTTCTTATTTGAGAATATAATGTATTAACATGTGGAACTAAGTACATATCTAAGAATAAATTGTCCTGAAAAATACAAATATAATGTTTTAGGCATCAAAATACGAAAATAATCTAACTTATTCATCACTCTAACAAAGAATAAATTACAAGTTGTAACTCTTTTTTATGTTCCCAAACACTCATGATTTCCCTTTTTTCTTTGAAAATGTAATGCAGTCATATCCTACAAGTGGTGAATGGGCACGTACCGGCCATTAATCATGAACACTACTAAGGCCTAAACGTACAGTAACGACTAAACAACTTGAACATTTCATACATGTATGATAATATTATTGAAAATTCTGTTAACAACAACAGCCAGTGTTATCAACCGCTATTTGCAAAAACTGTTAATTTTAAAAATGCATTCTTTGTAAAAACTGTGCCAGAGTGGAACAAATTAAGAGACAATATTGTGAACTCTAAGCCAATAGAGCAGTTTAAAAATTACATCTCGGTTATAAGTGTTTAATGAGCACCTCCCCCGTCTACTTAAAGCCAGATTTGGTCACTATCAACATTACCTTTCAAATTCAGATCCTTAAATTTTTTCCAGCACTAGTCTGACTAATAAATGTTAGAGTGAACAACAAAATTATCATCTAGCCTGACTATAAGAGTAATTTTCACCAGACTGAATCAGTCAGACTAGAGAAAGAGTTTTACTCAAAATCATATGATACAAAATTAATTGTACTGTTCTCTGTAAACATACTTTTATAGCAATGGTACATGTTTGTTTGAACACCAGGTAAAACCCATACTTTTAATTCCAGATATGGTACATCACAACAAAGTATTGTCCAGTCATACAAGGGAAAGGAATGTAGTCAATACCACACATATTAGTTACATAAATAGGTTGCCCAGTCAGGCAACTCAAAATTCTCACTGTCAGTGAAAAGAACCTATAATCAGCAAAATGCTTTACCAATAGGAAATTACAATTTTATGTTCCACATTGTGTTCTACTCATGGAAACGATTAGTGACAATTACTGACACTTCAGAGTCAATATCTAGATTTTACAACTTTAAAATCAACAAGTCATAAACGTTTGTTTACTGCAACACTGACCTAACTAAAAATTTAATGCTTTAGCATTTGAAAAAAAAAATGTACATACAAAAATAAAAGTTTCGACAAGATATGATAATTTAAGAGGCCTAAGGGGCCATATGCCAATTTGCTCTAACTGACAATAAGGTTTTGATTTAATGCAACATAGATAAGTTTTTGTTTGGTCTCCTAAAAGTTTTGAAAACCTAAGTTAGAGCAGTGTTGCACTAAAGCTAGCAATACATACAATATAAATGTAATAAATACCTTTAATTCATCAAGTAATTTCAAACAAGAAGCATAACTTGATTCATAAAATTTATGTATAATATCACGTAATTGTGGTTCTAACTCTAAAAATAACTTGAATGAGCTGAAAACATAGCAAAAAATAAAAAAATCTACAGTGTACATAATTATGTATTAATAAAAGTTAAAGTGAAAAGTTAAAGAGTGGTTTAAAGTCAGCTTCCATATACAAATGTACATGTTCAGCCAACTTTACAGTTTTGTATGATAAACCCTGATCATTAAAATCATCTTCAGGTAAGTAATCTATCACAGTATCCATTTACACCTAGGTGGAGTGGAACAACTGCAGATTAAATTTCTTGCTAGGAAATTTGCATTTTCGCTAATTTAATAAATTTTACGATTCATATATCATATCCCTCATCACAGGTAATCTCTAACAAGCCCTATATTCAAATATAGAGTGAGTACAGGTTTGAATCTCTTTGGGGCGATTATACCATTCTTAAAAAAATTACACTTATATAAATGTCAATTGTTTCTTCATTAATAAGGTAGTACTGGTTATAGAACAAGGGTCCAGGGAAGCTAGCTAATGTTGGTTTGCTGTTGTAAAATTACCTAAATTGTTGTGACACAGCATTAAACCCAGTATAAATAAATAAGAGCAACAAACCTGCTTGATATAACATTTTTCTGAAGTTCTTGTCTATCAAATGAAGCCAAGGCACAGAGTGCACCATACGTAGCCACATCATGTGGTGAGAGTAACTGTAAAATACAATAGTAATATTATCTAATAAACAAAACCTTACAACCCTTTTTTCTCTTATGCTATACACTACAATGTGGTGTTATTCAATGAATATTAACAATAAAAATATGAAATCTTTTATTTTCATTTCTACATAGACCTATGCCAATTGAAATGACCTAATGCTGTATTAGTGAAAGCACACTTATTAAATATTCCAAGAGTTATGATAATTAGTCAATTTCCTATTGATTTTAATGAACAACTATACAATCCAAACCAGCGTCCATACCTTGGTTTGAACCCAATGGAGAGGTGGATGAACCACAACAGCCATAGCTAAATTAGCAAACTCATATAGATCGGTCAAATGTACATCCATCATAAACAGTCAATCTAATAAAAAGTCATCTTTCAGACTTCAGTTTTCAGCCTAAGTCTATAATATTTCATGTCCTTGACATAATATTATTATTAACAGGCCTTTTTTTCCTTATATAACAGGGGCCGTTTACAGGTGCCTTCCCCTCTAGAAATTTCTTTAAAATCATGCAGTTTTCCCCAAATTTGGAGTTTAACTTGGATTTTTTGTTCCCCTTCCTATGAAATTGCGATAAAATTTCCCCAAATGTTCTATATAAAAAAAGGCCCCAGGCCCCTTCCCCAAACAATGAAAAAAAGCCCTGATTAAATATTATTTTCATGTCAGTGGCACATACATTTACCCCACTAATTTAACACTTGACACTTGTTATGATAATATTATTCTGAACATAAACGCAAATATCTGTCCTTATAAATCATTAGTATAGAAGTGTTGAAGTGAGTATTTAAATCAGTCAGGGTTAATGAATGTTCCAAAGAGAGATGAACAGAACATGTCTTTCAGGACAATGTAACATAAATTCATATAGACACTTATAACTTTCTTACCTCTGGAAAATCACAGTGATCAAAACTAGCTAGGAGAAAATATTTGGCAGCTGATTTATATTTCTTAGTAGCTAAATCTGCCAGACCTGCAGCACAACGTAACTTTGTTAATACAGATTGACCACCATCTTTACCATGCTGAAATAATACCATGAATATAAGATCAAAATTTAAAAAAAACATGAAATCTTCCAAGACGTTTTGACACACACTATTGCTGAAAAGCACAAAATACGGATCAAATCACATTGTTCTGTACACATATATCCTATTGTTCTTTGTACACATATTTTCATTCAACGGTGGAAAATCCAAATATTTGAATTCCAGATATAGTCTATAAAACAAATACGAGAAAGAATCATGGGTAGAAGAAAAAGTTTTGAAAATGCTAAAAAATACTTTCAAAATACTGAAACAGACATATTTCATATGAATAACATCAAGTAAAGTATTTCCAAAATACTGATATAAGTAATAATACAAAAAAACTCTTCCCACATGGATTTTGTTTAGGTTTTATAAACTATGTCCCTGGCCTAAGCATAAGGATGATCACTAGGCAGTAGTGACAATAGGTAGTATTTCTACTGATAATTAACTAAAATTATAACTTCAGAAAACTTGACAACAAGAAAACTGATTTACATTCTATATCATATCTAAATCAGTTCATCACATACAGCTAATGGACAAAGATCTGTATAATTTATATAAAACAGAAACCAACCTCGGTAACTTCTGGAGTGTTCTCTGCTTTATTTACATAACTTTGTACATGTGACCAATTCTGTAGATATACACTGACCTGAAACGTATTAAAACATTACATTACTTTCTCATAATATAATCCAGTGTCTCCACTCACTTGTATAGAACTTTTTAGGGTGGTATAAAGTAAATATACTAACATAGCAGTACTTAATAATGTATATATATCTCAATGTTCCAATCATAAAAAAAATGTTATCAACAGATTCCATTGTCAATTATTCATCATCACTGAAAGTATGCATTTTATATCATAGCTCTCAATATTTCTTAAGTATCGAACTTCCGGGCAAATGCATTTTGATATTGCACAAGTTGAAGTTTCAGAATTCACTTGTCTGTGGACATGTAGAAAAATCTTGAAATTCCACACCCCTGCCTAGACAGGAATCCAAAAAATATTAAAGATAAGGGAACTGTCCATTTTACCAAGTGCAATAGAATCCACTAAGCTAGAAGAGTCTAATCTCCCTAACTACACTTAGTAAAACCATGATAAAATATATGTTTACTTACCTTTATAACATTTAGACACATATTTACAACATGTTTAGGGCTAGTACAATAATCTCTGGCTCTAGAATAACATTTTAAAGCATTACTTAAATCCCCACAATCCAAATAATGATCACCTAAATCATCGTGACCTCGTCTGAAATAAAGATAACATACATATTATATTATTATGAATGGAAGTAAGATTTTCTTTACAATATTGAAACATTAAGTTCTGACTTCACTAATCTTCTTGAAGCATTGAAACATTTCTAAGGGTTTTACTTTACTGTTTAATATCAAGAGTCTAATAAAAATCAATTGAAATCTAAGAAATCAGGAGTTTCTTATGGAATTTTGGAGGGTCTAATTTATTGAATAACTTGGAATACCTGAATGTCTTATTAAATGCATTTATTTAATATGTGAATATATACATTTGATCCAGCCGAAATGACAATATTAAAATTTATCTAAACCATTTTATGAAATGAATACAAAAATCATACCTTATACTTTCTTTTATTGAATTGCTTTTATAATTTTTTAAATCTGTATCAAGTTTTTCTAGTTTAAGTGCAGCTTTCTTTGCAGTAGTTTCTATCCATTGTGCATCTAATGGTGTTACATTATGTATGGCTCCAACAACAGCATCTGGTAAACATGAATTACTGCAAGTAGATAATCAATACTATTGAGGCCAACATTTTTATATTTTTTTATTTACGGGAGCGCCGACCCTAATTTCTGCCGAAATGAAATAAAAATAAAAGAAACAAGTTTCTTTTATTTTTCTTCTCTCCGCCGACTTGATGAATTCCCTCCCTTGCAAAAAAATTCCGCGATCTGTCAGAGAACTAGGGCGCGTTGCCTAACGATTTCGCTACGTATCGCTATGAAAAATATAGCGATAATCAATATTGGACAACTCAATAGGTATTGAATATCAAAATCGTCCATGCGTCAATTTGACCCGCGTATATTTTGCCTTCGAGAGTCATAGTTGAATCAAGATCTCGGATCGACAACAAGTGGAGCGTATGTTACGTCCGCCTATTTGATGTAATCGACCAATCAGGGATGCGCGCTACGCGGGGGTTGCAGTTAGTAAACACGCTTCAAAAGCCGATAACAAGTAACTCCTTTGTTTGTCGATCACCCCTGTGTTTTTAGTCGCCCATTAAGACCAATGGGCGTCTGCTAAAAAAATCAATAGTGCTACATGTCGGCCCGATAAAATTGTTTACGTAATCAAACTGTTGCAATTAACAAACATGCGACAAACTGTGATATTGCATTGATTAAAGTAGATAAGCTTTTGGATGCTAGCTGTTAAATTGATAATTGTATTTAATTATAAGCATGTTGTGACGCAGTTTAAATAGACGTAATAGCCAGTTTGCAAATGTTTTTTTAAAGACAATTAACATTGACAACAATAATAAACTCTGATTAAATGATAATAATAATCGTTGAATTTCACGTCAAAATAATCATTAATACAAATCATTTTACAACGAATTAAGTTTTTTATTTCGTACTGTGATACATTTTCGCGACCGACGCTATCGCCAATAAAGTGAAACATCGTTTAAATTACGTTGTAATTAAATATGTTTTATCATTTTGATTTTTAGATTTTCTTAATTTAGCAATAAGTAAGGGGAAATTCCCTCATTTTTTCGATTTCAAGAATAAACATCGATTGAATATGTGAAAATTTTAAAATATTCGTCCCATAATCTATCTGTTAAAATCGTGTTTTAGACTACTCTTAAAACAATAAATAGCATCTATTGCTACGTGAAAAGCATGATTTAACAAAAGGTATGATGTTTATAGCAGACTGTAGTAAAATGTTTAAACAAAGAAAGGTCAAAATTTATGACATTTATAACACATTTTTAAAATGGCCCTTAATGATTTTTGTCTCTGTTGATGAACATATACCAGCAAGCAAACATGGTAAACCAGAAGATCTGATCAGTTGGAATGAAAATTAGATATTTTTAGTTTACTATCTGATACAAAATCACTATATTCTGTGAATTTTACAAAATTTAAGTTACAACAAAGGCATTGCCATACTGAATGTGATTTTATACATGGGTCTGTTTGTCAAATGTGACAGAAACTATAACGTAACTGTTGTTTTATAAAATCTCATGCAGAAAATATGGGACTCCAACTTTTGACTGTGGGACTCTTTTCTCAGTATTAAAGAGAGTCTTGTGCTCCTTCTTGTAAAATCCTAGTGAGAACCCTGAAATCTTAGTAATTGAAGTTATTGCATAAAGCTACAACAACATTAAAATCAATGGACAAAAACGCGTGAAGTATAGCTTGACTCCTGAAAATTTGATTTTGACCCCTGAAAATTTTGACTGAAGGGTAATTGACCCTTGAGTCTGAAAGTCTAGTTCAAGCCCTGGCTTCTTCTTAGAAAACGGCTTGCTACTTACCAAACTCCCCACAGCAGTTATCTCCCTTTATCAAATCTTTTGCGCTCATTGCAAATGCATGTTTTCGGGGCAATTTCAAACTTAATAAGTCTTTAAAAGTATAAAATCATTGAAAAAACATATGTTTAAATGAACAATTACAAATATTTATTGATTTCAATTAATCTTTAGTCAGTCAAACATAAAAACAAGAATTGTCGACAAACAGGAAGTTACATTACTGCGGAGACAGTCATTTTGATTTGTTAAAGCGCTCTTGGGTAGCGAAGCTTTTTTCGCTAGCTTTCGCTATGTAGCGAAATGAAGCGATATGTTGTAGCAAGCCATTTCCTAGTATTTTGCTTCGTAGCGATATCTAGCGATTTCCTCTATTTTCGAAACAATATTTATGAAACAGCATTTATGTCGAATATATATATGCCAGATTAGAATTTGTCACCAAGTCAAATCGTAAATATGCATTGTGAGCACTATATGCCATGTATTTGAACAATTCTGATTAAATTTGCCAAGAACATTTGAATATAGGCCCAGTCAAGTCAGATACTAGGTCACCTGGTCAAATCTTGAAAACCCTTGAGAACATAAGAGATCACTTCATATACTTTTTATAGCTTTTTATATTTGAACTGAAAAAAAAAACAATAACAAAAGATCTTCCTTTAGATTTATTCTTTGATATATGATATAAAATACATATTATAACAATGGATGATTGTACTTACTGAACTTATGTCAATAATATTTGTGATCATAGCCATAAATGTTATCAAAAATAAGTTTTCCGAAAAATAAAAATATGCTGACCTATTTTCAATTTTATTTTTATTTTTTTTGTCGACTCGACCAAAAAGTGGATTTTATTTTTATTTTTATTTTGCCCCCCCAACTCAATTTTTTTGAAAAAATTCCCGTAAAACAAACAATAAAAAAATGTTGGCCTGATAACAAATAGCCTTGGTAATTTAATCTTAGTGAAAGGATTGTTTTTCAATAGACTATATCCGGAATTCAAATATTTTGATTTTCCCGGCAGTACAAACAAACTCACCGCTACAATTAAAACATAACTACAAAAAACAATATGATTTATTCTGTGTCTCATGCTCTTCAGTAATAATGTGTAGAAAATCATTGCATCCCCTGTGCATAGATGAAAAAAACATAAATGGAGTTCGGAATTAAGTCTATTTTAACTGTGAACCACACAGAACAATATAAGTTAGGCTGCCACAATTTGTCCATCTCAAGGTTTGGTTCAAACTCCTGTATGGATGCTAAGGTTTGGTTATCTTGTAAACTAAAATAAATACAGAACTTACTATTTAACCTTTTTTCACCATAACGCACTATACCACCTGATGTATTTACAGATGATTACGTTTAAGTATAAATGAATTTAACTTTGGTCTTAATGATAGTATGAACCGTCACCACCAATATCAGAAATGAACAGTGTACTGAACCGTGTATTGTTAACTGCAGTTTGCCCTCACAAGATATAACTGGGCAGCTGTCAATAATTGATTATATTCAAGATGTGAATTAAAGTTGCAACTACAAGTTATTCAAGCTTAAACACATCATCAACAATAAGCAAATTATGGCTAAACTATTCAAATCAGTCACAGTCAATTTTGCACAACACTGACAACAGCAGCACTTTGGTGTTTGAAGTTCATTATTTATTCATTTTCTTTAAATAATTATAAGCAATAAAAGTCATAACACCTTAAAGCATTACACTTAATAACAGAATATATAGATGAAAAAAGAAATTACTTACGAAGACATAGCTTCTTGAAGTTTTCTGTAGATCTGTTGATATGCATTTGTGTTATATGTAGTCATAACATAAGATAGAGCCATTCTCAGTGCATCAAGTTTTAATGGTGGACAATGATCAGCTATAAATCTAAGTCTGTTTAACTTTGCAAGTCCTGTATACTGACTGGCATACTGTTCAAGATCCTGTAAATTGAAATTTCCTAAATATTTAACAATCAATATTAAGTAAATAAAATTATAATATATGTAACAAATAGTTTTTACAAAACCTGATCTACCTTTAAGCAGATAAAAAGTTTACTCAATAATCTATAACTCACAAGCACCTCTGTACAGAAAACCTTGGTGTTTTTCTGGCTGATAGAGTCTGAGAAATGCTGTTCAAAGAGAATTGTGTGGCTTTGTTTGCCATTATAATCATATAAAGGATACTAACATGTACCTTAGATAGGACCTCAATAAGATATAAGCTACATTGAGGCCTAATGTATATTAATTATATAAAGGTCAATCTAACTTTGTATAATTTAAGGAAATGAATGTAAAAGTGTGATTGCCACTGATGACAATGTGCATGCAATAGATATCAAAATGTATGCATCAGTTTTCAAGACCAATTGTTTCCATACCAACGATGTAGAATCCACTATGTATGGAACATCTTCTACATTGTCATTTTCTTCAGGAACTGCATCTACTTGCATTGGCTCTGCTGCAGCCTATAGGAATAAACAAGATTAAACAGAATTAGAGATTTACCCAAATTAATCGCATTAGGAGAAATGGTATTTGGAATGATAACAAGAACAATAAAAAGATGGCACACTTGGCATTTATTGCATTTTACTGATGATACTGATGACAGCCTGGTCAAGTAGAAAAACAAGTGTAGTCTGTCTGACTTTTGGGTATCCAGGTAAAAAAAGATATTTATGAAGTGAAAATGAAATGCCTTGCATTAAACAAGGCATAATGATGAAGGTCTGGTCAGGGGAAAGGTAGAGAAGGTGTCTGAACAAACAAACTTTATGTCTACATCAGTACATGTAATAAATCACAAAATCAGGAAATGTCAAATTTTGACAACAAAACAAAAGTGAAAGCTACCTCGACAGCTTTTGAAAATAGATCACATGCCGTGACATTCATGAACCAAATTGATAAATGTTTATAATAATCAACTGGTAAGTAAACTGAGAAACATAAAATAAGCAGCTAGCCAAGTCGTTAAAATCTAAAATCATTCTTTATTTTTGACATTAAGTCCGCCATATTTGATGCAAATCCATGGACGCAGCGGTGCACTGAATTAAGTCGATGACATGGAAAACTGGACAAAGTGACAACAATGCAATGATATAAAATGACCAAAATTACTTCCATTCTAAATAAATAGAAGAAAATCTACCTGAAATAGGCCTTGCTGAATCGGCAACGGCATTTTTCGTCCACCTTACTCACAGGTCAACTGCGCATGTCAAATCTGAATGATTCGGACGCTTGAAATTGAAGTACGAAATATTCGGCCTACAACCAATTCGTACTGAAGGATATTTTGGACTTGCAGAAAACCGTTTCAAATTTTAGATTTAATCGTAAGACCGCGTTTGTCTGAACCTCCCAAAATAATAAAGGTATCGAAAAATGTAAAATGCAGTTATATAAATACAAAACATTAAAATTATCTAGAAAATTATAATAGAACTTGTGTGCACCGGGTTACGCAAGTTTTAGGAATTACCTCCCTTTAATATGCAAATTTTGAAACCACTCAGATATTGTTTTAAGAAATATGTTTTGAATAAATGGCGATTAACTACTATCTTCTTTACCCTAGTCACAACTCAAATCTGTTTCTAACTCCGTAAAAATATACCATACTCTGACATATTCATGATAAAATTCATTAATGCACCAAAAGTACTGAGTTAAAACACTATAAACTTATTGAGAAATCTCCAACTCTATGGTGCTAAATTAGCTACAAGGAAACAACCTCCTTTGTCAATACCTAAATCGCATTTGAGCAAATAATTAACTATCCAGGTATGAGTTATATCAGGAATTTTTCAAAATTTGACTCAATTTAGATTCAAAAACCAATTTTTTTAGGGATGAAGAGTCACATTCTGTGGTCTTTACATAATGCATCATTATGGAGCGGACGGACCCTCATTAAATCCAAACAAAACAAACCCATCGCTTTACTCCCGATGAATGAGGTCATTTAATTGTCTCATTCGGAATAACCTCGGCGATCATCTACGAAGATATACCTCGGAAATCAGACGTAGTAGGAATACAACCTGGTTATATAAGGTCCGGCGACTGTCATTTTCATATCAACATATAGTAATGACATTGTTACACGCTTTATCACATCATTTCATCAGTACAATGTCTCACACGTCGTACTTCTGTGTAGTTCAGACTATATAACCACAGAAACCAAATTCCTGGATCTACTTTTTTACCTTATGATATCCGAGGTTTATCTGCGTAGAAGGTCGCCGAGGTAGTTCCGAATGTTGATTGTCTGTTTTTGTTAGAAAAACTTCTATTGAAATCTGAACCCATTTCAGCAGTCAATGACTGCATGGTCATCAAAACGAAATTGGATAACTAATTCAATGAATTTAGTTAACTTCATTTAATTGGTTATCTAATTTCGTTCGTTAACATGCTCAATGATGTATTTTAAACATTTACTGAAAACAATGGCTTTATCTGCTTCAGATTTTCAGACTACCCTGCACCTATAGCAATTTTGTAGAATTTCGGATGTGTTTATTATGTGTGTTGTATTCATTGAAATGATTTTGCCTCTTTACCCGAATATCAGACATGAATCAAATTGACTGGATACAATCTACTGTCTGATAAAGAAATCATGAATGAGATAACTTTCCCTTTATAAAAATAAAGTTTCACAATGAAGAACATTTGATAACAAGTTCCTTTTTAGGGTATCAACATAGCAACTAGTACACATTATTATGGACTACTAATATGCCCGAAATGCAAAATTGTTGTTTCTAGCAAGTTCTTCAAATATTCTTTGGGATCTGTTTATCCACTCGATCTACTCTACATTTCAATAGATGAAAGCTGACATGGTTTGTTTAGCACAAAGTCACTTTTAGGCCATCCACAGGACAAAAAACTTCCATTCAATTTAAGCCTGTTATACAGTTTGTGTGGTGCGCTTTAACATGCACACACATGACTTGATTTTCATTTTATTTGTACATGTATTTACAAATATATTTACCATAATTCAGACCTTTGGCAATTTTGAACTTAGTAGTCTCATAGTACATAGAGTGAATAAAGAGCAAACATATATCATTCTCGTACCCCGAAGTTATCAAGATTCCCGATCTAACTTGTATTGAGAATCCTACTAGACTCTGTGTACGATAATGACATATATAGTCTGCTACAATCTGATTAAAACCCGATCTAAAATTTTACCGCTCGCATACTCGCTAATTTAGATCTGGCCTTTTCCAAACGAAGGTCACGTTCAGGTTGTGGCGTAGCGGATGCTACGGATTGTTACGTTGCCACACTGTTGCGTGAATCATGTGTTTGGTACACAAACACCAACATTAATACTTAGGATGTAGTTTATAACGACACAAGTTTGTATATGACGTTTAATAATGGTCCGTGATCGTTACTGTTTACAAACATACTTAGCAAAGTTCTAAATCTAATATCATAACTTATAAGTCCAGATTCAAAGCAATGTTCCTAACTTATATGTTCGAGCCGCTAACAGCGCTCGAACATCTTAATAATTATATATCCCAAATTATATGTTTCTAGACTGAGATTCAAATGCTAACTGACAAGCAACGATATCAACTCACAACTTGACCATCTGTCAAATGTATGTATGTACTCTAGATATGTCTATATGATTGATTAGACATGTTTAGGATCGCCCATTATGCGACAATATCTCATTTGCTTTTTGAAATTTTACATAATCATTTTAATGTTTATGCAAAATTAAAGTTTAAGATAGACATTGCATTGAATACTGAACAATCTGTGAAAGACAAATAATGCAATTTTCATTATGATAAACAATCAACAGTATCAGTTCTTTCTTCTGAAAAAATAACATTCAACAAATCTATACATACATGTATATGCAAACAATGTTTCACAATTGCATTTTTACTTAAATGTTTATCTCTTACTTAAAAACTTGTAATTGTCACTTTTTAAAAATATTTATATAATGTAAAGAATTGTAACTAATAATGTTTGTAGTAATTATCAAAACTGAACAAAGTCACACAGCATCACAAGTTAGACTTCACTTGTTTTGTAGTAAACATCAAAATCTTCTATTATAGTTGTTCATGTTCTTGTAATTGTCAGGATCTTGTCATCTTCATTGCGTAGGTAACTGCTACTTTCTGACTGACAACAAAATATTCTTGTAATGTGATTAGTGTGATAGCTCTGAATTATGTCCTAACAGAATACACTATTTTTTTATTGTTAACATCATTTTCGAACCGGCAATATTGATGTAAATTTGTTTGTACTTGTAAACTGTCAACTTTTATTAATTATGCCCTACAGCTGTCTACCATTTTATGAGCATAGTTCATAATCATTAATGTTTAAAAATATGTAATCTTAAGTCTGCATGACTTATTAATTACTAACTGTACCCAAGTTCAAGCGCATCTGTGCATTGCGATATTAAACTGTCAATGAGATGTCAAAATAATACAACTTAATAACCTACTCAACATTATTTGTAATACTTATACAAGTGAGTAACTTCCTGATGTTAAGTCTACCTATAATATAGTACATGTATTTGAATTGCATTTCCTGAACACTTCCTAATTTATATAATTACCCTTAAGGCATAATATGCTACCTGTATTTACCTGTACTCTATACAATCATGGACATTTATTAATTTACGTAATGTTGTTTCTTGATATTTTGTTTTATCCTTTACCGTCTTAATATACTTGTTTAACAACTTATGCATAATTTCAATTATTTACCAAGCAACTGACTTCATGTCATAGAGAATAAAAAAGATTCACATTCTAAGTCTTACATTTTCATACAAAAAGCCTCAATTCACTTTTTACTGACACATAAAAACGTCACATTTCTATAAATTGTGACAACATGTGGCTATTCACCACCTTTACTGTATTTCACAGTCTTACAATAATCGCTGCATAGATTATCCCTTCTATGAAGCACTGGTCGGTACGCTTTCTTCGACCTTACAATATCTCTCATTAAATCTCTAAAAACTATTTACAATACGACATCCTTATAAGGGTCTCCTAAATGTGTCATTTCACTGAAAAATTCAGACCTTTGAAAATAAACAAATCTTAAACCCTATTCTACTGCATCACTCCTTGGCAAATTTAAATTACTTTAACACAAAATCGTCAATTTTTCATTTCATTTTACAATTTTTTTACTTAGCTTTTCGCAAGTGAGTATGCCTATTACTTCTTAATTTCCTCTCTGACTCTCTTTACTTTTAACTTCCGTTTACGTAAGGCAATTTGATAGCTCGAACGCGTAATTTCTATAATATTTTATTTTTCAATATAATCACTACTATTACTCAAAATTGGTCTACCTCAATTAGCACCTATAACTAGCAACACATGACGAGTCATTTGCAATGAATCTATTTATCAAAATACAGATTAACATTTTAACAGCTTGTGTATACAACTCAAATTGCTCCTCAATCCCTGTCAATACTGGTAAATATAATGGAACTAGACACTTTAAACATCAAATAAATAGCAGATAACAGTTCTCTGCTCATGGGCTTAACCCGTAATCTACAACAACTTATTGCATTTATACTTATGCAATCTTGGCCTAAACAGACCGATATTCTTAATAATGCGACTTTTGTCGTAACATAAATCTCTTAGTCCTTCCACTCGCAGGACCCTTAAATCTTCTTACACAACAAAAGTGTCATTAATCTATATATTACCAGAATTTAACATGAAAAGATTCACGCTCAAAATTCGTTTACAACCAACATTTATGTAACATTTTATCTTCGATTATTATATATTTCCTATTTTATGCGAAATTTTTAATACGACAATTTAACCTCACAGCGTAAATGATTATTCATTGCGTTTTTTAACGTACAGTATGATTTAATGAAAAAAATCAAGCATTAAATTTATAGACTACCTTAAATCATTTCAATCATTTTTAGATCCTATTTTAAGCTATCATTTCTAACCAAGATTACAAAAAATAATTTGTCAGACTTACTTAATTTAGCGTTGTCCGGTCTTGTTCCTGTTGTCAAAAAGATTTCAATTCCTTCAGTTTTTGCGTGATTGTAAACAAAATCCATGTTTCTGCGTTGTTTGACCAAAGTTGATGATATATGTATTGTTCCAATCCACATTCTGCGTTGTTTAAACCAAAGTTCTTGACTTCTGTGTTGTAAACCCATATTCTGCGATGTTCCAACCCACAAGTTCATCCTTTGTCACGAGCACCAAATCAATCAAGTGTGGCGTAGCGGATGCTACGGATTGTTACGTTGCCACACTGTTGCGTGAATCATGTGTTTGGTACACAAACACCAACATTAATACTTAGGATATAGTTTATAACAACACAAGTTTGTATATGACGTTTAATAATGGTCCGTGATCGTTACTGTTTACAAACATACTTAGTAAAGTTCTAAATCTAATATCATAACTTATAAGTCCAGATTCAAAGCAATGTTCCTAACTTATATGTTCGAGCCGCTAACAGCGCTCGAACATCTTAATAATTATATATCCCAAATTACATGTTTCTAGACTGAGTTTCAAATGCTAACTGACAAGCAACGATATCAACTCACAACTTGACCATCTGTCAAATGTATGTATGTACTCTAGATATGTCTATATGATTAATTAGACATGTTTAGGATCGCCCATTATGCGACAAGGTGACCTTTTCTCATCATAATATTCATGACGAAATTGTTATGATACGTAACTTGTTTACATCGACTACGTCACGCATTTTGAAATGAGCCACCCAATCGCAGACGGTGAATAATACCACTGTTAAATTAGCATGCAAACATTGGTCTAAAAATAGAAATTACGAAATCAAAATGTGATTTATAGTGTTTTCGTCTGGATGAAAGCTACGCATTCATTGGTCGACACAAAGTTCATCTCGACGTGACCTTGCATTGACTAAGTAGAGATCCAGTACGACAACGCTCTACAGGATCTCTGTTTACGGAGATTGAGTCTGCTATGACATCCACTTGAAATCTGGACTACGTATACGTGATTCGTGATGCGTCTCAGTAGAGATATTTACGTCGTCTTATGTGATAGAATGGTTTAAACGATTTAGTCACGACGCGTTGTATGACTTAATCGTCCTTGTGTAAACAAACGTTGTTGAAGCACTTATAATCTATTTTGCTTCTTTAACTCGAACAAATCCGGTGGCTTCAGTGCTTTGATTTTATAGACAATTCTTCATTTTTTGGATTAAAGTATTCTTTTTCTGCAGCTACGTTTTATAAAAATTGCAAGTATTAATTAAATATTTTTGTTGACACTTCCAGTGAAATTGCATTCTTGTGCCTAAAGGTATCAAGATTCTCGATTTTGATAGCCTCTGGGAACGAGAATGGGCAAATTGTGAAAACTTCGCTCTTGAAATTTCAGTCATTTTGTAAAATGCCTAGACATATAAAGGCGATGTACAAAATGCCTGACGCACTTATGCAAATAGATATACTAGGCATGATAAATTCTTTTTGAAAGTTTAGTTGACTTACAATAAACACTGCGAATTTAATTCACTTAAATTTTGTAATGTAATCCTATGACAAATCTTCCGAGTTTTAATTCTATATCTATTTTTTATTCACAACTACTACAAATAGGTTGATTGAATAGTTTCATACATGTATATATTTGATATTTTTCATTAAGACGGCAGCATTTTTTCATTTAAACAGAGAATTAAATTATATATCGTCTCTGATTTGAAACAGGGATTTTATATAACATGTTTAATCCCGGACCAGTTTATTCTGCGGCGCCTATTTTGCGGCGCTCATATAGATAAAGAACAAACTTTGCGGCGCTCATATAGAAATAGTGTAGAATGTGCGGCGCTCATATAGACAAAGAACAAACTTTGCGGCGCTCATATAGAAATAGTGTAGAATGTGCGGCGCTCATATAGACAGAACAAATTTTGCGGCGCTCAAATAGATAAAGAGTAAATTAGATATTTTAAAATATGCTTAAATTTAATTTTTTTTTAAATAGTTCTACATAATTTAAAGTGATTTTACCATATTTTAATGTGAAATACGGTAGGAAGTTTTATATTTGATTTCAATGTAAGTTTGTACCTATGAGAAAAAGATTATTACGTTAGTTTTTAAGAATTAAGAAGCTATTTGATTGTTTTTGAAGACTTTGTTATTTGAAGTGTTATAAATAATTTTGCTGCATCTGAGGAACATAAACATACTGAAAAAAATGTTGATTCTTAGATATCCTGTAAATGCTATGTATTATGAACGTTGAATTTGTATTTGATTTAAGAAGATATTCAGAATAAATATTTAACTTTGAATCGCTCATATAGAAAAAGGTGAGTACCTGGTAATGGAAATATGTATTTAAGTTAGAAATTGCACATGTAGTATGTAGTATGTAGCGCTCATACAGAGGAAGAGTAAAAGATGTGGGGCTCATAAAAAGATATATTAGAGGAAAGTGCAGAGCTCATATAGATAGGTAACAAAATTAGGAAAGTGCGGCGGCTCATGATATAGATATATTTTAAGAAAGTGCGGCGCTCATTATGATAAAGAACAAAAATTTGCGGCACCCAATTAGAAATAGAGTTAAAAGTGTGGCGCTCAATTAGAAATTGTGAAAACATTTTTTTAATTAAAATGAATGGATATTTACAACAGTATTATATAATGATAACTATATATATCGAGGGTTGCCTGCAAGACTGTAGTAAGTGCATTGAAATAAAGAGAGAGTTACTACAGTCTTGCGGGCAACCCTCGATATACACGTTTGGATATATGAAAATGAAATAAAATTACAAAAAAAATATAATTATTTGTCTTGTGTTTGCTTCAAAAAGTTTGTTTAAAATTGCCGATTTTAATTTAAACTAAATTTCTAAATATAAAACTTTGATAAACTTCATAGTTGATTTAATTTGGAAATATGATTGATTGATTTATGCGTAAAGATAAAATTATATCCTGTGGAATAAATAAATTATCGATATGTAATAATACTTGACTATGATCATTTTAAAAATCATGTTACTACTTATATATTTTCAACCTAACCTAACAGTGGACTTGATTTAATCATGATTAATGTATGGCACGATGTAACTAAAGTTAAATATCATCACACGTGTCAACAACAATAACAGTTGACACGTGTATGATACAATACAAATGATTGGATTATCTTTTACGCATCATTTACATGTAAAGGTAATTAAAAATGTTGTTAGGCCTACGTGTTATTCATTAAATAAAGTTATTAAAATATCTTAAACGACACGACTTTTAACGAATGAAGTAACAATATTGAAATGAAATGAAAATTCAGAAAAAATAAGTTTTATCAGCATGACTGTATTCTAACATAGAAATAAATTATTAATATTTTTCGACATTATTTTTATTCTTTTTCTATAAAGTGACGACATATCATACAAATTTATAATACAATGAAAACATATATAATTTTACATTACTTGAAAAAAATAAAACATATTAAAACAAGACATGGAAATTCCAAGAAGACCAAATCGTTCTTTATCTATAAGATTAAGAGCCCAGCACATTCTACATTATTTCTATAGCCTACGAGCGTCACAAAATGGTTCTTTATGAGCGCTCTATATCTATATGAGCGCTGCAACTTTGTTTTTTGTCTAAATGAGCGCCGCTTATTCTACACTATTTCTATATGAGCGCCGCACATTCTACACTATTTCTATATGAGCGCCGCAAAATTTGTTCTTTGTCTATATGAGCGCCGCACATTCTACACTATTTCTATATGAGCGCCGCACATTCTACACTATTTCTATATGAGCGCCGCACATTCTACACTATTTCTATATGAGCGCCGCACATTCTACACTATTTCTATATGAGCGCCGCACATTCTACACTATTTCTATATGAGCGCCGCACATTCTACACTATTTCTATATGAGCGCCGCACATTCTACACTATTTCTATATGAGCGCCGCACATTCTACACTATTTCTATATGAGCGCCGCAAAATTTGTTCTGTGTCTGTATGAGCCGTAAAATTATTCACTTCTTATAAATAATGTAGGGCGCTCATATGAAGCAATTACATATTAATTAACTTATCATATCTGTTATCTGTTCAATATGAAACTTATTCTTCAATATATGTACTTTTTTATATAAATCATAACCCGTGAGTATTTCTCACAACAACAGCATCACGTCTACATAGCAAAATAATAATCATGATAATAAAAAAAATACACCATCGCCAAGTTGAATCAAATTCGTTATATTTTTAAACACAATAACTTATGAAAAATCTTTAATTACACATTTTTATAAAGCAGGCCCGGATTTACCGGGGGGCACAGGGGGCACGTGCCCCCCCCCACCTGGCCCCACAGATATTGACTCTCAAACAAAGAAAAGGGCACAAAATCGGCACCATCAAAGCAATATCAACTCGACTTTTAGATCAATTTTAATATGCAATCATCCATCCGAGCTATTAAAAAAGATAATGATCTAAATTCATACATTCAAGCATCTTAGGGTACCCAGATCGGGCCTTATCAAGTGTTCAAGTCATTGATCGTGCAAGTGTATGGTCCCTCTATACATACACATAGATACCAATTGTTTATTGTCGATATTACACATACTTCAACAGTATATTTAAGACCGTCACCAGTGAAATTACCATGGTAACTAGCTTACGAGGCCTAAATTTGGTTATTGTGCACTCTCTAATCTTATTTACTAGTGGATATCATCGGCGTTTTCATAGCAAGTTAGACAGAGAAAAGACGAGGACAGCTAGTCAAGAGCATTTTATACGTCACTACTATGACACTCGAACTTATTTAGTTAATTTCGAAAACATGCACGATCGTCTGATGATTTTTATGGTATTAAAATTCCGAATTACTTTTAAAAAGTGACTGAACATAAATTAAGTATTTATGGAGGACATCGGCGTTTTGCATATCAAGTAATAGACTGAGAAAAGCCGAGTATAGTCGAATGAATGTTTATCATTAAAATGAGTTAATTAAAAGTTAGTTAAAATCGGAAAAAAACGAGCGTTTTATGTTGTTGTTGTTTTTTAGAAAATGTAGGTAAATGAATTAAACTTTCAAATAACTTTTCAATAGTGACCTACCCTACAACAAGTTTTCTAACGAAAAAGAAGACAAAATTAATCATTTGTTAAACATTTTTTTCATCCAATCATACATTAATAGGCTTGTGTTTCGTTAATGTTTAAATCGTTGATTATATTTTATATCAATTTACGTGTTTAAAATACTTGTATTGCTTATGATTTGTTCCAAAGGAATAAAAAAATGTTATGCTTCGAAGGATTTTCACGTTTTGGATCGCCCCAACAACCATTCTTGTAAATCCACTGAAACGTCCGAAAAACTCACAACAAAAAAAAAATACATAAACCGGCTTTTTTGGATGTTAAATCGGAGAATTTTCTCATTGCATTCGGTGATTTTATACATTATAAATTCTCGGCATTTTCATGATGAAATTGCTGATTTTTTTGTAAATCAGGATTTTATCCATTCTCGTTCCTGGAAAATTTCGGGGTACGAGAATAGGATTTAATAAGCCAACAAATTAAATCTAAACGAACAAAACGGGCACATGCATGAAGGATACCTCAATTATAGCGCTCAATATTTCCTAGGTAGTGCCCAAAAGTGCTTAAAATGTAATGATAATTTACCAAATTTTAGCTTCATTTTATCCTTTTAAAGTGTGTTCAAAAGTGCTCAGATTTACACCTTTGACATGCAAAAATTCAAAATTTTTCCACATCTTCGGCAGGGGATACCCCTCCCGTACCCACCCCAACCGTACTCCCCAATAACGACTCCTCTGTATCAGGCCCTGTGATCTAACTCACATGAATGCATTTTCTTTATTTATGAATATTTATAAAAAGCTAATCAATCACTTGAATCTGAATTGTTACGCATTGCATCACGTTTTCACAGAAAAAGGTAATTAACCTAGTTTTAGCTTCATTCAATTTGTTTAAAAGAGCATTTTAAAGTGCTCAGATTTGCACCTTTGACATGTGAAAAACTCAAAAAATTCTATACCGTCGGGAGGGGGTACCCCTCCCGAACCCACCCCCTGTGCCCCCCCACTTACGACCCTTCTGGATCCGGCCCTGTAAAGTATGATTTAATCATCAACGATTTGGAATAAATACGATATTGATACAAATTCACATTTATACAACTCTTATACATTTTTTATTTAGTTATTAGAACAAATACTCACTTATAAATATACAAAATTTAAAGTTCAAAAACTACACACCCTTTCCCGTTTTCATTCGTATTTTTTTGAAGTTTACACTTAACATATTTTTGACCCATTAAACTAATTCATTCTTAATGTATATGAGCGCAGCAAAATTTGTTCTTTGTCTATATGAGCGCCGCACATTCTACACTATTTCTATATGAGCGCCGCAAAGTTTGTTCTTTATCTATATGAGCGCCGCACTTTCCACTCTATATCTATATGAGCGCCGCACTTTTTACTCTATTTCTATATGAGCGCCGCAAAATAGGCGCCGCAGAGGGGGTACCCCTCCCGAACCCACCCCCTGTGCCCCCCCACTTACGACCCTTCTGGATCCGGCCCTGTAAAGTATGATTTAATCATCAACGATTTGGAATAAATACGATATTGATACAAATTCACATTTATACAACTCTTATACATTTTTTATTTAGTTATTAGAACAAATACTCACTTATAAATATACAAAATTTAAAGTTCAAAAACTACACACCCTTTCCCGTTTTCATTCGTATTTTTTTGAAGTTTACACTTAACATATTTTTGACCCATTAAACTAATTCATTCTTAATGTATATGAGCGCAGCAAAATTTGTTCTTTGTCTATATGAGCGCCGCACATTCTACACTATTTCTATATGAGCGCCGCAAAGTTTGTTCTTTATCTATATGAGCGCCGCACTTTCCACTCTATATCTATATGAGCGCCGCACTTTTTACTCTATTTCTATATGAGCGCCGCAAAATAGGCGCCGCAGAATAAACTGGTCCTTTAATCCCTGTTTAAAACAAGTTACGATATTTTGGAAATATCGGTATAAATCTACAACTTACAAGCATAATATATATGTATATAATATATAGGGTCCTTAATTTGGTGCACAAGTGTATACTGATAATATTATATGCCTCAATCTCTACTATCTGTACAGAGAATCACGGGAAAGTACCGGACAAGTTTGATTTTTATTCTACATGATCATGTGATACCTGTTCAAAATGGCGAACTACGAATGGTAAACACCCATTTTGCTAAATTATTTCCTGATTTTTATGTCTTTTTTCCCCACAGTTGTTTTTTAACGTTTCTTATGAATGTTCAATATAAATGATTGTATTTATTGCATGAGAAATGTCCATGACTTTCGTTGTAAGATCTGAAATTTTCAATAGAAATCAGACTCGAAGTTCATCTTTTCAACACTTGACTTGTTATTAGTATTACTATTCTTAAGTTGTTAAAGCCTTCAATGAAGGTGTAGCAACACATTGTCATAATTATGACATTGGTCATTTAATCTATAGACCTGCCAACTCTTCCAAATTTTCTGGGATACTCCCAGATTTCAGTCAACTTTTTCAACCCCTGTGAACCTCCGGTGAATACATATGTGCGGCTAATTCCAGTTATGTGAACTATCAATAATTGCAATTTCATGTTACCTCTCAATTTTCAAAGTATCGAAATTTATTGATTACTGGAATACTGTAAAAAATAAAAATAAAATTGAAAGAAAAAAAGAGCTTCTCTATTTATCAAGTCACAGTTATCTACAATTCATTCATTGTTTTAGTAATGCAGGTACTTAAATAAGTATATAGTTATTTAGTACAAGTCAAATAAGAAGTAGAAGTGGCTTGTACTAGTTGGACTATGTAAATTGTTTGAAAAAGTATGTTGAAAAAGTAATGGCTTTGAGAATAGTGAAATATGTGTCACGAGTAGCATAATATGTGTCGCAAACCAATCTCCCTCATTGGGATTAGCAAAATTTGGCAGGTCTAAATCTACTCACTGTACCTGGAAAGGCTACATCTCTGGATATAACTGTTAACCAGTTACAAGGCCCATATTTTCACCAGTTACTGACAAGTGTGCAAATGATTTACTCATTTAAAATCAGTGGAGGAGCAATGGCCATAGAAATTATTTCATGACCAAACTTCAAGAAAGTATGCCTTGCCAAAAAATTGAACCCATGACCCAAGTAGACTTGTGTGCTAGCTGGGAGGCTACCATTCATTAATCTGGAGATAACTGTTTATCATCAACAGTTTACCTCATGATTGTATGTGGTAAATTCATTTAGGTTTTGAGTCAGATGGGATGATAATATTAAAACTTGGTTTATTAGACTCCTGACATAAGCACTTAGTTTTGTTATTTTCAGTTAAGCTAGTATTTGTAAATTTTGTTTTAACTGTAAGATGTACAGACATACAGTTATCAATAGTCACCTAGCCCTACTAAATAAAATAAAAAAATAAATATTATAGCTTGAATACATTTTCATTAGTCCTGGACTACAAGCTGATAAAAAAGAACATATTTACAGCAATGTAGTGTGGCGGATTTAGATGGAGGCTGGCAGGCTCGCTCGGAAGGAATCATTGGATGCTTTCCGCGCGCCCCTGCCAGCCTCCATCTAAATCTGCCACACTACATCGCTGTAAATATTATTTTATTTATCAGCTTTTACAACTTTTATTGATTTGCGGAAGAGTGTTCCATCTCACCATGTACATAGTTTTGCAGAGCCTCAGTACGTTCCTTTTGGATCACGGCTCTTATACCAGAAGAAGAAGAAGCTAGTGGATAAGGCCACAATTGTTTGTGTTGCCACCAAACTTGCTTTTTAGGCTGACTATCCCCATTCACTGTCAATCAGAAAAATGCCTTCAATGTTAAATATTTTCTAGTTCATATTTAATTCTAAATATGATGATAAATTTTCAGTATAATGTTTTTTATCTGCAGGAGCCCATGTCTGAGAAAATATGAGGAAGAGAGGGAGACAGAAAGATGCTCTGCAGTACCTGCAACATCTCATCCTCTTAAAATCATTACTGTAAGTAGATGTAAACATAAACTTAATTTTAGTTATTGCCAACTGTTAAAATTATTTTAAAATTCATATTTTATATATTGTACAAGGGATAGAGCAGGGGGAAAGATGCTTCTCATTCAACTTCCCTAATATCGTAGGGCATCTTCGGGGGAATTGTTTTTCTACTTAAAAGTGAGGATACTTTGGTAATGTTTATGGCTGGATGCTGCCTATTATTTAGTTGTGAAATCTTTCAGGACTGATTCTGAATTGAACAATTTTAACATATGAGAAACCTTTCTTTGCCTAGTGTAAATTTTGCTCAAATCATAAAATTTGTTTTTTTTATAGCTTTTACAAATTTATATCAAGTCAGCATCATAATTATACTATAAGTTATCTGCAATGGCATGATGATGATGTGATCATTTTTTTAGAATTAACTTATAAAATTATTTTTCAGGTTTCTGAAGTGAAAACTGAGAAGAAGGGGTCATCAAAGAAAACTCCCAGTAAAAGTTCTAGTAGTTCTATAGTGGATCCATTAAGTGATATGGGGCCTCTTGGATCTGCCTTAGATGGTACAGACCCTTTGTCAGCCATGGCAGCTGAGGCTGATAGAATGGCCAAAGTTAGGGGTTCAAGTTTTGGAGTGAGTTTTTTTCTAAGCCATTCAATACAATAAAACACAGTTCTAAAGACCGCCTTGGTTATTGCAAAATCATGCAGTATTTGAGGATTTTTAAATCCCAAATGCTTAGTTCTGTAAGACAATTGTGCTAATAAGACCACAGATTTTTATGGTCATTATTTTTATGGAACTTTTTTGTAGTTAATAATATATTTTTCAGTAGTGATGTTGAATTCAAAGTGTCATATTTGGGTCTTTTTTTCAGTTAAAGAATGAATTATGTACTTTTACATTGTATCATTATAGAGTGCACCGGTGAACTGGTAGCTTGTTTGTCTACAAATCCAGGAATCAAAGGTTTTATTTTGAATGGAATCTACATATCTTTTTATTCATGGAGTTTGATCTTTAACAACTTTCTAGAGTCAATGTCTCTCTCGTCTATTGCTGTTTAAAGTAGCTATCAGCTAATGGAGAAAGAATATGCTTAGTACTGATTAAAAGTTTAGGTCAAGGGATCTTATCCTTTTGAAAGAAATTGTTGAGTTTTATTCAACTTCCAGTTGCACATACATTAACCCTGATGATTTAAATACTCACTTCAATACTTCTGCAGTCCCTATCAATAAAAATTAATATCTGGATTTATGTATTAGGATTATCAAACATATGTTTTGTATTTAAATCAGCAGGGTTAATGTATGCACCACTGGCAGTTGAATTAAATTAAACAATAATGAGTAAAGCTACAGTCCCATAAACATAAATATAGCCGTGAGGGCACCGTATGGGCGGCGTGCGATCAAGCTCAGCAAGGACCCGTACGAACTCTTACGTACTTGTATGGACTGTGACGTTTTTACCAGGGTCCGTGAGAAAAGCCCATGATACATGTATCAGTTTCAAAGTCAAATCGTGAACAAAATTGTAGCCGAGTATGGATTAAATTTGCATTATCTTCCAGCTACGGCTCCGTACGGGTGTGTTTTTTTTGTGCCATGTGAGCAGCGTAACCTTAAGCTTCCTACGGCCTATGGCTGTCTGCACGTACGGGTCCGCAACAAGCCACGATTTTATGGGACTGAGGCATAAAACTAATGACTGTTTCAATATTATTTACAAATTGTCATAAAGTGGTGTAAAGCACTAAACATTTGTTTACTTTTCTATATATTCTAGGAAAGTAGTGCTAAAGCACGAGCAATGTCATTAGATGACTCATTTGAACCATGGTCTGCTAAGAGAGCTGATATATTGTCTAGGTATACAACATCAGAGAAACTATCTATTACAACAAGTTTTCTTTCTTCAGCTGATAAAGAACATGGTGAGTAAATTAGTCTTTATCGTGTGATATAACTTATATTTTTTATGATTAAATTTCTTTGTAATGTTTGGTATGATATAAAAAGTGATTTCATATATTATAGTTTACATCGTCTAGGTCACACAGTTTGAAATGAGCTGTCCAATCGCAGACTGTGAATAATACCGCTGTCAAATTAGGTTGCAAATCTTGGTCTAAAAATAGAAATTACAAAAATCAAAATGCCATGAATTGTGTTTCTCTAGATGAAAGCTAAGCATTGATTGGTCGGCGAAAAGGTCATCTCGATGTGACCCTCCATAAGAACCTTAGGGATCCTGTATGACAATGCTGTACAGGTATCTGTTTACAGAGATCGGAACAATTAGTCTCAGGATGTGTTTTTATTTCAAACTCAAACCAAAGGTCTGGTAATATAAATCTCTCAGTTCTAGATTTAACTTTGTGAAGAGGCTTTAGCCCGTTTGTTTATTTTAACAATTATTTATAACAATTGATTAACTGGGAAATTATAAGCTAATACAAGTCTATATGCTAAGAAACTTTGATTGGAAAGAGGTATTTGATAGGCCTTGGTCAAATAAATAAAAAAATCTGTGATTCAGGCCTAAACTAAAAGTTACTTTGTTCGCCCTTTACCGACCCTAAATGGGTTGGGTTGGTAGGTAGGAAAAATATATATTTTTTTGCAAGAATTATCCCTCAGTTAGGTAGATCCGGCAAAACAACTTGTATGTTCATTTATACAATGCCTATTAAATTATACTTATCTAATATTCTATGATTTCAACATGTTCCTAAAGCTGAATTATTAGCATAAAGCAACTACTGGAAAGTATTACGATAAACAGTCGTTACCAATAAAAAAACACCACATATATTTTTCGAATAAAATTTTTTGAGTTGGAGGCATTTTTTTGGGTCAATCAGTAAAAGGCAAACTTAATTTTAATTTAGGCCTCATAGTATATCTTTTTATTTTCTTACTTGAATTTTCTCTAGCTTATATGAAACTTTATTATGAGAAATTACTTTTATACTTATCTAATTATCTATTTTCAGTTGTAATAAAATCCCAGACACACACTGGTAGTACTATGTCAGATAAAGTAAAGAATAGACTTGAACAGTTGGATGACTTTGAAGAGGTGACAATATACGGGTTTAGCACAAAACAGTTGTAACTCAAATATAAGAAAATAGTGAGTTACATCTGTTTTGTGCTAAACCGCAAATATTTAGTGATGATTTTTAATTCTATCAATTATGTTTAGTGATGAATTTTAATTATATTAATTATAAGGTCCGTGTCATCCAGATGTTTATATGCAAGTTACCCACAATCCTATGACAATTCTTAAAATACAGCATTCAATCTAGAATGTCTGACCATGGACCTGTTTGGCCAATGGACTTTAATAAAGAGGGCAAAGGAAGAAAATTGGCTATGTGATGAAGACTATGAATATTGTCTTTTATTCTTTTAAGTAACATCACATCAAGTAAAGAATAATATGTAAAAAGCTTCACATTTGAAATTTTAGTGTAGTGAAATCAGACCTCATTATGTATATTGCTTTTTTTGTCTTGATATAGTCCTTTAGAAATGATGCGTAATACTTGATAGTAATAATTAATTCATCAAATAAAATATCTTTTGCTATAGGTTTTTACACTTTTACACTAAGATTGGCTTATTACAGGGTTCAGTTCAAGAGATGTTGAATCTAAGTCAACAGGAGTATGTGTCAAGAATTGAAGACTTAAATCAGGCATTAATTGCAGCTTGGACTCAGGATCAAAGAGTTAAAGCTTTGAAAATTGCCATTCAGGTGAAAATAGTTTTTTAGCCTGATTTTTCAACGAAAAAATGCGGCTGATAGTTTGGCGAAACATGGGCGGGCAGATGTACGGTTGGCTGGGCGGGTGGTAGGGTGTCCTTCTGGTGTCATTAACAATTGCATTAAAGTTTTTAATTTGGTTCAAAGTTTTCAATTTAGGATATATTTCTGCTATTTATTGTCACATTTTTATGAAACTTCATACAATGATAACATACCATGTGATGAACAGAATTAGAAAGTAACCACAATTTTACCTGGCTTCATTATGGATTATTTCCCTTTGTAATTTTTGCATTGAAGTTTTTAAAGCTGGCTTTAATGTATTTTCCATTATTATATTTCTTGTTTATTCATTATTTCATGTGTTTATTTTTGTAGATTTTATTTATGACTGATGTAATTGTAGCTTGTGAAATAGGTATATTCCAGTCATCGTCTAAATGCACTAGCTCAAAACCTGGGACTGGTGAATATATCCACTAGCTCAAAACCTGGGACTGGTGAATATATCCACTAGCTCAAAACCTGGGACTGTTGAATAAAGGTTTTGGCTTGTGAAGGTTACTTATTTCATATACACGTAGTTTGGCTGCTTTAGTCTTGAGCCTTTAATTAAGTATCAGGATTTGATAAAACATTCTATAATGAGATACAATAAGAGGATAATGTATATGCAATATTTGTAACTATTTCTTGGATCAATTGACAATAATATTGATTTCATTTATGGTGTATAGCAGTAAAACCAATGGAGAAAATGCTTGAATTAATTCATCAAAATATGACTGTTTCTTGTGAGAACATAATTTTTTTGTTAATTAAATCCATCATCATTTAATTTTTTACGGACTATTACGGATGAAATAATCCTATTTACCATCAATAGTTAAGTGTGATTTTCACCTGCATTCAAAGCATATATGGTTTATAAATTGTCTATTGGTACTTTGTTCAGTGATTCAATATTAAAGTCATATTGAAATTTAATCATTGTTGATAAATAATTAGGGACTTTAGTCAGATATCTTTCCCTGATAAAATCTGAAGCAATCCAACTGGTAAGTAGGTTCTTACACAGTTGGAATCCTCTGACTTTATCATTTAATTTCTATGTAAGGATAACAAAATATTTCATCTAATATTTTTCTTGTAAATTAAGATATTATCAGAAGTGATGAAATTTAGGTAGTTCTACACCCTAAAAATACGAAGCTTGAATAAAATGATTTACAAAAAAGATATTAAAGACTAATTTGGGCAAATTGACATTAAAAAGTAAGGGTAAAATCCGAGTAATCTAACTAATAGGACCTACCTATTTGAAGAGTATACAAGGGGAAATAACTGACTAAAGTCCCTTATTGTGACAATCATCATATTAACTTTGATGTATTTAAAATAATGTTAACACTCCGTAATTTTTCTCTATTTAAATTAATGAAGTTTCAGCATTTTGCCTGTTTCTAACATATGTTATGCCCCTTTATACAATAGATTGTTTTGTATCCAACTGGATACTTTACCTGGATAATATAAATGTTAACAGTTCACTTATACATTTTCAGTGTTCTAAGTTATTAGCAGACGTTAGTGTAATACAGTTCTATCCTAGTAAATTTGTACTGATTACTGACATATTAGACACATTTGGTAAGTTAATATTTATTACCTTGCATTCATACCTCCCTGTTAGCACAGGCAATAGTACCTTTGATGCTACTTATATGGCCTGTTTACTAAGCAAATCCCTAACTAGCGCTACCTCCCCTGATGCCCTCGATTTTGATATCACATACTTTGTCTTAGAACTTTTGGTGTAAGAAGGGTACCAGAGGACAAAACGCTAGTTAGCAATATGCTTAGTAAACTGACCTATAGTGTTTTTCTAGATTATGGGTATCCATTGATTGGTCAACACAAAGGTCATATGAGCATGTGCTATGTCAGAAGCATAACAGCGCCCTATAGGTTATCTGTTTTGTGTTAAAGGAGATTGTGATATGACTGACAAAATGTTGAAATGCAGGGTTAAGCAACATTAATTAATACATTTTACTTTTGTAAGGCAAACATTTTTTTTTATATATTATCTTTACAAAACCTCATTACAATATCCCCAGAGTAGCTAAGGTGAGTACAATACCCAGGTTAATATACTGCTAGGGGTACAGTACAGTTATGACTATGGAATGGGGCTATTAGCATAAATATTTCTGACATTTTTACATCTTGTTATCCTAGCTTTACCATTGATAAAAATCTGGCAAACTTGTGTTAAATGAATATTTGTATACATAGTTTTATAGAACATATGAGTTGATTCTAACTGATGCATTTTATTCATTTCATCTAAACTAATAAAAATGTTTATTTGTGGTTTAAAGGCTGCTTTCATATACATGCTCAGTTGACTTGACAATTTTGTATGATAACCCATGATCATTGAAAATAACCTTTAGGCAGGTGACCCGTCACTGTAACCATTAACACCTAGGTGGAGTGAAACAACTGTAGGTAAATTTCTTGTTCTTGGGAATTAGTAATGCCTCTAGCTGGGTTCAAACCAGAGACCTTTCGATCATTAAGCACATGTTCTACCACTGGACCATTGCTCCTAACTCATAATTTATACTTTTTTATTTTTCAGGTAAACTGGTGTATGATAGATTAAGAGAAAAAGCCCAATATTTTCCACCTGGAAGTGGTGTGCCTGTAAAACTACCAGGTATGTTGTTTGCATTGTTTTATACTGTATAACCCCTGCAGAGTGGTCCTCTACAAAACAAATCTTCACAACAACAGTTTTTGATATTTTCCATTAGCTTAAATTTATTTCAATTTAACATATGTAGAACAACCTCCTCTGAACAGCAACATACTTTAGTCCCTCGCAGTAGGTGTTGTTGAAGAGAGGTTCTACTGTAGTACTTTTATTATCCTCCCCCCGATGGAATCGGGAGGGGGATATAGTTTTGGCGTTGTCCATCCGCCTGTCCGTCCATCCGTCCGTCCAAATTTCGTTTCTGGAGTAGTTCTCTGCAACTACTGGCTGGAATTCAACGAAACTTTATGGGAATCATCAATATAAAGAGGAGATGCGCATATCGTCAGCTTGTTCCGGTCAGCCCTTTAACTCAGAGTTATGGCCCTTGATTAGTTATGTAGTATGCATATAGAGTAAAAGTCGTTTCCGCACTACTTCTCTGCAACTAATGGCTGGAATTCAAAGAAACTTTATGGGAACCTTCAATACCAAGAGTAGATGCGCATATCGTCAGCTTGTTCCGGTCAGACCCTTTAACTCAGAGTTATGGCCCTTAATTAGTTATGTTGTATGCATATAGAGTAAAAGTCGTTTCTGCACTACTTCTATGCAACTACTGGCTGGAATTCAACGAAACTTTATGGGAACCTTCAATACCAAGAGGAGATGCGCATATCGTCAGCTTGTTCCAGTCAGACCCTTTAACTCAGAGTTATGGCCCTTAATTAGTTATGTTGTATGCATATAGAGTAAAAGTCGTTTCCGCACTACTCTGCAACTACTGGCTGGAATTCAACAAAACTTTATGGGAACCTTCAATACCAAGAGGAGATGCGCATATTGTCAGCTTGTTCTAGTCAGACACTTTAACTCAGAGTTATGGCCCTTGATTAGTTATGTAGTATGCATATAGAGGAAAAATTGTTTCCGGCTTCTTCTCTGCAACTAATGGCTGGAATTCAATGAAACTTTATGGGAATCATCAATATCTAGAGGAGACGCGCATATCGTCGCCTTGTTCCAGTCAGACCTTTCAGCACAGAGTTATTGCCCTTGATTAATTGTGCAGTGTTCATATAGAGAAATATTACTATTTCTTTGCAACAGCTGGATTGATTTCAACAAGATTTTATGGAAACCATCAATACAGAAAAGAAATTTGCATCTCATTGGCATGTCCTGATAATTTTATTTAACATGGAGTTATGTATGGTCCCTGTTTTTATGGATTTATTAATAAAGCCTTATGTCTCCAGTTGCTGTGTTAGTAAAAACAAGTACTCGGCAGGGGATATAAATTCAACGAATTTGCTTGTTTTAATTTTATTTGATTCTGTATAATGTTCCACTCACCTGGGAGTCAAACCCATTACTGTTGGATTTGTAGTCAGTTGGGTTACAATTGTACTCACTGAGCTAAAATCATATAACCTCAAGATCCCTGTTTCTTTATACAGGGGCTCATGGCAATCAAATGTCAGACTATCTAGCTGGCTGCTGCATTATTCCAGTTTATGGGATGTCCACGGCTGTTGCAAAAACCCTGGATTTGATTGATTGATTTATTAAGATATATTTTTCTTACTCTATATTGAAATTTGTTACTTTCAATTTTATAGAAAACTTCACGCCAGATCAAGTTCCTGATTCAGCAAAGGAAACATGTCGTAATTGGTTCTTTAAGATAGCTTCTATTAGAGAATTGATTCCAAGATTTTATGTAGAAGCTGCTATCATGAAGTGTTACAGTTTTCTTAACCCTGGGTAAGTATGACAAGAGAAAATCTGTCTTTTTTAGTACAGTTATAATCAGTAGGTTAAACATAATTTTCTCATTTTAGCTCACCTGAGCAAGAAGTTCTCAAGGTGAGCTTTTGTAGAATGTCTGGCCTGATGTGCCTTCTTGTGTGCTTGCATCTGTCTATCATTAGCGATATCTTATAACTGTTTTGCCAAAACCATGAAGCCTACTGTTACCAATGTTTGCATGTGGCATCACCTGAACAGCATTTATAAAGTTTGTTCAAATTAGGCCCCTAGAGTCAATTTTGATCCCACCCTTAGATTTTGTGTCAGATGTCCTTAGAATCTACTTAACAGGTGGAAGGTCCTAGGTCTTCAGATCTCCTTTGTTGTTTTGTCTTCTCCTGCCTTAACTTATAGACTTAAACTCCTTTGATAGGCTTAGATATCTGGACCCAAGCTTTAACCAGTATTGAGCACACACACTGGAGACAACTACCCTACTTGCTTGGAGGGAGAATAGTCATAGAATATATTTCGTTACCAAACTCTGCTGTCAAAAATGTATAAGTCAGTCAGTCAGTCAGATATATGCTTTCTTTATTTGTTCCTTTGTGTACTCTTCCATTGTTGATTTAGAAAATATGATGTATGAACCTATTAAAGAATTGATGATTTATTTTCAGTGAATATGCTGATGCCTTAAAACGTCTCTCCTTGATGATCCGTGGTATGGGTGATCCACTTGTTGCTTTATATGCTAAATGTTTCCTTAGTAGGGTAAGATATCTGTTATTTTATATGCTCACTTGTAAACAATAACCTTAGTTTTAGGTCTTCACTGACCATTTCCTCACCATATCCATTAAAATGTGAATCTAGGGCATTTCTTATCATTATTGTTGCACTTTAGGTCTACATGATTGATTGTTATCATGAAATATATATACTGTAATATTAACTTAGGCCATGCCATACCGGAATTTTGTTAAGCGTCTGCTTCGGTTTTAGAACATTTTCAATCCAAAAAACCACAACAAATTTGTTGTTGAAATTTCTTAAATAATTATGTTGTTCCTGGATTCGATAGCTGATTTTTCTTAGGAAATACTGATAATTCCTTGTTTTTGTGTATTTGATTAATGAAAATGTACATGTGTTTGTTGTATATACTTTTTTATAGAATTACTTTAATCTCACAATAATGTCATAAACATGTACAATCAATTTACCCGGGTCGATAGCGCAGTTGGTAGCGCGCAGGCTGCCGGGATTTGGTGCAGGTTCGAATCCCACCCGGGGAGGTTATACCCTTTCATAAAAGTTTGACAATAATGTTGATTTTCCTCCATTGATTAGATAATATGGAGAAGTTTCCAGCCTTGTGGAAGGGTAGGTGAGTACTGGTTATAGACAATGGTCCAGGAAAGCTAGGTTAGGTGCGCTGGACGCCGTAAAATGACCTAAATTGTGTTGACACTGTGTTAAATCTAATTTTTAAAAAAAGAATTAGGAAAGAAATCTGTACAATCAAAAAATTAATTTGTGAGAATACTAGCTAGAATGGATATGGGTTTTCATTTTCAATTTGTATGTTTTTGTGAATAGGTACCTATGTTTGTCAAACTTGAATTGACGCTTAACTAAATTCCAATTTAACATGGCCTTAGTTATTGAAAAAAAACATATACACATTTATTTTATTTTATACTTGATACATTTTGTTTCTTTATTTGACAGGTTGGTATTGCTGTAGCACCAAACATCAGAGACCATTTATTGCCGATGTTTGATGATTTTCTTGGTACCTATCCACAGGTATGTAAAAGTGTTAACTGTCTTGTTTTCTGTTTATGGATTTACTTGTAACATCTGGCATATTAATGTTATAGAATTCTGTATTATGTTCACAATTTCTGTATTGTTCATTAAAAGCCCCCAATGCATAACATTTTCGTAAAGGGGATGTTTTTAAGAGTATAAACATGTGAAATTACAACATGAAATATTGAAATCATCTTAGAAGTTCTCCAAAGGGAAGGAAAATCAGACTAATGTTAATATTATTTTAACTCTTTATTTAAAGATTTAAATACCATAAACATTTGTAACATATTTGAGTAGTTAGTCAAATTTTCACCAAAAATATGGAGGGAGAAAATATTAGATTAAATATTAGAGAATATATGGTAAGTCTATTGAAAAATCAAATTTTAAAAAGTATATACATGTATGCAGTAACTTCTGCGTAAGCATGCAGCATGCAGTTTATTTATTTGTATAAACAGGCCTCCGGCCTATACTCAACAATGTGCATTTACAAATATAACATGGTACATATGATAAATATAGAAGTAATAGAATATAATATGAAAGTACATTATAATCAAACAATTCAGCATTGATATCAGTAATAGACAGAGAAATCACAGAAATTTTCAACATAATGTATTGCTTTTTATTTTATTTTAAGGTACAAGGTGACAGTGTACAGAATATTTTAGCTGTACAGAAAATGGAGATGCCTAAATATTTGACATTATTTTCCCCAGGTTTAGATTGGTTGTTACAATGTATAGCACATAAAGCCTCTGATAATACTCTTACTGATATACTCAACAAATCTAGAAAACAATGTAATAGGTAAGAATTTTAAATGCTTTTACGGTGAAGAGTCAGAGCTCAATATTAACTACATGTAGTAGTAAGACTTGCACATTTTTGAGGGTTAGTATTGTTTCAACTCACAAGATGAAAAATCCCTTGCATTTTTTCTCTAAATTTCTTGACAAATCTAGGTTTACTTAAGACAAGTAAAAGCACATCAGGCATGGTAATGGCATTCTTATCATGAATTTTTAAATAGTTCAGTATCTAGCATGTGACATCATTATCTAGCTTGTGACGTAATTAACATGATTTTGTACACTTTCCAGGATACCTTGGTCCACTTAATGAACTTAGGTAAAAATCTGCCATTTTTGGAGTAATATACTTTACATGTATATTATGTGTAGTGTTTTTGTCTAGGAATTGTGCCGTTTGTTTTAAAGGTGTACTCTATTTTTTATTTTACAGTGCTTTACTCCTAAATTCATTGATATCAGCTTTTAAACCAGAGTATATTGCTGCACGATCCATGCAATTTATTGAAATGATCAAAGAATGTGAAGAGACAGGATTTCCTAAGGTATATATTTTTAAAAGACAATTTTTATGTTTGTCAGTTATTCAAACTAAGTATTGTTATCAAAAGACCTAATTCAGAAGTCAAATTTTTAGGTTTTTCCATCTGTGCACAGGCGGTACAAACAAAGTTTTTTTTACTTGTCTTTGCTAAAAACACAATGTATGAATTAAATTGTTATGTTCTTTCTACACATGTTTTCAGTGTAACAGTGAAAGTCTGTTAGTGCCACAGGAAAAAAAACTACAAAATATTTGAAATCCAGATGTAGTCTATTAATGTTTTTTATTTCAAACCCAATCTCAGTAAACCTATATCTTATAGACTGCTGGCATAGCAATGAGTAAATTATTTCATAGCATTATAAATGTTCATAAGACTGTAAAAAATTTGTTTCATGAAATATTGGTATGCCTTCTGCTTTGCAAAAAATGCATAATTTTGACCCATCAGATATTTCCACTTATGGGAGAGCCAGGAAAGTGGTTTGTTATGAAATAATTTTATACATGTACGTCCATATTAAGTTTGTTAAGTAGCACATTCAAAGTTATTATTGTATTTTTTTTCAGCATTTATTATTTCATACATTTTGTACATGTAATATTATGTTTTTCAGCATTTATTATTTCTTACATTTGGTACATGTAATATTATGTTTTTCAGCATTTATTATTTCCTACATTGGGTACATGTTATATTATGTTTTTCAGCATTTATTATACCCCCGCTTCGAAGAAGAGGGGGGTATACTGTTTTACCCTTGTCCGTCCGTCCGTGCGTCCGTCCGTTACGAAATTTCCGTCGCAGTTTTCTCAGCAACTATATCATGCAGCAGCCTAATACTTTGCATATTGCTTCATCCCATAGTCCCATGTAGTGTAAAGCGATTTCATCCTCCTTGCTCATCTACTTCCTGTTTGTCGCATATTTTTAGATTTTGGCGGGGGTATCACTAGTGAGCATTAGCTCACAGATTTACTTGTTATTTCATAAATTGGATACATGTTATATTATCTTTTTCAGCATTTATTATTCCGTACACTTGGTACATGTTTGGCTATAGCAGATCCACCTGAAGAACAGAAACTTACTGTACTTAATGATGTATGGAAACCTATCATGAAATTGAAGAATGCTGCAGTATGTATTTTAGTACAACATTATGTCGACTTAATGCAACATAGCTTTAACTCCATATCTGTTTAATAACATGCATGAAAAAACCAGATCTCACACTTCTCAGTTGATATTTTAAGGTGCAAATGTTTTATGTCTTTGTGATCTCAGAAGCTATTTTCTTGAAACTGGTTAATTGCTAAGTTGCATTAGTCTAGCGTGAAATTTGAATTAATTATGAACCTTTTATACTTTCTTAGAACCATTGAAAGTATGCTTTTAAGATTTAATTCATCTCAATGATATTAATGTTGTTCTCAAGGGTACTCCAAATAGTTGAGGACACTAAAGATACATATAAAGAAGCTTTATTTATTGTTGCATCTAATTATCAAATAACGGAAAGCTATTGTGCGCTAAACAAGGTATCCGCTAACAGGTACTTACTAGGTTGCTTTACTCCATCTTCTTAGCACTACCCTTTTAAATGCTGAATGCCAAGGAAGGGAGCTGCTAGTACCTGTTTTATCTTCTTTCATATGATATGGCCGGGGATCAATCTTGCAACCTGCAGAGGCTCTACCACCAAGCTATCAAGGTGGTTTGACGTTAGACTACTCGTGTTTATTATTGTAAATTTATTCATCCATTTGTTGCCTACACATACATTTTATATGCATTTTAATGTGAATTTGAATCATGAAATATTTTGTATCACGTATTTCAGGACTATGTTGCTTGTGCTGAAACTTGGATGGAATTTATTGTTAAAAATTTTGGGGTATGTATAATTTCAATGAAAACATAAATTTTACTTACATTTATTTAATTTATGATCCTGATAACATACATTTTTTATTTTCTTTTAAATTTATTTCAATTTGTATCATGTGATCATAGTGCACAAGCTGTTATTTCAATTTGTAAGACTCTTATATTTAACAAGTTTTCAGTTATTATATAAGTTGTCATTTGTCATATTATCAATGAACTGGCCTAGATCTGCGGATCGAAGATTTTTTATCAAAACTTAGCACATACTCATATAAGTCACTATCAAGTGTTTTACTTGATTCTATGTGGGATATGACCTTTTTTGTGTTGGTGCGTCGTAAAACCCAAACAAACTTGAACCTACAGTAGGCAGTATAATGACCATAGAAAGTTTGTCATAACCAAACTGCACAAAATGGCACTTACTTCCCTTTATGATATTTGTTCCAATCAACTAAAACTTCATTATAAGACTAAAATTTTAGTATGAGTGTAAACCAATTACAAGTACATTTTTAGTTTTATCATTGTAACTTTCCATGTCAATCTAACTAAAGAAGAGTCTACCTTTCAAAAAGCGAAAAATTCAAAATTCAAAAACAGGAAGGAATAAATATATTCAGAAATATTCTATCATTATCTATATAAAAACAAAGGAATGCTATCTACACTTGTATATACTAAGCCACACATGCTAAACAACAGAATTAATTTTAAGAATTAATACAGTGAATTTATTCATTTTTTTAAATTTATTTCTTTTAAAGTCGTATTCAACAAATATTTAGGTCATATATACAACGGCCAGCTCTTTCTACTATAGGTTTCCTGGACACTTTTCTATCACCAGTACTAATTTACCCTACCACGAGGCCGACAACTCATGTATAGGGTATGACCTAAGGCAAATGGGCTTGAACCCACGATCTTCGGATTCGAAGTCAGACATGCTAACCACTACTCCACGACCGCGGCTTTTATACAGTGAAACTGTACCACAATATCTTGGGTTTAAATATTTCCCCTATAAACAGATAAGTTCAAATTTAAAAATATGATAACTTGCCATGTCTACAAAATTGATTCATTTATGTGTACATCTACTTACAGAAAAGAGAGATTAATACCATATTAAATGACATGATAAAACATTTAACACCAGATCGAGCATTTGAAGACTTCTATCAACAATTACAATCTGTTGTTGCTAAGATACTGGCACATGTACATGACTTTGCTATGTTGTTTTCACTGGTAAGTCAATCTTCCATTTCTCTATCAAATTTACCTTTTAATTTATTTTTAGCTTGACTAATTGAAGAATAGTGGGGCTATATTACTTAATTGAGAGTTTAGAGTTGACATTGGCGTTTAGTATAAGCGTAACACTTCTTGGTTATGTTTTAGGCTAGGGCTGTCACGATATACCGGTATACTAGTATATTGAAATACGCAGCTGTGACAATACATACCGCGGTATAAATTTAACGTACCGGTATTTGGCAATATTTTATATTTCATTGGAAATACTCTTCTCTTCACAAAATAAAAGAAGCAAAACGTCAGTTTTACCATTGTTCATTCAATCTAAGCTGAAGTTACAAGAATTTAACCGACTGGGGAACGTTCGATTGGTCAAACAGAACTTGTGCAAAATATGCTATTGAATCAAATACTTCGGGACGGGAAGTTGTGAAACAAGCATGGTGTCCAGGAGCTAGATTGCTAGGATGTTCTGCAGCTTAGGGGGTGATTGTGTTTTCAACATAAGCATCTTTTTTATACGAAACACGTATATCACAGTCCTGAATGACCGTTTAGACTTAGTGGGACTAGATTCAAGTACAGGGGCAGATCCAGGATTTTTTTCTAGGGGGGGAGGGTCGGAACCTCGAACCCAACCACATTATACACATTTTGCAGAAAAAATGCAATATTGATAATAAAAATTGCATAACCATTAAATCTATGTTAAGCACTGAGAAAAATTGCCTCATGCTACTTAAAAATGACTCACATGCAAGAAATACACAAATGGACAGGTTCATTTTCCAAATTATAGGGGGGTCCAGACCCCCTGACCCCTGCTGGATCTGCCTATGAAGTAGTTGCATATATACGATTTGCAATGTTTCTGTTGAATAAAGAAGAGACCCAACGAATCTATAAACCTACAATATATCGTGGTACGTATCTCAATACAGTGGTAGCATATTGCAATATATGGCGATACACTTCTGGTATATTATGACAGCCCTATTTTAGGCGCAACAATTTTATATCCTTTATCTTTGCACTTACTGGAGGAATTCACTTGAAACTATACACATGTTTAAGATGTTACCAATGGGGTGTCAAATATTAGGTTGCACAACTCACAACTCTAGTGTGAAATTAGAGCATAGATATGATGTCTAGAGTGTTAACAATGAATAGTTAATGACTCACTCCTGCATCATAATATATTCTTAGACATTTATTTCTACCCTTATAAGAGTACTGTTAATTATTGAGACAAATTCTGCTGTAAATGTCTAGTTAAAAATTCATTGCTCAATCAAACTTAACATTTAGTCAAAGATGAAAGTGGACATTAAAGTGTCCAATATTGCTACGAAGTTTAGTTTTATCCTAATTATAAAAGTCATTTTGTTGATTGACAAAAAACAAATGTTCGTTATTGGAAGTTTACATCACAATTTATGTACATTCTAGGTTTTCGTAGTTTTTAGATTGATTAAATATTGAGGAGTATTTATTTTTTCCTTAACATAATAATTTTTTGTACTGATATTTTTGTGTGATTTGATCTGATTGGATCTTATTTAATTAAAATGGGAAAATAACCCGAACAGTTCTTGTTTAGGTCTATCATTCATAAAAAATTCTGTCAACAAAGAAATATTTTTTTTCTTAAGTGGAATCAATAAAGCTTATCATTTTCATATAAGTTTTTTTATCTTTCTTAGAATTTTCTAAGTCTAACTTTTATAATATTTTTAAGGCTGCTTTTTCTCAGATTTTAAGTTAAATGCCAATTTTTCTTAAACTCTCAAATTGAAATAAAACAATTAATAATGAGTAAAATGGTGTTCTGATAATGTAAATTATTTTTGCAACTACATGTACTAGATGAATTATTTTTAAATTTTACACATGTTTAAAGTGTTGCCAATGGGGTGTCAAATACCAAGTTGCATAATTGAAGCGGGAAAATGGAGCATAGATATGATCTAGAGTATAAACCATGAATTATGACTCATTTCTGCATGATATTATATTCTTAGACATTGATTTCCACCCTTATGAGTGTACCACTGTTAATTATTGAGAAATAACACTGCTGTAAATGTCTAGTTAAAAATTCATTGCTCAATCAAACTTTAATTAGTCAAAAATGATAATGGGCCTTTAAGTGTCCAATATTGCCTTGAAGTTATGTGCGCTAGTTGTAAAAAATATCCTGAATTGTTTTGAAACAGAGCTAAAACCCAGTATATAAAATGACTATACAAATAACAATATTGTTTTTAAATTTTTGATTAATTTTCTTCACCAAATTTTAGCTTTGTCTATTAAGTTCAGCATTTTTAAGCATTAAATTGTATTTTTTCAGGAGAAGTTTCTTCCCTTCATAGACATGTTCCAAAAAGAAAGTGTTAGAGTTGATGTCTGTAAAAATATCACTGAGGCTTTTGTTAGGTAAGTTTACTTAGATTGTTGGTTTTTTTATTCTGAAAAAATGTTGAAGTTTTTCGGGGTTTATAATCACATGATATTCAAAATGTTAAAACGCTTGTTTTCATCAGATTCTTACAGCAACCAAACATAGAAAGATTTAAACTGTGCATAAAGTTTTTACATTTTACATTTACATTAGTATTAACTGTCAACAATTTGACAATGCTTTAACGGCGCACTAAGAAAGATAGAGTTTTAAAAAAGATAAGAGTTTTAAAAGAGAAATAATAGTAAAAAGTAAGAAGATATAGAGTCAGACAAGAAATAATGGCAATATGCATAACATAGATATATAAAGAAAGAAAAAGAAAGAAGGCGTATCCAGCAACCACTAGTCATCTAATGTTGCTCGATGAAAATCCCCATTTAAAAGGTCAATTTTGAGAGCCCACGCTTGAATGATGCCAAAGAGTGAGCCTCAGCAACTGCTGCTGGTAGATTGTTCCATACTGGAATACATCTTTGGAAGAAGCTATGTTTGTAACAGTCAGTTGATGTGGAGTATGGTAGAAATCTTGTTGAATGTTTAGATCTGGGTAGGATTTTAGCTGGTGTAAGAGTAACTGTATTTTCACACTACAAAACAGGTCCTGAAAAACCCATTTAAAACCATTAGAATTTGTATTGCAATATATGGCTGGTATATAGGTAAACCATTACATTTGTAATGTAAATGATGTATGTCTCAATAATGATTGTATTTATCTTTTATATTTATCCGAGACATTTGGCTCATATGCTCTTAGTCTGTGACAAAATACATATTTAGAAGTGGGTTAATTCCATGATTTATGTAGTAACACATATTTTATCTTAGTCTAAAAGCTTACTATAATTTGTAACATGTTTATTTTATCATTATTCACCCTGCCATTTATAATGATCAAACCTGTTATTATCGCAACTTAAATGTATAATGTTGCATTTCTTAGTGTTTTATTCTTAGACAACATTCTGACTGTATCTTTTGTAATAAATGTCTGAAGTTTTTAACATTCACCAATTTTAATGGCTGGTGCACTGTACATTTCTCCATGAGGGAACATTAAAATCGTATAACAGAATAAGGTTTTGGTTTTAAGGTACACCTACACTGTATGATTATATAGGGGTTTTAGCTAAGTGTAGTCAATAAATAAGTCATGTCATAGCGTTAATATACATTGCCCCCAAAGGTTTATTGACAAATAAAATTTAGAGAAAAACTGATAATGCATATAGGTAGTAATCTTACTGCAAAGAACATCAATGACTGGAAGACGGAATCAAAATTCCAGATGATTAATTGAATCTAATTGATTTTAAACAAACAATTAACCAATTCACTTTACTGTAGTTGTGCTAGCCTTGATATTTGTACTTGTTTCTTTACTTTAAATACTAAAGTTAAATGTTATACATGTATTTGACTTTATAATTTAACACATTATTCTTTATGTGAATTTCTAAACTTATTGAAGTAGAAGTATTTATAGAGCCTTGAGTACCCTTATTTTAATGAAATTAGAGTACCTGTTGTGTAATGGACAATGGATTAGCTATTATCTTCAGTGTCTACAGGCTGTTTATTAATGTTACAGATTTCAAGAAGTTGAGACTAAAGATCCAGTGATCATTAATGCAATGATGTATATATGTAAAACAATGCATGACTCTGTCAAGTAAGTGATTAATTTGATCAGTACTTGTGATTTTTAATTTAATCTGAAATTTTATCTTGAAGAAATACAGGAGTGAGGAATATTAGTTTTGTCCACATGATCAGATATGTTGTTGAGTATAATTGACATTTTATTATAAAACACCTCGTACCTCGTTGGTCCGGACCCAAAAAACTCATTAAATTTTATTGTCTCTGTATTGGCTAATCCTTTGAAACGCCCTCACCTTAAAAAACAGGTCTTAAGACTTAGTGTTTTTATCTGGATACAGTGAATTTCACATAAAGAAACGATTCCTAAAAAAAGACTTTTTGTGTCCCTCACTGTTACGGGGGTTTCAAGTGGGGCACAGCCCATCTCATCACCAGAAAAAATCAGTCATTGAGTTCAGTAAATGGAACAAAATGGTAAAAAACAGTATCTGAAAAGTATGAGCGCTTCAAACATCTTTTTGGAAAAGGTAAATGAATGAAATTTGGATTGAAAAAGAGCAGACATTGTATTTTGCTCCTTTTGCTCCACACCAGCATTGCCATGGTTACTGGGATCGGGGATGAAATGACATTTTCTGAAAGACAGTAACATTGGGAACAATTAAGCCAGTTGCCTATCTGTCAGACAGTTATTAATGAAATAAGGGAGTCTTGATATAGCCCTAAATAAATGTGTTAAGGTGAATAATGGCCAATTCTTGCCCAATTTCCGACCAGTTCATCATTTAGGAAGCATATCTGTCCTTGATTATGACTGTGCGACTAATTTGACTAAAGTGATTTAAATGGGTTGTATTAGCTTTTGGTTACAATTAAGTCAACATATTCTAAATGGAGTAATTGATGTGGTGCGCACCTAACCTAGCTTTCCTGGACCATTGTCTATACCCAGTGGATTTTCCCAGCTGCCTATCCTAAATGCTCCTGTGGGAATGAATATCAAACTGCTGAACACCTGCTACAAAACTGTCCTCTTCTTGACCAACAGAGAAAAGCCGTGTGGCCAGTGGAGACCGAGATAAGGAGGAAATTGTACGGCGTGATGGAGGACCTAAAGAAGACAGCAGCCTTCATCGATGTGGCCGGAGTGAGGTTGTAGGGGAACGAGAAGAAGAAGTCTATACCCAGTACTCACCTACCCTTCTACAAGGCCGAAAACTTCTCCATATTGTCTAATCAATGGAGGAAAATCAATATATTGTCAATTTGTCATGGAAGTGTATAACCTCCCCGAGTGGGATTCGAACCCGCACCCCTCTGGGCGCGAGATTCCAAATCCCAGCACGCTACCAACTGCGCTATTGACCCAGGTTAATAAACATTTCTAGCTATATCTCAGTAAGTTATTGAAAGGTATCGAGTGCAGAACATAATTTCAGTGCAATTTTATAAGTTAAAAAAATCCTAGTTTTCTTTAATTTTTTGTTTTTACAAATGCACTGTTTGAAGTTTTGATAAGGTACATTATATAACTAGAAAAAGTATCATCTAAAAAACAACTGTAGTACATTAAAGTACACTTTTTATCTGATGTTAGGCTTGTATTACAAGATGTTATTGATGTCGCAGCATGTGAAAACCAATAAAAATGTCCATAGCTACTTTCATGTTTGTGTTATACATACTCTGAAGTCCCAGAATATTGGTGATTGTATTATTCTAAAGTGGTTTATATTGGTTATTTATTCCATCATTCCATTAGGCATTTCCTGTTTGTCTGTGGTGACATTATTTTTAGACTTGTGTCACTGTACAATTTAAGCTTCCAGTATCTAAAGAAGTTATTGGCTTATAATGTATCTGAGGTATTATATGGCACTTGTACTCGTCTTTCTTTAATCAGGGTTCCATGTCTCTAATATATTTCTGTTGAGTTCTTGCTGAATTTACTCCAGGTGCCCTGGTCGCTGTTAGGTCATTCAGTTCTTGCTATTTACCATGACAATGCCACTAGCTTTTTGTTTTTTTTTATGTGTGTATGTACAGGGTGACTCATAATATCTGATTCAGTATAGAAATTTATTAGCATGTATATGAGCAACTTTAGACACACGATTTTCACACAATAATAATCTAGAGACTTTAAAGTTTTGTTATTATAACATACCATATTTAAGTTAGGAATGTTGTCCGTATACCTAGAATAGAATTAATAACAAATGTTCAATGTGACGTCCAATTTCGGTAAAATGACATTGAGTCGTTTCTAAATTTTTTGTATTGCAGATGCATACATCTCTGGTCTCACATTTCTCAATTCTCTTCGAATTGATAATTTAACTCTTGTCCTGATGAGGCTTTAGGTTTGACCCTATCACCCAGATAATGTTTTTACATTGTTCTGATTGTTGTATTTGTTGAATTACTTTCACTATAAAGCTAAACAATTTCAGCAGCATTTTGCTTTGAGAGAGCCATCTAAAACAAGGACCTGTTATGACATCATCGATAGCGACATGACGTCAATATTTTTCCCATACTTTTGTCAAAAATACTCACTGTATTATATACTCTTTCAAATGATATAGTTTTCATAATTGAACTTTTACAGATCAACAATCTATTAACATATGAAACTGTATCAGATATTATGAATCACCCTGTATTTGCACATGAAATCATCAAGTGAAGGGTGGGCTAGAGTTTTTTTAGTACAGTACATTATTTTTGTCCTTAAACCTGTTTGGGCTAGTGTGAGGTTTGTGCACCCTAGAATCTGGTTTAAACCCCAGTGGCAATTATTTTACCTCTATTTGTTCTTAGGCAAAAAACCCAATTAGTTTCTTGTTTTATTATTTGTTTGTGGTGTTATTTTAGTGCTCTAACGTTAGACGATGAAAGAAAGGCTATCAGTAATTTAGTTACTGGATTTATCAGAAAGATTTCATTTGGTCGAGATTTTGAACAGCAACTAAGTTTCTATGTTGAAGCCAGAGCATCCTTTACCAATTTAGACATTGTTCTTGTTCAACTAATACAGGTATATAGTTTTTTTTATTATTAAGTCATACTAGTATTCTGCTATTAAGACTACATTGCTTACTCCAAAATCATGGGACTTTGGATGATTTTAAGTCCCCAATGCTTAATTTGAGAAGAAAAATGTTCCCTATATTAGGACCATTCCTATATGATATTAAGACCATTCATTTTAATGATCATTTTTTATACGTCATATTCAACACATATTTAGGTCATATATACGACGGCCAGCTCTTCCTACTATAGGTTTCTTGGACACTTCTATCACTTTTCTTACCCTACTACCAGGTCGACAACTAATGTATAGGGTATGACCTACTGCGACCGGGCTCGAACCTGCGATCTCCGGATTCGAAGTCAGACATGCTAACCACTACGCCACGGCCGCAGCTCTTGATCATAATCATAATTGTAGAACTTTCCTGTTCTAAACCTGCCAGGGTTGTAGATGGTATTCATGTTAGAAGACAATGTAGTTACTATATGATATATGTTTTTTATGTCAATGTGTGAATAATTTATCAATTGATACAAGAAGGGTTGTCAATGGTTACCATACAAGAAGACAATCTGTTTACTATTATATGTATTTAATTTCAGTTTGTGAAAAATTATAAAATTGATACAAGAAAAGCTCTCAGTGGTTACCATTCATTATTAACTATCTGATATATAACTAAATGATATACATGTATGTACAAATGTATTTTATTTTAGTGTGTGAATAATTTATCTATTGATACAAGAAGAGTTGTCAATGGTAATCATTCTAAGAAGACTGGTAACTTTGTTAGGGTAAGTATTTTTCTGATATCCACCCTCTCTTAATTGGTTTAATTTTGGAAAAAGAAGCATAATTATGTAAGCTTAGAAAGAACGAGGTTGACCAGAACATGATACAATTGCAATAATATTTATGACAGTTTTGAGGTAAAGGTTGTTGTTATTTTAATGCTTTATGCAGATTATTTTTCTTAATAATAGTTTATTCTAACTTTTGTTTATGCTTTGAAAAGGAGCAGGGGACACAGCTCTATGTATGAGATTCCAAGGATAGGTGTGACCTACCACAACCATGTTTTAATGTGGTCATAGTAAATGGTTCTAGATCTAAAATCAATAGATAAAATGGGAATATTACGTGTGTAGTTCTCCTTCTAATAGTTTGATCGCTTCATTTCTTCATATTTCAGGCTTGTTCAGCATATTGTTTTATAACCATACCATCGCTACAGTCTGTATTCTCACAGCTACATTTGTATTTAATGTCTGGTCAAGTGGCTTTACTCAATCAATCCTATAGTCAGGGTAGGTTCATTTTTAACCTATTTATTAACACGTGTGTCTCAATTTTATTAGACAGTTATTCTTTATAAATTATTATCAAAATTATTTTTAACCACCTTCTTTTTCTTCAATTTATAAGTGTAAAACAATGTATGTTTGAACCAGCTTTGTTTGTATCTATTTGTGACCAATCTATCCTTTCAGAGGAATATTTATATATATGTTTATATAAATGTAAAATGTCAATGGTAAAACCCTATTTACAGCTGTTCTAAGCAATTACTTTAAACTACACAATTTGAACATGTAAAAATGCTACTGAGGACATCATACATGTACTCACCTCTCTTAGTAAATCTTGTTTAGTTTATCTCGACTATTTATAATCTCGACTATTTTTCGACGGTCCAAATTAAGTAGGGATTACGAGAAATGACTGTATTTGTCAGTAAAAATACCAAAACAAAGTTAGTGAATATCTGCTGTCTGAACCTCTTGCTGGTCTATTTGAGTTGGTGTTTCGAAATAAATTAACTAATATTTTGTTACATGTATGTGCAAATTTGGTCTTTGGTATTCTGACTTCCCTAAGAAATTTTATTATTAAAATTCTACACTTCAGCTGATGCATTCTTCAAAGCTGCTATATCTTTGATACCAGAATTACCAGTTATGTTAGATTTAGATGGCAAGAAGAGGTCTGCTGAACCATACCTAGTAGATTATATAAGTAACTTTATATCTACACTGTTAGTTGTTCCTGTAAGTTGATATTATATTGTACATGTACATGTATATATACACATTATAAGTTAGAACTTTAGAGGCTTGGCAGTTGGGCTGTCACGATATACCGGTATATTGCAATACACAGCTGCAGCAATACATACCGCAGTACGATTTTAACGTACTGGTTTTTTGCGATATTTTTTATTTCATTGGAAAATTCTTCCCTCCGCGAAATAAAAGTAGCAGACGTCAGTTTTTCCATTGTTCATTCCATCTAAGGCTTTGCCAAATTGGAATTTTGTTAAGCGTCAAGGCAAGTTTGACAAACCTAGGTACCTATTTACAAAAACACACAGAAAACGAAAACACGTGTCCATTCTAGCCAGTATTCACACAAATAAGTACTTGGTAGTGCATGAATGTTTATGTCATTAATGTGAGATTAAAGTAATTCTATAAAGTATAATACAACATACACATGTACATTTTCATTAATCAAATACACAGAAACAAGGAACTACCAGTGTTTCCTGAGAAAAATCAGTTATCGAATCCCGGAACAACAGAATTAGTTAAGAAAACTTCAATGACATTGTTTTTGGATTGAGGACTCAGCTGTAGCTGTATATATATAAGATTTGCAATGTTTCTGTTAAATTCAGCGGAAGTACAACGCATATAAAAGTTCACACTATATCGTGGTACGTATTGCGATACGATGAGAGCGTATTGCAGTATATCCCTGTACGCTTCTGGCATATCGTGATAGCCCTACTTGGCAGAAAACCGTTTTCTAGTTTTTTGTAACTGAATGCTCTAAACGTATTGATAAGTATTATCTTGGCTGTGTTCTTTAAATATGGCCGGTTATATTATGTTTTGAGTAGATGAACTATTTGTTAAATTTGACACATTTTGACTTATTGTTCCTATTGTATTCATTTGCTGTGAAGGTTTTCATGCTAGTGATTTTAGAGACACACTGGTGATGGTTATTATCAAGTTACATGTAGCACTCACTGGGTTAGCATGCTTGGCTTCAAATCAAACATTTGGTCCCACTGAATAAATTATAGACAAACCCCAGGACTTGTTGTCAATATTACTTACTCTATAGCTAATGTTATGTCTGTTGATGTTGTACTTGCTATCATTTTAGCTCGACTTTACGAAGTAATGTAGAGCTCTCCTACTCGCCCCGGCGTCGGCGTCGGCGTCTGCGTCCGCGTCCATACTTCTGATTCAAGTTTTTGTGCAGTAAAATACTTTCTTCTATATCTTTGTTATTTCTTAAGATATTAACTTCAAACTTTAAATATATGTTCCTTACTATCAACCACATCTCATATGATAAGGTCCATAACTCAAAACACTTTTTTAAAGAATTATCTCCCCTTGAACTGATTGAAGTTTTTGTGCACAGATTAAAGTTTTTGTGCAGTAAAATACTTTCTTCTGTATCTTTGTTATTTCTTAAGAGATTAACTTGAAACTTTAAATATACGTTCCTTTCTATCAACCACATCTCATGTGACATGGTCCATAACTCCGAATGCATTTTTTCCAGAATTATCTCCCCTTGAACTTAGAGTTTTCTTTAATAAATGTTTGTTTTTACTGCAACTGTTTTATTTCTTTAGGTATTGATTTCAAACTTTAAATATATGTTCCTTATTATCAACCACATCTCATGTGACAAGGTTCATAACTTCATATATATTTTTTCAGAATTATCTCCCCTTGAAATTAGAGTTTTTCTTTAAAAAATGTTTGTTATTGACTTCAAACTTCAGATATATGTTCCTTATTATCAACCACATCTCATGTGACAAGATTCATAACTCCTTATACATATTTTCAGAGGTGTCCTGCTTGAACTTATAGTTTTCTATTTTTTTCTCTTTTTTTTTCTTTGAATTTTTTTATGGTTATATTTACAAATTTTAAAATATGTATGTTCCTTATCATCAACCACATCTCCTGTGACAAACACTTACTAAGTCGAGCATGCTGTCTCCTCTGACAGCTCTTGTTAGCTCACTTTTCAATTGACATTGTATCCCGTGAGAGTGAACTCGCTATCCTTTTAAGTTCACACTGTAATTAATATGTATATCCCTTGTGGTTGTACTAGCTATTAATTTTAAATCGCTCTATTATTAACATTTTTGTCCCATGAGATCCTTCTCGCTATCATGTTTGCTCAGATTATAATTAACAGTATGTTCCATGCGGCCTACAAGCTAATATTTTCAAATTATTCTATAATTAACATTTTGTCATTTTTAGTCCAGTCTATAAATAACATAATGTTCCATGAAATCTTACTTGCTGTCAGTTAAAGATTACTCTATAACTAACATTATGCCCCCTGAGGTCTTAAAATAAATCCTTTAACCAAACTAAGACTCAACAATGATATCGTACATTTTCAGGACAATCCGGATTCTTCAGTTTTGTATTTACTACGTGGATTGTTAAATATTCTACAAAATTACACATGGGAACCAAACTCTGATGCTAAAGTCGTAGTGTATACTAGAGTTCTAGCTATGTTGTCTGCATCGTGTCAGGAAGTTTATCCTTACCATGTTAGTAAAGGTAAGGCATGTTTCTAAAACTGGATGTGTGCTTAGACGTATATTAAATTTCATACCAATGGGAAATTGTTTTACATGCTTTATGCAATAGACATTACGCGGGACCTCCCTTTTTAAATATTCATTATCTGTTAACCAATGAAAGGATACTTAAACAAACATATTCATTTTGTTATGAGTCCCAAAGGATTACTTTGTTAAACAAATATGTAAGACACTTGTCTAATGGCGTGGTTATAGTAGCCTCAGCGTAACGCAATTGACATCAGTGAGGGCACTTAGTGATTATCATTACAAGGTTAACACTGTCGTTGATTTATTGAAGGTTCACTTAATATGTTAGTTAGAATTTATCAACCTGGCCACTATTTTGAATACATGGTTGGGGTAGGTCATATACGTCATTGGCTGTAACGTTTTCTCCTATGGAAAGAAAGATAATTATAATGTAAAATTTATGATAGTCGTGTAAAAATGTGTAAAGCTGCACGATAATAACAGCATATATCTCAAACCTGTCGTATATCTTAGTACTATCCTCTTCAGTTCTTTCCTGTATCTTACTTCCCTAGCCCACATAATGTATTTGTTATTCCTTTAGGAATTAATAGAAAAAGACATTCACTTTACTTTCTCTTTAATTCAATTTCTTCTTGTGTACTGTCTGTAGACAAATTTCATCTTGTCAATTATGTTAAAATTAGAACATACTGACTCTTTATCTTGGAGAAGAATAATTCAGTATTTAGTTATTTACTTAACTTCTATACTTTCGATTGCTTTTAATTTTTAGGCTTTCTTGTGAAACATTTGAATTTGTACAAAAGTGGAAATTTTCTTCAGATCTTAAGCAGTAAAACTGTGTTTGTTTAGTTGACTAATTGTGTTAAGATTTAAAACCCTTTTTTCTCTGGAACAAGTAGTTTCTATAAAACAGTTTACTTCACTATTAATTAGCCACTTATTTACCAAGAGTAGTTATTGAATTAAGTATTGATATTTTAGTCTTTGTCAGAAACTAGCTATTACTTATAATTGAGTTTTCCATTTGTAAAGTAAGGACTCTGTACTTGTTTTGTTTAGTTAACAACAAAGTCTGATGTTGAAATGTAGTTTTATCGATATTTTTTATTTTGCGTTTGACAACGCCCCTTACTTGTCATTTTCAACCTTGAAGTGTCAATTTAAAAAATGAGGAATGTTCTTACAAATCGAAGAAATCTTTTTCAAGGACGAGTAATATCAGCAAACATTTGTAGATCTTGTGTTCGCAAAGATTAGATTCATTATAACTGATTGAAGTCTCTTGATGGTTAATTATGTATTGAGGATTTATGATTCTAAGTCAATAGACAAAACTGTTTTTCTAAATTTGTTACTCTTGAGCGTTTATTTAGCGTTTTAGGTTGAAAAAACCATCTAGGGTAATGAAATTAAGAGAGAAGACAGTAATTCAACTGATATCTGTTTACTCGCCGAAAGCTATTTTCAATTATGCTATAGTTGGCATACAAATGGATTTTATGTTGACAACGTTTACTTGAAATTGGGTACATAATTCGGACTCTTTAGTTACGTTTTTTATACAACTTTAGTAAAGCATTTGATAACTATCTAAGTGAAAACTACTACCTTACAACCTTTAGGGGTATGAATTGTGTATGTTTCATTTTCAGAACATACTGAGATTGTCAGTTCTATTTCGATTAAACAGTCATGTAGTTATTACTGAAACCGTTTATTTCGCTATCAATCATTATTAGCCACTCATTTACTAAGCGTTCGTATTATTGATATTTAAGCTAACATATTGACTTATCATTACTTTTTTATGGAATTTGCCATTTGTGAGCTAATTGTTCAATAATACCTTTGTAAATTATATACCTGAAGTTGATATGTACTCAGAAGTTTTACAATTTCTTACATTTGATGATATAAAATGAAAAAATTGATTAGCCATCTAATTGCAATGAGAAAAACTTATTAGATTTCTTATTGATAAAAGATCAAATTTTTAAAACGACTTTTGCCTCATATATTTATATTTACTTTTCCTAAGTGACATTATGGGTCAGTTAGATATTTATTATTGAGAATCTTTATTAAATTATCAATGTAAGACATGTAAACAATATGGATGACCAATTTCAAAGCTAGGTGACCTAATTAAAATCCTTCCCTGTCTTTCTATATACATTGTCACACCCTTTGAACTGTTGAAACTATTTTGAAAGGAATATAAATTATAAATGAGAACTATTCTTGTTTGAAAGCCATAATGTAAAATTTCAGATAAGCTAGTGCAACATTGGATTAGACACCTGCCTGCTACATCACAATCTAATAACCTACATATTTCGTAAAGTTGAAGAGCAGTTATCAATTTATTCTTATTTTATGCCATAGGGCAAAGTTAGTTATCAAATTAAACTCAAAGTCTTTAAGTTACACTGAAGTCATTGAAGAGATATATTTAGTTATTTATCAATGTTTTAGTGATGTGTTTTTCTTCATTTCAGTTGATTCTAATGATGCTATGTATGCATCAGATCCCAAATATATCAAAGAAATAAAAGGAATTTGTACAACTCTAGTTGAGGAAATATTGTCACACTTAAAAACATTATCTACCCCAGAGGTATTTAACTTTTTATTTTGTCGTATTGTCTAGCTTAATTGCTGAGATTTGCTGGTTCCACTTGAATCTGGCTATTCATGTTGAAGTCACACCTGAAACAGGTTCCATGAACATTTAGACAATAATTCCAAGTTTTTCGGCGTGAAAGACATGGTCAGATGCTAAAAACTGAATGTGCATATAAGACATTCATTCAGGAAAGATAGTTAAATAGAATATAAATGTTTTCGACTGGGGTTATGTACAAAAGAAAGTTTTGGTTAAATGTCAGATATGAAAATGATGTAAACCCAGATGTCACTAATAACACTGCCAGAAACTGAGTGGCGATAATGTCATTTGTGAACTGGATCAGGTAACTATGCCAGAAAAATTTTACAAAATGAATAATGTACATCATAGTCATTCTTTTACAAAAGTATTACTGTTTGTCTAAATTGATAATACTTTTATGCATAGCCGCCCCGCTAGCTCAGTTGGTAGCACACAAGTCTACTGATCGAGGGGTCGTGGGTTCGATTCCCGGGCGGTGCATACTTTTGTGGAACTTGGTCATGAAATTATTTCTACGACCATTCTCTCGCCTGCCAATGATTTTTAATTATGTAGGACAGTTGTCAATCACTGACGAAAGTATGCGCTTAGTAGTTGGTTAACAGTTAAATCCAGAGATTTAGCCTTTCCAGAAGGAGTGAGTAGGCTGACAGACCGCCGTTATTTGTCCTATACAATGTGTTGCTACAACGTTAAACCCAACAAACAAACAACTTTTATGCACAGCTGCAATACATTAATCCATTCTATTATTAATATTTATGTTAGCTGTATGATGTCGTATAACAGTTGGCGTCTTCACATGTCCAATTCAACAATTTGTTCTCTGTGCTACTACATTGTGTTAATGTTATTTAATATTTTAATTATCATTTTAGACACAAAAAAGGAAATCGCTGTTAGCCTTAGATTTGTTTAACACAGTTGTATATCATGGTGATCTCTCTGAATCCAATCTTCAACAACTGGCTGCTAATTTATGGAACCTTTCATACAGACAACCACAAGTGGACCATAAACAAATGGTAAGTTCACAGGCCAACCTGACATCAAACAATGACAAATACATTTTAAACATAATATTTTAACATCATTTCTTGTTAACATCATTTATTGTAAAGTACAGTTGTTCATAAATGTTTTCAGATCTGTAGCAACAGTTTTACCTGTACGATAACATTTGTTTTTTCATATATCGTTTTCTGTTTCTACTGATAATAATCTTACAATATAATCTAATAAATAATCTTATAGCTGAGAACTATATTTTATTTAAATTGCTTTTATGCAACATGTCTGTGTCAGCTGACTCTTCATTATACTAGATAAGACCGATGTTTAATTACTGAACATGTTGTTGCGTTAAAATAAATTGCATTTAATTACCAGGATTCACAAAATTAATCATTGTCTGTGATATAATTTTGACAATATGTTCAGACTTTTCCTGATATTATCTCGTTTGTCTCTCTAGAGAAATTATTTTAATGGTCCCTCGTTGTTTCTTTAATTGTCAGGAAATGGACTTGCATTTTTTGTTCTCTAGAGAAATGGTCTTAAAGCTTAATGCTATGGATTTAATTGAATATGATGCTTTTCTCATTAACCAGGATTTATTTGTGGCTCGATTTCAGACAATCTCTTTTACTTTTTCTTTAATCACTTTGCTTTTCAACGTCTTCATGTTTGAGCAGTTAGTATTAGGTTTCCTGTTTAAAAGTAAATGGGTTAAAAACTTAAAATCAAACAGATAAATAAATTCGGAAAGACATTATTGCATAAGAAATATATTTTAATGATTTCTTATGCAATAATGTCTTTCTATGTGTACAGAAGAAGTCTCACCGAGACACGACTAAAAATTGAAACATAATAACAGATCTAAGAACATTTGATATTTAAGAATTCTTTGGTTCCAAACTTTTCATTGAGACTCCTTGAATTGATTTGAGTGGACTCCTTGCATATAATGTTACATAAACTTGTATATTATGGCCTATCTTGAGCATGATCAAATATGGATCGCAAGATTCGGAGCGCGGGTCACTAACTACCAGGCTTAGGTCAAAATGGCACATGTTATTAGTCGTCGAAACAAACCATCAATTGTCACACATATAGCGAGTATTTGATACATACAATTGTAGAAATGAAGGAAAGGTTCTGTTAAGCGCCATAATTTATTGTATATCACAATTGGATTTCATATATCCCTCTTCATTCAGTAAACATGCCTCCATATACATCATATAGGCATTAATGAACCCTCTGGTGACATACTTAAAGCATACATGCATTATGATCTTCTATTTCAGGAACGAATATACAAATCATTGAAGATGAAAGGTGCCTCAGCTAATGGAAAACATTATCAAGAGTTATTGACTAAATTGCCATTTGAAAGTATGGCATGACAGTAATTCTTTCAACCACTTATGTTTGAATTTTGTAACTTTGGGATATAAGTTAATGAAGATTTGTGATATTTAAATGTGTCATTTTAAAGTACATGTAATTGAAAAGTATCTGATTCTGGATTAGTCTATAAATAAATTACATCAAAGCTTTCTTATTATACCATAAATAGAAAAGACATTCGTGTTGGAAATATGTTATGAAAATATACTTTGACAAACGAAATGTTGGTATGACTATATTTCTTCACAAATAGGATTAAACATATTATAATTCTTGTATAGCAATGTAAAAACTTTATTTACGATTTAGTTAAATTTATTTATATCAATGAGTTTTTGTATTTATTTGGTTATTGAGCATGTTCAATTGTTGGGCTCTGTTGATAGCGCCATTGACTACAAAACCAGGGGTCGTGGGTATGATTACTAGGCACTTATGCTTCATTTTAGTTGTTTTGTCGGAATGTTTTCTGTAGCTGTATTATCCCTCATTCCGCAGCTGTTTCAGGTAAGTCAGCTAAAAATTTGAGTCTTTTCCATCGAGGATGTTGACTGATTTCATTTAAAAGTGATGTAAAATTCAATTCATGCAAAACAATATTCATTACGGCCTCTATTGATTGATATTCAATGAATCGCTTTCGTAGGATCGCCTGACATCGCACTTGGGTCGCGTTGAGATAAATATACGTCCACAGTAAAAAACAATCATAAATGACACCTCACACCTATGTACAGAAGTTAAAACCCAGTTTCGAATAATACAGATATTTATAGTTTTTTGATGGGTATATTATGTGATCTGATATTATTGTTGTGTGATTGAATATCTAAATATCATTAAGCACTAAACTCTATGACAGCTTCAAAGAGTAATCATCGGTATAATATGTTAATATTGTATCCTGGTAACGTTTTAGCTTTCTCATAGTGTGATGTTCTCGCTTAGAAATGTTAGGATAATATTCCGTGTTATATATGCGTGTTACAAATAATCGCAATAAAAACAAAATTCGACTTTCTTATAGGATATGGACAACAACACTTCAAAGTGATATAACAGCGAGATCAGTTGCATCATGTAGGGAGGTAGACTGTCTATGATCAATCTGATTAAATCCTATCTAAAATTTGTCGCTACTCACCTACTCTCTAATAATTTAGATCTGTCCGTTTACTTACGAGTGTCGCGTTCAGGTGACCTTTCTCATTATAGTATGACAAAATCGATATGTTTAATAACCTGTTAACAATAACATCGTCTTTGTTACGCAATTCGAAATGAACTGTCCAATTGCAGACTGTAAATAATACCGCTGTCAAATAAGCTCGCAAACCTTGGTCTAAAAATAGAAATTACGAAATCAAAATGCTATTAATAGTGTTTCGTCTAGATGAAATCTACAAATTGATTGGTCGACAAAAGGTCATCTCGACGTGACTCTCCATGCGAACCTTAGAGATCCTGTACGATAACGCTCTACATTAATATGTTTATTCATTAGTTTAAGGCTTTCAATGTTATGAGAGTTTAAGAACAGCGTTTAAGGATATTTGTCATAAAATGTACAGATTATATTGACCAGTATTGTCCGGTTAAAACCAGTATTGACCACCGGAACGGTCAGTATGAGTATTGACCGCCTTTTTGTCAACTCTGATCTTAATTGCTTGAAGGCATTGATAATCTAATTGTTAACTGTTTATTGCTTTACAACGACGGTGCTCAAAGCTTTGGAGAAAACAAGTATCTGATTAGTGTCGTAACCTCTCGGTAATGCATGTTCTTTACTAGTGTACGATCAACCCTACATGTATTGATGCATGTATACGCCTTAGTTATTTTTATCTAGTTTATCTGACAATACAGGTTTAGCAGTATGTATCCCTAGGATTAAACCTACACCTCTCATATATCGGAAGGATAACTAAAAAGTATGATTATGATGTTACTTACACTGGGCTCCAAAAGTTTCTTTACGCAAGTAGAATTTTGATGTTTTAGAAAATACTTAGATATACTTCACATGTAGCTGTTAGTCTCAAAACTAATATACATTTTAATATAAACCTCAATTATATTCTTTCGCTGTGTCTCCTATTTTTGTCAAAATGCAGTTATTAGTAAAAAATAAGTTTTATTGCAAACTTATAAGTCTCTACAAAATACAATTTTTCAGAGAAAATATGTAAAAATTACAAAAGAAACTTTTGGACCCCAGTGTATATCTAAAGTGTAAAAACTTTACCTTAATTCGCTTCTGCGTCTTGTTCTGTTCCAGAAAATGGCGGAAGAGACCAAAACGAGGCTCTTGGCCACCGACCATCAAATCACCGCTGGCCACAGACCACTAAATCACTACACTTTCCCCAACTTTATAAAAGAAGGGCTTGGGCTGGATCTGCTAAATGTCCCCAGGGTGATCTGGCTTGAAATCAACTGCAATATTCATCGATCATCAGTAAGGCTGATAAAGGAATTCTCTGAAATGACACTTGTCTGGATGACTTGTGATGGAATCACACAGAAAGGGAGTCGGTCCAGATGGCTTGTGATGGAATCACTCTATTATTACGTTTGCCTGGGTAAATTGGGATGGAATCACTCGGAACAGGCGTCTGTCTAGATAACTTGTGATGAAATCACACTGACATGATGTCTAGATTATATCACAAGTTACCATAGTGTAACTAGTTGAGAACAGAGTTTGATACCTTCAATTTTCTGTTAATCCAACAAACTAAATCAGTCCAAAATAATTTTTTTAAGTGATCTTCTTGACCTTGAACTTTAAGAAACTGTAATGTGTAAAACTGTACAAGATAAACTAACTTAAAAACTGGGATGAATTACTTTCCAAAAAACAGCCTAATTCCATTTGTTCGGGTCAGTTCCATGACTCTCTTGGGTGTCACATCCAATATATCACTGATAATTTTGGCTGTCCCAAACAAAACCTTTGGTGTAGACCAGTTGGTGCCCTTCGGGTGAAAATAGGGGGCATCAGTTTCCAACAAGAGGTAATCCGATGGAATTGAGCGGAGAGCCTCTTCTTGTTCTCTGGAGAACGACTTGGCTAGTCTGGTGAAACCAAAGTAGCACAACCTAAAGGCATTTCTCCATTGCTGTACCACATAAGAGTCACCTGTAAAACAATGGAGGTACACTTGTTGGGTAGATGGAAGGTACTTTCTTGCCAGCTGAAGGAGCCTCATGTAGGCCTCTGTACCATTGTCTCCCTCAATACCCCGACAGTGAAAAATAACCACCTGATCTGTCTTTACCATGGGCAGCAAAAGCTCTAGGGCTCTGGTTTGGTCGCACCAGGTCTCCTCTTTCAGATGGTGGTCAATCCCAATCTCCCCCACAACCTTGACACGTTCATCTGAGATAAAGGCGTGAAACGCCTTGACGTCCCTGGATGAAGGAGACAAAGGACGACATGTCTTACTGGGATGAAATCCCGCTGCTATGGCGAAGCCCTCTGGAATAGCCTGCACTTCCCGGTCACTAGGGTACCTTGCTGGCTCGGAGTAACAGACACAACCCCCATCTACTATCACCTCTTCTCCTCCTGGCACCGACACTGAGTTGAAAACGGTTTCAAAATCAGTGTTTCTGGACATCCTGGCGTGTGCCAATAATCTATCGAGATGGAAGTGACTGTCAAACACCAGCGGCAGATCTTGACGGATAGCGGGTTGAAAACCCTTGGGAGCCGGATAAAACCGCTTGAGGTGATCCTCCGTATCCTTGTCCAAAGTAGAAATCATAAGGGTGAGGGCCCTATTATGCAACAGGACTCCCACGCTGTTAGCTGGATAGAAAGAGAATCTCTGAGGGACCGGCATCTGAAGGTATTCACAGAATGATGTCATCAGCTTCTGCTGTCTTGAAGAAATGCTTGAATTGTCTGCGTCTGACAGCACCCGTTGAACATCCAGGTATTCCAAGAGTTCTTCCCAGGTCCCAGGTCTTCCTAACACCGAGTTCCTGATCTGGATTAAAGCCCTGACTTTTAACCTTAAAACGTCTGGATCACTGTCTGGTAAACGTTCATCAAAAATGCCCGGAATATGGTGTTGAAACTCATGGACCTTTCGGTAGGTTGTCAATTCAGGACACCACGGAACCGGGCAACGTCTGTACTTAGCTGTCTCCCAGGCTTTCTTGGCCGCATGTTCAGCTTCACCAGAGTTAAGAGTGGACAGGCTCAAAGTGAGTCTTCCATCTCTGGCTGTGACGGTTCTTTTGGTAGGCCTTTGGCTGGTAGGGCTAGCCTTCCGTTTAGTAGGTAGCCTAGATCTGGGGCGATGGCGTCTTGGGCTATTCCCTTGTCTGCCTCTAGAGTGCTGCCGTGGCGACAACCTAGGTTGATTCCTGTTTTGGGATCTGGAACCGGTATCCTGCCGACTATCGGTGTGTAACACCTGTGAATCGGCCCGGATATTATTGGTGTGAAACACCTCTTGACTTACATCTGTCCCCATGTATATTGGGTTAATCTGGTCTTTATGGATGGGTACCACCTGTGAACTGGATATTGTTGAGCTGGCTTGATCCTTATGGGTGTGTAACACCCCTGAAATGGGAGGTGGCGAGCTAGTTTGGTCCTCATGGGTGTTAAGCACCCGTAAACTGGAAGGTAGTGAACTACCTTGATCCTCCTGGGTGTGAAACACCCCTGAACTTGAGGGTTGGACAACCAATTTCTCATGAATTAATGGAGAAATAGCAACTGCTTTGGGTGACATCCCAGATACAAATGAGGTAGATGACATGGGTGACACCTTGGCTGTCTGACGGGGTGATAGTCTTACCCTAGAGCTTTCTGGTGTCCCCAAAATGGATGACCCTGGCGAATAGTCTAAGGGTTCATGACTCTCCATCAGTAAATCCTCACTCAAATCCAGACTGGGCCCCTTGATGGTGGACTCCAGCCAGTCCTTGTCAATGATGGTTAAAAGACCCAGCCACTCCTTCAATGATTGTAGATACTCGCCATCCCTCCTGGCACAACAAACTGTATCCCTAACTATATTTTCCAGAGATGACCTATCCCGATTTCTGGGCAATGCCAGACTTAATTGGCGAGCGAAGGCCTTTGCTGGTCATTGCACCCTGCCCTGTGCGAGATCTTTATTAACTTTGCTGATGAAATCAGCCATTCTGAAATTAGAAAACGTAAATACATTGTTAACCTACCACCTATTTTTGTTGCTATAATGTATTTATACCCTCACACCAGACAGAAAATTCTTTAGCTCACAACAATCTCAAGTAGCTTATGTGGTAATATCATCAGCTCGCAATCTCCATTTCCAGTTACCAGATTAAACCCAACTGTGTGGAATTGCTTACAACTCTTTACAGGTAGTGCACTTGAACTTGTCTATGTCAAGGGCATCTGTCGAAGTTACATTGACACAGGATCCATGGTACCACTCATCGCAGTAGTCACATTGTATCATGAATCGTCCTTGCCATGGCTGCTTACATGTGCAGTACAGTTCTGTATCTCTTGCCGATATAGGGGTACTTAACTGTGGAGAGGCCTGGAAAGTCTTAATCCATTCTGGAATTTTCCTGTCTCGACATGGTGTAAGACGATCATGATTTGTAACCATCACCACATTCCTCAACTTTACCTGGAAGAGGTAAGCAGAGATTTTCTTCACTATAACTGCTGGACCCTTCCAAGGTGGACTCAACTTTTTGGATTTCCCTTTCACCGTAGCTGTGTCAAGGATGTAGACCAAATCCCCTTCTTGGTATGGCCTCAACAACACCAGGTCATAGTACTTTTTAGCTTTCTTCAGGGAAGTTTTAAGGGTTTCCCTGGCTGTTGTGTGTGCCGATTGTAAATCAGCCTGTAATTGACTCACATAATCATCCGGTTCCACCTGTTTGTCAATTGATGGGAACATCAACTGTGCCGGAGTAGTGACTTCTCTTCCTAACATCATCCTGTTTGGGGTGAAACCCGTGCTTCGGTTGACAGACGACCTTATGGCCCCGGCAATCTGTTGAATGTACTCATCCCATCTGTGTTGAGATTTGTTTAGACAACACCTCACTGCATCCATGAGTGTCCGGTTGTATCTCTCAACCTGTCCATTAGACGAAGGCCTGTAAGGGGTGGTCCTTGCTTTATGAATTTGTAGTAACTGACACAGAGCATTGAACAATTTGCTCTCAAAGTTTCGCCCTTGATCAGAGAAAATCTGGAAAGGGTAACCAAAGCGTGAAAAGAACTCATCCACCGCCGCTTTGGCTGTGACATCCGCTTTCTGGGATGGCAGGGGTACCACCTCGACCCACTTGGTGAATTGGTCCACCATCATTAGACAGTGTTCGTTACCTCTAGATGTCTTTGGTAATGGTCCTAGAAAATCAATATGGACCCGCTCCATTGGTGCACCCGCATGATATTCGGTCATGGGTACTCTGCCATACTTTTGGTTCTTCTTGTTCAAACTGCATACATTACAGGTCAGGACATAGCGTTCCACATCTCGGGATAAAGAAAACCAAAAAAACTTTTCCTTTAACTTGGCCTTAGTCCTCGCCACACCCTGATGCCCAGCTGATGGGACATCATGATGCCACTGTATGGCCAGTTCTTGAAGATCCTTGGGGACTACCAAAACAAAATCACCTGACTCAGGTGTTTGCTTGAACAACATCCCATCTTTAAGGGTGAACAGTTCTTTATTCACCCAAGTGTACTTTACTGCGGGAGAACAAAGGGCAAGTTCCACCATATCCGGTTCAACACCATCCTTTAAGTATCCAAGAATGATATTGAGATCTTTATCAGCTTCTTGGCTTTCTTGCACTTCTGTTGAGGTGAAACCCCAACAACATATAGTGTCTGTAGTTGCTTCTGAAGGAAGCCTGATAGCGCAGCAGATAACCTGGAGATCATTGCCCTGACGGACAATGTCAAAACCTGATTCTCACTGGAAAAAACTGTCAGAAGACGTGACCTTATACGGCGAACTATCATGATCAACGTCAAGAGACTTGCACTGACCAGATGGGTCAGCGAGGACTGACATCAGCTCCGGAGAGTTCAATGATGAAAACTGGCACTGACTGGACTCGTCAGCGGGAACTGGCATTGAAACTGCAGAAGCTGAAGAACTTTTCTGGGCAGACCCAGATCTGTCCCGGTCAACCTGACCGGTATCTTTGCCGTCTGAACCATCTTCTGGGACAATTGCTGCGCAATGAACTGTAAGCGACGGTTTTATACCCTCTGAAGGGGCTGAAAGCCCCTCCGGACCATATGATCGGGCTGAAACCCCACCGACAACCTTTGATTGGACTGAAAGTCCCACTGCATCATCAACTGATCTTGAAAAGTCTCCCCATCGTTGATCAGCTCTAGTGCAATAGTTGCACCCGCCACATGGTAACTTCTTGGGAGAGACCCCGGCAACATAGGACTGACATGGCACTAGAGAGTCCGGAATTCTCGATAGGGCATCCGCATTACCATGTTTGGTTCCTTGCCTGTGTTTTATGACCATGTGATATTGGGACAGTTCTTCGATCCACCTAGCTAGCTGACCCTGTGGTTCTTTGAAACGTAATAGCCATGTAAGACTTGAATGATCCGTCCGCACAGTGAATACACGACCTAGTAGGTAGTGCTTGTACTGACGTGTCAGTCTAACTATGGCCAGTAGTTCCTTCCTTGTAGTGCAGTAATTCTTCTGTTCAGGAGTGAGTGCAAAGCTGCTGTATGATATCACCTTCTCTACACCTTCTTGTACCTGACTTAAAACACCTCCTATGGCAAAATCTGACGCATCGGTGTCATGAATAAAGTCATCTGTGTTGTTTGGCAAGGCAAGCACTGGGGGTTTTGTTAGGGCAGCCTTTAATGTAATAAATGCTTCGGCCTGTTCTTTTTCCCATTTAAATGAATTCTTCCCCGTGACTGCATACAGCGGTTGAGCAAGATCTGCAAAATCCTTCACGAATGTTCGATGGTAGTTTGCCAAACCCATGAACCTTTCCACATCTTTGCTTGAGGATGGAACTGGTCAATCAGCAACAGTACTCACGTCCTTATCCGACATTGCTATGTAGTCCTTACTGACAATTCTCCCCAAGAATTCCACTTCAGTTTGACAGAATAAACATTTTTTAGGTTTAAGCTTCATACCATGCTCACGAAACCGTTGAAGCGCTTCCCTCAAGTTCTTCAGATGATCATTGAAATTTTTCCCAACACCAAAATGTCATCAAGGAATGCGAGGACAGACTTCCACGTTAAACCACGGAGAATGAGATTTACCACACGCGAGAAGGTCGCTGGAGCATTAGTCAGGCCGAAGCCCATACGAACATGCTCAAACAACCCATACTTGGTTAGAAAAGCTGTCTTCTTCCGGTCTGACTCACTGATCTTGACCTGCCAGTAAGCAGAATTAGCATCTAGCTTTGAAAACCACAGACTACCTGAGAGTGTGTCCAAACAATCTTCTACCAGGGGGAGGGGAAATGTATCTTTGATGGTTACATCATTTAAGGCTCGGTAATCTATGCACCATCTTACGGATCCATCCTTCTTACGGATCAGGACTGGAGCTGATGCCCAGTCTGAGACAGATTCCTGAATAACCCCTGCGTCCATCATTTTCTTTAAGTGGGCCTCTTCTTCGTTGACAAAACATGCCGGTGTTTTACGCATGCGCTGTTTAATGGGTAATGCATCTCCCGTGTCGATGCTATGCTCCATTGCTGTAAAATTCCCCAAGTCGAATTCATTAGTAGCAAATACATCCTGAAATTCGATGAGCAAATCTTCAAGTTGTTCTTTCTGTTCATCATCCAGCGTTTCAGATGATTCTGTAAAAACTTGCTCTAGATGACTTGGTAACTGCTCACTATCCCTGGTTGGCAAGCTGTTCTGAGCCTTCTCACTCCCCTCAGGTAATGGCTGCCCATCCTGGTCTGTACTAAACTCACCACAGTTGGAAACCGTGTTAAGTCTAGCCTGCCCTTCCTTCTTCTGAGAAACCTCTTGACCTACTTTTTCATCTTGAATTACCTCCCCTACTTCAAAAGCGTTGGCCACCCATCTCCCCTTTTTCAGGGTGCGATATCGATCGCTGGAATTCACTAAAGTGATAACTGGTTTGGTGCCCCCCTTTCGTAGGATCTTTGGTGTTTCAAACTCCAAATCCTCACTTTGTTCAATGATGTAATCATTGATTTGGCAGTCCATACTGCATGTGACACGTACAACTGAATTTGGTGGAACCACAGTACGCTTTGAGAGAGTCACTTTTGCAATGGCTGGCTTGTCCTCCCTGAACTTGGTGATAATAGGTATATGCTCACCCTTGATGACCAGAGTCTCGGTCGACCAATCAATCTTTGTCTCTAAGTGATGCAACAGGTCATGACCAAGCAGGAGCTCATCAGATATTGGTGCTACATACAGCCTTTCTTTAAATATTTGCGTGCCAAGTTTGATTTGGATTGGCTTGGTTATAAACCCCTGTAGTGTGGCTTCTTTGTCTGCTAATAGCATCTCAACATCTCTAACCTTACCTGGTTTCTGTCTCAACCTGTTGTAACAGTCTGTAGACAAAATTGTTATTTCTGCACCGGAATCTATTCTCGCTGTCAGTTCCAGATTACCAACTGTCATTAGTACTGAGGACAATCCAGCACACACTCTTTTCACGGTAACTTGTGATGAAATCTCAGAGGTTACTTTTCCGTCTACGGCATTGATGAAATCAATGTCCTTTTTTCTTTTAACTGTACTTGGAATGGAATTCCTATTTCTAGTTTCTTCAGACAGATTATGGTGTTCACTATCTGAATCCTTGGCTTCAGCAACACATGGTACACTAGTTGGAACTTGGGTCTCTACTGGGGTGGCCCTTGGATGCACTCTTCTAGATTGAATGTTATTATGCGGACTGATAAAATCAGTGTCTGGATGTTCCATTTCCGCATTGTTGCCTGCTTGAATATGGATGTAATCCGTTTCAAGTTTCGCTTGAAAATCACCAATGAAATTGGGTTTGCCCATTTCCAGATCTTGAACTTCTTGCCCCCCCTTGTACCAACTGTCTGAAGCCCTTGACCCTCTGTACCTATTCTTGTGGGCTCAGAGGTTGGGTCACACCCCTTTGCCCTTGACCTTTTAAATCTTCATTTAAGGCCTCCCTCTTAGCCTTCTTCTCCAACCACTGCTGGTACTTCTTGCATTCCCTTTTCCAGTGGCCATCCAATTTACAGAAATAGCACTTACTGCCTTCCGTCTTTACTGAGACATCAGCAGATTTTCCTTGATTGCTGTTAGCATTACCAGTTTTCCCTTCTAGGCGATCTAGTCGGTTCATGACCTCCCTAAACATTTGAGATGTCTTATCCTCCATTCTCTCATCAACTTTGTTGACCTGGATTCTGTCGTCTTTCTTCTTCTTTTTTCCCTCACCGTCCACTGCCTTACTTATGAACTGAAAGTTCTTAATAATATGGAGGGCTTCTTCCATGGTTGGTGGGTCCCTAAACAATGCTTGTTTGCCAGCCTCTGGATCCATGCACCCTTGACAAAATCTGGTGATCATTTCCCTTTGGGTAAAGCTCTCAGGAAGATCCCGGAATGCGGACAGGGCTAGTGTAACTACCCTGTCATACCAGTCCTCCAAACTCTCATCACTTCTCTGGGTAATTTGTTGAAATTCCATCCTAGCTGTTCCTACTACCTCACTCCTTCCAAACCGTTTTTCAAGTTTGTCAAAGATTTCATTAAAATTCATCTTTTTGTTTGCCTGGGTTGTCATGGCAAAATAATCTAAAGCTTTGCCTTCCAGGCACCACCCGAGGTAATCCATGCTTTCTTGAGCAGACCATTTTAGGTTTTGCTGAATGCTAGTGAACCTTAGTTTGAAGGATAACCATGACTCTTTCCCATTGTATTTCAAATTCTTTGGTACCCTCCTGGGGTTACCTCTTACTACTACTTCATCCTCACTAGTTAACATTTCCAAGTGATTATACCAATAAGTGTTGTTTCACGTTGTATATATTGTCGTATATAACCTGGAGACATGTTTTTTCAAAATGGTAAGGATTTCTGGAGAATGGCTGTCTAGTTCCTTACAATTTAATTTGATTTTCTTATAGGATAGGTTATGAATTGTAATAAATTAAAAGGTGGGATTGTTTTGTGTGCTTATATTTCTATAAATATGCGTTATTCTGTTTCAATTATCCCATAAAAAGCATTTTTAACCTGAAAATAAGAATTTAACGTTTTCCTCATTAACAAACTTTACGAGAATATGTTTCTTAATTTTGTCATGGTTATACATGCATTTATGAATGGTTATATCAAAATATAAAATTGGACATCTTGAGTTTCTTATGTACCTAAACGCACAGCAAACTTATGTTCATAGGATCCCCCCTTTTGTTACATGTAATTCGTTCGCTTGTATTTAATGTCCTGCATATAAGTTGTATTTGAACAAGGGCTTCAAGGAATTCTTTGAAAGTTATATAACTTTTCTCACGCCATCTTTTGGTTTTTTTTGTTCGAACTATACTAGTACGATGTTGCCAATTAATCATACCGTGCAACTGTCATTGTATTGGTCAGTTTGAAAAGCTCCTAACCAAATATTTTGAAAGAACATGAAAACATTTAAATTTCCAAAAGGTCATTTACTTGTTAAATGGTACAGTTATCGTGGTATATTATCTGATATAATTATTTCATTTTATTTTTTTTAACGTCGTATTCAACACATATTTAGATCATATATACAACGGCTAGTTCTTTCTACTAAAGGTTTCCCGGACACTTTTCTATCACCAGTACTAACTTAACCTACCACGAGACCGACAGTCATGTATGGGGTATGACCTACCGCGACCTGGCTCAAACCCGCGATCTCCGGATTCGAAGTTAGACACCATAACCACTACGTCTCGGTCGAGGCTTTATCTAATATAATTATTATAATCAATCTTTAATGTAAATTTCATTTCATGTAAGACTTACGCAATGGATCAGGTTGAACATGAACAAACAAGGGTCAGTATGTATGGCAGGCAATTTATTTTACTGAATTCCCCAACCGGTGATCTATGACTAATTTATGAACAGCAACATGACCTTGACCTCATCTAAAAATATGAGATCTGCTGGGCGGGGCAGTATACCAATGTGTGAGGTCCAAGCAACCTTGACATTTGACCCTTGTCCTCGGCCTTGACCAAAGGGCTATACACAGTAAATTTTGGGTGAAAGTTGAAGTCATTATCGAGTTATCGTACGGAAAGACAGGCAGACAGACAACACCATTAATTCTGCGTATTTTCAAGTGAGTTGCGATACAATACGAGTTGTGATACAGTAGTCTCAAAATAGTATACGTTAATCCTAGTGAAAATGTATCTATGTGCGATACAAAGACGAATTGAGATACAATTGTCACAAGATAATATTCGTCAGCTAAAGTAAAAATGTAATGACCGATTTTTGTTATTGAATTCTGTCTCAAATTGATGAACCATCCTCTGTGAAAATATTGTAAAATGAATACTAAAACTCTGCGAGTCAGATGTGTCGCCTGACAATAGCATACCAGTTATTTACATTTTTCTGAAGAATGGGGTATCTATAGGGAATGAGGTTATACCTCAGACAAGCAAAATAGGACAATACCTTTAGAGTTATGCGGCAGACAAGAATTAGGAATTACAAGGACAATAACTTCAAAAATTTGCTAAGGACAGTTATGGTTCTTGGTAGGGGTGTAACGGTTAACCGATATACCGGTTAATATTGCAATACGACTTCTAACTGTTTAAACCGGTTTGTTTTTCTAGAAATGATTGTTTTTATCAGTCTGAAATTTAAATGTTTGAATAAATGTTAAAATGTGTTCGGAAACCTGAAATATTATATTATTCGTAAAGTGGGAGAGAAATTATCTTTGAAAGTCCATCCAAAACTTTTTTTCTGACTTATTCAAACATTTGCATAATACGAATAGATCATTTGAAAATATGCCTAACGAAACGTGTAAGTACACCGATTTCAATGTTGTTAGAAATTTTCATTTTTCAACATTTATTTTCGATCTTTAATGGATATGATTACAGGACTATACTGTCGTCTGCTTGCATGGTTTTCATGCTTCTTAATTGATGCAAAATTGGTTTTGTCGCGCATATGCAGAAAAGCGGAAATGCGCCCGTGCTTATCGTGCAAAAATTGCACGTCGTCAAGTTTAGTGAAATTCATCAGTGCGTTGATATGCACAACAAAAAAATAACAAAAATTGCTCGAATGTCGTTTCAAGAACGAGAAATTGCCATAGGTCTTCTGCCAGACGGTGCGTCAACTGCCAATCTCCGTAAACAGAGATCCTGTTCTACTCGCGTTGTCGTACTGGATCTCTACTTAGTCAATGTAAGGTCACGTCGAGATGAACTTTGTGTCGACCAATCAATGCGTAGCTTTCATCTAGACGAAACACCATTAATAACATTTTGATTTCGTAATTTCTATTTTTAGACCTAGGTTTGCCTGCATATTTTACAGCGGTATTATTCACAGTCTGCGATTGGGTGGCTCATTTCAAATTGCGTGACGTAGACGATGTTAACAAGTTACGTATCATAACAGTTTCGTCATGAATATTATGATGATAAAAGGTCACCTGAACGTGACCTTCGTTTGGAAAAGACCAGACCTAATTTAGCAAGTATGCGAGCGGTAACATTTTAGATCGGGTTTTAATCAGATTGGTCAACTGCAGAATAAGACTTCAAATTGCTAATTTTCTGTTCAATCAAAACAATTAGAAAATCTTCCCATATCAACGCATGCGCGACAGAAATGGTTTTGCATTGATAAAGTAGCATAAACACCATGAAAGCAAAGGTCAGTATGGTCAAAAACACTTTTCCATCATCGATCGGACTTTTATGTTGAAAAATAAGACTTCCTACAATACTGAAATCGGAGTACTTAGAAGTTTCGTTAAGTATATAAATTTCTTTGTGCAATAATGATCAAATTAAGACGATGCATGTGCATTAATTCTTGCTATGCATGTTTGCGCAAAAGAACAATATGTATTGCAATACATTGCAATATATTGCAATACGGGTTTCGTGTATTGCATGACATTGCAATACGGTTTTCACCGGTACATCCCTAGTTCTTGGGCACTGGATTTCTCCACAATGAGATCAATTCAGCTAAGAAGTTTCAAGCTGATATATTCAAAACCTTTAGAGTTATGCCGCAGACAAAAATAAAGCATGAAAATTACAAAGGGCAATAACTCCAAAATTATGCAAAAGAAAAGTATTATTCTAGGACCCTGTACCTTTTCTACTGTGACATATTTTCAGTTATGAAGTTTCAAGTTGATATCTCCAGTACTTTTAGAGTTAAATCCTGAGTAAACAAGTAGTGTGAAATGTACGATAATTTCAAAAATATGTAAGGCAGAGTTACATTTTTACACACTGCACCTCTACTTGATAAGATCTATCTTCATACAAAGTTTCACACCAACGCCTTATTAGTTTTAGAGTTATGTCCTGGCAAATGTTTAATGTATCAAAAGGGGCAATAACTCCAAACTTAGGCAAGGCAGAATTGCAGTTCTTATGAAGACATTTAAGTATTGAACAAATAAATAAGTATGTACGAAGTACATACATGTATCAATCATTCATCATAGTTAGTATTGAAGTATATCTGCTATGCAAATACGTACTATTCATTTCATTTCCTTAAACTTAAGAGAAATCACTATAGTGAAATAGAAGTCATAAAAAAGCTGTTTATCATGGCTTTGGTCTAAACATTTCCATTAAAACAATTTATATTAGCACGGGAGTTAAGAAATAAAACATTATTTGACAAATAACATCGTCGGCAACCACAGTACTTTCTTCCGTTACACCCCATACGTACCATGGGCAATTTGACTGGCACAATATCGTTTTCTTAATTTCTTAAATATGCATGAGGCAGGGGAGACCGATCCTTTCAATGAAATCGCATGTTATAATTAAATACTCTTCAATAACAATGACGTCATATTGGGATTTTCTTACTATAGCTCGTTTAGGATAACTTGAGACAAAATACAACGATACCATTTTTATACACAGGTGGATTTAAGTTTAGTACACGTAATTATCAACTATTATCAGTGTTTTTGATATTAAATTTAGTACGAGAACACACGTTCCACGCATTAAGACATGTTTAATACTTTCATTACACAAAATCAGCTGACCTTCCTGTTTTATGTAATACCTGAGTCCCATATATGTAAACAGACTGAGTCGTGTGTCTCAAGTTATCCTAAACGAGCTATACTATTAAATATAAAACCAACGCGCATGTTTATTTTCAAAAAATGGTTGCGTAATTTCATTGGCTAGTTTTCCGCAGTGGCTTCCTTATGGAACCAATGAAACTGCCTCATAAATTATTCATGATAACGATATTTCCCTAACCAAATTATCCACTGTACATAACGCCGCATAGCGTAGTAATGAATTGTGGGATTACCGACGGTGGACAGATATGGGAATGGGTAAAAATAGTTCCTGAAATCAGATTTAAAACAGACAGTTCACAGTTTTTATGCTTTAATGACATGTTAGCCATAATAATGATTATTAATGTGTATTATTTATAATATTGTTTCGTTTTGTTCTATATCTTTTTAATGCAAGCACTGAACAGGTTCTCTAAACATGAATAAATTGAAGTTTTAACATCAGACTTCAGACAATCCTTTGTATCAATATACGGGTCTTAGAGTTACTATTTCAACTGCATTATTGTTAAGTATCCAATTGTCCAATGACTAACAATTAAACATTTTTTCTTTCTTTCAAATAAAATAGAGACTGAATAAGGCAGCCTATATTCTGAAATTTCACCAACTTTTCTTCCTGATATGTTGTACATATCAATAGAACTACATTTGTACTTCCACAGGAATAACAGATTTTTATCTGTTATAGTTATGCAAGAATATTTACCAGCTTCAATTGGAAATACAAACACTACCCTACCATCTTTGTCAAAAGTTTCAACAATATTATCATTAATGACGTAGACTCGTGTATTATCAATGTTTGTCGACATGGTGTTACAGAATGGAAAATCAAGCTCTAACGGATATTTTCTACCCCGTGAATCTCTCTTTAAACATCTTTGCAACTCACCTGATAACCTATAGATATTTATACCATTAAAAACATTCATTATCCATATATGATTGTTACAATATACCATGCCCAGAGTATCATAGTGGCATTCCTCGACCAAAACTTCTTTCTTTAATCTCATTTTGTCAGAATCATCTATAGATATAAACTGTAAAACATTGGGATCTATCAAAACAGCCACTTCTGATGACGATATAGCAACAACATGCAATGGTTCTATCTTACAATCATAAAAATCTTTCACATTAAATTTATCATCAAGTCTCTTTAATCTACGGTTACTGTAATCACTAACTAGTATTGTACCATCAGCCATCTGACACGTATCTGTTATTACGCCAAGTTTATCATCAGTGTCTACCGTTATATCGATTTCTTTTATAATACTTGCATCGGTGAAAGATTTGGTTGTAAGCTGTAATAAAGAATGTATTTATAATGACATGGACAATCATGAAACAATTGAATAATCGTTCGTGTACAAATTTCAACTAGCATAATCTTAAAGAAAGTGCCTGTTGCAGCCCTGGTGCCAAATCTGCAAATCAAATTATCTGGACTTAGTAGTATCAACCAATAAGAAAACAATATCCATATTAGTCAATTAAAAGTAGTGTTTTGTCATTTCCATGGTTTGGTGATATATTATGACTCGTTCAAGTGAGGATAAAACAAACCTGAGATAAATAACCAGCAGACATACCTACGATAGCTGATTGGGGAGTAGAATGTTTATCGTACCTGGTATTACACATTGAATAATATTATGGTCAAACAGATTAAAATGCAGTATTGCTTATCACAAAATACTTATTTTAAATAGCTCATAAGTTATTTAGTATTATTGATGTAGACTCGCATCATTATGTGATGTAATGAAAATATAGAAACCTGTTTGTGCGTTTCGCTCCGTTCTTTTTCACTGTATTGCTTCATCCAGTGAAACTCTCGTTTCTGGAAAAGTAGAAATGTAAATAATAAAAAAATTGCCCATGCTCGATATGGCAAACTCGAAAGTTTATAAAAAGTTTTGCATACAAGGACTACAAAACTAAGTTTATAGACCATATCTTCATTCATAAAAGTATATTATGCAACGAAACAAACAACACGAAAAAACTAGACTTAAAGCTCTATATAAATGCTGATAATTGTCAAGTATCATGCTTTTGCTTAAAACTTACGCAAACATTTAATAATTATATTAACGCGTCCCAGTCACAAAACTCTCAAGTATTTCTCCAGAATTAATAGTTAAACTATTTTGAAATTCGCGATTAAAACCGAAAGTAATGACTCTACGGAAATTTACGAAACTCAACGAACGAGATCGGAATATTCCGTCGTGGCTAAAAGTAACCACAACTTCAAATCGGAAGTAAACAAATTTTCTTCTTTGATAAATACACGTTTTTACAGAGAATTTCCTGCGAAAGCTAATTAAAACTCACGAAACTCATGTAAATAGTTTATACATGAACATACACTGTCACGGAAAAGAAACGCATCAATTAAGTCTTTAGATATACAGAAACGTTTGCTGATAGACCACGTTCAGGTAGAACAAGTATAATGTCGACAAACCAAGACAACTAGATAATTATTCGCGTAAAAGATTTTCACGGCAGTATCTACGCCATGTGTGGTGAAAGGGTAACCGTGTATGCCAATAAGTCGAAAAACAATGGGGAACCAATTGGTTGGCGTAAACAGTACAGCGGACTAGTTCTAAAGAATGCCACCGTCACCAACGTCTATCTCTCCGCTCGTATCATCGCGGCCATGGTGTTGGAAGAATGTAGTGTTCAGTGAAGAGTCGTGTTTCGACTTATGTAACGCACTCAGACTTATCGGTGTCTCAGCAGAGTTACAGCTCATTGTTATGTAGCTTTAATGGTCTATGAGTGTCACTATATTCTGGTAACGTCAAGACTTTGCCTATCAGCCTTAAAACGACTGACCTTACTTTGCGCATGTCACCATAGAATTATTTCAGGCTTACAAAATTGATGGTTTTCTCTTGTAATTCTGAATCCCGAAAATGATGTACAATGTTGAAATGAGGCGTTTCTTTTAGCATCATTTTAGATATTTTCGTACTCAAAACATGCGCACACTGGTTTCTCGAGTTAATCACTGGAAAAACGATATAATATATCCAACACTTTACAATTTTGTGTAAGTTTTATCAAACACCTTTTAAACAATTTGATTGTCTGAGATTGTATCTTCGTTGTCTAATTTAAATATTTTAAAGTACCCTACTTTTAAATGAAATTAATATTTGAAGAACTTGACCCCTACAAGGAAACCCGCTAGAGAGAGTTATAATAACCCCAAGGGAATTATATTCTATTGTCTTTTAGATAGTATTACTTGTTTTTAAATTGATGGTAGCGATTTTGTCTTCTTTTAGATGCTTTAAACCACTTAATAATCACAAAAGATGGTGGTTTTTACATAAACTGTGTTTGTGACATTTTTTCATTAGAATTTACATACAAATTAGGTCAACTGATACAATAGCTGATTGATTTGAATACATGTCATGACAAATCATTGAAACAGTTAAGAGGTAAAAATCAGTTGGAGATGGTATAAAATTTAATTCCGTTTATAGATAAAAAAGCTAACATTGACGTACACTTTCTTCCTCATAATGTTTTAGTTCGTCCCTCAGTTTTTGTTTTTCCTTTTCACACTTCTGTAAAATTGAACAGATACTGTTTAAGAAACATATATTAACACGACTTATGCATAATAGATATACCATGTTTATTCAATACACATACAGTTAAACAAATAGTGTAATAGTAAGTATGATTAAGAAAGATGTGTATTTTTAATTATAAATTTGCACATAATTACAACTTTTATTTACAAATACATTTATTAAAAAATTGTCATCAAGAAAAAGAGGACCGCTGATATAAGACAATTCTAAATATTAACTAAAATATGTGTAATATTATGTATATTTAGTTAGTTATTGACAGTTATGCTGTTTTAGAAGTATTAAACTATTGAAAAGTAGGTTATATTATATAAAACATTACGGTTTCCCTTTTAGAATCATCATAATAAATGGCTTCTACAGCAGAATTTTCTTAGTGTAGGGACATTTATTCTTGTCAAATAAGCAATATCGAAAACGCATTGGACTTACAAATCTTCAAACACTCATATGATTTTGCAATAATTGGTGTTGGTACTACCGAACAAATAAAACTACAAAGAAAACATGAACAATACAAACCACTCTCTCTATCCGTATTATCAATTTTGTGATGATGTCAAGTTCACTATAAGATAATATTTCGAAATCCGTTCTTAGGCATTGTTGAAGAGTTGCTATTGCTTTTTTAGTGAAGTCGTGCAAATTGTTATCCTTGTCAAAAATCCCAAGCTTTTTATTTTCCAACTAAAATGTATCAGAAAATGTGTAAATTACATTCAACTGATTTAAGTTAGAGTAAAAAACGAACGATGTAAATTTGACAGTCGCTCATGACAATAATAAAGACATTTTTAAACTGAAAATGAAGAAGAAACAAATATACATGTATTATCTGGAAAAAACTAGTGTTTCAAACATTATTTCTTAACCCAACAACTTCGAGCATTGTCAGGTTTTCGATATTTCTCTTTATAATTTAAATGATATTGTTGGTTATAATGATGTCTTTGCATCCAGGAAAATGAGTCACTCAGTTGAAATCAATATCTTTTAAAAACATTAAAATGTTTTGCATTTTACGACCATGAGAGCGGAATAATTTCATTGTACGACAAATTATCATAACACTTACATCATCCAATTCTTCTAATGCTTTATCCAAATATGTCACTACTTCTTGTGATGTGTCTGAATTGCTTTTCCTTATGACATCTAAGTAGTCTTTAATAACAGAAAAATATTCTTCCATTTTCGTCTTCGTTAATGTGTTGTTGGAACTATGCATAAGTTCATGCCTCAGTCGAATTAACTACGAATGGATAAGATTAATATACTCTAATTGACATTTTATAATAATCGTATATGTACATTCATGTAATTGAACTGTTTTACAGCAATTATCGCATCTACCATTGTAACATTTTAACTTTTTAGGTCCGTCGAGATGTAAGAGATAAATATAAACTCCTGTAGAAACATGTGGTCTCGGTGACATATTGGCAGCTCATGAAATTGTATTATAAAAATCAGACAATACATCAGTGTTTGTGATATCTTACAGAAAAGAAAAAAACGTTTCTAATTCATTATGAGTAAAAATGAAAGGTCTCTTAAAGTCACAAAACACTCGTCAAAAGTATGAATTGAAACACTAATACGTGTGAGTCGTTTGAAGATACTTTAATGGACTTAATCTTGAATTCAAACTTCACAGATTTTACTAGCGCGTCTAGCAACCATGTAACGTAACAATGAAAATCATGGGTACAGTAAACAATGGAACTAATCTATAGCAAGGGGGTTTCAGTAGTAATATGTAAAAATGTTGTTTATAACGATAACAAAGAATAACAATTCAAGTTATATTCAAAAGATAGAGAACGATGATTTTTTTGAAAGACCAAGGATAACCATAACTGTTGTATAAACTGTACGGAGGATTAACACAAAAATAAGAAAGAACTTTTATATGATATTAATATCAATTGTGTTTATCATGTTGTGATAAAATGTATGATCGTCTTATAAATGAAACAAAATACGCACACAACCTGCATGATGCTTAACTTGTTCTTCGAATTGTTTGCAATTACGCATTAAACTAAATACAGCAAATGGGTCAGACTCTTCGGGACCAGATGCATTAGCAACTTCACATTTCTTGCTAATGTAAATTTTAGACACAATCCACCAATGTAGGTCAGGTTTAAACGATTCTTCTTCACAATGACGTGTCCAAGCCGTGCAGTCTTTACTGTAACAAACGTTTACATATGACACATAAACTATTGTTAATGGTTAAATTTATTTTTAAAAGCTACGAATCAATAAAACACACATTTACGAAGCCGACAGGGTGAAAACGTTGGTTTTGACAACTGTTTTGTTCTTTTGTCAGAGTCAACTAAATAACCCCCTTTTATCTACACTTCCAACGTTTAAAAAAGAATAATACATTTACCATATACCTATAGTTATGTTCTGAATAGCTTTTCAAAATGCGATTTCAATATGATTGACATAAACTAGTATTGCAGTTAGATCTTTTAATATCCATTTCAGAAAAGTAATGCGATATTTATTCAGAACTTTTGGTGTCATACGTAAATTATTTCTATGGTATTAGACTCATGGTGTCAATAATGAAGTAGTCTTACATTGAGGTTCATTTAGTATTACACATATTATTTGCTACCGATGTACGCTATAGATATTTCTAAATACAATTTATATATACTATGTACTTGGGAATTCAGCGTCACACACACTGTGACATGGCAAGCCATTTGAACTAAAATAATAATATGCATGAAGGAAAGAGAACAATAAAACGTGCTGAATAATAGATGTTGTTGATTCACACTAATTTGAAGTAGCATGTCTAGTATACTGTAGTAGGTATTTCCCATTTCACAGCATATGTAAATAGCTAATTACAAGTTGTAAAACCATTGTGCAAATACGGCATGCTTTTGTACTTTAAATTCTGGACTCATCCGTTTATTGGGAAAAATGTAAGTCCATGATATTGTGGTACAATTTCAAAGTATTTATTCTCATGAAAAAAAATGTTCCGTACGAGTGGCCAAGTAGATAAAATTGTAGATAGAATTTACATGATTATATATAGATTATAGTTGAATATTTGTACATATTCACTACATACTGTTCTTGAAAATTTACCTCGCCTTCTGTTAGACTGACACACGAAGTTAAAACATTTATCTATACACACAAACATGACGCCGCCTTACTTACTGTTCATTACAAGGCGATGCATATCATTAAAAGACTATTGAAAATAAAAACTTACATTTCATTGAAAGCATCCAACATTCTGCTGATCACATCTTTGCACTCCATACAACTTTGGTCGTACAACATCCACGAACGAACGCCTCTTATTTTTCCCAGTTTAATTTCTCCTCTAAACATTACCTTGTAAAGCAGACTGTCAAAATGATCTTCTTTATCAGGTGGATGTATCTTCTTTAGTTCATGAATAAATTTTGTCATTATTGTTTTGATGTAGTTCGAAGAACCACGTTTGGCAATTTGAAGTCCTAAAGTAGCTTTCACCCAATGCAGAAATTCCTCCTCAGATAGGTCATTTGGAAGAGACATTTTAACTAGTACATGTAGGAATGACTGCAATAAGAAGGCACTACGAAATAAAGTTGAAGGCTTTTTAACGAATATGATGGTAAACGAATGTACATTAAAAGTTCTTATATTTTAAATTGGAAGTAATTATATTATCATTGCAATCACACAAAAACAATACATGTTGAACAATAACCTTCCATTAGCCTGTAATGAGTCACGATTTATAGCTCGTTTAGGATAACTTGAGACAAACGACTCAGTTTGTTTACATATTTGGGACTCAGGTATTACATAAAAGAGTGAGGTCAGCTGATTTTGTGTAATGAAAGTATTAAACATGTCTTAATGAGTGGAAAAGCATTACATCATTAGTTTCGTTTGATTTGATAGTACATTGTATCATTGATTGCTTTCGGCGCGATATGTCCTTTTTGCGTTGGTGCACCGTAAAACCCAAGCAAACAAACAAACAATAATGCGTGGAACGTGCGTTCTCGTATTAAATTTTACACATAAAAAACACACTGATAATAGTCGATAATTACGTGTACTAAACGAAGACAAAATCTTTATCATTAATTTAAAAACAAGTCAAACTATCAAGAAGACAATAGAATATAGCTGCCTTTGGATTATAATAACTCTCTGTAGCGGGTTCCCTTTTAGGGGTCAAGTTATTCAAAATATCAATTTCTTATAAAAGTGGGGTACTTTTATAACATATAAATTAGACTACGGAGATACCCTCTCAGCCAATCAAGTTGCTTAAAAGGCGTTTGATAAAACTTACACAAAATTGTAAGTGTTGGGCTGAGTTCAGTTAGCAGTAAGCGTTAGCCAAACACAGTTACTGTTATGAACGGTCAATTGAACGATCCGTTGCAGTGCGAACATTTAAAGATGGCGGGCAAGAGAGTCATTACTTCTATTTTATTAGAAGAATTCGGAGAGGAGGACTTGTTTTTCTTGTTAACTTGTTTTTTGTAAATGTATTGATCTAAATCAACGGGAGTAACACCCCCGACTTCGTTAGACCTAATCCGGAATTTAAAATTATGGTTTTTTCCGTGCGTGCACAGGCGGTACAAACAAAGTTGTCTACACATTATTGCTAAACAGCACGAACTGTGGATTAAATACTACTATTCTTTTTTACACGTGTTTTCATTGTAACAGTGAAAGTTTGTACCGGAGGGGAAAACCCAAATATTTGAATTCCGGACATAGTATGGCAGTTACTAATTTGCAAAATGTACAGGAACTATTTTGTTTCATGTTGTTACATACTCGCGTACTATATACTATAATCGTTAGCTGTTGGCCTTAAACGTTTTCCGCTTACAGGCCGTTCAATTATTATTGTTAGCGAACGTTGCGGAACGTTACGAAACGTTCGCGGTAACTGAACGCAGGGTTGAATATGTCATATCGTTTTTCCAGTGGTTTACTCGAGAAATCAGTGCGTGCAAATTTTGAGTACGCAGATGCTAAAAAGAAACGCCTCATTTCAACTAGGTACATAATTTTCGTGATTCAGAATAATATAAGGAAACATTTTTTTTTCACCCAGTAAGAAGTCCTTGGTGACATGCGCAACGTTAGGTCTGTCGTTACTATGCTGATAGACACAGTCATGACGTTGCAGAATATAGAGACACTCACCGAGCATAAAAGCTGTTCATGTGTATGTCCACCAGATTACCTTGGCAAACAACGAGTTGTGACTTAAACTCGTTTTGAAAAATTGATTAATCTGAGGGCGTTACATAAGCCGAAACGCGAATCCTCACAGAACTCTACATTCTCCCAACACTATGGTCGCGATGATACGAGCGGAGAGATAGACGTTGGTGACGTTGGCATAACTTTATAACCGTTTACGCCAAACAAGAAGATTTCCCATTGTTTATTGACTTATTTAGCCTACACGGTTATACTTTCACCACACATGACGTTAATTGGTTCTTTTCTTTTTCCCGTCAGTATAGTTTTATGTATAAAACTATTTACATGATTTCGTGAGTTTTAATTGGCGTTCGCACGAAATTCACTTCACAAAAGTGTATTTATCGAAGAAAAAAATTCGTTTTCTTCCAATTTGAAGTATTTTTAGCCACGACCGGATGTTCCGATATCGTTCGTTGAGTTCCGTGATTTTCCGTAGAGTCATTACTTTGGGGTTTATCGCTAATTTTGAAAAAGTATTAGTATAAATTCTGAAGAAAATACTTGAGAATTGTTGTGCCTTGGGTGCGTTTTATATATTCATTTAATGATTGCTTGAGTTTTAAGCAAAAGCATGATACTTGACAATTATCAGCGATCTAATTAGTAAAGGGGCCTTAAATCCACCTGTGTATAAAAATGGTATCAATGTATTTTGTCTCAAATTATTCTAAACGAGCTATAGTAATTGGCATATTTTACAAAAGAAAATATTTCGAATTCATTGGTTTATATTGAACGCTTAATGAATGTATGTAATACAATAGTTATTCAATATGTCTAGTAACTTTAAAACTTTTAGTGCGTTTATACAAAGGTTATTCAAAAATGTGTATACATTGAACCAGATATGTTTTGTTTATTTAAAAGCCGTGGTTAAGACTAGTTGAATCTTGTCCGAATGCATGCCATAAGGGATTTTATATAACAGGGATATGTAACGATAAGTAAATGTAATAGATTTTCATCAAATTTCACTGACGTCGCTATTATTTTGGTTCATACAGAAAACAAGTTTAAATAAAGACATTCCCACAAAATTTTGTTCCAGTACCATTCAAATTGAAATAAATGTTAGGAAAAATGTGTTTCTAGATGATTTTGAGGTAAATTACGCTCACAGAGTGTTTCACAAAATAATGCATTTTCCCGCCGATTTGCCTTTTTTAGTTAAAGTTAAAAAAAAGGTAAAGTGCGGTTTAAAGTCTGCTTCCATCTACATGCTCAGCCGACTTAACAATCTTGTACGTTAACCCCTGATCACCGAAATCACCCTCAGGCAGGCGATCCCTCACAGTACCCATTTACACCTGGGTGGAGTGGAGCAATTGTAGGTTAATTTCTTGCTCAAGGAAATTAGCAGTGCCCCTAGTGGGGATCGAACCCGGGACCTCTCGATCCCTAAGCGCGAGTCCTACCACTGGACCACTGCTTCTATTTTTAGCCACACTTTACATCACCTAAAGTCATATTTTCGGTCATAATTGCAACAATGTTTTGTCAAAAACTTCAGAAACATTAATCATGTTTTTAAACTCTGGAATAGTTTGTACAGTCTGCTTCAGCCAGTTATAGGCAGTGACGACTGTGAAAATTCAAAAAAGCGCGTTACAAATCCCTGTTATATAGAACCCCTGATGCCATGGACCCGTATCAATGCCTGTTTGTTGTGTTAAACGCCTTAGCAACACATTGTACATGCGTAACATTGAACCAGACATGTTTTGTTAATTTAAAAATCGTGGTTAAGACTAGTTGAACCTGAATGTGCAATTCGAACAAGAATACATGCCATGGACACGAATCAATGCCTATGTTTGTTGAGTCAAACGTCTTAGCAACACATTGTATAAGGCAGACAGTCGGTCGACCTACTCACCGTTTCCTGGAAAGGCTAAACCTATGGATTAAGCCGTTTATCCGGTCACTGAGCCCAAACTTCCGTCAGTGACTCATAATGTTCTACATGATTAATTCATGCATATAAGTACGTTTAATACATTTCAATTTTCTGCAACTGTGATCTAGATTAATAGTTACATTAGAAAACGAGCAAATTTCTCTATCAGACGTCTTAAAAGGAGTGATTTAAACAATTTTATTTAGCTGTATTTCAAGAGTTAAACTGAGGTATAAACAGCTGAAATATGTATGATTACCAATAATATATCAGTAAAATATTACCTACTTTCTCTTTAAGGTGGGTTGTTTTACTTTATTATTACTAACTAAGGAATGTCGCTCCATATCAACTTACAACACATGTAGGCGTTAAAATTATCTGACTCCGCCTTCGTGCAAGATAAAATTTTACCGACGGATTCCTTTTCATTACGATAAGAACAATCATAACAACCGATATTTTCCGAATATAACTCTTATTTTCGGTTACGCTTTGGTTCTATTCCTTATAAAATGAAAAGCAGTTTAATATTATTGGCGACCTTCGTTAATTGTTTCAACGTTGTAGAATAAACGCAGTCTAAAATTGTACCTAAACGAGATTTGTTATAAACGTCGTATTCAACACATATATAGGTCATATATACGACGGCCAGCTCTTCCTACTATAGGTTTCCTGGACACTTTTCTATCAATAGTACTAACTTACCCTACCACGAGGCCGACAACTAATGTATAGGGTATGACCTGCCGAGACCGGGTTTCGAACCCGCGATCTCCGGATTCGAAGTCAGACATGCTAACCACTACGCCACGGCCACGGCTTCACTTAACGAGGTAACAGTTCAGTTATATGAATTCATTTTAACTCGCGAACTAACAAAAACGCCGTATATGAACCTTAAAGGTTGCATTTATTTTTGGAATACCAATTAAAAACGTTTTATATCGTCCATGCAATATACAAACATACCAGATCTCTCTCAGCCCAGCAGAGACGTGTCTTCAATCATAAATGTTGGAGTATATTAAACGCTGGTGGTACGTTCTTTGTGTTTTGTTATGAAACGCTCTTATAACCACCAGTGAATGACCTAAACTATAGCAGTATAGTAAGATTTCTTTCACCTTACGAAGGTCAAAGTGCATTGAATATTCATGAAGAAGATCCGAATGCGGTGAACAGGTGTGCAATACAATACTATCAAGCGTTAATTACAAATACTTATAATATGGTGTCAGTATTATATAAATTGTCCAAGTTTTTCTCCCTCGTGAATCTCGTGCACACAAAGAGTGTATATAACGACCCAAATGATTTTAAAGTGTTAGTTAGGTCATCATGTCTGAAACGTGTAAGCACGCGAAAAATTGTCAAAAATGTAATATATTTACTTATATTATATAATACCACCGACCACTGTGTCAAAAACGTTCTTTTAGACGCGGCTGTATCCACTGGGCTAAGCTGTCTTTCGATAATTGAAGTTATAAATATGATTACAATTTAACATTGACCAAGGGGAATAAATCCTCGGAGAATAAACCTTCCGAACAAACTCTTTTATAATGGTTTAGCCCATATTTACAAAGGTAAGCGCCGTGACCTTCGTGAGGTGAAAGAAATCTTACTATATTTTGAGCTTATGTCAGTAAACACATTCGCACGTGCATACTCAGATGGTCGCTCTCATAGTTCTCTGTTGGGGTGTCGGAAGAACCAAAGCTTTCCTCCTCTGATTAATGGCACTCTTTCTTGTAGTATAGAAGCTTCCAGAGCTCTCTTTTGGGCTGTCGGAGCTCCCAGAGCTCCGTCTAGTAGTAACAGCACTCCTAGAGCTGTAGCAACAGTTATACCTGTATGATAACATTTGTTTTATCATACATCGCTTTCTGTTTCTATGATCTTATAGCTGAGAACTATATCTAATTTTAAATTGCTTTTATGCAACATTTTATGTCAACTGACTCTTCATTATACTAGATAAGACCGATGTTTAATTACTGAACATGTTGTTGCGTTTAAAGTAAATTGCATTTAATTGCCAGGATTCACAAAATTAATCATCTTAGTCTGTCGTATAATATTGACAATATGTTCAGACTTTTCCTGAAATCATCTCGTTTGTCTTTCTAGAACTACTCGTATTTCCGGAATAATTTAAATGGTCCCTCGTTGTTTCTTTAATTGTCAGGAAATTGAATTGCATTTTTTTGTTCTCTAGAGAAATGGTCTTAAAGCTTAATGCTATGGATTAATTGAATATGACGCGTTTCTCATTAACCAGGATTTTAATTGTGGCTCGATTTCAGACAATCTCTTTTACTTTATCTTTAATCACATAACAGTTTGCTTTTCAACGTCTTCATGTTTGTGCAGTTAGCATTAGGTTTCCTGTTTAAAAGTGAATGGGTTAAAAACTTAAAGTCAAACAGATAAATAAATTCGGAATGACATTATTCACTGCCGGTAATCACGTGATTTTGTTATGATCAGCTGTACTATTAAATGGCGGCCAGACTCGTCACCTTAGGTAGGTTTTTCACATTTTTTAATTAGAAAACCACGGAATCTTGTTATTTCATTACGTGCAGAGTACCCTCCATTCCAAGCGATTTATGACAATACAAAAAAGTTTTTCCTACGTCCATAAATAAAAAAGTTATTGAGCGAATTATTTTGAAATCTTACGTACTTGTTGTGATCGGCTGTACTATATATATCTGTTTTTGCCTTTTTGTACTGAATGAAGCCATTTGCCACAAGAATTTACCCACCAGGAAACTCAAAACATTATTCTATGATACTTGTGTCATTCTTTTCTGTCAATGGTCAGGGTGTAAATGTGAATTTTGACGGAAAACAAAAAATGATAAGGTGTACTATTTGAATTTCAATGATAAGCTGTACTATCAGATTCCTGAACCAACCGACAATGATGTTACACGTGTCTTACTACGTTAAATGTCGAATTCCTCGGTTGTAAATTTCAATTTTTTGGTAAGGATAAATGAAAGTAAACCATAATGTAAAGTTTGGTTAAATGTCACCGTCAAATTACGTCATTTTATGAACTTACAAAAATATATTTATCGACTTTACTCTCTGAAATACGATCATAGATAATCATTATCTGGTGACTTAAGTTTTTATGCATAAGATGTTGCAGGCGCGTATCTACCATTACGCACTTTACGCACGTGCGTAACCTCAATTCCAGCAATCGAAAATCTAAATGTGCCAAAGACACTAAGAAATAGGATGCCTAACACAGGTTAAGAATTATTTGACTTGACTGTGATAACGTTACTCCAATAGAAGTCTTATGAAACGACTCATATTGAGCAGTACACAAATTAATTTCTATGTATGTTTGTCCACTTTGAAACTTCTTTCAAAACAGAAAGATTGAAAACGGAAAACCGCATTGGTTAAGCAATGGCAATTGGTAATTGACTTACACTCAGTAAAAGGTCTGCCTTTGTTTACAATTGGTCAAATATATCAACATGGCTTCTGCCATAAGTAAGATGTACGCCAGTACACAGGTGACTGACTCAAATTTGAGTCAGTCACCTGTGCTCCAGTATTTACATGTTAAATATGTCACTAACATCAAGGTGGACATAATATTGAATGCATATACATGTACTTTCAAAGAATAAGAATCTAAAATAGCATTTTGACTGTTTCAACAGTATGCACTTATTCCATATCAGATTTATTTAATCAGCAGTGTTTTATTAAGTTTTTTTTAAATAGACCAGATTTCCAATAACATTAAACAAACATAATATTCACGTCTTTAAGGGATTGCTGGCGTAACGGTCGATCATTACCAAAACCAATACATGAATATTTACATTATAATATGGTTAGAAATGATAAATGACAAATGATAAATTTAGCAAACAAGTCCTCGATATTTACCAAAGTGATTTAGACATGTAATTTTATAAAGTAAACATTTAAATCGTAGGGCCCTCGAATTACACTAAACACAAGTTTTTACTATCTGAAACGAAGTATATCGTCGTGGTCATGCACTTGAAAATGCCGGAACTTCAAAATTTCGATTTTTCGTTTTTTTTTTGTAATATCCAAAACTACATGTCTTTCCGTGTCGTTCTGTCATACTTTCATAATTATTTGCAAATTAGAAGTATGATTATTTCAAATCATTAAAAATACCGGAGGTTCATTGTATAGCTTTTGAGATTTGTAAAATGCTGTAACTACAATACTTGCAACTCCGGTATTTATGTAACATAAAACAATTTGAGTCAAACACGAGTTTGAGCAGTTCCTGTATTTTATATTACAGTGTTATACGGTTTGAGCCTAGTTGAGTTTTCATATTCATTGGTATAATAATTAATCTGATGCGCGTTTTTATTTTAAACTTGTTTATTTTAAGTTAAACATTTAAATAGAAATATGCAATGGTCATTTGGTTGAAGAAGCAACACAAATTGAGGGTGGAACCGAGCATTTCTAAATATCAATAGCTATTCCATTCATATTACTTTTTTTCCATTTGTGACTAAGGTTTTCCAGCTTAATGGCAAAGGGCATTAAAAACGGGTTCAAGTCTCTTCATTTCTGAGATTTCAGCAGGTGGGTTGGTTTTTTCCCCGGGTGCTGCTTTGTAAAAACCTAGGGTAAGGTAAACCTATCCTTCCTATTCGTTGCCATACTGCCTAAAATGTGTAAAGCACGATTGGTGCGTAACCTCAAAAATGGCCTAGATACGCGCCTGTACGTAATTATTCGATGTGAATATACATGTAGATAGTAAATTCATGTGTGACCGACAATACTGTTTGCAAAAAATACATTGTACAAAACAAATTCCACTTGTTGAAGGGTCTATGTACCTCTTCAGAAAGTGTATTTTGGAAGCACAATTGTATTTCTGTAAATACATTGACCCGAAATCACATTAGTCTGGCGAATTTTCGTTTAAACTCATCGAGCTTTATCCACATTAAAACTCAAATCAGTAAATTTGTAACTATATTACAACGTCTTCTGCTTCAAAACTTAAGTCATCAGATAATGATTATCTATGAGCGTATTTCAGTAAGTAAAGTCGTTAAATACGTTTTAATAAGTTCATATTCATAAAATGACGTAATTTGACGGTGACATTTAACCAAACTTTACATTATAGTTTACTTTCATTTATCCTTACCAAAAAATTGAAATTAACAACCGAGGAATTCGAAATTTAACGTAGTAAGATACGTGTAACATCATTGTCGGTTGGTTCAGGAATCTGATAGTACAGCTTATCATTGAAATTCAAATAGTACACCTTATCATTTTTTGTTTTCCGTCAAAATTCACATTTACATCCTGACCTTTGACAGAAAAGATGACACAAGTATCATAGAATAATGTTTTGAGTTTCCTGGTGGGTAAATTCTTGTGGCAAATGGCTTCATTCAGTACAAAAAGGCAAAAACAGATATATATAGTACAGCCGATCACAACAAGTACGTAAGATTTCAAAATAATTCGCTCAATAACTTTTTTATTTATGGACGTAGGAAAAACATTTTTGTATTGTCATAAATCGCTTGCAATGGAGGGTACTCTGCACGTAATGAAATAACAAGATTCCGTGGTTTTCTAATTAAAAAATGTGAAAAACCTACCTGAGGTGACGAGTCTGGCCGCCATTTAATAGAACAGCTGATCATAACAAAATCACGTGATTACCGGCAGTGTTATTGCATAAGAAATATATTTTAATGATTTCTTCACTTTTTATATGTGTACAGTAGAACTCTCACTGAGACACGACCAAATAATTTAACAGTAAAAACAGATCTAAGAACTTTTGATGTTTTATCATTGCTTTCAAGCTTCTTTGCAAATATTCCAAGAATTCCGTGGTTCGAGACTTTTCATTGAGACTCTCTGACATGATTTGAGTGGATTCATTACATATAATGTTACATAAACTTGTATATAACGGCATTTCTTGAACATGAACTTAATATGGATAGAAAGATTCGAAGCGCGGGGCATTGACTACCTGGCTTAGGTCAAATTGGCATATGTTTAATCTCGTCTATCAAACATCAATTGTCATATAGCGAGTATTTGATAAATAAATTTGTAGGGTGGAGGAAGGTTGCGTCGAGCACCATAATCTTATGTACAGCACAATTTGATTTCTTATATCCCTCCTCAATCTGTAATCATGCCTCCATATACACCATATAGGCATTAACGAACCCTCTGGTGACATACTTAATGTATGATCTTCTATTTCAGGAACGAATATACAAATCATTGAAGATGAAAGGTGCCTCAGCTAATGGAAAACATTATCAAGAGTTATTGACTAAATTGCCATTTGAAAGTATGGCATGACAGTAACACTTTCAGCCACTTATGTTTTACTTGAATTTTGTAACTTTGGGATATAAGTTAATGAAGATTTGTGATATTTAAGTGTGTCACTTTTTTAAGTTTACATGCAATTGAAAAGTATCTGCTTCTGGATTAGTCTATACATAAATTACATCTTGAAGCTTTCTTATTATACCAGAAATCGAAAAGACATTCGTGTTGGAAATATGTTATGAAAATATACTTTGACAAACGGAATGTTGGTATGACTATATTTCTTCACAAATAGGATTAAACATGTTATAATTCTTGTACAGCAATGTAAAAACTTTATTTACGATTTAGTTAAATTTATTTATATCAATGAGTTTTGTACTTGTCTTTGTTTGGTTATTGAGCATGTTCGATCGGTGGACTCTGTTGATAGTGTACTTGACTACAAAACCAGTGGTCGAGGTTTTGATTACTAGGCCAAACATGCATACTTTATTTGAGTTGTTTTGGTAGAATGTTTTCTATAGCTATATATAGACATTCTGCTGCTGTATCAGGTAAGTCAGCTAAAGATTTATGTCTATTCTATCGATATAGAGGATGTTGAATGATTTCATTAAGAAGCGATGTAAAATTCAATTCATGAAAAGCAATATTTATTATTGCCTCCATTGATTGATATTCAATGGACCGTTCATAAGATCTCCGGATATAGCATTGGAGTCGCATTCACATGAAGAATGCGTCGACAATCATCAATATAGAACAATCCTGAATAATACCACGCCATTGTGTATTGAAGTAAAAACTCAGTTTTGAATAATACAGACATTTACAGTTTATTTGATGGGTATATTATGTGATCTAATGTTATTGTTGTGTGATTTGATATCTAAATATCATTAGAAACTAAACATTGTATGACAGCCTCAAAGAGTCATCAGCAGTATAATATGTTAATATTGTATCCTTGTAACGTTTTAGCTCTCTCATAGTGTGATATTCTTTTATAGAAATTGAAGGATGATATTCCTGCGTGTTACATGTAATGACAATAAACACAATATTTGACTTTCTTACCGGATATGGAGAACAGCACTTTGAAGTGATATAACTGCGAGCTCAGTTGTATCATGTAGGGAAATCGTCTGCTTATGACATACAGTATGTATGTGATATGTACTGGTTAAAAGCTTAAGCCAATGTATCTTATTTGCATCAAAGCAATGAAAATATACTTGTACAATGTGTATTGCTTCACAGGGAAAGTGCTCGTGGCTGTGAAGTTAACAAGTATTTGACAAGTGTCGTTACCTCTCGGTCACGCATGCTCTTTATTAGTATACAATGAACCATACGTGTATATGTGCATTTTATGCTTATGCATTTATACGCCTTTGTTTATTTTATCTAGTTGGTCCGACAAAACATGTTTAGCAGTATGTATCGCAAGGAAGTCATTAAAACTGAACCTCACATTTATCGAAAGGATAACCGTAAAAAGATTTGCATCACTGATCATTACAACCTTACATAGTCTTATTAAACATTTCTTTACATCTCTTATTTATTAGGAGTTTCTCCTATATTCATATAATACCACTTATCGAATTCTACTTCCTGTATGATTATTTAACGTGATTTCCTTGAAGGATATGATATGGATTTAGATTAATTATGGGAGTGTCTTTTGTGAGTCATTATTTCATGGAATCTGTGATTTTCTGCTACAATTATCCAATCTGAAGCACTTTAAATATGAAAATGATAAAACGTTTCCTCATTATGATACTTTATGACAATATGTTGGTTTATTATTTATACTAATTTTATCATGGTTTTATTTATGAAAAGTTATATCAAAATATCAAAACATCTTGAATGTCTTATATATCTAGATTTACAATATAACTTAAGTTTATGGGATTTCCTCCCACTTGTTATTAGGATTTGTCCCGAATATAAGGGATATTTGAACTGAGGTTTTTAAGGAATGTTTGGGAAGTCTTGTGATTCTTACACCCTTTTTTAGTGATAGGTTCAATTTATTTAATAAAGATATAGACGTGTATGTACGTACGTACTGTACTAGGGACCCGGATGTCAATATATGCTTGGCAAAATCGAAATACCTGTCAATATTAGAACGTCATTAGCTGTCCTTAGAACTGTACATGTATTTATTGCAACATGTCTTATATTGACGCTATACACTAAAATATTAAAATTCCGTTTTTTTCAAGTTACAAAGGTGTCGCGTTGATTCTGATTGTACGATATTACAATGTTGAGTAATATTTCACATCTATATAATTATACTAATGTATGAGGATTCAAGATACACATACTAACACTGCTGAAGACGAAGACTTGTAATACCATGCAGCTGGCATTTAAAAGTTATGTAAAATTCAATTCATAGAAAACAATATTCATTGCGGCCTCTATTTATATATATTCTATGAATTGCTTTCGTAGGATCTCCTGACATACCACTGAGTCGCTTTAAGATAAAAATATGTCCTCAATATAGAGCAGTCATAAATAATACCACACACTTATGTACAGAAGTTTAAACTCAGTTTTGAGTAATACAGACATTTATAGTATATTTGATGGGTATATTATGCGAGCTGATGCTATTGAGGTGTGATTAGGTATCTAAATATCATAAAGCTCAAGAAAACTGTTTGACAGAAACAAAAAGTATTCATCAGTATTATAAGATAATAATGTACACTTGAAACGTTTTAGCTTTCTTATAGTGTGATATTCTTTCATAGAAATGTAAGGATGATATTCATGCGTGTTAATGTAATCACAGTGAAAACAATACATTCCTTTCTTATAGGATACGGACAACACTTTAAGTGATATAACTGCGAGCCCAGTCGTATCAAGTAGGAAAGTAGTCTGCCTATGACATATGTATGAGCATAGTACTGGTTAGAAACCTACGCACAGAGTTCTTGTTTCTGGGCAGTGATGATAATATCATATTATGTACTTGTACACAGAGTGTTGTTTACAATGAGCTCATGGCTCTCGGCAACGCACGCTCTTCACTAATATACAATTAGCCGAACATGTATTGGTGCATTTATATGCCTTAATTAATTTATCTAGTTGATCTGACAAGACAGGTTTAGTAGTATGTATCACAAGGAAGTCATTAAATATTCCTTCATTTATCACAAAAATAACTATGAAAAGAATTGCATCAATGAAGATATTTTCTTACTTATTCTAGCTGATATATCATTCATACACATATATTTTTCACTATTAGGCGTTTATCCGATTTTCGTTCAAGTGCACTTATATAATTCAACTTCAAAATAAATGTTATTTCCTTGTAGGATAGGTTATTGATTTTAAAGTTGGATTGTAATGCGAGCCTATATTTATAAGAGTTTTTGTTTTTAAAACAGTTATATAATATAAAGCATTTCTCAACCTGAAAATAAGAATATTACATGTTCCTCATTAAGAAACTTTATGACAACGCGTTGCGTAACTATTATGGTTATCATTTTGAATGGTTATACTAAAACATATTGAATTACCTAGGTATCTAGATGCAAATTATAACTTATGTTCATAGGTTTTCCTGCCACTTGTTAATACGTTTGCTGGTATTTATTGGCCTGCATATAAGGCGTATTTGAAAAGCCATTCTCCCTCCTACCAATGATTTTAATTATGTAGGACAGTTGTCAGTCATTGACGAAAAGTATGCGCTTAGTAGTTGGTTAACAGCTAAATTCAGAGATTTAGCCTTTGTTGCTACGGTGTTAAACCGAACAAAGCAAACAGTATTTGAACAAACGTTATAAGGAGCTCTTGGGAAGTTATAGTAATTTTCGTTACGCCTTCGTTTTGTTTAATTCATTTAATAAAGGTAAGGACTTGTACATTCTGTACTAGGTAAGTCATTATATACTTGGCAAAATTCGAATACTTGTCAATATAAGTTCGACGTTAGTAGTCTTCAGTAAACAGTAAACATATTACACTATAGTAGTCATGTATTGCAGCTCAATCGTATATTGACAAAGTACACTTTATTTACATTCCGTTTCTCAAGTCACGAAGGTGTCGCGTTGATTCTGATGGTACATTATTACAAGAGTAATATTGTCACATATAAATATACAAATGTATGAGGAATCAAGGCTCACATACCAACGATGTTGACGATTATTTATACCTTGCAACTGTCATTGCATTGGTAAGTTTGACAAACATTTTAGAATTAACTGCAGACTTTCTGTGCCTGCATACTTCACATGTATCATTTTGTATTGGTACATTTGTATCAAATCTAAGACATTTTGTTAGATCCACCAAAGTAAGCGTTAAGGAGAAGCTTAAACTTGGCGGATTGCATTTTCTTTCAATGACGATGTTGAAATGTCAAAACGATTAGTGCTTTAGTTAATCGTGTTTTATTACTCTAACCATTAAAACTTTTTTAGCATTGAAACTGGTAAAAAAGGAAACAGAGCCTCGTGGTAGGTAAAATCTACAAATATCAGATTCTACACATCATGTGTTTATACTAGTGTCTTAGGTGAATATTCTAAGGTATCCTGATATCATAATAAAATGTTTTCTCTGATCATTCCCTCGCCAATACTTTTATCAAAAAAAGTTTGTGTTACCTACTGGTAAAGTGTGTAGTGTGTATTAAGTGAAACGCTTTGCTCCAGATATCTAGAACCGTAAGTAGGAATACTAGTTCATTAAACGTTGATGTAGTGTGATAAAGTCCAACTATTTAACGTAACACCAGACATGCAACAATTAGTAGAAAATATCGTCGTCGACGTCGTGATATCAATCAACGAATATGTTTACTTGTTTTAATGTCGATTTTACCAAACATTAAAATTTGAACTCATAACTAGTAAGTGCCAGGTACGCACGTTTATTTGTCATTTATACTATAAAATGCATACTTTTTGTCCTAATTTCTGGAACAAGATGGTTCTGATAACCCTGGACCTCTCATTTGAGAATTAGATTCTAATGGTGTCTGTCACAAAAACTTTTACACTTTCTTTTACCTGTATGAAAACTGTCACTTGAGGTAACTATCCAAAATGAAAGCTTTAGAACTTTCAGCATTTAAGAAGTTTTTTCTTCATAAATCTATGTAAATCTTATGTCCCCTAGGGCACCAAATTTCAACAATCTTTGTAGTGGACCTTGATGTGACGCTACATGCCAATATGAAAACTCTAGGCCTTAAAGTTAGTGAGAATATTTTTTAAATTTTTCCTTATTTAAATATGTTGACCTCTAGGGCGGGGTACATCATTTTATGTTTTGCAGTATAATAGTATTATACTAAAGTAGACTGTGTTCCTTATCTATATATAGAAAATGAAAAATATTTTATTGTTATAGTCATGTTTATTACAAATATTCTGCTTAAGTTTACAATTCCACACAGATACAATACATATACATATTTATTGGACAATTAAACTCAATACTCTAAAAATAAACACAGTAACGTCACTTGATAATATGGATGAAGAATATCTAAATTGCCAATAGGCATTATGCCATACTATTGACGTCTATCTTAACGACGATAATTATGTATCGCACAACAACCCGTGCGACCATCTACCCAGGTTAGAAATGTTGTATCATTTGTACGAACAGTATGATTTCCTGCTTATAACTTGTAATTACCAACGTGAATATCATCTTGATCATATGCATTATAAAAGTAACATTCACAACAATTTGTGCATAAATATGTATACACTTAACAAAACTTATAAGTAAACATATTTCAATCTTTTTTATGAACAAATATTTTTTAACGAAATTTTGTACATCTGCTATTGCCTTTTCAGCAATTATTGCTATGTAAAGTAATTTAACCGGTAGGTTGAACCGTGAATCGATGAAATTCATTAAATGCACGAGGAAATCGTGACTGGAGCTAATCAAAATTGCACATGGTCTCTGTGTACAGTATAACGATCCACACATTAAAAAAAACCCACAAAAATGAGCCGGCTAACGATGGAATAGCTAAAATTAGTTTTTGGGTAGTTAAAATGAATTGCGCGCCAACCCAAACAACAAGAGCTACAACAGAATTACTACATGACAATCACGTCACGCTGATGTTGCACGAATGGGCAGGTATACGTCAGAATATGAGAACGCGATGCCAATCTGATCTCAAGAGCCATGGAGGCCACACTCTAGAGAGAAAATCGTGGACACATTTACCCGAACGCCTTCTATCATTTTAAAAAATCCACTAGGTCACGGAGATCGCAATCCTCATTTTGTTTCTTTGACTTTTACACACCCTGTGATGTTTCTATAATTATTTGTTTAATCGTATGTTCTATGTAATGAAATAAACATGTATGTGGTTCCATCTTAAGACTATATTTGTTGAAAATTTGACTTAAATCGGACAAACATTTACTTAGATATGAGCCAAAATATACATGTTTACTTATAAGTTTTGTTAAGTGTATAAAAAGTACATGATATACACAATCATACATATACACAAACTAACAAGTATGTAAAAGTACAAATTAGTGCACTTAAAATCATATGACATGTCCTGGATTTAAATAAAAATGTCAAAGTGAATTTCACTAAATTTGAGTTTCCATTGACAAAATTGAATAAGTAAAAAAGTTCTTTACTTAAGTCGGAGTTGGCACTCAAAACACTTGAGTATTTTCAATAGCTACTCAAACGCATATTTTAATTGAATACTTGATCTGAACAGACAATTTTGCCTAAAAAAAATAGAGAAACGTTTTAAAGTTGAGTGGATACTCAAATCGAGTTTTGTTTTGTAAATCTGGGACCAGAAACATTATCGCCATAGATGCAAATCAAAGTACAATGTGCATATATCTACATCCTATTTGTGCAATTACAAATATCATGAATAACAATCACTGTACGAGTACATATGGCTTAAACACATTATATTATTTCTTACAATAAAAAATATGAATGTCAATTGATTAACATTTATCTTTAAATAACAAATGCTATTATTTCTTACAGTAAACATATTAATGTCAATCAATGTACAGTACCCATCAAAAGTTTCATTCAGAGATATTTTCACTTTGTAGGCCTACTGAATAACTTTTATCTAAAATTTGATGATTGTTTATTTTGAAATGCTATTAGTTTTGCATTATTCTTCGGTTATTATTTTAATTATAACTGAGACTACAAAGATAGCATAAAAGACCTGTTATGGAAAATATTTACGATAAACTTGTTTTTGCAGCTTAGAATGTCAGATGCTGAATCGCATAAATGTGTTGTATACATGTAATTTGTTTACATTTCATCAGATACCATACTGAAATATATTAAAATAATGATTCTTGATTTTTAGTCTCCAAACTTTTGGTTGGTACTGTATATATTGCTTCAAATTATGCATTTTATTTTTTCTTTCAATTACCAATATGAATGTTAATGAATTTATATGTATCACCAAAAATGCATTCTTTTATGTCTTATATAGAAAATATTACTGTCAATTATTGAACAAGTAGCTTCAAGTAATAAATCCTTTCTTACAATGACAAAAATGATTTTAAACCAATGTACATATAATTTAAATAACAAATTCTACTTTTTCTTTCAATGACAATTATAAATGACAACCACTGTAAATATAGCTTCAAATAACAAATTCTATTTTTTCTTATAATGACAAATATGAATGAAAACCAAAGTACATATAGCTTCAAATAACATATTCTATTATTTCTTATAATGACAAATATGAATGAAAACCAAAGTACATATAGCTTCAAATAACATATTCTATTATTTCTTATTATGACAAATATGAATGAAAACCAAAGTACATATAGCTTTAAATAACATATTCTATTATTTCCTATAATGGAAAATATGAATAAATATCAATATACATTTAGCCACAGGGATATGTCATGTAAAATTCCCTTTGATTGTCGAACAAACCGTAAATACAATGTATACTTACATACAAGTTATACATCCGCGTTTAGTAGACCACATATTGTAAAACAAATTGTGTGACTCACAAAATACTGATACCCTTTTGACACTTTTACCACACCATTAAATAGATCAAATATAAAACTTCAATCTACGAGTGTTCATTGTTTAAAAGTGTGGTATTTATTTCATAAAACCTTTAAACTTTTACTTTTATTTCCTCCAAGCTGGTGAGCATATTATTGTACAAAATACAAAGAAAATTAAAGAGAAAAGCATAATTAATATATAAATAGCATGATATAAATCACAACATATGAGAAAAACATGTATCACTAAGATAAAGAAAAATGGACACACTCATGTCTATATATATATATGCACTAAGCTACGTTGTATATATTAACAAATTGACACCTAAGTTTAAATTTGTTGAAATGTTCAATATTTTATAGCAGTTATCAGGGTGACCTGCTGTTTATTTGAGCTATTTGCAATGTTAATCACCGCTCGTAAGTTCTGGGGACAAGTTAGAAAATAAATCGACCGTGTCACCCCCACACTTCCTTTTTTTGAAGAAAATGATAATTATACCTTTTCGTTTCCTGGGGCGGACTAAAAAATCGTGGAATATTCTATAAAATGACGATTTTCTACTCATCGATCACTTTATTAGATAGTTGTATACATTACAAAACCGGATTAAGATCGTATAGTTGGTTATGCACACCTTTACATAATGGTTGTTCTAATCGAGCTTTCCTTCTTTTCATAAAAAGAAGGTAATTGAATTATTATGGACCTAGTATATCTCTTTTGTTAATATATTAAGCAACATCTAGACTATTATTTCGTTAACTGAAATACTGAACATCCTTTGTGCTGTCCATAAATAATCAAACAACAATTCTTTTTATCATATAGCATTGAGTTTGGATATGTGATTGGATGAAAGAATGGTACGTTTGGTTCTTCTAATTTAAGATCACCAGCATGAAATAGACGATGATTTATCACTTCATACATTAAAACATATTTGGCGCGACAGTCATATATCAGTAACTGTTCAGCATCTGATACTGTTATACACGCTAAATACCAACTACCTTCTATATGAAAGCGTAATAATTCATGACAATATTTGTCAAAGATTTGCACACTATTATATTGCAAAACATATACTCTTGTTTTATCAGCATTGATGGTCATAAACGTACCCACGGGATACCTGGAAGGCTGTTTAGGGTCTTGTATATTTATATGTAAAAACATTTTCAACTTACCTGATAATCTGAATATATGTATACCGCCAGAAGCATCCAGTATCCAGATATGCTCATTACAATGTATCATACCGAGAGTTTTATCAAAACTACGCTTTAATCGGATTTCTGTTTTTAAACTCATGTTGTCAAAATCATTGATATTTATAAACAGTAAAACATTTGGAACTACCAAAACAGCCACTTCTGATGAAGATAAAGCAACGACACGCAATGGTGCTTTCTTACAATTATAGAAATCTTTCACACAACAATTATTATCAAGTCTCTTTAATCTGTCGTTATTGTAGTCAGTTACAATTATTGTACCATCTGGCATCTGACACATGTCTGATATACTGAATGAATTCTTATCTGAATCAATTTTGATGTCAATTTCTTTCAAAAACTTTGCATCAGTAAAAGGTTTGACTATATGCTGTGAAATATAGAAAATGTAAGTAAATTGTTACAATGTATAGAGCGTCATAAAACAATTGAACAATAATATCAACAATCATTTATAGTAGTTAGATAAATAAAAAGGATAAATGCAAACAACCACGCAGATTTTACATATTTGAATACTCCACTTATACTTATGTTAAGTCATAATGCAATTGTAAATAATGTCAGCGGTATTAGCCCAGGTTACGGCTTCTATTATATAGAAAATATTGAGTATGTTACTTCAGCAATATTAGCCCTGATTCGTAAACAGCTTTTTAGGCAAGTTTAAAACTTAACTGATGATAGATGAGTATGCATGGGTACATATACTAGAGTCAAAGCGCTGAAGGCAGTGAATTTGTTTGTGAGTGAAAAGTGAAAGTAGATTGCGGGCTCAAACAACGTATGTTGACAGAGAACAGTTCAGTGATACTAGTTTGTTAGGCAAAAAAGCATACAAATTTATCAAGTAGATCTAGTGAGCCCGTTTTGTACTGATTTTTATCACAGACATCAAATTGTAATAACTATGTCAAGCACACCATCACCAAGAATAACACAAAAAGGGCTCACCCTTACTTAGTGCCCCTTAGGTCTGTCGTTTGGAAATGTTCAATACATGCCTACATAATTGCATCTATTGAAACCAACTATATGAAATTATGCCCCTCAAGTCGGTCTTATATATGGGCCCCGTAGGTGGTCGTATGTATATATATATAGACATACGACCACCTACGGGGCCCATATATCCAAACGACAGACCTAAGGGGCACTAATTTATGTATATCAAATATATATTTAATTTCAAAATAGGTGACTTCAATATGACAAGAAATGTAGTACCCCATAAAAATTATACACATTAATGGGGCATATACC